>OY735203.1:31932795-31987795 GCA_963457665.1 Thysanoteuthis rhombus
CAAATGAAGAAATAAAGGAGGAGCTTTGAAAGTCAAGAAGAAAAGAAAATTAAAAAAAGATCGATAAAAGTGTTGAGAGGGATAAAGAATATAATAAAATAAAATAAAGATGAGGAAATATATGAGAGTAATGCAAGAGAAGGCGGGATAAGTAAGCATGTGGGGCGGGTATTTTTCCTGGCTGCCTGCTTTACGAGTTTTGCCGGCCGGAGCTTTTTAGGAAAATGATACGAAAGAGAGAGAGAGAGACTGAGAGAGGAGAGAGAGAGAGAGAGACAGACTGACAGACAGACAGACAGATAGACAGACAGACAGAGACAGGGAGAGAGAGAGAGAGACTTTCAGGTTGTAAGGGATGGCTTCCATGGCTTTATTGAGCTGTGTAAACATAGGTCGGTCTGTCGGTCGCTGTTTCATACTGGTGGCTGACTGAGCAGCCTCCTAACACAAATACTGTGCCCGCTGTCACTTTTTTCTAAGGTTGGCTGCTGTACGCTAGTTTTTCTTGAGCGCTTTGTTGATAATCATGAATACACACCTGAACCCATCAGAATTAAAGCAACGTGAATAAAAGTTGCAGGTAACTGATAATGTTATGCAAACCGTTGGCGTTAAGATTATTGATGTTTCGATTTTCATTCAGATCATCTTGGGAAAAAGATGTTGACAAGTACTTTTCTTGATTGTTACAATTGATAATTGCAAGTATTTTTTTTTTATCCATATCATCCTTTATATACTCATGTATTAGGATTGTATTTGTACGTTTTCTGTGATTAGATAGTGAAGAAACCAAGTATCATCTCTAGTCATTCATTCCAAATAACCGATGACGCTAGACTGGATGAAAAAACCTTGTGATCTCAGACACACTTGCTAATTTCGTCGAAGACGTCAAATCTGAATATTCGACTCGAGATCAGAGAGCATCAGCATTCTCGATTAGGATTCTACATGGCTCTCCAAATATAATCCATATCTGCAATTCTTCAAATTAAAAAAAATATTAATTCAATTTTATGTAAATTCTACTTGAATACTTTCCTTCATGAGAGGAATCAAATATCTATTTTAGTAATTATTTCTATGACAAACAGATTATTGTCTTGAGGTAAAATTCACTCTGGGCAAATAATTCAAGCGAAGCATTATATTTATTAACAATATCATTTTATTATGGATGCAAATCTCTTGAAATATTTGTAACTCTTTGTGTCAGCTAATTGAACAACCGTAGCCATCGGTCCTATCTTATATATATATATATATATATATATATATATATATATATATATATATATATATATATATATATATGCATGTGTTTGTTGTTTGTTCATGTATTTGTTTATGTTTGTTTATGGCCATACCGTTTTGTCTACGTACTTGAAACTTGGCATCAAAGCTAAAGTGGACCCCTTCTGAAAAAAGTTTTTTTTTAATTTTTGGATAAAACTTTCCGTATCGTTTCAGGCCTCTTTTGATGGGTTTGATAATAACATTAGACAAGAATGTAGACGTTCCTATAAGCTTTTTATTTACTTTATCTTATGTGTTATCCATTGGAGAATGCCAGTGAATAGAATTTATCCTGATCATACTTATTCTTCGATGAAATCGATTTACATGACTTCAGATTTTGACGCTACGGTTGTTTAATTATTGACTGTGATGGTTTTGATTTTTCAGATTTTAATTTTGATTTTGAGGGCGAAGGGTAATTACATTCACTAATACACTCAACGAGGTACACGCAGAGATTTATGATGTTTAGGTTAATACAAGGCCAAAGTGAGAAATCAGCATTTGAAATCCTGAGTTTTATCTTGGCTCAAACACTGACCACCGGTGCTAAAGAAATGTGCACTTATCTTCTATTCTGCAAGATTGATAGGTAGTATCAATCGAAATAAAACACCGAAGTGGACGCGTATTAAATAAACATAATTCAAATTGCTAGACAAGATTAAAGTCCAGAATCGAATTTTGTGAATGGGAAATATCTGACCTCGATTGTTTCGAATGTTTATTTTCAAGGTAGGCAGTCAGTTCTTTAGTGGAATAAGTATTCTAGTCTTCAAACAGTCACTACATTCGTGTATGAATAAAATTTCACCGAACGCACATTAGTTTACCAAGTTTATGTAAATATAACAAACTGGAAAATCTACGTATTTATCAAATAAAACCTGCTGCCCCAAGTTTGGCTGCAAGAAATATCAATAGAATTTCAATGTATATCGCATCTTAAGTAGGTTCAAACGTCTGATTGGCTGTTTTGAAACCAGCTTCATTTTTTTCGTATTTGATTCTTGAACAAAATCGAATCAATTACGATTTTTCTTAATGATTTTTCAGATGATTTTATAACATAAGTTTACCTTTTATTCTTTTAAATTTGCTGTCAGAGCTGATCACGTCTTTTTTTTTTTTTCGATCCTCACATTTCCGAAGCACATGATTACTAAATCATCCCCACTTAACTGTAACCTGAATTGAAACAGTCATATCGTTCTCATTTACTGTATTTCAATCTCTGCAATCTATTTTCTTTTGATCAATTTTCTCGTCATTTACATCTTACTGAAGTCATCATACTGAAACAACCAAGTTGCTTTGCTCAAGTAATCCGACGTTTCAATATGCGTTTTAAGCTCCAAATTGTGAAGTCGATTGTTTCCTTAAAGATTTCAAATCTGTTGAGTATTTCTTTGAATTATTATGCTTTCTCTTGGCATCATATACGCTAATTATTCTTTTGTGAGAGGATAATTATCTCATATTTGTTCACACTTTCTCCCTACCTCGGCTTAGTCTACCTGAGAAAATAATACTTCAATCCCATCAAATTACCCCTCAAAATCCTTTTCCGGGATCTCCTTAATCGAGTTCACGGTCTTAACGGAAGTCGCAGAGAGCCAAAGCTGAACCAACTGAACTGGGTGTTGTGATATTGGACAGGCGTTTTGAAACCAGTGCCACAGTGGAAGGAAATACGAGTGTAGGTTTGAGGTACAGCGGTTTGCCAGCAAATTTGAGAACAACTGTACGGGCTGTTTCCATTGCTCATAACGTTACTCTTAAATTGCCTGTGCTTAGTTTGAGATTCATTACAAAAAATCATAATCACTTTTGATAGCACACCCATACACACACGCACATGCTCACATACATCTATATAATTTAGTTGTAAAGTTCGTATTTATGTTTGTAATCTTGAAAGCTGAGAACTACGCATCACGGAGGAAAAGCAAAGACATATTCGAAATTAGCAGGTCTCAGCACACATTATCAGGTCAAATTTTCAGGTGGTCTGCGTTTGTACCCACCTAAAAAAGACAATTTTTTTATTTTTTTCATCTGAGCCCTCCCCATAAACTATAAGAGATAAATTCGTAGAATATATTATCATCATCCAAATTTATTTTACGAGATCTTTATAAAATATCATTTACTCTCCTGTGCTGTTAGATTCTAAGTTTGAGTTAGCCAGGCATTTACATCAATTTTTATAGATGTATGAATTCATATACATATATTCATACTTATGTTTACTTATATAAATATGTATTATTAGGAAATGGATTTATGATCTGACTGAATGCTGAGAAATTGTACTATATTATACTGATACTTTATTTGCAAAAATCTCCCATTATTATTCGGTGAATATATCATTTGTCCCAGACAACTTAAAAGAATAAACAATTGAAGAAAAATGGTACTGCTGCTACGCAATTTATAAGCATTATGTCGGATCATACATCCATTTCCTAATAAAAGAAACAAATAGAGCAAATATTGACAGTGAAAAAACAAAATTTGAATTTGGAGTTGAAACAATTATTTGGGCCTTTGCATTCCCGGCGGCTGTTTAGCCCATGGTGAAGTGGCTATCCTATCGGTTGCAAGTTCAATTCCTACAGCAGTCCCATTTTCTTCCATTGTTTATTCTATTTACGTTGTCAAGGCCAAATGATATATTCCCCGTGTTATAATGCAATAATAATACGGTTTAAATAGAATATGATGCAATTTATAAGAATGTATAAATATTCATATGTATGTATATTTGCAAAAGAGGGGCCAAGTGCAGAGCCTATCAGCTATTCCGTCAGTCTGTACATCAATATTCTCCTTTTGATCGTGATAGGGAACTTGTGTGGAGCAGACTTACAAGTCTACATATGATGGTATGATTACACACACAAACACACATATATATATACATATAATTATTTTACCAATGGTTACCACAACAAATTTCGATTTTCAAGCGTTATAATTTGCTAGTTTCACTCTAGTCAGCTAGTTCGTAGTTACTTCCCTTATAAGTGTTGTCTTCGTATTTATTTCTTGTCGTATTTTCGTTAATTTTCGTGTTTTCATCTTTTTTTTTTTTTTTTTCTCTTATTTAACTTAAGATATTAATCGAAGCTACTTACAACACTAGTTTAAATACTATTGTTCGGTTTGGATTATTCATGTTTTCTGACATTTATATGTATCTATGAATCCATGAATCGGGACTTCACCAAGCCATAAGTATTCATCGTAGAAACTTGAAAATGTTTCGAAATTTTGTTTGAAAATCCCCCCCCCCCCCAACTCAAATGAGGTTCCAGTAAAGGTTCCAGTTTTGAATGCTAAATAGGTCCCTTAGTTTGTGTCCACACTTTTTGGGGGGTTTTTTTTGGGGGGAAGGGATTTTAATGCCCAATATATTGCAAGAGAAATAACTTAACCATTGATCACCCCTTCTTCGAAATGGAATTGATTACTCAATGTGACGTCCAGACAAAAGACGCTGGTCACCGGGACGTTGAGAAAAAACACGTTTTCTCATATATCCCATCTGTTATGCATGTAACTTTTATTGTTGTTGCTGTTATTAATCACTACTACCCACAACGAGTGTATTTGTCTATGTATCTATGTAACTGGACTTTGCCCAGTTCTAACCGATCAGAGTAGAAACTCTAAATTCTGCACACGCATACACACACACACACACACACACACACTCATCAATGAGCGAAATATTGTTTTGTCTTGTTTTTTGAAAAATCCCCCTTAGTTTTCGGTGAAGGGTTCAATTTACAGCATAAGTTTATGCTAAATTCACGTGGTGCAAATGAACATAATTTCTCTTGGAATGCAAGTTTTATTTTTGCGTTGATCTCTTTGTGATATTTACTATTTTGTATATTTTGGATTTTGAATTGTACATTTGATGTTTTGTGTTAGTTTTTGTTTTTGTTTCTTTTCATCTACCTAAGGCTTTTTAATGATTGAATCTATCATAGTGTTTCCATTTGTTTTTGGATGTTAATATTTGATTTTTTTTAAATTTATTCTGATTTTTATCGCAATTGGCTTTTGTTTATTTTTGTTTTTTTTCCAATTTTTTGTTCTTACATTTTAGTATTTTGGTTAGTGGTGTTATTGCTAGTTTCACTTTTGTTAATTAGTTCCTTGTCACTTCACTTAAAACCGTTGTTTTCGTGTTTCATTTCTTATTGTATTTTCGTTAATTTTCATTTTTTCATTTCATTTCTTCTTTGTTCAACCCTAGTTATTTTGATTTTGTGTTGATTTTTTGTGATATTCACTGTCTATATATTTTAGATTTTGAATTCTATGTCCGATGATTTGTGTTACTTTTTGTAATTATTTCTATTTATCTTATATAAGGTTTTTTGATAATTAAATCTCTTTTGGTGTTTTTGGTGGTTTTAATGTGTTATTGTTTCATTTTTTTTATTCCATTTTAATTGGGTTCTATTTATTCTTGTTTTTTAATCAAGGATTTCCTCTATGTTTATCTTATTTACTGCTCCTCATATAATTCCTTTCCTATCTTGATTCTCTCTTTTATGACCATTTAATTGCGCACTATTTCATTTCTCCTATCTACCTCGCCTTTTCTTTTCCCAAACCCATCTCATTGTAACTCCATCCTGTCCATTACGTTCTTATTAGCTTTTCTCTTTATCCCATCTGAAAACTCATCTGCTTCCAATTTCGTCTTCGAGCTCTTTCTTATCTCTTACCTCAAATGTCTATACATGATTTCTCCCTTGCCATTGTCTCTCCATTTTCGTTTTATCTCTTTCTTCTTCTCTTACTCTGTGTCTCATCTCACAATTCCTTTTCAATTTCATTTTCAGATTTCTTTCCCAAGCTGTCACCCTCCTGCTCCCCTCCTTCCCTTTTTTCACCAATTCCTTATTTCTCTACCCCCCCTTTTAACCCCTTTCCCCATTCCCCCGTCCATCTTTTCCTTTCATGCTCCCCTTCTTCACTGCACAAGGCGATGAATTCCCTTATTCACCCCTGCATTCATAGAAATCTTATTTTCCCACTATTTTTTAAATTCTATTTGAACCAGAAAAAAGATCTAACCTAAGCGATAAATATACAAACCATAAAGTGCGAAATACGTTTTGAATTTTATATTCTCCCTATTTTATAAGCCGGATTGAACCATGAAATTCTCCGGTACTCATTGCTCAAAATCTATTCGCTGTTCTTTTTATGACATTCACTGACTGCAGATCATTTTTACCAATAAAAAATAGCCTAAATTTATTAGTGCCTTTATACGGCCATGGAATGAGTTTAAAAAATCTGTTTGTCATTATTTCTTCTGCAAATCTTTATTCTTATTTTAAAGCATCCCCTCCCTTATCCCCAGACTTTATATAACTCTTTTATATTTGACGCGCACGCACGCAATCGTATAGAAATATTCACGCCTGGACCCCAACATATACAACGTTTTCATATTTTTGTGTCCGTCTATTTGTCGGAGGCGATGTGCCTTTATACATACCCATGTATATAATTTACATATTCACTCTTGAGTATGTTCTGTATGTAAATTGTTGAATTACCATAGCCATGATTATCGACCAAACAAGCAAGGTGTTTTCCGTTTTAACTCAGTCGTTTTCGTTGTGTCAGCGCTACTGGACACACTATTTGGTCTAAAACGTTGCGCATCCCATCAGTATCCCCAAAAGCCTCTCTTTTAGATTTTGGGAAATTTCAATGAGTTTATTTTTGTGTGTCAGTGCTACTGGGTACACAAGACATCTTCTAAAGACTTATTTTTATTTTAGGAATTTAAAAGAAAATTTAGTGGAAATTTTTTTTCTTTTCTAATTTTTAGAAATTTTTGAAATTTTTGGTGGGGAGTATTTGGTTTGTTTGTTTTGGGAAGAGGAAGTTAAGATATTGTGTCAGCTCTACCGTCACCTCATTTGGCCGAGAAGTTCGAAAATTTGCATGAGTTTAGACAACTTCTAAAAACGGTGTCTTGGATTTTGGGAATTTAAAGAAAAAATTCCATTGAATTCCTGGGCTTCTGTGGGACTTTGAAAAAAAAATCTTGTATCAGCGTCAATGGACACACAATTTGGCTTACAAATTCACATGAGAATTTCACTAGACATCATCTTAAATGGTCTTTTGGATTCTTAGAATTTTTTCTTTTTTTTTTTCTAATGGAAATAATTTGTTTTTTAAAAACTTTTTGAAAATCTTGTCTCCGGACAACTCTGTTAACAATTTCTTATGAGTTTTCCCCCACACATATTCTGAAAAAGTTTTATTTAATTTTTTTTTTTAAATTTCAATGGGATTTTTGTTTTTTCCTTTCTTTCTAATCGAATGTCACCACTACAGGACACACTATTTGCTCTAGAACTTAACAAATTCGCACGAATACTCTACAATAAAACTTCTAAAAACGATTTTTGGAATTTCTCCTAATTTTCAATCGCATCTGTTTTGCCTTTTTAATCCAACATTAGCGCTACCTGACATACACTTTGGCGTAAAGATGCACTTGTAGACACCTTCTAAAAATTTCTTATTTTTTTAATTTTGAAAAAAAAATGCTTTTTTTATTAAAAAATGGAGCAATTTTCCTGCAGGAAAAATCAGGTAAAAAAGTTTACATCTATTTATCTATTTTTTTTATTTGATGAAGTATTGTGAAACTAAGCTTCTCAAGGTCGCGTTCGGAACACCCCTGGGGGTTCAAAGAAGATTATTGGGGCTGTAGAAATGTCTTGAAAATATTCTCGATTTAGGAAAAATTATTTTTTCGCAAGAAAAAAAAAATCCATTCTTATATGATAGTATCAACGCTATTGGACACTCAATGGGGCGCCTTACGCCAATTTCATATATAACTGTTGAGCGCTTTAACCAGAATAGTTACTTTGGAACCTGTTAGGAACCTCTGGAGATATTGCGTGGTGTGGAGATATAGCTACGCACGATTGGGGAGAAACAACTTGTTTCCCTGTAGCACATTGTCTACTCTTCCACATTTCATTTAAGGTAATCGAAAACTTTTGGAGATATCGTCTGGACGAACAATGCCTAGAAATTTGTTACCTAGAAAATTCCCTCAAAATCATTTTTCGACGATGTGTGTATTTACACATTTCATTCTTATCATTTTTCGAGAGAAAGGGAGAAAATAAATGTTTTCCATTCTATTCCCCTTAAGAGTATAAAAACAGTGAATACTGTTCTATGTCCCAGAGAGTGAGAAAAAAAACGTTGAATGCTGTTCTATATCCCATACTGTAATGGGATAAGTATGTATGCTGATTCAATGTATAACGAATTATTTTTTGGAAACTGAAACAGTTATAATCATGAAGCAGTTCTTGTATTCGAGAAACTGTGAGTTGTAAGAGTTACAACATTCATATAAATTTATACATTTATAAACATTTTATGTGGCGACTGGTTTAATTGAATCTACTCCACTACTTTAATGTTTGAATTATTTTCTTCTATTCAGCGGTTTTTGTTTAGTTGTTTCGTTAACTTTATCAACGTAGCAGGCAATGCAAACACTCAAATAGATGAACAGATAAATACTCAGTTGTACTCAAACGGAGTCCAATGCTTAACCACAAACATTTTTCCTCCAAATACTTTGAAACTGATTCAAGAATATGAGAAAGTTGAAAAAGAAGAGAAGTGAAAAGTAATGAAATCAGCGAAATTGCTTTTATATGCTAGGAGGATAACCAAAATCGCATTGCTTGTACCAAAATAGCTGCAGTGTCCATCATTGATATACTTTACCAGAATTTATAGCGATGAACTTTATCAATACTGGAGAAGAAAATAACATACAAAAACATTAAGAAGGTGTTCATTTTTTTTTTTAGATAATGAAAGAAAGGTGATCATTGGTTTTTATCCAACTTGTCGGGTTGAACAGTTTTCAATCCTGATTCCATACTTCTTTGAAGTAATCTATGAAACGAGATAAAAAGAAATGTTAGACAAAGTGATATTGACATAGTTACAAAGAGAGAAATTAAACAACAATTAACAAAAGCCTAAAACAATCCTATAAAAAAAATATGATAAAAATTAAAACCACAACAGAACACAACAAAATATTTAATACCGTAAATAACCGAATGCTGCAAGTAGGCTCAGACGGAGAATAAAGATAGACATAATTTAATTGGAGAGAAATCCTTTGAGAATTGGATTCAACTCTGCAAACCAATGGCATATGCAAACAATAATTACTCTCCGAGTAGAATTTCAAGGAAATTCAAACGAATCACTTTAAACTTGAATGAAGAAAAAACCAGCAAAATATATTGATCTTGGTGGATGTGAATGAGTGGAGCTTGACGCTTATTGTCGTAACCATCATTACTGGAGTAATTTGAACGATCTGGTCGGGGTCAGACACCTCTTTGGACTGAGAGAGTTGAAATGAGAGATAGAGAATAACACTTAAAATAAGATGATTAAAAGAATCAGTACACATACTATGTTCTGATATATCCCTCAGCAGGCTAAGCATAGAAATGAACACCATACAGCAGTCTTTGATTAGTAAAGAACATATTAAGGTTTAAAGCACTAAAATTCCATTACCCACAGAATAATAGCTCAGTGGATAAAAAGCGTTGGTCAAGGGTATCTAGTTGTTTGTTGGTTGTAAATTAAATCCATGAGTTTGGCATATATCTGCTCCAAGAGGAAAAGTGAAATCAGCATCATAATATTACTTATGATGAATTGACCAAAAAATCTCTCCCTTGCATGGACAGTAGAATGAAAGCAACTATAGTTCCCTCAATTGAATGAATGGTTTGGTTGGAAATTCCCAGAAAGTTACCAAATACGACTGACACTAGCAGAGGTTCAGAGGGTACAACGGCTGAAACGTCGTGACTATTTCAACCACTATGCGTTCACTAGTCAAAACAGGTTTGGTTAGTCATTCAATTGAAACAGTCTCTTAACTAACATCTTTTTGGTAGCATGTTGTGTTGAGGGTGATCACTTGAATCTACATTCCTGCTACGTTCTTGTTCAAATAGTTCTGCTCCGGTTCGACGCCAGAGCTTGAGATATGCTACTCGTTCTTTCCCAGTTTCCGAGTTTATATTGATCTTCGATTCAAGTGTTTGAGTTGATTTTTGTAGCGGTGCAGAGGGTAACCGCAGGGAATTTTGCCACCGTCGATCTCCCAGTTGAGGATCTGTCAAGGAAGTCTGGTTTCACTTATACAGTATTCAGAGCTGTCCATCTGAATCGTATTTCATGTGGATGGCTACAAGGCTGTTGGTTGGTAATGCCGTAATAGCATTCAATGTTTATGAATCATCGAAGCTTCCGCCTTGTGGAAGCATTCTAGTTTCTTGTTGTCTTACAGAGTCCATGTTTCACATCCGTGAAGTAAGATTCCAACCAAAACAGCTTGATATACCAGTGATGCAGTAGGGTAGTCTTCTAAAAATAACATTGGTAGCAAAAAAAAAACGTTCTCCACATGTGTTGTATTGCGTCGAGATGAGTCTTCAAATATAAGGAAAATTATGTACTTGTTCAATAGGGGTATTTGAAATGGTAACTTTGAAATCTTAAAGGGTGATCCTTGGAGCAAGTTGTGCAAGAACCTTTTTTTTCTGAGTGTTGATAGTCAAGCGATCATATGCACGCTTCAAAACCGACTGTTCCAAATCCCAAGGTGTACAGGCTGATGAAGTATCGTTGCTCACATACTGAAGTTCGATCAACCGAGTGATATTGGCCAGTCTCTGTAAGCAGGGTCTTGACAGATTGAAAAGTTGAAATGTCCTCCGTCGAAATGATGCCTTGGTTTATTGGTATAGATAGTTCGTGAAGCATATCTGCCAGATTAAAGGGAGACGAGCATTGGGGCTAATAAACATACTTGTATCAGTCTATTGGTGATAGGAAACTCTTTAAAGATGTTGTTTTGATGAGATTCTTGTCCAATCATGCCATCGTGGAGCATTTGAATGGATAAAACTGGTGTGGAAACTTAACAAGTACAAACAATAATAAACTGAACCAAGTGGGTAAAATCGTATAAAAATGACATGGCGGTTTTCAGCTTTTAGACATATAGATAAAAATGTACACAGTCACAAATATTAAGGCAAGTGAAACTATTACGTGTGAGTGTGTGTTCTCCGATATACACTTCGAAAATAACTTTGCGAAATTATATCAACCGCTTCCGATAAACTAACGAATAGAACACATTATGTATTTTTAGTTTATTTTGGACAATGAGAAGATAGCAAAAACTTTACCGATAAATATTCAATGAAAACGTCTCTACGTTTACTAGGTTTTTATGTGTCACAGATCATAAACATTTGCCTGTTTAAAGGCTCAATGAAAATCTATTTGCTTCAACCAAGAAATGTGCGTATATTTTTAAAAGAGCATTAAAAACTTCAATCAATTCAAAAATCATTCCAGGGATGTCTCTAAATAAAAACACCGATTTGGACAATAGAAATCGAAATTCTTTTTTTTTTTTTCAATTTACCTTCATCCGAGACGGTCTCGCTTCGTAGGAAGTCATGAACTCCCCTAACCCCAAAATACGCTATGAATTCAAAGTTCGCATTTTTAGATCATAAGTATTTTTTGTTACTTAATGATAATGTGCTATTTAAAGCGGAATCTAAAGTAGACACAGGGATAAATTCAATAGCCTGAAGTTTGAACGGTTTTAGATTATTCAAAATTATTACTATTGCAGCTGTTTTAAGACGATATATATATACATATATACATACATACATACATACATACATACATATATATATATATATATATATATATATATATATATATATATATATATATATATATATATATGGACAGTATTTATTAAAAATCTGATTTTTCTACATTGAGATATACTGATATGATATATTTTGATTTTTTTAAAATGTAGCTTAAATTTTTTATATGTACCATCAAAGATTGTCTTTCTCTGTATAACGATTGGTTTTCTGTTTTGATTAATTGTTCTGATTGAAGCAAACAATATTGGGGTAATTTTATTCTTTCATAAAATACCCTAAAATAACTTGAAGTATATTTTATTATCGGTTAATTTTGTCACTGGACTAAAAAAGAAAAACATATCAACGTATTTAGATACGTAAGAATATCTGTGTGAGTTCATGTCTCCATGTTTACTCACTTGTAAGTCTAAACTAAAAGGAAAGTTATGCTGTCTGTGTAATTGATAAAATGAGAATTACTATCATTTAAAGACGGAAACCAATGATACATTTCCATCCTACAAAAATAGCATTCCTCAAAATTGAAAAAAGAGGAGAGAAAATATTTCTATTTTGTGGTCCATACATACTGAGTACAGAAAATCTAAAGATAAGCAATGTTTGATATCAATAGTCCTGGAGATGAAGTAAATTTAGTCTGTGAATCGACTTTGATGTATTGAGTTGGACTTGCCCTTATCTGAGAGAAGGGAAGAACCCCTGCTTTAAAAACACAAGAGAATTTAAAGACCGAACCCAACATTGAGATATTGAAACATGTGTTATGCATTTATATTCCTGTGGTATTGAAATGCGTATATTTCAGATGAGATCGGGATAGAGATCAATTTCCAAGAGCAGAACATTTAAAAGTCTGATGGTGTTCGTGAATTCAAGATTCAAATGAAAGGATCATCATAAATAGCAGCAGCAGCTTTTTAGTGTTCGTCGTTTGACATACACCTTCCCTAGAATTCGTTAGACCTCTCTATCATGGGCGTTGCGGGGCCAATACTTCCTGAAATTGTCTAGTTCGTCATGCCATCTCATATTTCGCTGATCATAGTTTCTCATATGATCTCTGGGAATCCATGTTGTGAGTCATGACGTCCATCGGTTGTCTGACATTCTTACAAAATGATCAGCCCATGGGCATTTGAATTTTTCCCGGATTTCATGATATCTCTGACTCCTGTTTTTCCCTAATATACTGTGCTGTCTTGTGATCTCTTCATGTAAAGTTGAGCATGATTCTTTCATGTGCACGCAGCATGGTTCTCAATTTGAAGGTTTATTTTTTGGCTAGGTTCCGTGTTTCAAATTTATAGGTGACTTTCGGGAGGATGCATATCAAATGTTTAATACAAACTCCGAAAAGTCAATAATTCGCATGAAAATAGGTCTGGTTAGTCACTCAATAGAAACTGTGACGTGAACAACGTCTTTTGGCAACATCCTGTGTTGGGAAGTGATCAATGAAAAAATTGGAAAAAGAGATGATCGATGAATGTTACTAATCTCAACTTTTGTTGGACAGTGATCAGTGAAAAAAGTCTGGATTTTCAAAATAAAAGTGTAAATGTTGCTAGACACAAACTAAAGGATCAATTTATCATAAATTTATTTTACTTATTTACCCCTTCCCCTCACCACACACTTAAAATCTAGTTAGGGCAGATATAGTAAGGAGTAGGTGTATAAATTTTCAGACCTCTAGCTCCGTTGGTGCAGTTTGTATGCGTGATAGATACATAGCCACTTGGCTCGTCAATCATACAAATTTAGAAATTGAATAAACCTACATAGAGAGTTTTGGCCGACGGTTTCTAAAATGTATGAGGAACACATCTGGTGAGTGATGTATCCGATACATTGTAAAAAGCTTATTTCAATATTATTATACGGCTTCAAAATTAATCAAATTTGGAACAAACATCAATATCAATATATCACTATTACTAATACAAAAAGAAGGCTATTGAAACAAGATTGACCAATGGAGTTATGAAGTGAAATCGGAAATAAGAGCCACAAATATCAGATACTATCCCGAAAATGATTCAATATTTGATCATATACCCTTCACTAGTAATGACACCTCCCAATCTTGGATAATATGACACTAACAAGTTTCTGCAGGAATCAGTCGATATTTTAGCACATTACTTTCAAAAGGGCATGGTTACTTGGACCCTTCTTTTGAACTCGAAGTTTCAGTTCTCACCATAAATTTTCAATTGGATTCAAGTCAGGACAATGGCTGGGCAACTCCATGGCTTTTTTTCTTCTAAAGTCATAGCGTTGTTGATTTAGCTGTATGTTTAAGGTCATTTTCCTGTTGATAATCCCAATTGCTGAGTAACTGTGGGGCTTTGATTAACGATTGCAGGTGCTCTTCCAAAAATTAACATAAGTAATAAAAAATTATTTTTCATCGGTTTTATTTGCTCCTCCTCTTGGGCATGACGATACTGACCTGATCCTGCAGTTAATAATTGAGCCACCAATGACATTGACAATAATTAATTATTAATAATGATTAAATGGATTATATGATGTCTCTGACTCCTGTCTTCTTCTGGATGTATTGTGCTGTCTTGTGGTCTCTCCATGTGAGGCACAGCATAATTCTTTTATGTGCATGTTGTATGGTTCTCAATATACGGATTTGTTTCTTGGTTAGGACCCATGTTCCAGTTCCATAAGTGACAATTGGGATGATGTATTGGTTATGCACCCTTCTTTTCTGATCCTGGGTATTTTTTAATTAATCACTATTCACCTTCGAGTAAAACAATACAATTAATCTATTGTATTTGTTGCTCCTTTTATTTCCGATTTTTGTCCTTTTTTTTTCATTGGTCATTATTGTTGAAAACTGTCAGCCAATACTCTAATCATCAACATAGTCAACATCAACATTGGTTTCTCCAGTTTTTAAGTGTGTATAGCCGGCTGGCTGCTAGCTATGTTGTACTTATGGCTGTAGAGGGCTGAAAAATACCTTCACCTTTTTTTATGCATAGAAAATCATTTTTTGTGCTATTGTTGTATATTTTATTCAAACACACACACGTAAATTTAATAGTTGTATCTTCTCACGGTGAAGATCATATTTTATGAGACGTCGACTTCTGAGATCAATCAAGGTCATCAGAGGTCATTTTTGATCATTTTAGAAAAATTTCCCAAGTTTTGAGCCCCAATTTAGCACATGTGTTATTGAAATTGGGTTTAGGGGTACATCTTTCCAAGGCAAAATCTGAAATATTTACTGTATAATATTCGATTTATGCCATTAATATTCACCACTTGAAATCATTTACAAGGAAAGATACGTTGAAAAAAAAACGTTTATGTGAAATAAGCAGTTTATCAGATGGCAGAGGACCGAAATGATATAAAGAGGTCAATTACCATTAATCTATATGGGAAAAAATGTTGACCATCCTTAGAACCACCCCTCTAAAGCCCACTTAAAATTTCCAATCGACTGTGCAGAATAAACAAGGAAAGTTTTTTCAAGTTTTTTCAAGTTTTTTCTCCATTCAAATTTCGAGTCGAGGTCACCAAACAAAATAAACATCATTCTTCCATCAAGTCACAAATAGGAAATAAACTTACAATAACATTTAAAATTGCTAAAACTTAGGATCAAATAAATGTATACGACAGCGTGCTCGTTTTTATAAGTCATTTGGTCCGAGAAATAAATCCTTTTTCTAGACTTTGCCAAAAAGATAAATATCAATAATATATGATTGGAGACTAGAAGTATAATTTGTCACTGAGTCACTAATAGTCATTACAACTAGTAGACTAAATATTTCTTTTTCTTTATTAATATTGATAGTTACCCATAAAAGTTCAATAAAAACTTGCCCTGTTATAGGATAGATATGCTGTCATATATATTGGCAAGAGATGGACTGCAGGTTGTAGAAGACCAAGGCTTCTGTTTGATTTTGAATATTCACAGTTGAGGACAGTGTAGACATGTTCCATATTTGTTAGACTATCGAAACAGAAACATCGACCTCTCAGTGATCAACCCTTTGCTTGGCAACTGGGACCCACCAATTTGATGTAATCAGTTACGCTGGGAGGAGAATTATATTTGCTTTCTGATTTGTGTTCTCCTTCTACAGTGATCTAATTATGCTGACATTAACTTTATTTGTAGCATTGGGACTACACTCAAACACTCCGAAATAAAGAGGCATGTTGTAATGATAATTATGAATATGTCCCATTAGGCTCCGTGGGGTACTACGTGTTATACGAAAAAAAATAAACAAAAAAAAGTAAAATCTTCAAGTTATTTGAATTGTGGGAAATGATTGAATAGCTTAGACATAAGGATGTACAAGTCTGTCCACTAAATGGTAATCAGAATTTTAGGTTGGTGCAATTGAGAAAGAAAGGGGAAGGTAAAGATTGAGGAATATCGAAATGTTGAAGATGAGAAATAGAGACTTTTTCTCAACGGCTGGATCAGTTACTCCGAGTGCAAACTCAATGCCAAACTCCGGAAAGATAGAAAATTGCTCAACTTTTCTAGTAAACAACTGAGACAAATAAACACATTTTTACATACAAATTTGTTCTGAGGGATTCAGAAAAATGATTATTACAAAGATAACAGCACATCTTGATTCTATTTCAGGACAAAAACATCAAAAAAGTGAGAAGATGTTGTGAAATCCGATTATATCTTTTCATTTATGAAATAGATATTGACTGATTGTCCTGTAATCTGTGTTTTCTTAATCCCTGGAGTGTCTATTTTATGATTTTACTTGTTAAAAGGCTGTAATAAAGTTTGATCGGGTTTCAATTTAATCCTATATAACAACTAGTGCAAACAGGAAACCGTTTAAGTTTTGAAGTAGACACCATACAGCAACAAATTAAGACATTTTCCCGTTCAGTTCTGGTCCGAAAGATTCAATGAAATAGTTATTGTTCAAACTTAACCCATCTTGACTTCATGTTACCATACATACAATAGATATTAACTGTTTGTCCTGTAATCTTCTCTGTGGACATACCATTCAAGTCCAAACCCTTATTTTGACAGGTACGATTTTCGGGCCCTAAAATCATCATCATCATCATCATTAGAGAGATAGACAAATTACATTTCTGGGATCTTCAAATCTTCCTCATCATCATTATACTCGTACTCTTTGCTCTCTGCCCTCTGCATCCACTGTTTATGCCTTTTTGTCTACGTAATATATTTTCTTCTTAAAGGCTTCTTTATCTTTTGCCTCTGTTTTCTGGGCATCAGTATCTCGACAAGGGTTGGGAGGAGGATGGGTCCAACCGTCCAGATAAGCTTTAAGATCACATCGTCCACATTCTTCTTCCATCCCATTCCCTGATCTTTGGGTTTGGGCCTTCTAGATATTGGTTGGTCTGCGCCCTTGTAACAGGCGATTCTGTAGTTGGCTCGCTGCGTATGAGGGATGAGACATACATTTGAGAGAAGACAGTCGTTTGAGGTTTGCTTCGGAGTGCAAGTCCAGTATTTGGTCAACATCCACCATTTTCTTCCAGCATCTTGGCCTGCACAGTGTAAGCCTACTCCATTCTGCATGGAAAATCTACATGAGAAGGATTCAGTCATCTATTGACGCTCATTTTCAAGCTGACCGAAAGCTTTATGGAATTTAGGATTCTACTGTCGCTTTTCCAAGGGATTCACATTTCCATCGTCATGGATCAGTCTATCCAGGAGTGCTTTTCCAAAAACAGAGGGTTTTTAAGCGCCTCAAGAAGCTTAAATCGAAGATTGATTATTGCCGTGAGAAAGTTTAGCTCACAACTGCCCAAAGCAACTCAATATGTGCCATAACATACTTCATATATTTTGTTTGAAAAAAACTAGTGTTGACACGGCTTTAAAACTTGACTCATTTCCATTTGGTTCAGCTACTCGTTAAGCGCTCGACTTTGAATATCCTAAGCATGTCTCATTCTTCACATGTTGTGACTCAACATCTGAATGGTCTGCTACATGAGAGCAGACAAACCAATATTCAAGATGCCCTAACCCAATGATCAAGGGATCGGATGATAGTAGATGGGGGGTGATGAGGTGATATAGCTCATCAGGACGCTTGGGCCCATTTTCCATCCTACTCTCGTCGGGGTACCGGCCCAGAAAAATGTAAAAAGCTCCTGAGAAGGCAGTAGATTATGTAGCTTTTTTTAAAAATCTCCTAATGCTTTCGAAATTTGTGAACTAATCCATATAAACTATTTTCATACTATTGCATTTAAAAAAAAACATTTAGCCCCCGGGTAATTTGAGCAACCAATCATCCAGTTAACAGCCGAATGCACTAACCGATTTTGCCACGAATGTAAATAGTTTTACCAGACCGTTTTCTTTTAATTTCTGAATCCAGTTTCACATATGTCTGACTTTCAAAATATTTTTCATTTCTCAATTACTAAAATTTTCTGCCTCGAAAAATAAAAATGATTTCAAATTATTATCAATATTTACGCACTACTATCAGAAAATTATTCCTCAACTACTCTTGCTTCAAAAAAAAAATTTCGCCTCGATGGATTCAAAACATCAACCTTTCGGTCAAGAGCAGGACTACGTAACTGGTTGCACCATATATCTTTTACGCCTGGGTGTTTTGTTTATTCCTTATCCTAATTCACATGTGCCTGAATTTCAAATTCCCTTTCATTTACTATGAAAAAGTTAAAATTCCCAACAAAATGTCGTGAACTTATCAAAGTTACGAAATTAATAACGTCACGTTAGGTAAAAGCTCAATCATATTAACGGCACCGCATCATTATCCAATGTATACTAACAACTACCAGAAAATTCTTACTCGACAACAGCTACTCTTATTATCAGAAGTATATCACCCCAGACGATTTGATTTGAACAAATCAGCTTTCTGTTGGAAGCATATAACAATATCTATGCTCCAGGCTTCTTTTTTCTTTTTTCTAAAATCCCATTCACATGTATGTGACTTTAAAAATCTTTTTCAATTCTCACATACAAAAATTTTCAGCTTCGAAAAATGAATACAGTTTCAAAACAATCTTAACTAAGGCAGTACTCGTTTCAAAGGTGCATGTTTGGAAGAGCCAGACTTTATGGGGTGTTGAGCAACCTGTCATAATTGTCATGTGTATATAAAATAATTTTCCGTCAGTTGTACGATACCACAGCTTCGAAATATGTTAGTCGCTTCTCTTCAGTGTTGGCAATTTAAATATTTTATATCTGCATTTATATAAGGATAAATGATGGAAATCGAGGGAGATGATTTATAGAAACTATAAGGGAAGATCTGTAATCTTTATATATATATATATATATATATATATATATATATATATATATATATATATATATATATATATATATATATATTATTAGATTTCTGGAGAACTACCGATCCAAACAACTTTGAACTCGACAGTGCAATACCTTGTATGCTGACTAATATCTCTGTGTATGTCAACTTTGTACAATGGTTAGTGGTTAGGTGATTGCGGTGCACGCACACAACCACAAACACAGATTTATTTGATTGATTGTTTCTTTTTATCGTAACATTGTGGGTCGATAAAGCCTCAATCACCAGAGCAAACAGTGTGAATTCAGAAATAAACAATAAGCTTCTTACGTGATTGAACCCACATTCAACACCTTCGGCACACTTGACCACTTCATTCACAGAAGCTTCATTGATCTGGTTGGGCACAATCTGTAGTCATTCTGACACCCCCTGTGCTGCACGAACTGACAATCAGAAAGTGTATTGATGCAGAGTTGTGATGAACGTACCAATAATGATATATAACGAAAATATTTCCAAAATAATATTATTAAAAAGAAATATTCCGTTGAATATACTCAGGCAAAAATATTTTTTTCAATTCTAAGACATCCAAGATGAAAGTGATTTTTAAAACTCATGCTATGTTCATTTGATTGAGGAACAAAAAGTGATCAATGCCATGCCTCGTCTGATGTTAATTCACATGATCAGAATGTTAAAGGAGTATCAAAATATCAATGGCATTAATCAGAGTTTGTTTTAATCAAAAAATAACTACTAACTATTTGGTATCGTTATGTACATATACGTACATATGATTTCAAAATTTTCCATGTTCAAACATCTTCACACGTACCCTTAAAGCTAAATTAAGATTCATATAAGCACAAACTCACAAATGTCCTCTTCCGGCAAACTATTATTTATTGCATTTATAATCACTGCCTGTGTCCTCCTCCTTTTCTTTTACTGAGCACAAACATATCCAGCCTCCCATTTTCATGGGGCTCACCACAAACAGCTACCCAACTATGTACCGTTCCCATTATCCCCCACTTCAATGCAATTGTGAGTCTAATCTTTGCAATGGGCACGGGAATCGGTTTTACGGTCCGTCGCTTACCGGGCTCAATTACAAAAAGGTGTAGGACATTAGACCCAAGCGACTAAAAGTTCCTCCACCATTATCAACCCAACCAATCTACCAAAGACTCGTGCCATGCGCGCGTTGCTCGAGCGACCAGCCAGCCGACACCACTGCAGCGTGACAATAGCCTGTCACTCTCCCAGCTTCCGTCTGTTTTCCTGAATGGCTTCCTCTTTTTATTTCTTTATTTTCTTTCGTTCTCTTTGCTCCTTTACTGCCATTTCCTTTGCAGCCATTCTCTTTTAATTCATTGCTTTCTAACTACAAGCAGTGATTTTGTTCTCTCTCTCAGTTTTCTGATTCCGCCTTTGATATCTTTTTTAAATATATGTTATATTGAATAATATTTTGTTCCTAACACCAATGTAATCAAATATATATTAATTCATCATTATAGAATTATCATGAATTATTATCATTATTTTATCATTAATTGCTGATTGATATTATGATAGAATAGTTCTTCTTCTTCTTCTTCTTCTTCTAATAATAATAATAATAGTAATAATAATAACAACAATAATAATAATAATAATGATAATAATAATAATAATGATAATGATAATAATATTTCACGTATATAAAATACAATGTGTATCCATTTATCATTGATCCTAGACAGAAGTCCTGGAGAGTAACACTTTGAGCTTCGGCAAGGTACACACATACTATTGCCTAATCATAGGCAGAGGGTCGAGGAACGACGATTTGATCATAGGCAGAGCGCACAGATACACTGATCTTTGGCAGAAGCGCCGACCCTACGTGAATAATCCCGTCATTCTTATGGGTACTATATCAGTATTTAATGATAAACAAAAAGATTATTATAACTAGTATTTAATGTTCAACCTTTTGATTTCTTTGAATATTTCTTTTTTTTTTTTTTTCAAGTGTTAATTTCCTTACTTTCGCTTCTTGCTTACTATTCTCTCCTCACTCTTTCTTCCTTTTCACACTCGGAACTTTTCCTTGCACCATTCTCTCTTTCTCTGAAAACTCTCGTTTCTGCTTCTCTTTTTGCTGCTTTCATTCTACCTGATCGTTTCTGCTAACCTGCTTATGCCACTTATTTACACTATCTTCCCATCTTTCTTCCTTGATGTCTTTCGCTCCATTTTCTCTTGGCCATGTTTCTTTTTTCGCTTTTTCATTTATGGTCTGGACTTTCTCTTTGATTTTCTTTCATTTATTTTTGCACGCCCATGCACTCTCCTTTCTCTTTCCTTTCTTTCTTTTTTTCTTTTTTTTTCTTCTTTTCTTTCTTTTATTTACCTTTACTCATCTTCCCTCTTATCCAGCGCTTTTTTTTCTTATTTTTTAGTTTATTCTTCATAGCTATTTTTCTTTTAAATTTTCTCTATATTTTTCCATTTCACTGCCTCATCTTGGTTCATGGCCTTTTTCTGTCAGCAATTCTCTCTTTTCTAAAAACTTCTCCCTCTATTCAGTCCATTTTCACTTCTCTCTCTCTCCCTTTTTAGCTCTTCATTTTATTGCATTTTTAACTTCTTTTTCTCATTATTCCTATCTCCTTCTATCTAACCCGCCATTCCAATCCGTCACCTTCCGATGAATTTGGCAGTTGCTGGGTGTAGAGCATGGAAGAAGTCCAGCTTTATTTTCCGAAAAAGGTCTGCAAGGAATCATCGTCCGCCATGGTTGGTTTCTTTGCACTGCTAATGTGTATTTAATCGTTCATCCTAAGTAATTCAAAGATGCTGCACCGAACACTGAGGCATGAAAATCTCCTCTGATCGTTCGACACTTCAAAAGGAAGCACAATATTTTAATCACTACGCAATCTCTTGTATGGCACCGATACCCTTGGCCCTTCCTACAGTTGAAATTTTGTTCTCTTTCCAAACAACCACACGACTCTTTCTATCTCTCCATGCTACTCTAATTTCTCTTTTTTATTTTTATCTTTACGCCTCTATCTTTTGAAAAGTTTCCATTTTAACTATCTGTTAGCATAATCTCTCTCTCCAACTATTCTCATCCTGTACGTATGTAAGTATTTGTGTACGTATATGTGCATGCGTGCACCAATAAGTCTGTGGTCTACAGTTATTAGCCGAATTTGTGTCAGGAATTTTCACAGCATGATATTTAATCAGTGGGACTAATAGAGGAGCGTTGAGTTGATTGCAAGGACAAGAA
The DNA here is from genome assembly GCA_963457665.1 of Thysanoteuthis rhombus. NCBI lineage: Eukaryota > Metazoa > Mollusca > Cephalopoda > Oegopsida > Thysanoteuthidae > Thysanoteuthis > Thysanoteuthis major. The sequence continues at coordinate 31,955,544 of OY735203.1, forward strand.
AGGATGAAAGGATATTATGTAGAAAAATAAATACTCAATGTAAAACACTTTTTTCATCATTACAATTTGGAATTAGTGACTCACCTACATGTGTGTGTATATATATATATATATATATATATATATATATATATATATATATATATATATACATATACATATATATATATATATATATATATATATATATATATATATATATATATATATATATATATATACTCAAGTAAGCGTTTCTGTTTGAAATCTAATTTGACTAAATCTTCATTACATTTCTTCTACTTCTGCCTTGAATTATTTCTAAATTTTTTATCTCCCCCCCCCCTCTCTCTCTCTCTCTCTCTCTCTCTCTCTCTCTCTCTCTCTCTCTCTCTCTCTGTGACCATCATCATCATTTTCCTATGATAATTTATCAGCCCTTTTCCTCTCCATCTCTTTCCCAACATAACTACCCCATTCCTTTCTTTTATTACGTATCTATCCCCGTTCTTCAACTTTTGCCTTTCTCCCTTTGTTATATTCTCTCTCGCTCTCCCTGGATTATCATTTTATTTGCCATCTTCTAATATTTTCTTCCTCTTTCTCTTCACTTCCTGTCCCTGGCAATATTTCTACTTCCGCTTGTTTTTTGTTTTTTTACAATAGGCAAAGTTGGGCTGGAATAAGATGTTTTTAAATGTTGATAAGACAATATATCATGATTAGATAACCATAAAGACATTAGAAATGAATAGATAGATTCCTCTTTTTCGTCACTTTCTTTTTTGCTTCCACTTTTATCATTCCCACATTTTTCATTTGTTCTTTTTCTTTCATTTATATTTTTTTCAATGTCTTTATATTAGATTTCATTTACCTTTTCTTTCTTCGATTATATTACTTCACAATTTTATTCCTATTCCTGATGATGCCACTTGTTTTCATAATCTCTATAACTTCTTTTTTTATTTTATCCTTCTATGACCCTCCAACAATCGTTTTGGAGATCTTCACCTTCTCATACTCCAAACATCATCTTATACATCATTCTTTGATTGTTCCACACCGCTTATCTCAATATTTACCGTGTTTCTCGCTTTCCTTTATGCCTCTGCTCTTCAATTTCCAATTCTTCTTGGTGGTCAAAACAGAGGACTTGCAATCAAAAACTTCCGACCTCACGCTTACCCTACCCACGAAATCCTTCACACTGACATTTTTTTTCTTTTCATTTTTCTTTTAGAACAATCTTTCTTCGTTGCTTTTTACCTTTCCTATCTGCTTTCTCCTTTTCTCACTTTTACCTCAGTATTTTATTCAATTCCTTCTTCGCAAATGCTATTCAAACTCATTATTTTCTCTCCCTCTCGATAATTTCGTTTTTTCTTTCTTCTTCTCTATCCAACTTTCTCTTTACTGTAGGTTTTCTATAAGTTCATTTCTCTTTCTCCTTTTCCCCCTCTTCCCCGTCTCTTCTTCTAGCTCACTTTCTCCTCATTTTACTTCTACTCTTTCTTTTTTTCTCCTAGAATCTGCTCTTTTTCTCTTAGTTCTTTCTATCTCTCTTTTACTATTTCTGACCTTATTTCCTACATATTTCTCTATCCTTTTTCAGTCTTCTTCTCCGAACTTTATCTCTCTAATCCACATTTCACCTCATCTCCAATCTAATCTCTTTCATTCTCTTTCACTGTCCTTAATTTCATTCTCTTTTAATTTTGCTTTTCTGTTTCGTAACTCCAATATCTTTCTCTCTGTCCATGATTCTCATTTCCCCATTCATCATCTTTTTTTTATACTCCAATCTCCAAATGTCCCCCACTTTCTATTCCAGTGACTTCTCCTTTTACAGCTCTCCCATTTTGTTACTCCCCCTTTCAATATTTTTTTCTCTTCAAATCATTCTTCTCTGCTCTCCTGATCCGTTTTTGTCTCTCCCCTTCACACCCAAATATTTCCTATGCAACAATCTATCCCTTTTAATTCTCGTTTCTTTTACTATTTCCATTGTATTTCTTCACCTCTCTCTGAATTTATATTCTCTCTCTCACCCCCCTCTCTCTCTCTCTCTCTGTCTTTTCCTGTTTTCCTCTATATCAATCTTTTGTCTTTCCTTCCAACCCATTAAAATCTTAACCAGCTACCTCATTCTCATTCAAACCGACCAATACGCAGAATCTGTAATGTCTCATTGTCACTGTAGAAGCTTAGGAAGCGATCGGAATGCGTCCGACCATGGAACCATTTCTCCTAGATCAAAGACGCCGACTGACACCAGTTCACTGGAATGTTGGTCACAGTTTACAATTAGTTGCCGGCTGACCAGTGACCCGCGCTAACCCGTCCCTTTGTGCGCCTGTTCGCTGAGCACGCCTCCGGAAGTGAGGGGGGAGTAGTGGAGAGAAATGTTCGGAGATGGTGAGGAAGTTAAAAATATGAGTTTGGACGGTTTTATGGATGGAGTGCGATATGGTGTGGGTTCCTGGTAGGAAATGTGTTCTTTAAGGCAAGTTTGGTGGAGTGTGGAAAAAGATGGACCCTCATTGAGACCTAACAAACCCAGATGCAACTGTCGTAAAAATCGACAATTACCGTCAATGTGGACAATGATATACTTAGTAATAAATGTGATGTATAATGTATATAATAGTTTATGGATGTATAAAATTGCCGCATATATACATATATGAACACACACACACACACACATATATATATATATATATATATATATATATATATATATATATATATATATATATATATGCATATATAAACACACACACACACATATGCACACTGATAACTAATACATGAATATAGTTATACATATGATAGTATACACACACATGCACATATACACACATGCGTATATATATATATATATATATATATGCATGCACACACACACACACACACACACACACACACACACACATATATATATATATATATATATACATATATATATATATATATACTTGTGTGGGAAGAAAGGCATTAATGTGGAGAATAATCTATATAATTTTCAATGAAATCACATGCATAGGTTTATATTAAAGTTCATATAATGTATGTATAATAGATGGGGAAAACAACACATACATGCATAAGTTTGAAGTTTCGATAGTAAATTCACACAATTATTAATCTCCTAGATATAAAAACAAAATCAAAATCAGACTCGCATTCATACATGCAAATGCATACAAATGAAGCCAAAAATTTGCACGCAGAGTGATAATTTTCTATTTTATTCACATTTTGAAATAGTATTACAAAGTATACAAACTAAACAAGTTGGATGGTTATGTAACATCAAAAAGTGACCAATGTAAGTATTATTCTGATTAGTTTTACGATGCATAAAGACGACTAAAATTACATCGTGGAAAGGTCATAAATATTTATACGCAAGTCTCGTATTTCGTCGCATGATCATTTGCTGCCTTTACAGCCATTAAGCGCTTTTTTGTAATTCACAGTTAGTATTTTGATCAATTCAGAAGATATATATGACCGTTTTCCTTGCAAAATTCCAATAAATCAATGCGATCTGATAGTTTTCAAAACTGCACCCTGCTCTTTAACATACTCTTCATTTTTCAGAGTTCAAGACTCTGTGACAGCGATGGCAAACAACTTGAATTTCATTCCAATCCAGTCAACTTGACACTAATTTCGATGTGCTTTGCTTTGTTGTCTTGATAAAAGACACAATTTCGAACGTTTTTTCTGAAGTCTCTATGGTTCTCAGGTTGCTTTTCTTTCTCATTATTCTTCCACTCTGGTGAATAAAACGAGTGCCGTTAGCAACATCCTTGCAGCATGAAAATGTCAGTGCTTTAATGTGAAAATGATATTCACTGAATTGAAGGCTTCTCTAGGTTATCGAAACACACAAACAAACAAACAAGGTTATGATACACGAACGGTTCAAATATGTTTTCATCCTATCAAAGCACACTTTTCCTAAAAGCTTTACTCTTCGCCAAACTATTCCCATGATTTATTAGAGCCTTCATTTGCCTAGCTTACAGCAGAGGCTTTTTCATTGAATAACAACCATTTGGATCATTTATATGTTGTTGCATTTGTACAGTGGTTATTGAGAAGTACATTCCTGTGCCCTTCACTTGCCCTTTCACTGGTTCATTATGGTTATTATTGGAGATCTTTCTATAAGATTAGCTAACTGTCCTTCTTTTTTTTGGATATTTCTACTTCCTCCGTGACTTTGACGAAGTACTGCATTAAGTAAATATGAATAAATAATTAATTTATTGAACATGAACTTCACAGATCAGGAAATTTTCAGTAATTCAAAATAGCTCGAAATGACAATCTAGACTTGTGTTAAGTATCAACTCATCTTCTGTTATCTTCACTGCATTCTTTAGATCGTACTATTCGTACATAACCTTTCTTCAAACTTCGTCCCATATGATGCGAATAGAGGACAAGTTACTTGATATTTTTTTTTAACTAAACAGGGTCTGTCGTGCAAGGAAGTGTATTGTTACAACACCTTCACACAATACAATATGGCTATCGATACTTCAAAATAAAAATCAAATTGATGGACAATGTATTGATACTTTTGACTATCCCTATTTAAGTTCTGTTACATTTATTTCATTTGTATTGAGCAAATAATATTTTAATTGTCTTCCTCTTTTTACATTATGTAGCTATCCATCTTGTCTAATGTGTATATTTCCAAAATTATTTCAAAATCTAAATAGAATTGGAAACCAATGCACAGCATGTAAACCTTTGAAGTTCTTTTTAAAAGAATCCATACAAAGAAAAAGTAATGAAAATAGTAAGTGACTCGGACTACTATTAAATCATTATATTATTTCATTAACAGATATGATATTTTAGGATATCATGGCTTGGCTTTGTGAATAAAGATTTACGATGTTTTCCACAGTTAGTCTTCAGGGCCTGATTTGGCATTGCCAAATTAGTGTACTCGTCACTTCTCATGTTTTCTGCGTGACATAATGACTCACCACGTAAATGCATTTGTTTTTCCACTGAGGCAGTCTTTTTCTCTTCCATAGTTTCTTTAAGGTTGAAAAGCTTCCATTTGATAGATAGAAAATTACTTCACTCGCAACTAAGTTAAGTAACCTTTCTATAGGGTTGGAAATATACAAATGTTTTTCATTGTTCTCCACACGATCTGGAATACTGATCCTCGTCGGCTTTCATTTCTAGGGATGTATTATCTACTTTCGTCACCCTCTGGTTGATACTTTTTGTTCATGGTTAGGATTTTCCGGATTTTTCTGTCTATAACTCTCAAATCTTCTTTCGCCCAGTTCGATATTCCTACTCCATATCTTACCAAAGACACTGGAGTTAGTTGCTGTAATTGTGTTTCTACAATTCAATTTTGCGGATGTTATCTTTCTAACACTGCAGTAATATTCTTTCTTTACTGCATATTTCATTTTATTATGCATCACTTCATTTACTTCTAAAATGACCGGGTACTTGTAAACTTTCTCAGATTTGCTTCATTATATTCCACCCACACTTACTAGTTTTCCACTTTTCATTCTTACATGTGCACACTTGTGGATCCAAAATTCCATTTGAATGTATCTGGTGAAAATCTGGACTGTGTTTGTCAGCCTCTCTGCTCTCTAATTGTTACTCCCATAGAGATTTGAATCATCCTTGCAGAAAACGTGGTTGATCTTTTTCGTTGTCTTTTTTTGTTGGTTTGTTTTTTTGTTGGTTTGTTTTTTTGTTGTTGTTTTACCGATTCGGTACCCTACGGTGTCTTTCCGTAGGTTATGACTATGAGCTAAGGGTGTGAGCTCAATTACAAATAATAAGGGTGACAAACTGTTGCCCTGAAATATGACTCTCTGCTTGATGCCAATTCTTCTTTGCCGGTTGTTAGGATCGTTTGCCACCTCTTCATGCTTTTGGACAAGGGTATAATGATATTTTCTGCTACCTTATACATCTCTGGAGAATTCAGGATCCATGGAAGGGAAAGCGTGTCATATGCATTTCTGTAGTCAATCCATATCATACTCGAAACTATCTTTTTCTTACAGTTTTTTTTATCACTATGAACAACTCTTCTTTTCTGCCTCTCCGGTTTTTTTGACAACCCTTTTGTTCCTCTGATATAATTTTATACTGGTCTATGACGATAGTTATCATTAGCTACTGCGCCTATGATTAAATTTTGCATCAGTGGTAGACACATGATAGGCCTATAGTTACTCATGGTTAATTCCCTTACTCCTTGTCTTCCATCAGCATGAAGGTCCTAACAGGTTTTGTCTAATCTGGAACCATACACTGTTGTAGCTTTCCATTATTCTACCGTGCAGTGCTATGAACACCTTAAGCCAATACCACTGAACATCATCGGTTCCAGGTGCTTTCTAGTTTGCCATTCTGTGAATCCTTCCTTTGGCCTTTGCTATTGTTAATACAATATCTTGCTGTTTGGTAGTTTTGTTTTTTGTTTTTTTGTCTACCTCTCTAATCCATTCTGCATCAATGTAATAGATTATTTCCCTCTACTGAATAGTGACTCAGAATGTTCTTGTCTGATCTTTGTCTGATATGTCATCCCGTTCGCTATTTTCTCGATTGAATCTGGATTGATTTGACTGAAATAATCGATTCTGTTCATATAGCTTCACACGATCTGCGTATCTTTTAACTGTGGTAACTTTGGTCTAAATTATTTGTACAAAATCCTCTGCTGCCCATTTGAAACCTCTCCTTTTGACTCAACATAGTCTCTCTAACCTCTCTTTATTTGTCCCCTTTCGGAGATCTCCATCTTGTCACCTTCCAATCAACCTAACATCTTTGCAAAGCGCTTTGATTCTCTACTCAATTCTCCTTTTGCAGTAGAAGAGCTAATTCATTTCAGATATATTTCTGCTTTTTATCAATCCAACTGCTTTATTAACCAATTGGGCTTTGTATTTTAATCTCGTTCTATCAATTTTTCAAAAATTCTGTGGCTTGGGTAAATCATCCTTCTCCTTTCTCCATTTCGCAGTTTCATTCAAGATATTTTTTTCTTCGTCATCTACATTGCCATGATTTATAATCATCACTTCTTACCCCAACCACTTCACTATCCCCACTGTCCACTTGATTTTCTCCGGTATTGAGTTCAAGGTTCGCTTAGTCATTATTATACACGACATTTTCACCCGTCTATGCCAGTCCTCCTGATTTCCTCTGGCTGCAGCTCTGATAACCACCTTTTCTTCAGAATCATTCGCACTTGATCACACAGTCTTTGCTCAGACACTTCTGTTTTTATGTCTAAATATCTCTTCTCTTTACAGGGTTGCCTGCCACATCTTAAGAGCCCCTTCAGCCAATGAGATATGTTGTTTATGCCAAGCCAGTTCTGCTGGACGACTATACGAATAGGTCAACTGACGATTGGAGAACCATCGGGCAACGGAACACAGATGAGACGGCCGAAGATGGACAGGTACAATAGATAGATAAAAACATCATCATGATGATGATCATTAATATTATTATTATTATTATTATTATTATTATTATTATTATTATTAGCAATCTCACACCAGTTGCCTGGTGGTTACGGCTGGAGTTTGAGTGACAGCAAGTCTCCCCAAGTCTCCAGCCGTTCTCACCTAGTTCTCATAGGCCACAGTAATACTGCAGTTTACAGTTTCACAGTAGTTGCCCAGTGGTCAATGCTGAAAGCTGAGTGACAATAAGTCTCCTCAGGTTTTCAGCCAACATCTCTTCCCTCTTTCGCCTCGCATGCCAGTGCTGTGGTTTACGTTTCCGCTTTCATTTCCCTTCCTCTGTTAGTTCACTGTTGACAAGTAGTGTTGCAGTCTTTATATTTCGAGCACTTCCTCAATATCTGCGCAGTTCCTCATTATTATTATTATTGTTGTTGTTGTTGTTGTTGTTGTTGTTGTTGTTCCTTTGCTTACCTGTTCACACTAGGTGTCTGATGGTCAATGTTGAAGACTGGGTGACAGCAATTTGCTAAATTTTCCTATTTCAGTGTTCGAATCTCCACGTAGTCCTCTATCTCTGTTGTCGTCACTATCAGCATAAGTTTTCTACTTTTCTCATTTTAGCAATGACAATTAAACATGGAAAGTAATTTCATTTTTGAGTTCCTTGAGTGAGACTGCTGACCTTTATCTCGATTTACTTTGTGCATCCGCCAGCAATATGTGTGCTCAGGTATCAGGAAAGCCACAGAGAAGTTGATAAGAGTGTTTCACTTCGAATAAAACTGGCTGACATGAGAAAAAAACCCCTTTGTTGTGTCTTTTGTTTATGAAATGCCCAATTTTTTGTCACTTATAAATTAATTCTTTGTTTTACGCAATTTCGGCTTCCGAAAGGTTTTATTGCAACGCTCCAGTTTAGGATAGCGCATATTCATGCACAGACGAGTCTATATTAAATGTAGATAGGTTAAAATCAGTCCAGGCATATTTGCTAAATATCCTTCATGTGTGTATGTACATTATTTTTCATGTAGAAATAAAAAGACAGACGAGAAAATGAAAAGGGTAGCGAATTTAAACTTATTTTTCTTTTCCTTATATTTTTATAGATTCTTCTTCGTGTATTTCATTTAACGGTTCTTTTTTTTTTTCCTCTCTTGCCTCATCTCACGCTCTCTGATTTTGGAACAGCTTTGTCCCTCCTGCTCCGCCCATCACCCTTTTCCCTCTTCTCGTATCCTCCCGCCTATCGCTGAGCCGCGGGTTCCTCTGCGGTCTATTTGAAATAACAGATTGTTACAATCTCCATTATGTTCTCCACTTGATCAATACAGTGGCATCATGTTTATCTTGTGTCACTTTTATTGTAGTTTTAGGCGCAAGACGGGCAAACGTAACTGTTATTGATGTTATAGCTTGGTGGCGATGTTATTACTTCCTATATATGTTTAATGGTCATTGCTAAAATGAGAAGAGTGGAGAAATAATGTTGATGGTGATGATGGCAGGGATAGAGGGCCGGGTGGAGATTCGAACTTTAGAAATAAGGAAAACGGCTTCGATGAAAAAAAGAGGAGTCAGAAGAAAGTAGATCGAAAAGGAGAACAAGATGATGGGGGGGGAGCAAAGGTAGTGGCGGGGATGTTGATAAAGAAGGTGAGGTCAAATAAAAGTGACAAACTTTTTTTCTTGAAGAAGAAGAAGAAGGAAAAGATGATTATGATTCTGATGATGATGATTCTGATGATGTGGAAAGGAAAGGTATAAGGAGAAGTTATTAGCAGAAAACCAGGAAAAGGGAAATGTAATGTTTTAAATTCCTCATAAAAATCGCATATTGATTCGAAACAAACTGTAAAAGATTTTTTAATGTGTTCGTCTTAGCAATAAAAAAAATAAGCAAAGCGCAAGAAAGAAGAAAAAAAATACTTATTCCTGCCTGTCCAAGTGAGAAAAAAAAACATAAAGCGTAATAACGTATACGTTATCATTTCCTGGCTTAGCTTGTTCCTTCAGCAAGCTAGAGTAAGAGAAGGAAAGAAGCGTATATTTGAAGAATTATTTGAATTGATTTCGGTTCATAATAAATAAATGGCAATGTGTTATCTGTCGAGTTATCTTCATGTAAAAATTGCTAACCTCCTAAAAAATCTATTCAAAATATGTGCGCCATGTTTTTCATCATTATTTTGAGAGAATGCAAAAAAATCTAATTTACTATTACTTGAAAAAAAATGAAAAAGAATATAAAAAGTAAACTTTTTGAAATTTTGAATATAAAGAAAAGGGAAGATTTTGATATTGTTTTTCTAAGTTGATAGATATACAGAGTTAAACAAGCCTGCTGGACATCCGCTGACCTTTATAGGTTCATAATTTTTATTAGAGTTTATTTATTCAGTATCTTACACTATTTTTTGGCGAATTTTTTTCGAAAACGTGATCAAAACATATTTCATTTGAGTGGATCTGCTAGAGCCTCAATTTGAGATTTATAGCAGCCGAAGTGAACACTACAACTTCAAGACCGCAAATAAGTAAAAATCATTTTTGTAAAAAACGTAGGATCAATACAGAAAAAAAATTGACTCCGAACAGGAAAATAAAATCTTTAGACCGATCAGCACAAACAAACACCAAGATTTTCAAAGTAGTGTTCTGTGTAGACTATCCTGTTCCACAAAATTGGAGCAGCATGCTTTTCCTATCTTATTTTCAAAATTAAACTAAGCCTAGACCCTGAGATGATTGCTCCACTGGCGTGAAACCCAGAGTCACCACGAAGAACTGGAATTTCAATGTATATCTATTCATATATATATATGTGTGTGTGTGTATGTTGATGTGTGGTTGTACGTGCGAGCATGTGTGTGTGTGTGTGCGTGTGTGCGCGTACACATGCGTGTTTGTGCGTTTTGATACACAAAACGTGGATATTTCGAATCTTTGTAAATATACATGTCAGATAGAAGAGCAACATTAAGCATAAAACTAGCATTTGTTTGGTACATCAGAGATTTCAGAAATCGTGAATGCTTCATGTTTCAAATCGTAGTTTGATTCCCGAAAAGGTCCTAATGTGGCAAAGGTGGTGTAACAGGATATATGCTGATTTCAAAGGAAAGGGATCACTTTTTAAAAATATTGTCTAGTGGAATATTCAACGTTCCTGTGGTATATATACTAAACTCTACGGAGGAGGAAAACTAATAATGAATTAAAACAATTTATCTTTTCCTAAAACGATCTGTAATAAAGTACCTCTGAAAATGAATGACCTTGTTCTGTACCATGCAGAAATCCCTGAAGTAATAATGCTGTGTCAAGTCTACGTAACTAACATTACTGCTGATATGTGATTAAATCGTGTCTGGACATTTTGTCACTGCGGACCGAGCTTTCCGTCGATGAAATTATGAACTAGCTGACATACGTTATGCCGAACTGACATCTGGGTTATACTTACAAGTCTTCATAATTATTTTTTAAAATATCTGTATTTCATTTCTTAATCATAGGTTGATTTTAAATAAACTTTATGTTATTTATTCATTTTGGCTTTTACTTATGAATCTGTATATCTATTGTCAGAAAATCCTTATACCTAATCTTGCAATAAAATTAAACTTAATCATATGTTAAATCATAACAATGAAAAAATTAAATTTTTTATTTTATTCAAAACTAGCTGAACACGGACGGGTTTTCGGCAGGTATAAATAATCTCAATTCGAAGAAAAACTTTGATTTGATTAAGAAATCGGTTATTTGCGATCGATGACATACAGTATATATTACTATAAGATTTAGCTGAAATACTAAACATAAAGATATTGATATTTTCTCCTCGTGCAGTTTCTTCCATCAATTTAAATTATTGATTATCATGTTTAAGATTAATATGTAGCTTATCCTTCGAACTAATCAAAATTATCAAGTATATAAGTAGAAGTTAAAATTTAATTTATTTCTTTTATGAGGATAATTTGGCTTAATCACTGTCGGAATTCGACTGATTTTCTTCAAATAACGCCACACGCTTCATTTAGACACAGGAAAAATATGGTCAATGAATATGCAGATTAAAAAAATAATTTTATTACTGTATTTTTCCATGTATAAGCCACTATAATAGATAATCCATCCCCCAATCCCCGATTGAGCATTAATTTCAAATGAAGATGTATTATCCCGTGTATACATTTTTGTACACTAATATGTTCAACAATTATGTTTCCGTAGATAATACGTAAGTGGATTTTTTTCGAACATTTTTGGGGAAAATGAGGATTATACATGGCAAAATACGGTATACTAAAATATTCAAATAACAGATAATGTTGGAACGACATTCACTGCAACTGATAAGCTTCGTTTCAGCAGAATGAAGGTAGGAACTAATGATTAAAGACGGATAGACAAGTCGAAGAAAAGATAGATAGGACACAGAAATAGATTGATAGATAGATAGATAGATAGATAGATAGATAGATAGACAGATAGACAGATAGATAAGACGGTCAAGAATTATAAGAAAGGACGGAGAGAGAAAGATTAATAAAATAAATTAGAAAGTCATGAGGGAAGAAAAAGAACGAAATGATATGCAAAATGATAGAAAGAAAAATAAGATGAAAGATCAAGTGAACAGAATGTAAGAGGAAGAACGAATTAAGGAATAGAGGAAGGAAGCCTGGGCACATAGCAGGAGGGTAGGAGACTTCCAATCTCACGGCTTGTTTTTTTTTCTTCCTATGACCACATTCGACTTTGCTACAGAATCGTCCTTGCATGGTGAGGTGCCCGGACCGACTGGGCAGTACATGCAAGACAGCGCGCCTGATGAACAGAAGCGAAACAGCTCCACCGTTCCCTTCTCTCCTCTCCCCCCGCTTCCTTACCTCAGATCGCTTCAACTTGTGCTGTCCTCTTGCTGGCAGCCAGATGAGACAGGCCTGCTCTTCCGGCTTTAGCGCTTCGTTGGACACTGAAGAGATATTCGCTGTCTTGATCCGAATTTTGGCCGGACACAGGCAAATGAAGCTAAGCACAGATCTACGCGCACTGACCGTGGATTGAATGCTTTGAGAAAGTGCACGGCGATGACCAGAACATTTTGTTCTGGATCGCGACTCCCATGCACGTAGCTATACACACACGTATCCATTCTTGTTCTTACATACATGATAGGGATTCACTTGGATATGCTTCAAAGTTTTCAAGGACACCAAAACACAAGGAATATATACACACGACTGATTCTCATAGATGTTTTAAAATCCCAACTGAACTGTGACAATATCTGTATTTCCGACAAACAAAGAGTGGTCTGGTCATACCAAAGGGGTCAACGCACTTATATAACAAGTTTGCGATTGTTGGTCATATTTTCGTTGCTCTCCTCTCCAAAAGAAATGATGTTGTGCCATATTTATCTTTTAAATAGAATGCCCAGAGTAAAATAACAAAGTGCAGTTTTTGAAATTAATCTGCTTTTACATTTGTGATTCAATGGGTTTCGCAAATAAGACTCCTTATCAATCTATTTATACATAAAAACAACTGGAATATAAAAGGTGTTTGATGAGGAAATCACATAATATCATAAAAAGTAGGAAAGATATCGAAAACATATCCTTGCGTCTCATCGATATTCAAGTCTCACTTGAGGTTTGCTTTTGTTCAATTTCCAATACCAATCATTTCCCAGCAGTTTATAAGAAAAGACAAGTCGTTAACGCTTCAACTCTCATAACTGATTTTAGTGGATTTTCCCCATTAATTACTGAATACAACTTCAACTGAATAGCTTATCATTACTGTTGAATCAAAATACCCACTTTTCATTTAGTTTAGCAAGCTTCAAGGAGTTGTCAGAAATTTAGTTACATAGCCGCTTCCCCAACTTTGCACTGGATGTTTACTTTTTATTTTTTTTAGTCTGTTCTGTTGAACATTCAAGTGCTAGAGTCACAGTGAGAAGAAATCACTTTGCGATTAAGGACCGAGTTGGTGAATATTTTTCCATGGACAGAAGAGTAAAATTAGATGAACACTCATGATATCGATACGTATTTGTACAGATTGTTACGTATAAGCATTTTGTGGAAGAAAGAGGGTATGAGAGAATATCTTTCTTATGAACGCTTGAGACACTGCTACATAAATGTCCAAGAATGTTTCAATGATTTTTCTTGAAATGTTGCGTCTTAATAAAAAAAAAAAATTGTGTCAGAAATTATTCAATGAAATAGTTGGTATCTCGTTGGAATTTGCGTTATGCCATGTATTTAGTTAGGCTCTAAGATTGTTTCAGTCAAAATTCTGGATAATTCTCAATATAATAAAACAAAAAGTTAGTAAAACTTTTTCTATCTGGTTGATACGAACAGGAATATCTTCAACATTGTGTTCAATTAGAAAAGTAATAAAGCATTTGATAAAATATAATTTAGTCGACTGGAAAGGAAAATATATTGAAAAGCCTGGAATTGAACTAGTCATTTCTGAATATTGCTCTGAAAATTGAATGAAAAAGAAATAATCAAATTCAATTACTGAACTAAAGGATTTTATTTGTCAATAAAATGAATGGTGATGTTTCGCGAAGTATCAATATTGTTTCCCGGAATTAATTTTCAATCATATATTTCATTTTTGCCTTCAATTTTATTGGGAATGATAAAATTATTTTGACAAGCGAAGACAACAATATAGACCTACGCATTTATTTTGCTTTCTATATTACACAATCACGTAAAAGAAGCGGGAAAGACTATTGTAGTTATTTATGTATCAGTATGGTAGATATCTGTATAGATTTTTTGAATAACTTGATATTCAGGCGCCTGTTTGTTTCTATTTGTTTTACTACCTGTCTCTCTTTCTCTCTTCCTCTGTCTGTCTGTCTGTCTGTCTATCTCTTTCTCATATATATATATATATATATATATATATATATATATATATATATATATACATATATATATATATATATATATATATATATATATGTATATGTATATATATATATATATATATATATATATACATATATATGTGTGTGTATATATATATATATATATATATATATATATATATATATATATATATCAGCAGTCATTTTAAATCCACTGCTGAAAAGGGCCTTCCCCGTCTCCTTCGGACGACTTATTGTGCCAATCTTTACCACGTCTACCAGGAAAAACCTTTCGATCTCATCTTTCCATCTTGCACCTGGTCTTTCCAACAGCGTTTACTGTCTCATTGGCATCAGTCGGTTAGTTTTTTGCTCTCTCTGTTGGCTACGGTCCAAGCCAATCTTGATATCCTTCACTTTAGTCCATGGTGATATTTTCCTCTCTCTCAGTCTTATCCCTAGCGTTGTTCATCCCATGATTGTCTTTGTGATTCGAAGTTGATTTTCAGTTGGTTTTGATAATTTCCAGGTTTCACATCAATCATAGTTGATATTAAGCATTTATTCTATACGTTAAGCTTTAAAGCACATTGGCAAAGTGCTCTTCGACGTGTCTCTATCCATACTAAACGCTTCCCAGCCAATAGTCATTTCGCTTTCATTGTCTTTCTTTCACTGTATAACCTGTGCAAGGGGAATTTATTCATCAACCACTTGTTCTGTTCATCGTTAAGCCTACTTTTTCCACTTTCCCCATTAAGATCAGTTGACATGTTTTGTAATTGTTTCTGATGTTCCGGACGCCATTGAAACGTAATCGGTGAATCTCAAAGGGTTTGAACATTCTACGCCTAGGTTTATTCCCATTCCCTCCCAGTCAGTTTTCCGCGAAATGCTTTCAAAATTCGCTTTAAATAGTTCAGTTGATATTGTACCTCATCTTCTACTTCTTTTTGCTTTCCTTACCTTATTTGTATCGTTATGTAGTCTATTTATTGCAGTACCGTTTCTGCATACGTTCTGAACAACTGGTGTGTAATTCAAGTTAACACCTTGTCCATTTTAGTAAGAACAAGGAAGATTATGTTGTTCAGTTATTCCAGGTAGGGAGGGCTTAGTTACCCTAAAAACCAGCATTCAAATTCCTCGCTTTGGCTTAAGCTTGAACGCTGACCACCATCTCAATATTCATGAATATTTTTCCATCAAAATCCATTGACTTGATCATTTGAACTTCGAAATACATTCGTTTATCTTGACGCTTATCTTATTTTGGTAACAATTGTGGAAGTACCACTTCCCGAATAGATACCAATTGATTTTACTTAATTGTCAATTTAAGCATGAAAAGTACGGTAACATAATTATGCTACTGTAAGGTAGACAATTGATCAACTGGACAAAAGCAATAGTTTTTGTCAGAACAGACACCCAGTTATTTAGGGACCACAATAAGCAGCATCACTGTTAGTGAGGACATAAGAACGCACACAGAAAAGAGAAAAGAGAAAATAAGGATGAAGAATGAGATATCTAAACTCTCTTTTACGGATAAATAAATACAGAATGCAAAAATAAAATCTCATTTAATTCTCCATTGGTTGATTGGTTCAGAATGTTGTGCCTTTAGCAAAATGTTAGCATAATTATTGGGAAGCACATTCAGTCAGTATTTTGTGTCCCAGGGCACAAAATCTTTCATCACACCCCGTTATTGATACGACATTATTATCTTTATTATTTCTTTTAATGAAATAATCCATCACCATGATCACTTGCATCCATGCACGGGAGAAATTCGTATCAACTGATGGAATAGTTAAAATGATTGTAATCACAATGATAATAGAAAGCAGTTTGTATTTGAATGCATATGAGTGAACCTATGAAGGGTTTTAAACGTTAAATAAATACAGATATTTAATGGTATAATCTTCATGTTGCTCAGGGCCACATGCAGAAGGAAGATTATGTTGCTCTAATTTTCCAAGTATAGAACGCTTCTTGCCAACTTTGAAAACCAGCATTCAAATTCCTCATCGTCATATACATATATTCGTATATATGTGTGTGTGCGTGTGTGCACGTGTGTGCGTGTGTGTGTGTGTGTGTGTGTGTGTATGTGTGTGTGTGTGTGTGTGTGTGTGTGTGTGTGCGTGTGTGTGTGTCGAAACAGGACTATGGTAAAACAGCTGACAAACTCCATTATAAGCAAAAGAATTACAAATACAAACAAAACCAAATTACATGCAACAAGGACCTAAAACTATTTAATAAACAGTTATAAGATATCAGGTTGAAGAAACACCACAGATCAGATCAAAACTGGCTTGCGTGGTACACAGTATTGGATACTTTGAGACTATACAGAAAAAATGACCAAACAATGTGTTCTTTCTTAGTATCTCGATATGAAAAGTTTGGATGACCACACACACACACACACACACACACACACACACACACACACACACATATATATATATATATATATATATATATATATATATATATATATATATATTAGTGAGCTTTCTTTTTTTGGCTCTAATTGATTATTCTCCAACGGCTGGAGGCAACTTGAAAACAAACCATGAGAGAATATCTATTTTCAGTAAGTGCTCTCGGGATTATTACTAACATATTGTGGACGCTATTTCTCACGCTTTGTCAGCTCTTCTTCAAGATTTAAATTAAAAACACAAAATTGGACGCAACGAAATTTTCGAAAAATAAACAAGTTTCTAATTCAGTGGTTAGAATTAAAATCCTATTTCGATCGATTTCAGAAACCAGATTTTTTCGGATTGTGCGATTTCATTTTTTCAACAAATTCTATAATCGCTTTGAATTTACGTTATCAAATATTAAATAGTTTTGTTCAAAATAAGACCAATACCCTTTTCAATATTCTGGTTCATTTACGTATGAAACTTCAAATTTCATCTTATTTTTATTCTTCTTTCAACTCTTACTTCTATTCACATCTTGAAGATTCTGCCTGCTTTTTTTGCATTTCTATAACATTTTGTAATGTCTTTTTTTTATTCATGTGACTGCACCTTCTTTCTCCTCCTCCCTCTATCATCATCATCCTCTCCCCTCAAACTTTTCTTTTTTTGTTCGTTGAGAATTCTTGATAAACTTCATTGAATCAGTTCTGCGCATAAATACACATTTTATGTAAATTGCTGCGTCCAATAAGAAGTTATTTCACCATTTTATTTGCTTCTTCCTTATTTCATCATAATCACCACCACCATCATCATCATCCTCATAATTATCATTGAGGTAATAATTGTACGATCTCATTTTCTGATATCTCATTCCAATTGCGTTATTCTGTTTAGAATTGTATAATTTCCTATAGCGACAATTCACGGATATGCTGCTGCCTGAATCGCATCCAGATCGAAAATTTAAGCGAGAAATTTGATGAAAGCAGGAAATATGTGTGTAAAAAACAGTCTGTAATCAAGTATTGTGTTCCATCAGGCGATGTCATTTGGTTCGTTTGTGCTGGAATTGAAATGATACATACGTTTCTGACGTGGCCCAGTGTTTGATAAACCAATGGCTAAGCAATAAATATCATTTCCTTGTTGCTTCTGCTTCAAAAAATCTTACCTTATTTTTATTTTTCAATCTTCTGCATTACGAATCTTATTTTCGTTTCACCATCTTTGTTTTCTTTCTTTTTTTTTCATTTATTCAATAATCACTTATTTATTTGTCTATGTATTCCTTCATTAAACTAATTTGTATCCCTCCCTTTTTCTTTTTTCGTCTTGCCTTTCTATTGAGTTGTTCGTATTTATCTTACTGATGTGGGTTTTACTTTCTCACATCTCTTCCTATCCGTGAACGATTTCTTCATACCTTTTCTCTGCGCATGTTTTGATTTGTCTCTGTTTTCTTTGGTTTCCTTCATCACTTTTTCTTTTCATTCCTTATTGTTTCCATACTGATCCCTTATCTTTCTTTCTTTTCCTGAATACAAATTCATTCGTCAATCTCTTTCGTTTTTCAGTTCTGTCAAGTTCCCTCCCTTCTGCAAATATCATCCCTTCTTTCTTTCTTTTATTCTTTCCATTTTTATTGAATAAACCTCTTTCGATCCTATTTCAAATGTTCTCTCAATGATTTTTTTAATCGCATCATCCGTTATTTAATGTTCAATTTGAAAATATGAATCAATTATATTGTATGTACTATTTACGAAAACACCTACAAAAATGCATACCTAAACAAGAAATAAGTATTGAAACATACGAATGCAAATACACAGCTTTCTCCGGCTTAAATACAACTATGATGCATTTTCACGAACGCAATGTTGCTGAATTCAAAACTACTTGCTCTAGTGCAAATAAATGAATATATATATATATATATATATATATATATATATATATATATATATATATATATATATATATATGTATATATATATATATATATATATATTTATATATATATATATATATATATATATATATGAAATTTATTACTTAGCACATGATATAGAATGATGATTAACGCACCTATCTTGTACATTATTGCTAGCAGAATAAGTTTGATCCCCTCTATTTAAGCCAAGTGCTAGATCAAGCTTTGCACAACGCACAAAATCTGATTTGATTGTGGTCAACCTCAACTAGAGTATCCGATCGAGAAACTTTGTGAAAGCTCGCAAATCATTTTTGATCATTCGTAACACCTACTCCATAAACTGCAGGGAACTTTTTTCCGCTAGTTTTGCCATTTTTGTAAATGCAAGTTGATATGAGAGATGTGAAAATACAATCACAAGCGATCTTACTGAATGAAGTTAGTGAAAATGAAACGCTCCTAATGCCATCAAACTTCAGGGTCAAATTTCTCTCTCTCTCTCTCTCTCTCTCTCTCTCTCTCTCTCTCTCTCTCTCTCTCTCTCTCTCTCTCTCATTTGCTTCCAAATGATCTTGGTAACCAATCTGCAAACTTGTAAGTTTTGTCATAAAGTTTTATTCAATTTTTTATCGAAATGTTTAAAATGGAAAAAAAAATATTTGTCGAGATTTTAAAAAAGATATTATTCTTGACGGAAATGTTCATTTGGCTATTTTGTTTTTAATTCATATTTTCATATTTACTGGTCTGTGTTCATATTTTATACGCATATGCTTCATACGAATCTTAAAAATATAAACAAATCTAAGAACAAGTCAACCAGATTGGAGGATATTTTTTACTGGGTTTGGACTCTATATAATTCACAAGATATGCTGGTCTCCTCAGGAGTTTTGAAATAGTGTGATTTTGTACTAATGTTTTTTTTTTGCAACAAACACATCGATTTCTCTTGATGAACATTGTCAAGAGCAATAACGCTGCGGAAGGAAATAATTCTTTCTCCTATTCAAGTCACTGTGTTCCGAATTGAATACTTGGAAACATTTCGATTCTCTGGCAAGTCTCATGGTCTCAATGTTAAGGAAAGCACGTTCTGTTATTTGGACATACTGTTGTTCTTCAGTGCGAAATGCTTCCTGTTGCTTCTCTCTTCAACTGAATATAGTCGATGTGTTTGGCCTATATATTGGACCTTGCATTTTTCACATGTGTTAGAGTTGAGCACTCCTGTTGAGTGTATGACCATATGGGACCTTTATTATGTTTTATAGCACTATATATGGACACATTCTTCACTCTTCTCCGGGTACTTTTGCACAGCACAAAATCCTCTCTATGTTTAGAGGCTGTCTGAGGCTCATTGTAGGAGGTTCGAGGGAGATCTCCATAACCATGGCTCTCCAGTGCTTATCCATGATACTTGAAATACTTGGGAGATGTAAAGGCGAGTACTACACTTTTCCACTCATCAAAATATATTTTAACACATAGGTTACACATATAATATGTATACCTACATATGTATTACATATGTCTATAGAGGGAAGAGTATTATCCGATACGATTTAATGACAACATTGTAAAAATCATTGTACTTTCTTTCATACTTTATTTTTGAGACGCAATTCGATGTTCAACATCTTTTATATCCCAATATGAAAAAGATGTTGAACAACCAATCACGTCCTTGAAATAAAGGGTTACAAAAAGTATAATGATTCTTCCAATATTGTCATTAAATTATATGTATGTATGCATAGTTTAGCTTTATTTGTGTACATCAAGGAAAGAATAATAAATAAAATGCAAGAATTGTAGCGAAAAAAATCGTCAGTTCCATTCTCAAGAGAATGTATTTTCTAAATTTTACTTAATTTATTGATATGCTTCCACTATATATCGTTTGTTCAGTACAGTTAGATATAATAGTACAAGTAATCTGATTCATCTATATGACCGATTTTCATGATACCTGCTCGTTGAGATTTAGTAGCCTTATTGGTAAAGTACCGTCTCTGTAAGATAGACTCCCAAGGATAGCGGTGACCATTTCAAATCTCAGTGGAAGTTCATTATCAATTTCCAATTTATTTCACTACCTTATCCGTCCTAAAATGACAGTAAAAACAAGAAAGTTGTGATAAAGAACAAACAGAAAAAGATATGAAAAAAAAATGAGTCAAAATTAGTGATAATTACCATAATTCAGCTCCATAAGTGACTATTGGGAGGATGCATTGGTTATACACCCTTCTTTTTAGGATTAATGGGATCTTCTTGTTTTTGAAGATTGAGCTTGCTCTACCGATGGCTTGCCATCCTAGTGTGGTTCTTCTCTTGATTTCTTCTTTTTTTTGTTAGGGTTTCATGGAGATTCGTTATCCTAGGTAGATGTAGTGATCTACTTTCTCCAGTTCTGTGTCCTCAATTTCAATCTTAGTGTTTTGTTTTGTTTTTTCATCTCCGATGTTGTTGTTGCATATGTTCTCTATCTCGCTGATGTTAATGCGTAAGCTGACTTTCTTGCTCTCTTCATTCAAATCATCTATCATTTGTTGGAGGTCGTGTGGGTTCTCTGCAAGAAGGGCAATATCGGCTGCAAATCTGAGGTAATCCTAAAAAGAAGGGTGTATAACCAATGCGACATCCCAATAGTCACTTATGGAGCTGAAACATGGAACCTGACCAGAAGACAGATCCGCAAATCGAGAACTATACAACGTGCACATGAAAAAATTATGCTGGGCCTCACATGGAGAGACCACAAGGCAGCACAGTACATCTGAGAAAAGACAAAAGTCAGGGACATCATAAAATCCATTAAAAATCTCAAATGACAGTGGGCTGGCCATGTTACACGAATGGCAGACCACCGATGGACATCGCGACTCATGACATGGATCCCCCGAGATCACAAGCCGGCAGAATATTAGATGGAGAGACGAGCTAGACAAATTCAGAAAGTACTGGCTCCATGACGCCCATGATAGAGAAGTGTGACGAATCCTGGAGAAGGTCTATGATCAACGACAGACGTTAAAAGAGAGATGATGATGATGATGATGATGATGATGATGATGATGATGATGATGATGATCCATCTGAAAAAAAATTCGGACAATTTAAGACTATTGGAAATTTCTCTTTGCGTATGTTTTCTTTTCAATACTAGATTCAAGTTAATTTGAACCTCAGACACCGTTTACCAGCAATATTTCATCAAATTGATTTCGAATAAGTAGTAATTCAAATCATCAGATATCATAATTAAAAGGATGCTTAAAATTAAAGAATCATTGATAAAGTCAGCATATTTTCAGAATTATTCTGTAGCCTCAAATGAACATGAAAATGATAGCGTGTCAATAACATTCACCCCGATTACTGTTCTCCTGATACTCCTGCCACCTAAATGCTCACAGAGAACTACGTCTCAATAATCGAACAAATAAATTCAGATATTTGTTGTACGAAACCAAGTTTGGAACGTGAAAAATCATGCATAAAACATGAATATTCATAATGAGGCCCAAGTAGTCACAAATATGTATAGATTTTAATAGATGAAGCCACTAGTCTCATCGTCCTTATACTTTCTATGCTATAACATGCCAAGCAGCAAACATACCATTGTATGAATGAGTATTTGGGTGACGAATGACTCGAACTGTCCGTTTTTTAAGAGATCACAATATTCCACTTGAATGCTATGGTATAATGGGCGCCAACATATAGTCGTATATACGCATCCCGTTATATTTTCTGTATTTTTCCCTTGTCAATCGTCCCTGGTCACCCAGGCGTTAAATTGCATCTACATTAGAACAGTCTTTGCTGAATAATTCTTCGATGAAACATGAGATAGGATATTATTTTCTATTGTTCTTTTCTTTCTTCGATTCTCTCTCTTGCTTACTATCAACGGCCGTCATTTCTGTCTATTAGTATCATTATCCATTAGATTGTGTCTTCATATCAATACAACCTCGAGTTTTAAAACATTTTTATTCTTATTGGGATGGAACCCTTCTCAGTGCTTTATTGTCGTCTGGTAATCATCTTTTTTTTTATTCTGATTATTTCTAAAATTCCTTGTCACTTGTCAAGAACGGAATGCATCGACAGGGTTTTCCCATATTTTGTCTGTAATATATTCCCTTAGTGTGTGTTTGTATTCGAATAAGTATGTGAGAATATATGAATATAGGTGCTTATGCCCGAGTACATTTGTCCACGCGTATTTATATATCTATCTGCAATGAAATTATGCGTGCACGCGTGCACACACACACACACACACACACACATATATATATATATATATATGATTAGTTTTTTATTCGAATCTATATCTTATCAATTAGAGTTTTCATTATTTCATTTTCTTTCTTTTTGTCAACTTCAATACTTGACGCTTTTCACTGATTCATGTACTCATATATTCAATACTACATACTCATACTGGCAATATATGAATACAACGCACACATACATCATATATATGCACATAAGCATAAACATATGTATATTTACATATATACATAGACATACTCATATATATATATATATATATATATATATATATATATATATATATATATATATATATATATATATATATGTATATATATATGAATATAAAGGAAGAAAGAAAGCTTTTAATTTCGACGAAATGGCTTAATTCTACCATCTTTGCGACCCGGAGATTTTTGTTTCTGTTTTTGTTTTTTAGCAATAAAAGAAAACAATGAATCTCGAGAAAAAAATTCGTTTTATGGAAACATGAAACCAAATTGGAATTCCTGTAAAGTGTAAAACCAATAAATAATAGACCACACTCCACACAGAGAAAAGAACCAAAGAAAAACCTATTGAAGATAAAGACAGGCTGAATACGAAACTAATATCTTCACCCTAATCAAGTCTGTGATTCAGTGTTCTCTGATTGTGACGGAATGAACACTGAACGAAGAGAGAATAAAAAAACGAACAGTGAAGAGCTTATTAGTTGCGCCTATTCTGTTATTATTCTATGCCGTTACGAATGGTTCGTTTTTACCTTTTGTCTCGTCGTCCAATGCCATCTCCATCCATATTCTGTTCCCTGACCTCCTTTCTGTCTTTCCCAGTTCCATAAGAACAGACACACACCCTAACTCACTCATTCATCATCTAAATTGTGTGCGCTCTGTTAAGACGATAAAATGACGAAAAGCGCAATGGAATAAAGTATGTAAAAGCGTCTTTCTTTGCTTCCTTTAGAGAATGTTGTAGTAATCACAAGTCAAAAATGGGTTATTGTCTGCAAGCACTTACGAATATGAACAAATTCGATACTATCTCATTTATTCAAAGAATGGGCGATAGTTATAAAAAAAACCGAGACAGTGAAAAGTGACAAAAATAAAAATGAATGACTTGGTATAATATCCCAATGAAATAATGTTGCAAAAATGATATTTATTGAGCTGGGCTCATATTCCAAGAATGCATCTTAAAAATTCTATTCAGTTTCTAGATTATAGATAATGCAAATAAAAAAATTCACAATCATTTTCCTAGAAAACTGAAAAAAAAAGAGTGATCTTTGAAAAGCAGCATTTTTTGTGATCACAATTTTAGAGAGTAAACCCTATTCTGCATTGCATATAAAAATACGATTTCCAGTTCCGTCTACGTATCTTGCTATCTTTCAATTTCTTATTGTGTATTCATTTATTGTTAAAAAAATCAGAAATTAAGATGAAGGTACAAAGAAGTCAAAATTATTCGTACAAGTATCCTACGGTAAAGACATTCTTAGAATATAAATTGATCTGTCCAAATATCTGGAAAGATTGAAACTTTCAGTGAAAAAAGATAATTTCGCTCGTTGTTACCTCATAAGAATATTTCAAAATAGCAATAATCATGACTCTGATTGGTAATAATCAGTCAGCTACCAAGTGATTTACATGAAAATGCAGATTTATAGTTATAGGAATTTGTAAACTTTTCGAGATAAATCAGAATTGTATCTACTTATATATACTCAGTTATACACTACTTTTAGGCAATTGCATCGGGGATTTTCTAAGGAATAAAAAAATTGCATTATCTCACATCTACCCTCAATAACCGACCTCAAATAATAAACTAATATCTTATGACCAATTATAAGCTTCTGTGAGGAAAGAATCAAAATGATTCAAAGATGCTGTCCAAGATTTCAATGATCCAACGAATTTGGTCATTCTTGAAGTGGGAAAAGGTAGAAAAAGATGGCAATATCTTATAAATTGAATGTAATTATTTAGTTGAATTATATAACTATGTAGTTAAACTTTGTATTTATACTCTTGGCCATTAGGAGAATTATATAAAGCATTGTTCAGAAGTAAAAATTCAGACTATCAGTTTTGAACCTAATAGGAACTTGCTAGATATAGTTTGAAATAAAAAAAAACATGCTCTTAATCTTCAGAATTGAGTTATGATATACTTACAGATGATATTTTCATCCATAAAGAGGCATAGGGATGACTATTTGAGTGGATACTGTTACGGTTGCCAGTAATGAAAAAAAAAGTAAAAATTGATAAAATATTCATTAATTTTGTTTCTTTGAAATTTGACTGTTATTCAACAGATATTAATATGAATTTGATTCTACGTTATGAAAATAAAGGATTTTGTTGTCAAATTTCAGCTTTGTCAGCCCACCCTCGAGATGATTTGGATTTGTAGATCAACTGGAATAATTATAAGCAAAACGTTTCCTAAAATGCATTAATTAACCTTATCACAAATATAGTTTGCCACAAGGTTCTGGGTATCTGATGAAGCGCGTCACTACAATAAAAATGAACCGTGGGTCTAGCTTTGTAACCACTGTTCCCCTGAAAACTTGTTTATTAGGTAAAATCTGAGTTTACCCACGCTGTAACTAACTCCAATAGAAATGTATTGCATCGTGTTCTAAACCATTGCATGATTTGATTTTATAGAAAACCCTTTCAGTTAAAACTATGGAGGATGTGAAAAGTCTGTTACTTTCCCGACTATAAATAAACTGTCATTTTGCACATGAATTCTAGATGCTTAAAAGAGCTTTCGAGGATAGCTAATGAGGCGGTTGTTAATTAGGTAGGGTTATGTTGGTTTTGGTTTTTTTTTTATTTCTCTCGACTGACTTGATATATATTCAAAGGGTTGACTGCATAATACAATAAATGTACTTTATGGCTAGTTATATCTGCAGGGTGGTTGAACTAAGATTTTGCCCTTTGTACAAATCCATATTTCATAATTCTTCATATATTTCATTTCACCACCCTTTTCTCTACTTTTCTGACCTATACTTTCGCTTTCACTTTTCAAAATGACTTTCTCTTCTCTCTTCTGGTTTTCTATTTTGACAGACAAACCACACATGCAACACCATTTTGCCTTTTATCATTTATTTGTCAATATTTTTCTTTTATCATATTTCTCTAGTTTTTATCAATTCTCGGGTCGTTATTCAACGACCGTTAAGTAAGCCGCAAGGATCAGAAATAAAGAAAAGAATACCGTTGAGATTTAAGGACGAGATAAATAGTCATTGAAAAATGATATTGGGAAGACTAGACAAAAATTATTGATAATAATTGCAGCACTTCATCTAAGAAAATCGAAAGCTATGACAAATTCTTTTTTTTTTTTTTCATATTCGATGCTTGTATATAGTTATGCTACTCGGCTTCACTGGTTCAAACAGGATAGCAATATGTTGAATATTACGAACTATATATGCGTAGTCTTTCCATTATGCCTTTTTAAGTCCTGAAATCTGAAATCAGCTTTACATGATGTGACCAAAGAGTAATAACAACCATTGCTCAGTGAATGCTGAATAAAATACACAAAAGAATTATTTCGTGCAAATAAAAACATCCTTGAATTCAATCAATAGCATTGATATAATTATGCATTAAAGTAATGAGTAACATAATTGTAACAGTTCCCTTTATATTAAGATGTTTTAATGTAAATGATTCCTGCGTTACAAGTATTCAGTGTTAACAAGGTAGAAAGCTAAGCAGTTATAAGATTTTTAGATCTGTGGAAAATGACTTCAGGGTGAGCAGGGCACTCAATACTGTGACTGGTGAAGGGAGCAGTACGGATAGTCTTATCGTAGAAATGCTGAAAAATAGGATACTAAAGCCAGACAATAAAATGAGCAACGATAAAACAGAAATAAACTGAGTTTGGGCCGAGGAAAAAAAAAAGAATTTGTGATAACTTTAAAAAAATGTAGGCTGGGTTGGTTGAGGGAGGAGAGAAAGGAGGAGTACAACATACAGCGTTTTTAAAAAGTGAAAGAAAGAAAAAAGAGAAATGGAATAAAGAAGTTGGAGACAGTTGAAGAATATAGGAAGGAAAGTTGAGCTGATTTTAAAAATATGAAGAAGACGAAGGCAAAAAAAAATAGACGGATACAAACAGGAGATAATCTGGAGATGAAGAGAGCAGAAAAAAATGCAAATAGAGAAAATAGATGGGTAATGGTTGAGGAAAAGCGTAAAAGAAAGAGAAGGAATCTGTAGAAGTAGGGAAATAGAAAAATGTTTTATTAAAAATCAGGGAGAAGGTGTAGAAGAGACAGGAAAAAGTGTCTAATACATGAATAAGGAGTCAAAGAAGGTACTTAGAGAACTGAAAGCGAAATACTAACGAAAAAAAGAAAAATATATTTGATTGAGAAGAAAATGAAGGTGATATTAAGAAAGCAGACGAGGATGAGTGCGAGAAGTTTAAAGGAAAAAAAAAGAACCAGTTCAGAAAAGGAAATAGAAATAAAACCGATACGAAACGATCGCATGATGAAAGTTAAAAAAGATTTTTTTTTTAATGAAATATTCTACAAGAAACAAATAGAAAGGGAGAGAAAAAAAAAGAAGGAAATCAAAAGATCAAAGAAAGAAAGCGGCCAAGGTAAGAAAATTGAAAAATGTTTTTTTTTTGTTTTTTGTTTGTTTTTTTTAAATGGTGAAAAAAAGTCCGTTGGAAAAGAAACGCAATACAAGTTGAGGAAAAATCTGGCCAGTAAGTTGCTCATTATTTTTATCACCTCTCCGACCCCCATTTAATCTAGGCATCAAGTTTTATTTCTTGTATTAATGGACGTTGTCAGGAATAGGAGCGAATAACGGAGAAGAGAAGGTCATTGCGATGCGTATGTTTTCGTCTGCATTATTTTTAGTTTTCTTTTTTTTTTCTTTCTTCAAATAGACAATTGATATTTCCACCTCGACTCTTTTCCCTCACAAAAGAAAAGAATAAAACAAAATCCGATAATAGATTTTGTATTAATATACGTATAAGTCCACTTACAATATACATACATACTTACATTAGTGCGATTATGAGTGTTTCTGCAATTGTGTCGGTACAAGTGATAAACTGGGCAATTTAAACCTTCACACACACACACACACACACACACGCACACGCACACACACACACATATATATATATATGTATGTATGTATATTGGGACTTTTGTGCATTTGCATATATATATATATATATATATACATATATATATATATATATATATATATATATATATTTAAATGCACATACATATACATTGTATGTGCATTGCTACTGAAAGAAGAGATGTAGACTAACAGCTGTTTGATATTCATGTCCATCTCTGAATCAAGAAGATATAGAGAACAGAAAAGTCTTTTGGTAGACTTATGTGTCTGCAGAGGAGATGTCAGATAGAATGGATAAAAACTTCATTCGGACAAATAAACAAATTGTCAATCAGATAGATAGATAGATAGATAGATAGATAGATAGATAGATGATTGCAAACTGAGATGAATTAAAACAGAGTCAGTAAAATCTAATATGTCAGCTAGATTGACCAGAAATCACTGAGGTAATAATTAACTTATGCAAATCAGAATTAATGAACATACATTCCAGCATTGCATTAAAGCAAAAATAAAGCAATCCCTAAAGAGATTTGTTTGTTTGTTTGTTTTTTCTTTCTCACTCCTAAACACTGCATGATACTACTCCTATTGTATTTGCCTGCGTGCATGTGTGTCCGTGTGCAGGTACGTGCCTATGTACACGAGGGTGGATCAATAAATCTGTATCCTGACATGGAGTTGCTAGCTGAAGTTTGAATGTTCACTGCATGATACTTGAAATTTGTGATTAATATCCACCTCACGTGCATAACAAGGAAAGAGATTATGTTAAATTCATAAATAGATAATTTTTGTTGAAAAAAAAATGCTTTTTTCCTCATCATGATCCACCTTCATGCACCCAAGTGCGGCCATGCACACACAAACGCACACATGTATATATATATGTGTGTCTGTCTGTCCGTGTCTGTGTGTGTACATAGGTATGTGCATCTGTGTCTGAGTGTGTATGTATGTAAATAACATTGCGCCATCATAGTAATTTTTAATAGACCGAACTTCTCGTAATATCTGTTGGAACTTAACAATACTGCATCCATAATCTCAGTTCAGTGTAGAGATACGCTTAATAGCAAAACCTATCATTTATGCTTAGGTGACAGCATACAATATTAAAATCGACAGCCTGTGCCATTGGCTGTATTTAATTTACACCAATGAAGTATTCGAATAACAATCCCAGATAAGTTCGGAAGCATGAAAAAAAAACCGAGTAATTCTGTTGATCTAATCTGAAATATCTATTGCAATAAAAGTTATTATGCTTTACTGCTCATGCATACACATTGTTTTCTATTATGGGGCATAGTTGCTCCATTTATCTCCTCCCCACCATCTTGAGTGCACCTGTCAGTGGGATGTCTATGCTTGTAAAACATCACTAATATTGCTGTTTTAAAAATACCACCGTTTATCTATTACGATAAGAAAAAAAAACTAGTATTAAGTGATGACGATTCAGTGTAAACCGAGGCTGGTAGCGTATTAGGTTTTCCTTGAAAAATTGGATAAAAGAGATAGACAAAGAGAGAAAATGATCTACTCTAATAATGAACAATCTGTTTTCTTGGTTCGCTGGTCGTAACACCGGACTCTTCCACTGGGTTGGGTTGGGGAGTTTTACAGGAAAAAATACTTCCTGTCTACCGTTTCGAACTACACACTATTCCCGGTGAACAAATTCAGTATTTTTTCGATAAAAATGTATTTCAATCCGAATATATCCACGACTTCTTCCACTTGGATTAACCAGTAGATCATATAGAAAAACAGATCAAGACATTCTTCATATCATGATGATCAGCAAACTAATCTTGCTGGCCGTTGTTAGTGGGTTCGACCCGCATTAGATCTCTCAGTATAGTTGGTCTGATACAATTTCAGACTGACTTACTATCTACCCTAATGATAAACACTGATTTTCTTGGATCGTTGGTTGTAACACTGGACTCTTCCACTGGGTAAGTTGAAGTTTTGCGGAAAAAAATACATCCTATCGACCATTTCAAACTATGCACTATTCCCTGAGAAAGAATTCAGTATTTTCCATAAAATATACATATCAATCCCAATATGTATGAGGATATTTTTCTGTTGGGATTAAGGAGTAGATCATTCGAAGAAATCAAAAATAACAAGACCGATATCATATAGCAATGATCAGCGAGCTAATCTTGCCGGCCATCGTTAGTGGGTTCGATCCCTATCTGCTCTCCCAGCGCAAATGGTCTACTACCAATTCATGCTAAATTGCTATGCTTACTCTGACTCGAGAAAAAGGCCTGCTTCTTTTCAAAAATCTCTGCTAGAACACCATCTTCTGGCAGGAGAGACAAATCATCCTAAAAAGATCCTCCACGAATAATACTTAGATAACAATGCTCAATAGATTCGTCTCTTTTCAAGTAAAAGTCGCATCCTACTGTCGTTTTCGTACATCTACTCTCTCTCTCTCTCTCTCTCTCTCTGTCATCCTCTGTTGTATAATAGTTTTGTCAACTACTATTCAACCATTTCATCTAATATACAAATTCTGCTCTCCTTATTGCTTTCAATTTGACCTCTCTCTTTCACCCTCCATCTTTATTCATTTCATTATCATCATCAGTCTTTCAACGTCCGTTGTTTGACGTAGTTCTTCCCCAAGATTTGCCAGACCTCTCTCTCGTGGGGGTCACGGGGTCAATACTTTCTGAATTTGTGTAGTTTGTCTCTCTATATATCATTATGCCGGCCTCGGTTACGTACGTGATCTCTTGGGATCTATGTCGTGAGTCGTAATGTCAATCGGTTGTCTACCATTTTTGCAACATGACCAGCCCATTGCCATTTGATTTTTTCTAGTGAATTCTATGATGTTTCGGACTCCTATTATCTCCCTGTGCTGTCCTGTGATCTCTCCATGTGAGGTTGAGTATGATTTTTCCATATTTACGTTGTATCCTTCTCAGTCTGCGGATCAGTCTCTTGGTTAGGTTCTATGTTTAAACTCTACAGGGGACTATCGGGAGGATGCATAGATTTTATACTCTTCTCTTTGGGACTAATGTGATCATTTTGTTTTTTGAAAGTTTAGGTTGCTATACCGAAGGCTTGCCATCTTAGAGTGATTCTTCGCTTGATTTCTCTTTATTTTGAGGATGTCATGGAGATTTATGGTCCTAAGCAGATGTAGTGGTCAACCTTCTCCACTTCTGCGTTATCGATTTTGATCGATTTGTTCTTCGACGCGTATCTTACACATGACCTTTGTTTTGCAGGAATTCATATGTACGGCAATTTTTATGCTTTCTTCATTTAGTTCATCGATCATCCGCTGGAGGTCGTGTAGGTTCTCGGCAAAAAGGGCAATGTCGCGCGCAAATCTGAGGTTGCTTAGATATCCTTTATTTTGCCAGTCTACATTCCTGAAGATCTTCTCGAGACAGACTGTGAAGAGTCTGGAATAGCTGGTATCACCTCGAATCCAAGTCTTTATATAGTCTGATTAGGGAGCTGCTCTAACTAGCTGTTTATTTCACCTATAATGATATACAAAGCAAATTTTCGCAGTTTGGGATAACATTCATACAATAATCATCATTGGATTTGAGCCAGGTACATAATGTTTTGACTTTTCCTATCGCTGCCCTCTGACTTCACTCCGACTCAAAATCTGTTCGTCTCAGAGAGCATCTTTTTCTCCCATTCGTTGTTTGTTTTTGCAAGTTCCGACAGTCAGTTTGTATATTGTACACTGGCAACGTTTGGCAACGATTAGGAATTAAAGTAAGGATTACAGAAAAAAAACAAAGTTGTTATACGAAGAGGTACCGAAATGTTTTTGGAATTTGAACACTTTGCACGATCGAAAGTGGAGCAAATTTTAGCTGCTATGCGTTGTCAGTAATGTACTTAGTGAGCCAAAGTACAGGCTAAGGACAAAAATGAGGCGGTAGAAATTGGGAATTTGTGTAAGTAATGTTATACTAGTTCTTATAT
>OY735203.1:31992795-32115295 GCA_963457665.1 Thysanoteuthis rhombus
TCAAGTGGATCCTGGGCTGTTAGGGGTTTTGTGCTAATTGTGAAATATATGAAGTACATTACCCAGGGCTGATCATTTGGGGAAAAAAAGCATGTGATAATACAAAAGAATCTCCACAGAGGATAGTCGTCGTCCTTGAGAATCAACATAGTCTTTGTGTGTATATTTTCATAAATGATCTTTTTTGCATTTGTGTCTGTATACGCATGCGTCTTCACGTCGATCAACGAATGTGCTGCCGTTTTGATGCATAGATATATGTGTATATTTATGCATCTTTGTATTCGGGTACAAGTTAAATTGTAGATGACTATGATTTTTTTAAAATAGGTTTTCCTCTGTGAGTATTTTTCTTGTAAAGTTCGAGTGTTTGTGGATGTGAGCCCCTCTGTACATTTCTATGCTTCTTTGGGGGTATGCATTTTAATAATACGTTTTACATACATCATATACTTAAATATACCTAATTACGTATTTTTTGAGTCTCTACCTCCATGAATTTAAAAAGAAAAATAGCTGAAAAGAAATTGGAAAGCAAGGAGCAGCTAAAAAGATTTGGAGAATGTGATTTTCCCCAGGGCTCAGGACATCGGCAGTATTGACAGAGCGTCCATATCTCTCGAGCATTGAATCTGGCACACAATTCTGATATACGCCAATGTCTCAATCGGAAACCATTTCCCGACAAGTGCAGCTAATAAATAAGAAAGACGTTCATAGAACTGGGAATACACCGCTCCTGTGACTCAATCAAAAATGTATTTTGCTCTGACTTGTTTCGGTTCGTTACGCTTCGTTTCGTTTCGTCTCGCTCTCATTTCTTATTCCCCGCCCTTCAGGAACGTCTTCTTCAACCCTTAGAAGAAGAGTAACTGTTCACAGAGGTGGCCGAGGTAGAGAACGAAGCAATAAATAAATGGGGAAATTTTTCGTTTAAAAAAATAAAGAAATATTCCACTCACCCGTATCCCCTCTGCCGACAATTCATATGTAATGCCTAAAAGATTGATTTCCGTTAAAAATCAAAACTAAAGACAAGAGTAGACGGAACGAAATTCAAAGAAAAAATAGTTTATTTCATGGAAAGAAGAACAAAGCAAACATTACACAAATGAAAGACAAAAACGAATGAAAAAAGAGCTAACGCGGAAAAAGAGAATTAAGTGGAATAAAAAAGAACAAATGATGATACGAATAGATGGAGAGAGTGAAAGAAGAGAGAATAGAATCACAAGCGAAACGGAAAGAAAGAAGAGGAAAAGAAAAAATGGTGATTATGATAACATCAATGACAATAGGAGACAAACGAATGGAAAACCAAAGGGAAGCAATAAGAAAATGACAAAGGCTACAGAGAATAGATAATTGGAAAAACCGAAGGAAAAGAAGAAGAAAACGGAGAAAAAAACTGAAAGACTGAGAACAAAAGAAAGTCAAAAAAGGAGGAGAAAGACAAAAGAAAATTGGAAAGAGGAAGAAACAAAACGGAGAAAGTGAAAAGAATAAACGAAAGGAAAAGAAAGGAAAAAGGTGAAAGGCAGAAAACAAATGAGAGAAGTCAAATGTGGAAGAAAAAAATTGACTTAAAAGGCTCAGTAAATATACAGAAAATAAAGAAAATGCAGAAATGTACAAATAATCGATGATATTTAAGCTTCGTGAAATACGGCTATTGTAAACAACAAACCAATTTTCGGCTTACATTTTCTGTTTTTTCCATAACAGAATCCTTCACTTATTCACAGAGCTGCGCTCCTTTTCTTTCACTGTTTTAGCATTTTAGTTTTCCATGCTTTATTCCATCTCACTTTCTTTCTTGTTTTTTTTTATCTACATTTATTATTATTTAGAAAGCTTTTTGTGAGTTTCTGTTCTTCATTTTTTTAAAGAGAAAGAGAGACAAATTAAAGAAAAGAGAAAGAGCTGAAATGTGTTTACCGTATCCTTAGAAGAATTTGCATTTATACTTAAAAAAAATCGCCGTCTCTGAAAAAAAATGTTAACATTAGCGATTCCATAAGTAACGTTCTGTTTTGACATATCTGCCCTTTAAGCATCTTTCGAACGGCTTTCTCTGACGACTTTAAGAGCAAGAACCCAGAGACCCAGAACGAAAAATAAAAATGTGAAAAAAAAACAACACAATAATGAAAAGGAATACATAAATAAAATAAAAATATTTAAAAAAAAAAAAGAGCTGGCCAAAATTAATAAACAAACCAAATGAAAATAAACAAAAAAAATAAATGTAATCGAAGTAAAAATAAATTTATAGATAAGAAAAATGAAAAAAAAATAGCATTAAACGTGTATTAATAAGCATGCCGTCAAAATTGCCGTTCCAACTCACCCCAACCAAATTCTCTGTAACCAGCAAGGCAGGCAATACCCATCAAAAGACCCGAAACAGGCAATAACCCACTTTACTCCACCGACCTGGTTCATCATCTGCTTACACTCGGTTCCTCATCTTTAACCCTTTCCGCTGCTATCAACCTTCATCTTTGATCTGTAACTGTATTCGATTTATTTCACCTTAACATATAAGATTTGAAAGTTCTTTTTTTAAGGAAACGACGTCGTAGTCATTCCCGATCGGTTTAATTAACAGAACAGAATTTTCCTAGATTCGGTTTTTCGATCGTTTTGTAGCGTCGTCTCATTCATTTATTTCTTTGTTTATTTTCAGTCTTTACTCACAATGACTAAGCCTCTTTTTCACATTCGCCTTGCCCACCCGTCAAATTCACATTATCGACTTCATCCGAGCTCTAGTATATCGGATTACTTTCAATCTGCACATGTGCACACGCCCGTACACACGCATACACAAATGAGCATACTTACTAATATACACGCTCAAAAGCACGCACAAAAAAATTACACATGCATATATGTTACATTCACACACAGAGGGGAAACAGTCATAAATATAAGTATGTATACATATGTGTGAGTGAGAGTGAATGTGTTTGCGTGTGTGTGTGTGTGTGTGGCAATGAATACATCCTTATGAAACTCTAGCTCCAAAAAAACACAGACCCGCATACACAAGAACAAATCGTTGTAAATGAATATACATATATATATATATATATATATATATATATATATATATATATATATATGAAATCCTCGCTACTCATTCAAAAATATACTGACAGATATATAAAAGCACTGAAACACAGAACAACTCATTCGTTTTACCCACTAAATTTTGTGGTTCTAAGGACTCCCTTTTACCATAAAAGCTGTACAATTGAAGAAAACTTTCATTAAGTATTTAATGAAAGGTAAAACACAAAAAGTTACTCAATAAAATCGTAATTATTATCTGATCAATGACTTTATTAGGAATATGCAAATCTTCGAAAAGATTCACTTGCCATGATTGTCAACAGATGTAGCAGGTACTTACTGCCATTTAGTTGGGTTACTATGAAAAGTGTACTCTCGTATTTTTGTCTTTACTCCTTAACATCCTAGTGTGACTATCAAAATAATTCGAGGTTGTTACTGTTGATAGGACAATGCAGAAGAGGTTATGATTTTCATGCTTTTTGTAAAGATCCAATGGCTAAAGTTACATTAACTGCCAACAACAGTAGAGCCCAACTCCCTGCTTACCTTCTGGTAACATCATTTTTGTTTCAAGATCTTTTTTTTTTTTTTTTTGGTAACCTAATTAGTTGTAGTTGGTCGAGTGAAAATTCCAATCATACAGATACAATAGTTGTAAGCACTGATAAGAAAAAACAAGTCAAGTCTTCTTCATTGTTCTTTTTAGATGGATAGAGATGTTTAAATCATCTTGGTGTTGAAAATAACCTGTTTCTACATCAGGCTTTTCAGCAAAATAAAACGTATGTTACACAGATTAACAAAATGTGCATTATTACAATCTCTACGGTTGGGATAACTCTTGCTGTTTTATCGTATACTTCAAAGATAGGACATTTGAAGTAGCTACTTTAAAATATCTGACTTAATATCGAAGTTATTTTTGTCTACCATCTATAAAACCATTGTATATTTCCTGATCAGTGATTATAAGTATTTATATCTAGTAGATGTATTACTTCTCCGTTTGGTTAGCAACAACAAACCTTATCAGCTCGGCAGAGTGAAACCATAAACCTCCCACGAGCCAATTTTCGACTTGTGCCTTTGGCTAAGTTACGCGATATATTCTTGATATTCATTCTATATAATTAACATTAGTACGAACGAAACCACACAAAGAAGCGCCATCTAATGAAGGTTCTACATGAAATATTTTTGATGTATAAATTGTTTTAGAAGAGGCATCAAACAGACATGTGAGATGACACCTCGTATCTTTCAAGTGCGAGCCTGCAAGCTTAGCCACAGAGCTAGACGCAAAATAGATAAATAGGTAAGTAGATTTTAATAGGAATCAAAGATAAAAAAACACGAAGAACACAGTGTTTACTGCCGACATGAAAAGCATCACGTCAAAATAAAGAGCTGACTACAATATGAATGCGCGCATCAATATAAAATGGCAAATAGGTTTACACTTGACGGGGAAAGGGTAACACTTAGCCGGGCACTTATGAAGCTGATTGTGCGCATGCGTATGTACTTAATGTAACATAACTTTGAGAACATCGTTGGAGTTGGCGAGTTCAGAATACCTGCATAAAAATAGTTCGATCTGGGTGGGTTTATATATATATATATATATATATATATATATATATATATATATATATATATATATATATATATATATATAATATGTGTGTGTGATTAGTCCCTGAATAGAAACAGCCCCGAGACCAACGTCACTTGGCAGCATGCTATGTTAAGGGTGATCAATTAAGAAATTGGAAATGGGTGTGATCTATGAGTAAATTATTTCACTTGCCTTTTGTTGGGCCATGATCACTAAAATGTCTGGAAACTTTTTTCTTGAATTAATAAGGAGTAAATGTTTAGAGTTTCAGCCCTCTAGCTCCATTGGTATGACTTGTTCGCATGATGCATACCCACATAGCCGACCAAATTAAAGAAGATGAAAAACCTTTGCTGACAGTTTTGGTGACAGCTGTGGTTGACGGTCTCTCTCTCTCTCTCTCTCTCTCTCTCTCTCTCTCTGTATATATACGGGGGGGGGTGAGTGTGTGAGAGAAAGAGAATTATAAGCGTGCACAAGTTTATAACCATTTTAATTGCAATTATGCATACATAAGAATTGTGAGTTTCCAAAGTTTAGTGTGTGTACAGTGCAGTCCATCAACAGTACCGACTCCTGATCAGTCACCACCGATTATGTAAACATTATAAGATAGAACTATTAGTATTCATATGATCCTGTTCTGTCTCTATTGCTATCAGTACTCCGCAAAATATACAAAGATCACACATGAGTCACGACAAGAGAAGAACGAATTGAAGATCAATGGCTGTTGGGACTAACAACTAAATCTGAAACAAGTGCAAAAATTTAGGGAAATAAGGGTCAATAAAAATGCCATCCCTATTTATCACCCACGTGGCATACACTTAATACTGGAATGGTATGGTTATCTACCTGTCAAATTCTTTTCACATTTACCTAAAAGTGTATGGGGCCATTTATCTATCGTGTATTTCTGATTGATCTAAAGTTGTACGTGTTTGGGAATATTTGCTGCCTTTTGTTAAATGATATTAATGGGCATCCTTGCTTACAATAAAATTGTTCTTGATTAGGTTTGGGAACATCAAGATTCACTTTCACTTGAAAACTCCTTTGGTACTCTGCAGTTTTAATGGCCATAGTTTGAAACCAGCTGTTCAGTTTCAAATATCGTTATAATAAATATCGTAACAAATGTGCCTCTCATAAAATATCATGCAACAGGTATGTCTTCGTAGTATAATACTTATTGTGCTTAATATAATTTAAGAAGGACTGTATGGTGTCTAATGATCTAGAATACCGAAAAGAGAGAGTACAACAATCAAGTAACAATTACTGCTTTTAGTACTCATTTTTCTTCATTATATTAGCCATTTTTAGACATATACAGGCTCAGTATTAGGCTCAATCCCCTTTTTATTATGCATCAACGATTAACCAAAATCTCTGCAATCCACCTCCAGAACATTTGCAGATGACTCAGTGATGACAGTGAAAGGCTAGTACAACGTAACAAAAATAGATGAACATAAAAGTACAAGAAGATTCGAATGAAAGATGACAACTATACTTCAATACAGAAAAATGCAAAGTAATGAATATAGGGGAAAATATCTACTACATGAATGATAAAAAACAAGAAACTATAGGGAAAGAAAAACACCTCGGCATAATCATGATATCAAAACTCTAAATCCATAACCATAGTTTAAAAATTCCTGAGTAAAGCTGCAAAAATAACAGGAATAACAGGAAGCCGATTCTTGATATAAATATATTTAAAATACTATACCCAACATACATGACTCCAATTAAGATATTTAGTGCTACCCCAGGCTTGCACTGGATATTCTAAGTCTCTCCATTTCAAAACAGAATTGGACAACATCTAGAGCAACAAAACTTGTTCTAGAACTAAAATAGCTCTCCTACGAAAAGAGATCGAAAAATGAAAACTAACAATAAAAGGAGAGAGGAGGATAAAAGGAGACATGATACAAGTATTTAAACAATAAAAGGCAGTGACAACATCCCAACCGAAAAATTCTCTAAAATGAATGAAAGATATAGAGAACACAGCAGAAAAGGGAGATTCTTCTAATAAAGGATTGTCAACAATTGGAATCAATTGGATGAAAATCCAGGAATAATAGAAGTTAGGACAGTGAACAGCTTTAAAGAGTATGACTATTACACAAACAACAAAAATGAACAACAAAATAAACGCTTCTGAAAGACAAATAACAAAACTATCAAACAGAAAGCGATATATAAGGACAAATATGCACAAAAAGAAATAAGTTGCTATATATCTTATCTGGAATTGGAATAAGTAAATACGGGGAGTGTTTGTATCCATCAAATCCCTTAAATCCAGT
Source organism: Thysanoteuthis rhombus (assembly GCA_963457665.1). NCBI lineage: Eukaryota > Metazoa > Mollusca > Cephalopoda > Oegopsida > Thysanoteuthidae > Thysanoteuthis > Thysanoteuthis major. The sequence continues at coordinate 31,999,822 of OY735203.1, forward strand.
GCGTTTGTCTCCATGGGTAAACAGTATTATAGCATTTTGATAGTAATAATTTTGCCCTAACATCAGCAGCAAGAATGACTTCTTCAAGTAAGAACTGAGTTTTGTTTTGTCGGACCGAATATTGTGAAAGACAAAAACTTGGGGAAAAATCGATACAGTATTTCGATGTCTAACACATCCATTCAGGAAAATTGATTGATCTTTCCCTGGTTTTGGCTCATTGAAAAACAGTGTTTTTAGCCGAAATGAAATCGGTATATTGTTTTCTTCGTGTTTCGTTATTATTTTTTTTTGTGTTTGTATTTTGTTGATGTGAGTGCTGCCAAAATGATATAGGGCGTAGTTGTTTATAAGTATATTTAATTTTAAGGGTTATTTGCAGTAGTTTAATATATATTGATTCTCCTTTGATTTTGATTAAAACTATTTTTATATTTTCGGTATGTTAGTGCTTGGGTTAATTTTTTAAATCATAATTAGACATTTTTATTAATTTAGATATCGGTGCATACCCTTATTGTGATTTATTCAGTTTAAACTTCCAGTTTCAATTTTGTAGACTATATTATTATCATAATCATTATTGTATCGCCATAATTTAATTTTGGGTATCAAAACTATATTGGTATCGAATTGATTGTAGTTTCTCGGGATTGAATTTTGATTTGCATTAGGTTGGTGGCTAGGTGCTTAAGTAGCTGTAGGTCGAGTGTTTGGCTTAGTGGTATTATTAAGACGTTAGATTGTGAATATGTATTATGGGTTGCGTTTATTTGTTTGATTTGGATTGCTCAAAATTGTCCTATTTGGTTGAAGCCTTATGGGTTGATGTTTGTGTCTATTATAGCCTTCTTGTTGTATATTGCGTATTTATCAGTGTTTACATTTGTACTTAGAATTCAGTGAATTAGATTGATGGTGTGACTATAAATGAGTTACAGTAGGTATGGTTATTTCTTATTATTAAGCTTTGTAATGGACGTCATTGTTTATTAATAAATTATTTTTCCATTTAATTGTAGTGTTAATGTGTGGTTAGTCAGGTTTAAGTTTAAATTTTCCTTTGTGTTTACATGTCTAAATCATTTCAATTCTCTAATTCTGATGGTTCATTGCATTATTGAAAGCACAAGTAACATTTGGCTTGAAAATTATTTGGAGGTCTAGAGTTACTATTAGCAGCCCATTTGACAGAAAGTGTAAGTTTTCTTTCTTTAAATTGCTAGAAGTATGTTGAGATTTTATATTCTAGTTTTTGAAAGAGATCTATTGTGACTGTGGTATCCAGATTCCCATTGGTCCTTTGAGATTCCGCTGTGATATTTGTTAATGTATGGTTGTTCAGTAATTGTTGTCAAGTATATGCAGCTTTTGATTGTGCATTTTTTGTTTGCAGGAAATGTGTTTTTATTTCTATAGTTACATTCACATGTGTACATTCTCTTTGGGGTTAGGGGGAGATTATTGTGTTCCTTGTGCGACGCTATGATTTTTACATTTGCATACATGCAAGTTTGTTGTTGTGTGTGAGTGGAATTAATAAAAATGCGATAAAGAGTGAACTAAGAAGATATTAAAGTAGAGAAAAAGAGGAAATCAAGGAAACTGAGGGAATGGAGATATCAGCGTCACTTATGAGGCTCTTGGCCACTGCGCATGTGCACACACTGCGTTGCCTTAACCTCCTCTCTGGTCGTTTCTGACAAGCTGATTATGTTAATTATAACTATATTTTACAGCGTAAAATTTGAAAATGAGCCGACAGCGGAAAATCAATGAGGCTAGCGATTGGAAAATGTGATTGAAAAAGAAAACAACAAAACAATGGAAGGACACCAATGAAAATAACGGTAAAACAACCAAATGTGGCAACTTATTTGAAGGATTACAAAAATTCATTTTGGTTTTGCGCCGATCCCTTTCCTTCTTTTCATTAACGGAAACCTTTAATTTTCATTTCTCAACTCCAGCGTCTGATTATTTTTATCGACCCTAATAGTCTGGGAGCCATGTGATTGAACCTTCTTTTGTCGAGCAAAGTGTTTTTCTCTGCTGACTATAGTAGCTCTTCAATTACAAAGAAGTTGCTCAGTGTTAACACTTGACCATTTCCATGACCAAAGCGTCAAAAAGAGAAAAAAAAGAAAAAGGCTTTATGAGATTCCCTGCAAAATACTAAAATCACACGCACTAAATTTACGGGAATGTGCAATGTATTTGATTTCAAATTATTGAATATTAACGTAAAATTATGAATTATTCATATTAATTTTGATTTTTACTAGTTTACGATTGCCACCAAAAATAGACTTGCTTTGAAATAGGAGGATAGCGTTCTATTGACCACAGACGGATTTCCATTACTAGAAACCGTCGATAAAAAATGTCAAACATAGGTTTCTTTTTTATTTCACTCCATACCTCCTATGTCTGTCTGTCAGTCTGTCTGTCGGTCTGTCTGTATGTATGTATGTATGTATGCATGTATATGGAACGTCTACAAGCTACACCAATCAAACTATAAGGCTGAAAATTTGCATCAGTACTCCACTACATCACTTTTTTTAATCACACGCTAAATCAGTTTTTAATGCAAGGAAACTAAATTGGTCACTAGTTTGTGTCTTGGAGTCTGGAATGCGACATTGCTCAACTTATATGGCTGAAAATTTGCATTAGTACTCTACTACAACCTTTCTGGAAATCCTTTTTTTGTCAAATGCTACGTCAGCAGGGGGGGTCTTTTTATCTAAGAAACCCCACGTTTTGGTGTTTTGAAAGTACGAAAGCTGTAAATAACGCATTTTTCATGTGCCATTTGTTTTTTTTTTAATCTCTTATTTAAGGTTTTATTCATTTTATTTTAAGGTTTCAAAAGTGTCAAGGTTGTACAGAACGCATTTTTCATGCTACAGCCTTGAAAATTTGCTTTAGCAGTCTACCACACACCGTCTGGGAAGTTTTTTTTTAATTATACTCCTCCACATATATATTTAGTGGGATGTTCAATCTGCATTGAAAGTTTATGCTAAGTTGGTCATCATTTTATGCCCGATTGTTTTTTGAACATCTTTTTTAATGATTGTTGCCAAACAAGAAGAGAAAAAAGCATCTTATTCATTAATCATCCCTTTTCCCTGTTTTTATTGAAACTGTCAACCAAAACTGTCACCAAAGCTGTCAAAATAGGTTTCTTCAGTTTTCACGTTGGTTCGGCTTGCTCTCTGGCTATGTAGATGTGTATCACGCGTGCAAACTGCACCAATGGAGCTGAAGGTCTGAAATTTTCAACATTTGCTCTTTATTATGTCAAGAAAAACATTTTTGTTTTCCGGAACTCCCCATAGGTTTCTTTGGGTAAGGGTGGTCAGTTTGCTATGTTACTTTATGCCAAATCGAACCCTTAGTTTGGGTCTAGCAGCGTTCACATTTTTTTTGAAAATTCAAACTCTTCCAATGATCAGTGCCCAACAAAAAACGGGAGAAGTAAATTCTCCATTGATCACTCATCTTTATAATCCTTTAATTGATCATCCCAACACAGCATGTATCCAAAAGACATTCGTCACATGACGGTTTCTAATGAGTGACTAACCAGACTTTTTTTTTTTTTTTTTTTAATTAATCAATTTTCAGCCATACTGGTAGTATTTTTATCAAGGCAACTTAATTTTACCATAAGCACAGCTCAATTTACATGGCCCGGCTGGATGTCTAGCTATGTAGATTCATAATTTTCATGGTTTTTTTTTTTTTTTTTCCTTCATTGTTATAGTGGAGTAGTCTTAGTTTTATCAATAAGTATTGTATGAGAAAACCTTATTTCTTTTCGAAAATTCACTAAAAATAAAGTATCTTTTGTCAGTAAGAAAAATCTTCAAAAGACTTGCTGAACACCCTCCCTACGGTCAGGATTTCCGGCCAGTTCCTGCAGGAGACCTAAATTGGGCTTTTGGTCCTAATGAGAGATGAAATTTGTTCTCACAATTCCACCTTGATTCTGTAACAGTGGTTGTAATGCATCATTTTGACTACTCAGGAGTCATATACACGTGTGGAATCAAACCTTTTATATAAGTTGCATTGTCTTCTTGCAAATCCACTTCAGCAATGTCATCAGTTAATTGAAGGTTGTGTTATTCATCTTTGTCAAATAATTGCTGATCGTCTAAATGTCGTTCTGGTGGGGCAGCTTGAGCTTCTTTATGCAGCGCCTGATGAACATGGTATTGCTATTGATGATGATGATGATAATGATGATGATAATGATGATGATGATGATGATGATGATGATGATGATGAAAGATCCAGTTTGAGATTCCCTTAGAGGGGGTAACGACTGAACGTTATGTTTATTTCACGACGCTCCACCCCGTGCAGAAGTAGGGATGGAGGCATTCATGCCGTGGCATGAATCAATGAAAACGATATGAATAAAATGTAATCATTCAGTTTTGGTCAAACAACAATAGAGATATTGTTCAGAGCAATAGAAAAATATAAGAATTGACACTGCTCCAGTCAAATAATGGACAAAAAACATAAGTGAATAGAAGTAAAAGTACAGCGATGAACGAAATATAAAAGTAAATGAGCGTATGAAATATCACAAGGCTTAAACACTTACAATAGGAAAATTCATAAACTTTTGAGACTGAATAAAGATATTGTTCTTACGAAAAATTTTGTGAGCAGTCAGTTGAATGTACGTCATATGCACGTAACGTGCTTCTCAGTTCGAGGATCAGTCTCTTGGTTAAATTCAAAATTTCAGCTCCATAGGTGACTATCAGGAGGATGTATTGGTTGTATACTCTTCTTTATGTTTCAGCTCCATAGGTGACTATCAGGAGGATGTATTGGTTGTATACTCTTCTTTATAAGCGAGTCAAAACAGCTTACACAAATATTAACACCCAACGAGGATAGTTTTCAAACTACCCAAATCAAACTAGTAAATACAACTCATAACGTATATATAATCACAATCCACCAACTTAATACTACCGCTAATTAAGCTAGAACTTAGTGTCACCAAATCACGTAACCACCAACCTAATACACATCGACACTCTACCCCAAGTAACTACAATCAATTTGATTCAAAAATACTTTTGATACCTAGAATTGCATTAAGACTATACAATAATTTTAGTGTAGTCTCCAAAAATGAAAATTAGATGTTTTAAATAATACGATCACAAAAGAGGCTAAATCACAAACATTAAAAATAAAAATAAAAGTAATTAATCATAACTTTAATGAATTATAAATTCAAACCAAACACTAGCATGCCAAATACGTGCGTATATCTTACACAACAGTAACAAACTCTACCCTCATATGACACACTCATCAAAATACATTAACAAAACCACTCCACTCCATATCATCTTTGCAAACTGCCACATTAACACAATAACCCCACGAAAAAACGAAACACGAAGAAAATATAATACGGATTCCGTTTCGGCTGAGATGACCCAAAACCAGAGACAGATCGATGCATTCCCCTGTGAAGATGCGTTAGACTTGCATCGAAATACCGTATCGGTTTTTTCCAAAGTTTCTTCCTCTTTTACACACACACACACACACATACACACACACACACACTATATATATATATATATATATATATATATATATATATATATATATATTTGAGTGTGTGCTAATATGCCAATACATGTTTGATGAGTGTATATACTTGACTATACAGGAACACGTTTGAGCAATGGCGTGTGCGTTCATGGACGTTTATGTATTAATAAGATCTTCTGCATCTTTCCGAACATTACTTTGTTTCACTCGAATATGCACTGACACAAATAGACTTCCATGTATGCATTTGTATACATACTTACAGAGTCATGCTTACGTGGAACAATAACTTCGTGTAAATAAATACCTTATATATATATATATACCCGTACATAAGATATTTTAATTTGGCAAAGCATGAACAACAGCGTGACAAAACAAGGCGTAAAAGTACAAATTCTTCGTTCGAAATTTACTTTAATAATTAACAAAGGTTCATATTCTGACATCCCACTTTCTATCGTGCGTAAATTTAAGCTAACCAGCGTTGCATATGATAGGATTCCTATTCTTAATTCTGCACTTAATGTGATATTTGCTCATCCAAGCCAGACATATGAGAAGTTCATTGATAATTCGTCAGATTTTTATTTGAAAGTTTTGCCCATATATTTATGTGTCTGTGTGTATGTGTACAGACTGATATATGTACTGAAAATCCTTTTAACAATGTCACATATCGAGATCTTTACAAGTCCATAATTATTTTTAAATTCTCTTTTATGTACAAATCCATCTAAGATATATCAATATTTTTTACAGCTTATATCCACAGACTTCAGTTTTTCAAAAGTTTCATTCAGAAGCGTTTCTGCTCATATCTCGATTATTTCATTCTTCATTCTTTTTCTTTAGATATTTATTTGAAGATCCATTTCCATGAAAACTTTGCATGCCTTTCAATCAAAACATTCTGTGAATTCTAAGAAACGCCAGATTAATTCCATATATTTCACGAGGTAGAATCTTTGAAGCATACGGTATGTGAACACACGTCTAATCCAGTAGGTTAATTCTGTTCTCTTTTCTTATTTAATGAAGTGATGCTGTTACCAATGATGGCTAAGAGTTTAAATGGATAGACTGCAAACTAGAAGGTTTTCATTTTTACGCTTGCTACCAGCTTTGAGAGTTTCTTTTCTGAAAAAAAGTCATTCAAAATGAAGTTTTCCGTGGAGACTACGATTCGCTACCGAATCAAAAACAATGTCGTCTGTGTTTTAAAAGTGGATAACTTATTTGATTTAAAATTAAAGAACACCTTTAATTTATTAATGATTGATTTATTTCAGACATTTCAATGAAATTTGTATGAAGATTTCGGTATGGTGAGCTATGGTCGATCCGCTCGTTTGTTCACATTTTATAAATAAAAAAAACATGAGAGATTTGCAAATCGATTTTGCTCCAATTAGGTTGGAATCTTAGGGAAACCTCCAGAATCAAAAATGGCCTGTTATTGCCAATCCAATTGGCTCTTTTAATTTTAGATATATTTCAATGGAATTTTGTATCAAGTTTGGGATGTATAGACACATTAGTATAGTTAGTTCTTGGAAATCCAATGGTTTGTTTACGTTTTATAAACAAAAAAAAAACGTTATTTTGAATGAAATGGCTCTTTTATAGTTCTGTTTTTAAGATATGGAAATGAAACTTTGAATGAGGTTTGAGTGAGTAATGGAAAAAATTGGAATGGTTGATTATGGCCAATCTGATTGTTTGTTTATGTTTTATTTTCCTTGAAAGAAACTTTTTTTTTGTTTACAGTTGGGGATTAACTTCAAAGTCTCGGAATGCTAAGCCTGAAGCAAACATCGTCATTGCCACCAATGCTTTAGGATAAGTTTATTTGATAATATGTTTACTTTGTATTGGAAAAAATGAGATTCAAGATCACACGTGTCCACATTCCTCTTTTAGGACAGTCATTAATTATAATTATAAATCAGTCGGAAAATTAAAGATTATGTACCTTCTACTTTCGACCATATTGAGCATCAGCAACAACAAAGAAGTTTCTTTCTTCACTAATAATCAACAAGTTGGGATTAAAAAAAACTATGAACCTTGAGGACAAAAGGTCGTTAATCCAAGCTAAATTAGTTTTCTAGAGTTCACTAAAAAAAAGTTTAACTTGGTAAGGTGGAGATAAAATTCCCTCATCTATTTTGATTAGAATCATTTCTTTGAAGGTTAAGAAAAAACACAAAGGAAGGGTGATATGTTTGTTTGAATATGCAGTAACAATCATGTGCAACTATTTCTACAATTTTAATAGGCATTGTTTTTATTAGCACTATTTATCTTAACACCCAACGGTTTGCACCAATAAAAGAACTCACGTTGGACAGAACATTTTCAATCTACTTATGAGAGATCTTCCTCGTCACAGTCTCCAATTCTATTAGCAAAAAAATATTGATATCTTTCACATTCAAAGGCCAGATAGGAACTTGGTTCAATTTGAATTAGTCATGAGTTAGAGCTACTTTTTGCTACGGCCAGAATTTTGATAAAAAATATAGAAAAAAGCGGCAGGGCAAAAAAGGAGAAATATTCTTCACGATGAATGATGTCTTGGCTGAATATCTTAAAAATCAAAGACAGCAAGTTTCAATCAGCGATGTGCATTTGCACATGGATAAACCATCGTTTAAAATTGTTGACAATGATTTTTTGTTACTGCAAATTGAAACTATTTACATTATATTCAATTTAAGATTTCCATGAATATGATCTTCGTCTGTGTGATGGGATCTTGACATGGCTAATATTTTCTATCAAGGAATTCAGGATATGGATAGTTTGACTTTACGGAGAATCTGTGCCAAAAGAACTTGCTGAAGCAATTACCATCAACCTATTCTGTTTTCATCAAATATGGAATATTCAGATATTTGCACTTTTTATTTTCCATGGCTTTATGTAATTAGAGTATTGTAGATTTTATAGACTAACAAGATACTTCGAGAATACAGATAATGTAGTGCAATCTCTCACTGGCAAATTTTCTGTTTCATTGGAATCAACATTTCTAAGCCGTCCTTTCGATAGATTTGAGCCACAACTACTTGTGCCATAAATAACGTCTTCCTCTCCGGGCAAACATAGTTTCAGGACAATCTTTAGATCAACTAATTTTAGTATTTTAGGTTAGTATTTCATCTTGCTTTTCTTGCAATGTTTCCACCGTTACACTCTCTAGCTCCCCTCAATTGATATTCTGTGAGTGTTAAACGTAAGCCCTTATTTCATTCAAGTTCTTTCAGTGTTCTCATCCTTTGTCTTTTCTCCCTCCTGGCAGCCTTCCAAGAGAACTAAACTTACAACAGACAGCAACTGGTGTCCAACTGCGCTCCCTAGCAGAGGGGGAGAGACGAACTTGGTAAACAGCGGTAAGATGGTCCGAAGCTATAATTGAATAGTCAAAAAAATCCAGACAGAAATTATGTGATTGGTATTTAGGGAGGGACAATGTTGTGTAATGAATGGGAAACAGTGTCACGATAAATGCAATACTGGACGAGCGTGGATCAATGAGTCTGAAGCCTGAATTTCGATCTGAAATATTCACTGGATAATATTCGATTTATGTGATTAATATTCGCCAATGAATCTAGCGCATTGATAAGGAAGGAGATTATATTGAAAGATGGATAAAATTTAAAACAAATTTGCATAATAAGGCTGTGAAATGGTGTACTTAAAATTTATTATTTATGTGTACTTACAATTAATAATTTAAGTACTCATTCCGATGGTGAAATATATTCAAGTTCATGTATGAAGAATTTTCAGGGGAAAGATACTTTATTTGCTATTGCAGGTTATGCAATTCATCATTCCAACATATCTATAAAACACAGCTATTTCAAAATGAATTGAAAGTATTAAAAAAATCATGCAGCACTGTGGTGATTTGATATCTTTTTGAGAATCGGTATATGGCATGATTATGAGGAATTTTAAACTCCGAGAAAGATTATATAAACGTATGTTACCGATTAGGGTGAGTAATAATTCTGTATTCAACATGTTATGCAGCATCAACCCAAATTTAATTTCACTTTTTTCGTTAAATTCTTATTGACAAGAAAAATACATACATTTTTAGGAACAATATGTCGATTCGACCTACATGGAATGGTGATGGAAGTGGTTTCGATTTGATTCCTGACAAAGGCACAAATCCAGAATTACGTGCACTCTTCCCCACAACCGTGGTTCTTGGTTTAATGTACTCATTCAGATAATTCTGGTGAGGCAGATGAAAACGAGAATTTGACATGATTTAATTACAAACATATTCATCTAAGTAACAATTCTATTTTACAGATGCCCCAAAATAAAGCCTTGGTATAGAAATTGCTTTTAGAATTAGTTCAATCAAATATTCTTTCATACCTGTAAAATTGCATCTAAGCAAATATTTTATAAAGCCTGCTAGTTACGATGTTTAAGAGATCTGAGCTGTAAAATCATCGATACCGATGGATTTATGTCACAAATGGTCATAGTAAGTAAAAGAATTTCCATGGGTTCGCATATTAGATTTTGCTGGATATCAACGTTTCTAGACCTTCCCTTCATAAACATGTTGTTGTGAGTAATGGAAACAAACTGATCCAAAAAAATAGCACTTGGCAAACACTGAGAACAACTATATTCCCGCCTGCGGATCCTAGCTCTATAGATGAATCATAAAATCAACAACTTTAAACATCTATTTCCAATTCAGGACGATCATTTCAGAAATCAAAAAAGAAAATAAAGACGATGAAAACAGAAACGTTTGATTTAGCAAACAGGGTGATCATGACGAAATCTTTAAATATGTTGTGTCAACTAGGGACTTGGGACGATTTTCTGGGGTTCTTCTTATGTCTAAGAATATTATTTGAATAGTAAGAAGTCTTAAGAATAAGACTTGCTGTTAAGCCGATTGTCCATATCGCGCTAGATTACCTGTCTGTCATGTTGGGATTTGATATTTCAGTACTGTCATTTTTAATGCCTCCTAAAACATTATTCTTGACATTATCAGATAACAGAAAACATCAATTTCCCCCCTTCATCAAACTGTTTTGGGAAGAATGAGAAGAAAAGTGAAGACGGAAAATCTATCTCGAAATTTGATATTTTCAAAGCAGAAATCATTTTTATTACTTGGGAAATGATGGCTACATTTGACATCGTATTTCACCTGGCATAGATATTAGCTCTTTTATATTTGGGTCACATTTGTCTCTAAGAATTCGATCCGTTGAAAATGCGGATAACATTGAGAATAACCGTTAAGGTAGATTTTTTTTTCATGTCGTATGATTGATACGTTCATCCTCCTAATAACTGAAATAGATTTTTTTTCAGATGAATTATGAGAGACATAACTTTCTGGTTGGAGGCTTTAAGTCACATTCTGGTCCTGAATGTTGGTAATTCATTTTTCAAGCCTTCTTCAAGCCAAAACTCTTTTAAAGCATTAATCATTTTGAGACTACTAAAGAATAAGATCATTTTCTACACACTTTATGTACTTTTTGCTAAAATTTATATGTCTAACCTTCAAACAGCTGTCTAGTTTGAAAACGTGAGTTAGTTTTGTTAGACGATTGATTATCTTATTAACCTGTTTGCTATTTTCAGTTGGGTTTTAAATTTCGATGCTTTAGAAACTTTGCAACTGGAAGAAACCATTTTGACTGTAAAATACGCGTTTTTCTTCTTAGTATACTTACATTGGTCGTTTGAATACAATCTTTCTTGGAATGGCGGTACTCTAGAGCAGTGACAGGTCAATTGCGTCCTGGACAACTGCATACTGGTCGATTGTCAACTCATAATTTTCATACGTGAACATTTCTTAACGGTATTTGTGTGTCCCGGTCATTTGCGTACTACTAAATTGCGTTCTGGTGAATAGCACACTCATCAATTGTTACGAGGAAATTTGTGTACGGTATTTTTTGTATCCCTGTAGTTTGTGTATCACTGCCTCATTTGCTATTTATAAACATGCTGACCTTGTTGTAATATTCTAAATAAATTCTTTTTTTTTGGTGTTAGCTGCAGTATTGTGATGTTTTAAACAGCAATTACTATTAATTTTATTATCGTACAGTTCACTATCATCTTAATTTTACTGTTGTTTTTTATAACCGCAACTTCAATACTTCGACCGACAGCGTGAATTTGCAATATAAAAGCTATTGACTTATTCATTGTTCAATACTATTCATGCGCTTCTTCGATCGTTTTTACCTAATAAATGATATAATTGCTTTTATTAATCTTATTGTACTGTATTGATATTCAATCTCATTTTATTTTTCTAATTGCTTTCACTAATCGTAACTGTAATACTCCGGCAGCCACCGTAAAGTTGCGCGATTATTCAATGTTTAGTACTGTTCACGCGCTTTTCGGTCGTTTTTCCTTAAATAATAGTATATTGCTTGTCTAAACAACTTTTGATTCTTAAAAGATAAACTGTTAGTATGCGATAATTCGCTCCGGGTTTCAATTGTGAACAGCATTAGCGTGGAATATCGGCAGTAAGGAGTTAATTTTAAGATATAAGATCTAGAGGATGTGAGCTCGATTCTCACCGTGATCTTTCGCTTTATTTTCCTATTACGCTTTTTAATCGTCGCCGTAGGATTACGATCTGATTCAATATTGTGATAAAAAGCAACTGAAGGTTAGGATGAAGGCAAAATCTAGTCAAAGTTAATAATAATAATAATATTGCAATACATCATCAAAGAATGAAATGTACAGTTGTTGCATTAAACGATTACTAGATCTAAATTGTAAACATCATCAGCGTGAAATATCGCTTTTAAGGAGTTGAGTGTGAAAGCATCTTTTGTTCAACTTTAAAGTCCCCGTGAGTGAATGGTTAAAAGCGACCAGATGTATACTGGACCTCCTCTCTCCAGTGGGCGTTAGTTCGATTCTCACCATAGGCTTTCTCTTTATTTTCTAGTTACGCTGTTTAGTCCTTGCCGTAGTATTACAGTCCGACTCAAAGTTGTAATAAAAAGCAAGTGAAAGTTAGTATGAAGGTAAATACTAGTCAATGATAATCTTTCAATACTTACATATACTATAAATATCGTAGACATTGGTAAAATTGTTTATAGGTGAAATGATGATTTGGTACTTCTCTGTTATCCGAGAGACAGGGTTGAGGTGGGGTTATGTTTATGCATGGGGCTAGGGTTAGGCTTATTTCAGTATAGTAGTAGCTCTCAGATAATAGAAAAGTACCTAAATATATATTCTATTTATAGTATATATTTCTTCAGATGAATCTAGCTCTGATAATTATTTGTTTAGATCAATATTTTGTTGTTGTTTTTTAAATTATGAGTAAAATAACTTGAATTATAATTTATTAACATTTTACAAAGGATTCACAATATATATATGTGTGTGTATGTATTTGTGTGGGTGCGTGTGCGTGTGTGTATGTGACCAGAGAAATACCTACTTTTCAAGTGAAATCAACATTAAACTGTTGCATGAAATGTTATATTTTCACTAAATTTAGAATTTGGTTGTTTTTTGAACGATGTTTATTATTTCATTTTACTCTCGTAAGATGATTAGCCCTTCTTTCTATTGACAGCATAACCATACGTATTTACGAAAAATAATTCGAACGTTGCCATCAAGTCATGTCCCAGTGGGATATCACCGCTTGCTCATCCCTTCTTGACTTATAATCTCTTTCTCTTTGATTGTACTGAGTTTGTGCTTACATTCCGGACAAACAGACGCGAAACTACGAGTATGTGAAGATTCTGGAGTGTGGGCTGTTAATTAAGACATTTTTCAGGGTTATTAAGCACAAACTGTGGTTGACTATAATTATAGCTACACGATGAGAACATTTTCTTTCAATGCTGAATTTTTGGGTGGCAGACCCCCAACGTTTTCGGGTGTTTCTGAGAGTTCCTAAGAACATGGCCCCCGACGTCGTTATTACCCAACGCGCTGGGAGGCGGGCCATATTATACTTTCTAAAACATCCACCGACATAATAATAACGGCTAAGTAGCGTTACTTTTGAGGCGCCACCATCATGATTTGCTTAAGGATGTCTTGGGGGATAATGGCTAGGAAACCTGTCGTGCTATGCGGTCTTTTAAATAACCCTTTAAAAAATCAGTAGAGAAAAGAGAACTTTGCTTCCGTTGGCTAAAGAGAAGAGCTTTCAAGCTGCTGCAACAGGGTGAAAGCGAAAGAGAGAAAAACAGCTGCATTAGAAAAATATCTGTACGGTACTTGACGTGTAAGAAGAACGGAAAACTTGTGAAGAGAATGGTAGGGCCACAGCGATTAGTTTATGGGTTCCCATTTGCGTACTTTGGTGCCAGACCTCTTGGTGCCCTGCAAGAATTCCTTTATTTTTGTTGATATATAAATGAATTACAATAATAACAAGCATTTACTGCCACGTGTTTGAAATGTCTCCCTGGGAGATTAGACCGCCTCATCGTCTTCTCTCGAGATGAAAGCACCAAATCCCTTATCAATATATGATGGCTATTTCCAAGTAAGAAAAGTCGCGTAATTAACACCTTATAGGCAGTAGCTTGATTGTGCAGACATTTTGTTGTTTATCTTATCATAATCATCTATAATATTATTATGGCTGCTTCAAATTTGAGCCTCTGAACTGTTTGTATTTCTTCTTGTGAGGTTATAATTCAAGGTATGGTAAATTCTACGAGAAAACTTCATTTGTCTTGCTAGGAAATCAACATTAGCTTTTCCATTAAGAACGGTGTTTGCCAAACTTTTCCATCGTCATCCGCCGTAAATGGGTCAAAAATTATGCTTTGTAAATTAGATTTAAATATATTTTCTCAGAATTTAAGCATTTATTCTATAGTTAGAATATTATTGAACAGGAGTATCTAAAAGTACGAGATATTGGTTTGATATAAATTGATATCCTACTGTAATTCACCAAATATCTGTTCGTCTGTATATGATGACATAACTCAGGGACGATGCAGTATATCTGCATGATTTTTGTGTATAATAATGGGAAATCGAGGTTGGCAAGTTTTCTCAAATTATTCTCTTTAATTCAAAATAATAGATTAATATGATAAGCGTTGTCTTCGTCTTCATCTTCATGCTCACTTCAGTAATAATGATTTGATTTCTTTCTCTCTGCCTGCCCTTCTTTCTTTCTTTCTTTCTTTCTTTCTTTCTTTCTATCTATCGACCTATCTAACATTAAAAGTCTGGTTCTGCTTATCTGCATATGACTTAGCTTCTTTGCTAAAACAGTTCATTATGGTCAGGGATATTGAATTGTTACCCCTGAAATAGACTAACCTAAAGTTATTTGCAACTGAATAATATTGATGCAATGACTGCATTCGCGCTAATCCCTATAATAATGATCTGATTTCCATCTATCGTATAATACTAAAAGTCTGATACTTTTTATGAATATGTCACCTCATTGTGCAAATATCTTTAAATCGTTCGGACAAGTCCTTACGTAATGCTTCCGAATGATGAACGTCATCATAACGAATTTCTTCCTTTTGAAGAAAGTGCGAAAGACTCTGAAACTGATCAAAGTCTCTACGTCTGAAGTTGTGTTTTAACAGAATAAGCCTTCAAACAAATGCAGATATAATATATATCTCGGATAAATGCTATGTCACATTAAAACTTCGAATGTTCTTGCAGGAAAACATCACAGAAAAAACCTATAAAAGCAATTTATATGTTTTGTTGATACAACTGTGCGCGTAATCTGTTTTTGAGAGAATTGTTCCTGATTGTGTTAATTGATGTAATGACATATAGCTATGAACGCTGCGAATAATCGCTAATGTTTTTTGTAACTAAGAGTTCTCGATGAATACTGCAATGCAGTATAATCATTTTAGGCACTGACTTTTGGAAAGAGTTTAATGAAACTTCAGTGACAGCCTTACATTGAAAATGCACACACCGACTGATTACAATGGAATGCACGGTCGCTCGTTGCATTGCACCATCATCGCGATTGGTCTTCTTGTTTCAAACGTTTTTGACTTTTGCGTTTTCTTGCATTGTTGCATCGAATGTGGAAGGTACTATCTGACATCTCACACACATAAAATTACCGGTCAGAAAAGCTTACTTCACAGTGGAGCTGTTCAAAGTTTAGTGGTAAGTTGTTGTTTTTTTGTTTTTTGTTTTGTTTTTTGTTTGACAATGATATAGTTGTTATTGAATTATTCGAATAATCTGATAATAAAATAATTCTTTGAATAAGAAGAAAAAAGAAAATATTTACACTCCAGACAGTTCTACTGTAAGATCTACTCTTCGGACATACATCTTAGTGCGTAGTAATTATCATTTTTTTTTAATGAATGATAATTTTTATTTCTCTTTATCAATTTTGGTACTTGCTGTAGTATGAAGTTAGCAAACTAGTCCCACTATCCATTTATTAGTATGATGAGTTCGATCCTCACTAGTTTATCAAACCATTCACTTGTGTAGTGAGATCAATCTTTCCCGAGCGCTCAAATAGTGTGCAGGTGTGCCAGACTAAGCTGAGCTCAGTAAATAACTATACTTACCATAAATTTCAATATCTATATCAGATCAGTGGTTCTGAATTCCTATTTACTGTTAGCATTCTGTGTACGTTATAATTCGAATCAGAATTCAGGACGCAAGTATTGAAGAATGCGAGAATATCAGCGCTCTACAATCTTCCTATTTCTTACAAGTTATTTTTGTACTTGTGATACTGCAATATCCATGATGTAAATCTATTGTGAATTGTTGCCTTTCATAAGGAAGGGCATACAAATTCTCTAAAAGTAATCACGAAGTAATGTGTTATTCGCTGCGTTTAACGTCACCTGATAAAAAGAGAACCCTTGAGTGAAGTGGGTGGGCCAACGATGGAGGTACTCGACTCAAAGGAAACAGTAAAATGATGCTTTTGTGGTTGTAGGTGGCATCCGTTGCTTATTGTGGGGAGCAGACTTAGTTTGTGGGAGACAAGTAAGGCGCCCTAGGAGACTATCATAAGTTATATTCGGCAAAAGTATTTAGCATCGAGTGCCTCAGAGGTATACCGGATATCACGGATTTCAACAGCATTCTAAGCAAGAATATAGGAAATCTATAAATCAAAAATTAGCTTTCTGTTTTTGGAGTTCTTGTTTTGAGTTCGGCAAAATATTATCAGTGGATCACCTTAATGTCTAAGGTCACTTACGACATGATTCTATGTGCTAATTATCTTCTTATCTTATGAATTGATAGTTTTGTACTCCAGAACTTTTGGCGTGGTAACAGATATACAAACGTGTGATGCTTCACTGGACTTGGTCAAATATGCCGGGCGCTCAAATAGTATGGCGTTGTGCCTGACTAAACTGAGCGTAGTAAATAACTATACCTACCATAAATTTTAATATCTATTTCAGTTTAGTGGTTTTGTACTGTCTATGCACCTCAATTTTTAGAACGAGAAAATGTTCATGTTTTTGACTGGGAAATTCGATATTCAGTTGTGACAGACAGAAGTCTAAGAATTATTTTTTTGAACAGGACATATATAAGCGTCTCATTTTCTTTATTTTTCAATGGTGTCCGTCTGTGTGTTTGTTCGTCTGCTCGTCTGTCACGCTGTAAACAAAAACTCAAACATGGGTGCAGCCAAACTAAATTTGAGAAGCATTCTTAGTAGACCTAAAGGAAGTTTTTTTGAGAAAAAAAATTGTTTGGTTCGCTTTCGCTATCATTCCAATAATAACGATGTCCCTATTTATTCTCATACAATACTTGAAGTTTGATTCTGTTCATCTGTGTGTGACTTCTAAGTAGCAGAGACGGTATATTGTAACCAGAGGTGTTAAATTAAGTTACCGCTAAAATGTGATAACTTGAAGAATGCAAAATGTCCGGATGATTTGCAATCGGATAATGATAAAATGCGATCATCGTTCACACTCAACCCAGTAATAATGATTTGATTTCTATCTATTATCAGTATCCGATCTCTAAGTAAATGCAAATTTGCATTGTTTCCAGAGGTATTGAATAAAAGTTCCCCTGAAAGTTCTTTTCGGGCTCCTATTTATGCCCCTTCGCAGGATTTATCCAAAAAACCTGTCTTAGACAGGTTTTCTACAAGTTTCCTACAAGGCTGACTCACTTCATTATTCCCTGACAGTTTCTTAAATCAACAATAATTTGTTAAGTTTGTATTATCCCAACAGATTGTTCTTCTATTATTTTCGCACAGTAAATAAGCCAAGCTTAATAAATGATTGTTTACGTTTCGGAGCATGAATTAGTCTCGTAAATCAATCCATTAAGGTAGTGACATTGGTCCTCACTGGTGCTAAACTGTTAGGTCAATTTATATTTCGGTGATTGACGTAGAGTGATGGTTAGCAAGCTGGTCTCAAAGACAAATTCGCTACAGTAGTGAGTTTGAATCTCAGGGAGTGCTCTGATCTAGTGACCCCGAGCCAGATTAAGCCAAGCTCTATAAATATTTATTATCTTATATATCTACTATATCTTATGATTCAAATAATCTGATGATTTTAAAATGCCGTCTTATTTTCTTTTGACAAAGAAAATCTCGCAATTGCTGTACTTTTGCACATATAAGTGTCAATAAACAATATGTATGTGCACATTTATATAAGAAACGCTATGCATACAGGGTGAGGGACAAAGACGAATTCTGCTATCTCCAATAAAACGGAACGATCTTAATACACGTGTACAGACAGATTAACTGAAGGCCGAAAACATAAAAGACAGCTGTGCACTGGATAGGTTCGCACTTTCTAACTTCCAAAATAGACAGCTTTATGACGTATGTATGACGTAATAGGTAAAGAGGTTGTGTAGCGATGGCTGTTTGGCTGTGGCAGCTGTATAGCGTGGACAGGATCTAACATGGTTTGACTGCGAAATAGTTTTCAGGACCAGAAAGATCTCCAAATTTCAACAAAACAAATGTCATGTACAAGAAAAATATTAGGGACAAAGACACAACGATTGAAATTGAAGGCGCAGATCTGGAGAAAGTAGACCACTACATCTACCTAGGACAGTGAGTCTCCATGAAGTTATCAAAAAGGAAGAAATAAAACGAAGAAACACACTGGGTTGGCAAGCTTCCGTTTGAGCAAGCTCGACTTTCAAGCACAAGAAAATTCCAATGATCCTAAAAAGAAGGGTATACAACCAATGCATCATACCGATAGTCACCTATGGAGCTGTAACATGAAACATGACCAAAAGATTGAACCTCAGACTGATAACCACGCAACACACACATGAGAAAATCATCCTCAACCTTGAATGGAGAGATCACAAGACTGCACAGTATATCAAAGAAAATGCAGGAGTCAGAGACATCATAGGAAGCTGAAAATGTTGCAAAAATTTCAGACAACCGCTGGACATTGCAACTCACAACGTGGATCCTCTGAGATCCTATGCCAAACTGTGTCCGGAAGAAAGCAAGATGGTGTGACTCAGTATATTAGAGGAAAGACAAGAATCAAAGATAACATAAAAACGATAAAAAAAACTAAAATGGCAATTGGCTGGTTATGTGGGAAAAATGTCAGATAACTACTGAACATCGAGACTTACAGCGTGGATCTGCAGAGATCATATGTGAAACAGTGACAGGCAGAAAATAAGATGACGTGACGAATTAGTCAAGTTCAGAAAGAACTGGCTCCGCAACGCCCACGATACGGAGGTCTGGTGATTCTTAAAGAAGGAATATGTCCAACGACGGGCACTAAACGGCTCTTAATAATGACAATCAGTTTATATAGTTTTAGAGTCTGTGGGAGATCAGTTTTCTAGATAGGGACGGCTGAAGCTATAGCCAGTGTAAAGGCACTTTTCATAATTCAACGCTTACAGTAGAGAGGTTTGGTGACTCTTAGGGAAGGTCTATGTCCAACGACGGACGCTCACAGGTTGCTGTTACTGCTGCTGTTGCTGCTGATGATGATGATTATGATGGTGATTATGAAACATGACACTATTCTTTCAAGTGCTCTGCATTTTCCTCTGTGTATTCTCTGTAAAGCAATGAATCATCATATTGAAAACTTCAGCTTTGTCCTCAATGCTTAGTACATCGTCTTGCGGTAACCTCAAAAGACTATTATTTGCTATTGATCTTTCTAATTTGGGCAAGCCATAGTCTAAATGTCACGCATTTCGTACAGAAAAAAAACTGCAGATTAAAATCCAATCATAACATTGACTGATGTTATTAGCCCCTTTAAAACAGGGTATGTGTATATGTCGCCCGATCCTTGTAAAGATTGCCGCCGACTCAAACATTTGGCCCAGGAGAATACGATATATTTGCGAGTTGCTTTTTAAAAATATCTTTCTTTGTGTTTCAGACAGAAATGCTAACACAGTCTTTAGTTTAGACACGAACCCAAAGCTTTACAAAACACTGTCCGATAAAAAAGCACGTATATATATGAATATATATATATATATATATATATATATATATATATATATATATATATATATATATATATATATATATATATATATGTGTGTGTGTGTGTATGTGTGTATATAATTTCACTATGTGAAGACCTTCTCTCAAGATTTGTAGGTATGTTCATTCTGAATAAGAAAGAATACTGAAAACACGCATACGTATGCATACTTGTATGTATTGATGTACATATATATGTATATATACCAATATTCATAACTGTGCACACACACACACACACATATATATACATATATATATATATATATATATATATATATATATATATATACATTAGCGTGTGTGCGTGTATTTGTACAGATATACAGTCATAAATAAGTAGAACAGCTTCAACAATATCATATTTCCAAAGTTTGTACTGAAACACCTATGTGCTAAATGCGCTAAGAAAACACGTGTTTACCCCAACCTCAAACGATATCATCAGCAGTTGTGGCAGCAGCCTTTTAGCATTCGCCGCAGGACATAGACCTTCCCTTTCGCCAGACCTCGCTATCGTGGGCGTTACAGAACCAGTACTTCCTGAACTTGACTTATTCGTCACGCCATCCCATTTTCTGCCGGCCAAAGTTTCGCATATGATCTCTGGAGATCCACGCTATAAGTGTCGATGTCCAATAGTTGACTGTCATTCCAGCCACATGACCAGTCCGTTGCAATTAAAGTTTTTCAGGTTTTTTTTCTATGATATCACTGACACCTGTCTTTACTCTAATATACTGCACTGTCTTACAATCTCCCTATGTGATGTTCAGCATGATTCCCTCCTATGCATGTTGCATGGTCCTGAGTTTGAGGGTCAGTATTTTTGTTGTTCCATGTTTCAGATCCATAGGGGACTATCGGGAGGATTCATTGGTTGTATACCTTTCTGTTTAAGACTAATGGGATTTTCTTTTCTTTCGAGGTTGAGCTTACTCTACCGAAATCCTGCCGAACTAAAGTGATTCTTTGTTTGATTTCTTCTTCTTTTGAAGGATTTACGTGCCTCTAAGAATTAATGCAGCTCCCCAATTTGAGGTATGAACACATCTGCAAATTGATAAACTAATAGAAATGCAATATTAACAAGCTCTCGTCTCACAAATACTTTTCACAGTTATTTTACATGTAAAGTATTTTCTTGCTTTCAAATCTTTTCTTTCGAGAAGGGGTTCAAAAGAAATGCTATAATAGCTAATTCAGCAAGTCTCTGGCGTTCCTAATATAACATAAACTAGTACATTCCCGTGAAAGAATTAATGGATACATTTGAATTCCTGAGATGAATTTTAAGGAAATAGTTTCAATGGTAGAATCATGATTTCAAATGGTTGGTAGCGGATGTTTTTATCATTGAAATTGTTACGTTTGAAAGGAAGAGTATTGTTATGGACAGAAAACCAGAAATCGCATTGTTCATTATATTAGTAGATTAACTTGGCATAAATTGATATCAGACCATCGATACTGGGGTGGGGTCTATTCAGGATCTAACTGACTAACAACGGACAGCAAGATTAGCTCTCTGATCTGTTATGTATCAGCAAATCAATAGTGGAAATCCAATGCAGATACAACTCACTAACAATGGTCAGTGAGATTGCTGAACATTGCTATACGTTGTGCATCCTGATTAGTGTTTTTCCTCTGGTGTTTGGACATCTTTATGAATTATATGAATATGAATAACTCATTATAAATGACAATAAACAATTATCTAATTCTTGAAAATAATCAGGTTTCGAATGCTACCGAGTTTTGGATGTCTGCATTTCAGATGTTCAACCGGTATTTTTATCAGCAAAGTGTGCTTATAAGTCAGAAAATCTATCATTACGGGTATAAAAACAAGAAAGTCACACTGTTCATTATAAAATCGATATTTACAGTCATGCATTGTTACACTCACTTCAAGACTTCGTACGCATAACCGTACATATGAAGGTAACGCCTGAATATATTTCTCATTGTTGGAAAGCTGAGAATAAAAGTCCAGTTCTGCATGAATCACGTCATGCAACGCTATTGTTCCTGGGTAACAAGTGTTAATTTGTAATTGTTGATGGGTAAAAAGTACATAAAATGGCTATAATTCCTTTCGAACTTGGCGTTTTTGACCACGACAGTGATATTTTGAATTTGGCCGAAATACAACGGGGGAATTTACAAATGTTCATTCACATGAAAAAGAAAACAACTCATTTTTTTCAGAAAAACAGCAACTTACTTAATTGACATATGTTTACTAATGCTAAATAAAAGTGACCTAAAAGATTTAGAAGTAGTTTTTGAGATTTATACTCTAAATCGCTTTCACGAACCAGACTACAAAATATAATCTTGCCATTATGCTTGTAACATAAATTTCTTGGTCACGGCGTTCAAAGTTTAGTGTATCATAGTGAGAACGCTCGCTTTGCTCCTCTGAATACGCTCCAATATTCTCCTTGAATTTATCAAGATGAGTGTCCTTGTTATAGACTTTGAGGGACAGCCTTCAGCACATTTCATCGTAGTTCTTTGCCATATTCTCAACTACCTCCGCAGTTTTCGGCCTTCTGATTACCGTAAAAGCCCCGAACCATCGTGAAAGCTACACCAAGGTCCCTTCTAAAGGAATTGCTTGTACTGCAGGATCTTCTTCTTCTTCGTCGTCTGTGGTCCAACAAAGACGCAGGCCTTGATCTTTGGCTCATAGAGTAATCTGTTGAGATGTGCGACGCCTACAAGGCAGTGCCAAGACCTTACTTGATGCTTAGTACAGTTAGTGAGTCAGACGTGGCACAACGCCGATTTGGCAAAAACTCAGAACTGCACTCATAATAAACATCTTTGCTAAACAAAATTAAATTCACGAAAACACACACATGTACATGCGCACACACATACACATATAATTTTTAGTCATGACTCATGAACGTTCTTTTATTAGAAGTGATTTGTATTACGACTGACTTTAGGCTCATGATCACCCTTATAGTACTTTTTTACGCTTCGTCATGCCGTGTCGGTGTTCAAGATTAATTAGTTGATGGTGAAAATGTACTATAAACCTGAGAGAACGGGCCAACCACAAAATTGGCATACTGAACACTATCAAATCCCAATATGTAATAAACCCTCGCCATAACGAACCTTGATATAACGAACTTCGGTTTCAACAAACATGCAGCTTTATCCAAACTGATTTCCAAACACAATCCGATAAATACTGCGAACACATGGGCCATAACGAACTTTCTTTTTACTTATAGAAGGAAGTTTGATAAATGCAGCAATCATGTCGAGCATAACAAATATGGCATTATTGTAGTTTCGTGGTCAAGCCGTTTGCTGGATCAAAATCAAAATTTAGTATCAGAAATAACTTCCTGTTATAAATTTTAGACGTTATCATGGTTGTACTTTAACTGTTATTCTCGTGGGATATAATTTGAATTTAACTGTATCAATTGTTTTGAAAATATTTTCTTCTGTATATACGTAGATGTGTTATTAAGAAATAGATATACGACTCGACAGAATGATTATAGATTGCGTTATTTTATATAGAAACTCTTACATGAAATGATCATCTGTTATTATACGCTGAACGTACTGTTTGGTCTAGATAACGTAAATAAAATAGACGATTAAAGAAAGGGGGTTTGCTGCAGGAATCGAAGTAAGGGCAACGCTACGTTGAAGTGGCTACCCTATCGGTCGCAGATTTGATCGACGTGTGTTGCAGACCTGTGAGGTCATTTGAAGTCATCAGGAGTAATCTTTGGTTCTTTCTTATTTTTATTCAGCCGAATGAAAGGGATACAACTCATTTCATCCATTTCATCCAAGTTTGACCGAAAATTGGTTTAAAAATTGAAAATGAAAGTTTTCTTCCAAAAGATTTCTAACATGTAAATATATCTATTGGTCAATTATATTTTAATGAATTTTAACACTTCAATTACAGTATTTTTGTCGTAATATTGACTTTTTTTTATACATCATTTTAACATTTCTAGATAATTGTATTTAGATTTTACCCATGTATTTCAAGAACGCTACTTAATAATTATACTAGAAAGGATCTCCGGTTTTGCCTGGGGAAAATATTCAAATTTGACAAGGCATTGGAAATACATTCCTTGATTTTTTCAAACACAACACAAACATCTGAGCCAAAAGATGGTTTAAATGAGTGTACATGGGGGCATCTTGGATTACGTTCCAGTACTTTTGCATGAATTGTTTTCATGTCGAGTTTTGCAAACCCTGAGCAGATTCGCTTGCACTCCTGGGCAGACCCACGAGCAAATGTTCGTTTCAGTCGAATTTTTGAAAATAGTATTTTTTTGTGTAGTCAATCCATAAGATGTTTTTTCCTCTCGTAATTTTTTTGAAGCTGTTAGGGGGCTGTTCTATCTGCAATGAAACTATAACGCTAAACTTGACCTTTGATTGTGTGAATATACGACTAAAAAGATTATAAGTGTGTGGTTCAGCCTGATAATGTGTACAAAAACCCCAAAATGCAATTAGCACGTTAATTACGAGTTAATTCAATACGGTGCGTGTGTGCACACTTTTGTCAAACAGCTACAGGAAAACCATACCAAGATTTTTTAAAGTTATCTTTCTGCCGGAAAGAGGATCTACAAAAAATTCCAAGTCAAGTAATCACTACATTTCAATAAAAGTTTCCAGTAATTCTTATTTAATGCATGAAATATCTATAAAATATAATTTGTTTTCTTGTATTATTATATTTGAAGCTTTTTTTATTCCTGCAAGTACAATATAAAATAGAAGTCTATGTATAAAAACAATTACTTTTTTCTTCAACAGTCGTAACCGTTTGTATCCGGTAGACAGTGACCGAAGAATAAGTTTCTATGTCATATCATCATTTAAGTATAAGCTGATAACAATATCCTCGGTGCCACTAAATTGATTAAACCATGGAGACTCAGTGGAAACGTAAGATACGTTCGCAGAAACGAATGAATCATGCACTACGAATATTCTTTATGTGTTCATCTATTTGCATCTCTACATCAAGAATATTTGCTTCTTGTTGAAAATTGAGTGACAGCAATAGTCTCAAATCTCCAACACTTCCCTCCATTATTCTGGCACTCAAACTTCTGGAGTCTGAATGGTTTTAACTTTGCTTCGAACAGTTACTCCAATCTCACTGGTTTTTTAGTACATCGGATGTAATGGACTCAGCCATCATCTTCCCGTTCCACAGTGTTTTCAGTTTTCAAGTAAGATCTTACTATCTATATATCGTTTTATCGCGTATTTTCTTTCTTTGGTTCTACACACTCGACGACAAAAATGGAATTCATGATACAACACAAAGACAAGTACACATCATTGTATCATATTAAGTATCATCAGTGAAATACGCTTTCATATTTGGTACCATCGTCTTATCTCTGCAACTATCACTATATTATAATCATTACACATTATTATAGACATAAAACATTACACAAGCAATTTTATTCATACAGTTGTGCAAGAACATACATGATTGCACTCAAAGAAATACATACGAATTTGATAAATATCAACACTATACTATAACGGTGGAAGGGCAATACTTTCTTCTCCTATAACACTAATTCATATGCCTTCCATAGGCTCCCATTGATAGGAAAATTATGATGTCCTCTAAACAATTTATTATCTTTCAGTGTCGTTCAACCAACTCCCAAAGGTAGGTGTAGAAGTTAGCTAGCTAAAATCATTTATGGATATTCGAAGAGCCAAATTACCAGAAACGTGTCTGTCCACCTATATAGAATAATGTACGTGTGCATAAGTCTATGTATGTATGTATGTATGTATGTATGTATATGTGCATGTATAATGAAGCATTAATGTGCATATGCGCTCACCGGCTTATATCACATATCTACACATCACGCACACGTACGTACATAGAATTATATGAGCATTAGTATTCGAGTAAACGTATTTATTGCTGCAAATATTTGTATATGTAGTTGTGAGTGCGCATGCATCCAGATATTTCAGAAAATACATAAATCTGCTTTTATGTACGTTATACAATAAATGTATATGTGTGTTTGTACATATGTATATACTACCTAATCTTGGGTTTTCCCTCTCCCTTCTTTCTCTTTCACACTGTTTTTTTTTCAATATAGCTAATGAGCAAGAAAGATAGTGTGTGTGTGTGTGCATGAGTGTGTGTGTGTGTGTGTGTGTGTGAGTGTGTGTGTGTGCATGTGTGTGTGTGATGTATATTTTTCTGTTTTACCTGGCAATCTAGAACGCCTAATGTAGTTGTTACTCATTTCACTTCACAGATAGCGGAGAATAACTTCCTTTTTTACTGGTTGCTCATTAAACGTATTAGAATTCAAGAAATCAAATGCATTTTGGCCTGCTTTCCGGCTAAAAATCAACAATCTTGAAGTAAAGTAAATTCTGATCATCGAATCAGGTAATTTTCCAACAGTCATCCCCGCTGTTTTCTCTCTTTTCATATATTTTTGTAATTTGCAATATATTTGTTGAATCTTCGATAACTATTTGTGGATAAAGATCAAATTTCATTGCACAATGGAAAGAATAATTTTCTCGATTCGATTACACTCAACTTATGACCTTTTTCAATTTCTATCCATACTCGGTGAATATACACCAAATCAAAGGGGACCACTTCTGAGCAATAACAGTTTTTCTTAAGTTGAGAAATGCTAAATTTCAAAAAGAGCAAATTCTATTTAGGAGATTCGAATGCAAATATTATTTGCATACACACACACACACACACACACACACACCTCAGAGCGTCATACACAAACACGAAACACTTTCCTTCGCTCTCTGACTTTCTCACTTTTACACACACAAATTATAATTCAGATATACACAGAAACATTCTCTCTTTCTCTCTCTCACTCTCTCTCTCAGTCTGTCTGTCTGTCTGTCGGTCTGTCTCTATCTCTGTCTCTCTCTATGTATATATAGATAGAGATATAAATTCATCTATAATATTCTCACACGCACAGATACACACAGATACACACACACATATATATGTGTATGTTTGTCTGTCTGTCTGTCTGTGCACGTGTGTGTATAAATGTGCTTATGCGTAAAAGCACACGCATACTGGTAGTAATTGATTATACTTGAATGTAGGGGCATATCTCTGTCTGTTTGTGCGAATCTGTTGGATTGTTATGCCTTTTCGAAAAGCATAGTAGACAAAGACTCTGGCATGTTTATGTCTATGGGCACAAGACCACCACTGAGACACTCCATGTCCCAGCGGGGGTCAATCGACTGGGTTATTGATTGATTCTCAAATTCAATGATGTACGCTGGCACTGACCACTCTGCAATGTCAGCAGTTAAGGCCAGCAATTATATATTATGTTTCATTTGGACCGTTCTCACTCGTTGGGCTACACTCAGAATGTAAATAACAGTTCACATTGAAGCCACAGTTTCTCTTTCAAATATGTTTCATTAAATATGATCACGATTTCCGCTAATAATATCATACCTTGAATCATGAATTTTAGACTATACTTTGACCGTCAAAAGTCAGCTTGTGTAATGCACTATCAAGAAATGGAAATATGATCTATTTTGATTTTATATAAAAACTCAATGAAATATCTTAGTCAACTTAACCATACTACATATACATGAAGATAATAATTGGAATTCTATTCAATCCTGTTACATATCTTATCAAATCGGCTCTGGTTTTTTGGCGGGGGGTTCTTCCATCGAAATGCAGTGTACACTCTTCCTATAAAAATATCTGATGGAATGTTTTTTATAATGTTTTTCAATGAAATTTGCCATTAAATTATCAATAGCTTCGCTACTGTGGAGATTATGAAATTTTACGACCAGGAAGAACGGTGTTCATTATATAATCATTCCGTTGGATCATATATCTATTTCTTAATAACACACACAGACACACACACACACACACACACACACACACACACACATATATATATATATATATTTATATATATATATATATATATATATATATTTATATATATATATATATATATATATATATATATATATATATATATATATATGGAGTATTTAAAAGAGCAAAAACTCTACAGTCACTTTTGACCCTCCACAAGGAAGAAAAAGTATCCCTTTCCTTTTGACCCCTTAAGGTGGATAGTTACCCTTCACTTTAGACTTATTGAAGAATGTATATGTAGATATATAGAATAAAAAATGTATATTTACACTGTAAATAAAACTCTCGTCTGAAACACTCAAAAATTTGTTTTTCTCAAAACTTTTCATTTTAAAACTTCCATTGAGTTGACATGCTGGATTTGATTGGGCTGCACCCATGTTTAGGTATTTTTTTATAAGTGATAGACAAACGCAAAGACAGACACCTTTCACTTATATATTTCAGATATATATATATATATTCATATTTATATATATATATATATATATATATATATATATATATATATATATATATATATATATATTTGATGCCTTATGTTAGATTAAGTGGAGCTTGGCAAATAATTACGTATATACAATACTTATAAGTAATTGAACATGGTTTTTGCTTGTATAGCTCAATTTTAATCGAGTATTCTTTTTCGATTAAAATTTTGTTCAGAATCAAGGAGATAGAAAAGGCTATCTAATATTGTCATTTAGAGGGGTTGCCAAACTATTTAAGTAATCGGGTTAAATTAGACCAATAGATATAAGGGAATAATGCAATCATAGGTAAGAACAAAGTTTCCAAAAATAATTTCCTTCCACGTTTGATCCATGGCATTAAAGATCAATGATATCTTTGAAAACAATTCCAGAATAAAATACTTATTTCACGCTTCATATATTTGCCAAAAATGCCAAGAGAGATAGATATATAGATAGATATGCAGAAAAGCAGTTTCCCGAGGACTTTTATTCCTCCTTGTTAATAATTATAATATGGATTATTGAATTATGTCTTTAAAATGCAAATAAATGTAAGACTTGGTGAGTTTTGAAATGTTTGGTTTTTGTTTATTCCTATAAAATACGCACTTCATGCCAAGTACAGAATTCGAGACCCCAAACCTGTTAACCTCGGTCAGCTATACCTGTCAGCCAAATATTCAGTTCTATTCCGTTTCTTTGATTCTTTGGTTGTTATGGCACATAAAAATATTAGAAGGAAAACAAAACCAGAATATCTGTAGTTGACATTTATTGCAGCGTAACTCAAACTTTTATTATAAAGCATAAAAGAAGTCTTTTATTCTAAAGCAAAGCAATAATTCTTGCATCTCTTCGAGCCAATTATATAATTGTAGATATGTACTAAGCTTAGCACAGGTCCTAACATAGTGTGATATGTACAGTAATGTTTCATTAATGAGGGTCATGGCTGGTCTTAACAAAGGACAGGTCTCTTATATACAGTTATATAATATGGTTAAATGAAACGGCACGTGACTAATCGTGTGACGAATCATATGTAGCAGATTCATGTAGCCAACTTAGCACACATCATCGGGAGCTGAAGTACGTTTTCCTTTATTTTCTCATTAAAAGCGATATCAAAACAAAAGAATACAGTCAGTTTGAAAAAAATATTGAAAAGTTATAATGTATTAGTATTGAAATGTTCACACATACATTTTTTTTTCATTATCAAAATGATTAACATTGCAATAATATAGGAAGTATACACAGGAACCTAATTTAAGACGCTTTTCTAAGATTATCCAATTTTGAAACTCCGTTATTCTGATTAAA
Source organism: Thysanoteuthis rhombus (assembly GCA_963457665.1). Lineage (NCBI taxonomy): Eukaryota > Metazoa > Mollusca > Cephalopoda > Oegopsida > Thysanoteuthidae > Thysanoteuthis > Thysanoteuthis major. The sequence goes on from OY735203.1 coordinate 32,029,766, forward strand.
TTAAACTATGACTAAATCAAAACTACGTATTCATTCATAATGTGTAAATAAAGACTTACAACTCAAAAAATGAACAATATAGCCAAAAAATCTTTCGGATGATTCAAATTTGGGTTCTCAAAAACTTTATAGTGCTGCACTTCTTATTTCGAAAATAGAACGATGTGCATATAGCGAGAGTTCACTGTACACTAAAATAAGAGAAAGTTCCAGGCAGAATTCTTCTCCAAATTCATCGAAACAAGACTTTGATCAGTAAAGAGGGTTTCGAAATGTGATCTCTATAAAGATCTTCACGGGCTCTCCATTGTTCAAAGGATATCGTTTGAGAAAAAAGATTTTATTTAGTTGTTCGTAGATTATTCTATCATTTTTTTACGTGTACGGTTCTTCCGCTCTAGCAAGTTATCCTTCTGCATCTCTGAAATCATTCAGATAATCATTCCTTGTATAAATTTGATGAACACTCATTCTGCATTAATTTTGTTCCCCATTCTTTGGGTTATTTTCAAAATTCGAAACAGACAATTTACAAAAGAACAAAACAAGGTACTGCCCCAGCTTAACATACAGCCTGCCCTGTAAAAGAATTGGTTAATAGTGGGGATTGAGATAGACAGAATGGTCCTAATATCACTGGCTTTACCAACTACAAAACATATCTCCACACTACTGTGACGATGAGCACTTTTTAAAAAAATATTTTCACTTTTCATTAACTATTGAAAGTGCATTCAACTTCTGATATTGACTTGTTTCTTTGAGAAGAAAACATTGCCTTTCACTCTTACATACTTTCTTAAATTGTTATTGGTAGTATCATTAGTATTATTACTAATTTTTCCTAACAGTTTATGTTATGACTCATTGCTTATACTTAGGGCTGTATTTTTCATTCTATGATATTTTCTTAAATCTGTGAAAAAATTTAAAAAAAAAAATACCCCTAGCTAAATAAATGTCTTGCTCAGTAAAAAAAATTGATGACTAGAGGGGCTTAAGCGGGGGAAACTGATGATGACTCTAGCATCGCTTGGCTGAGGGGAGTCTGGACGTATTGTTAAAGCTTAGGAAGTAGAAACAATTTTCCAGGGGTGTGATTCAGACCTGGGCTCTAATATGCTTGGGCTAATACACTGTTGGCCCACTACTCTTAGTTGGTAGCAGACCTCCATAGTTAGCATACATATGCTTTTATTGGAATATCTATGATCAGTGCTCAAAGTTGTAGATTGCTGCACAGACCTAGGATACGTGCTTAAAGTTGTAGACAGCCTTAATTTCCTGATTTTTCAATCAAAGAGACGGTGGAACCCTATACACAGCTCAGGCTACTGAATGTTCACGTCCTTTGGTTCAACCAAAAATCAGCCTTACTGTCCGATTACTCTCACAAAGGGTTGACACACCCCTATAGCTAGCTTGCATTTGCCAGGGGGGACACTCTTGTCAAACCTACGCCCTGTGGCCTTGTTTCTATTTGTGTCACTTCGATGGCCCACAGGATTCAAACCCTTGGCTCAAAAGATGAAGTTGGCCTTGGGCCAGTCGCACTTCACCGTAAAACTTCATTGCTCAGGTCGAAGCATTGTCACACAGGTCCCCACTATGCTCCTACTGTTTTCAAAATGTTTTCAACAATCTTTGTTCGCGAAGCCAATCAACTCATTCATTCATGAATACTAAAATCGTATTATTGCTATAATTCATTAAAAAGAAGATGTTCAAATACATAATCATTTTTTCTTCTCGAATTATTTTTCCTCCTCTGCTCTTGCAACGAAAATATTAGTCAAGGCGCTGGGATCCCATAACTGCACTTTTCCATTCAAAGGCTGAAGCCTTTGAACTGCCACTTTCTGACAGTTGCTGATTGGATATCACATATTAACATCCTGATCTACCCATACCTATCAACTTTATTGCTCCCTTCAGAAGAAGAGATAGTGATACGATCTGGATAGATTCAGAAAATATTGGCTCTGCAACGCCCACGATAGAGAGATGTGGTGAATCCTTGAGAAGGTCCATATCCGATGACGGACGATAAAAGACTGATGATGATGGTGATCCAAGCCCGGCAGTAAATGTTGCTTAGTTTGCAAAACAGTACCTAGACAGCTCGGGCATGATCTCTCCAGTTGTCTATTGATTCTTACTAAATCATTTAACGACACAGACAATGCTCGTTGACAGTCTCCATACATTTACCAGGGAGTAAATGACATCACAACTTCGCATTCACATCCAGACTTCTTGTCTACAGTGAGTAGAATAAGTATAGCCAGAAATCATCGCTGGGTGTGAACCAGACAAGATTGAAAACACTCACCTAACCCAGCTAAGCCAACGAGGGGACCAATTATTAACACACCAACTGAATGCGCTTGGCAAATAGAAATAAGATTTTTTATTTTAAATCATGTAGATTGGATTGTGCCCAACAGAAATGAGAAAAAACTAGCAAGCTTTTTCTTTGATGACATGTGTATGTTAAATTGTTTGGATACATGCATACATTTCGTACTCATCAATCCATCGAGTGACCAATCTGTAATGTAATGTAAATTAAAAATAATAGCTGCATATATCGAGCAAATCTATAGTTTTACAATATATACGTGCGCCTATGTGTATGTGTTTGTATTAAGCAAATAAGTAGATAATACACAGATCCACAAACACGCACACATATATATAGTAAAATAATAGATTTGCTACACAGACATGCTCATGTTTCTACCCTTAGTTGAATATATGTATATATGTATATATATATATATATATATTGTCCATTTAAAAAAACATACACTCCCCTGCACGCACGTAAAAACACACACACGGACTCTCTTCCAACTTCAGAATAGAGCACTCTGGTCGATAGGGAATATATGTGTGATTAAATATATCGCTTAAATTCAACCTTACTGACTTTCCAGTTTTGCGTGGCGCAAAGGTAAAATGCCAGCCTCTGAAGCGAAGCTTTTGATCCTACCTCGGGGCACTGGATGGAATAATGCATAGTCTATAGCCACACTGAAGAGTTGTAATACAACATATATATATATATATATATATTGTTGATATTAATGATAATATGTGTGTGAAGGGATTTGTTCTATCTATCTATCTATCTATATCTATATCTCTCTATATATATGCGTAAAAATCATGACCAAGTAGCTGGCAGTTGTGTCACTCATCGATTGAGGTAAATTGATAAGTAAAGGCTAGCTTCTAAGATCTACACTAGAAATATGCAAGGTTTCATTTCATTCAAACAAATAAATACAGAATAAAAACGAAGCCTTCCGTGCCGTGATTTGAAATCACTACTAGAGGATTGGTAGGCTGGTGTCTTACCGACTAAGTTAAACTGACAAGACCTATATCACTATAAAATTTACCTTACGGGTACGTTAGTTTTTGATTTGTTTTTTTCATGAAGAATACATAATACATACAATACAAAATTTGCAGTAATCAACTTTAGTCGGAATCGAAGCAGAAGTGAGAATTTGCAGCAACCAGACTTGCGTATTATATTTTCACAGAACCTTAAACGAAATGTATTCACGCTTTAAGAAGCTCGCTGGACATAAATGTTAGGTTTGCAGGCATTTACCCCTTATCAGAATAAACCTTATAATAGTATGCAGAGATTTTTAATTTCGACTATAGCTCTTCTTAATTTTATGGTCTTAAGAATTAGAGTCCCGCATCTCGAAAAATAGTCTATAACAAACGGTGGTAACAAAAATTGATTCGTCCGCCCTTAAAAATCGCACCAAGTCACTACTCATTAACTTTTTATTTATTTCTCTCAAATAAAATTCTGTTTGTGTCTCTGTCTGACCAATAGAGCTCATTTTCTGAACACTTATTGCTCTCTCTCCTCGACCGCTTGACTCGGGTCTTCTATACGGGTAGTTTGTGCGAATAATGACTGCTTTCGGTCTTCATTAAAGCAAATGGCGAGTAAATCGTGAGATAGAATCAATGCAAAACATGACACAAAGGGGAAATAGACACGATCTTATCGACTGACCCCACACAAGATGTCGTCCAGATTTTCTTTATTTTATCTGTTTCCTTTGTGTTTTCCTTCTCATTTTCTGCCCGGGTAATTTTCGGTCCATGTACAGCAGGCCAAAGCTCCTTGATGACCAAATTCAGCCTGACTAATATTAAGTTTTTATTGGTGCTCGAGTGGGCTTCTGTACTCATGGAAATGGGGACATGAATCAGTTATTGCTCATGTGATACGCACATATACACACAAATAATGTCGTTTGTGCACCAAACACACACACTCGCACAAGCACACACACACTCACATATATATATATATATATATATATATATATATATATATATATATATATATATATATATAAGAATTATAAGGATATGTACCCAGTGAATGTCAACATTTTGTGCCGAACGCACTCTTCAGCAACCGGCAATATGTTTTGTTCATGGTTTCATAGATGCAAAAGCCCATTTTCATCTCAACAACGGATAAAATCCTTTCCCCATTTCTTTCTTCTAGTGTTTTTACAAATTGAAAAATACAATATATATATTTCTATATAACTTTGAAATTGATTATATGCATACATAAGGTAGAAATATTAGTAGAAAATTCGAGAAATCTGCTTTTGGTTCATTTTCGCACATTACTAATAAGCCTAATGTTACTCCTCGCTGTTCTATCAGAAGCAGAGAACCACAATATTTAGGCTGATACATTCCCCGACCCAACTCTGACGTATGCTGCATTTGTAATCATGCGATCCTGATTGGATTTCAGAGAATATTTACCCTCTCCAAGTACATCAAATTATAGTTGGGATATCTAAGCAGCTTCGCTTCGTTTTCTTTCTCTATCATTTTCTTTCTCTTCTTCGTTCTTTCTTTCTTATTTACTCACCCAACGATTTCATTATGCGTTCAAGTAATCAAAAACAGAAAGAAAGAAAGGAAAAAATTGGAACATTTCTTCTATCATGTTGCGCTATGATATTTGATTTGTGATATAAACCAGGCGGTTTGAGAGGCTACTATGGTATAATATATGTACCGGGTTGGGGGTAAGTGATTTGACAGATTGTCAATCAGTAAATTCATGGAGATCGACTATGAAGTGGATACTACTTTCGAAAGACTTTAATTCTCTCTTCAATCCAAAATATGGTCTCTAAGTGAATAAAGAAAACAACAAATTACAGTGATGATACCAATGTTTGTACGCTTCAAAACACACATTTACGAAACGTAAAAAAGGCTACGAAGCTCTTATGAATATTTACATCTAACTAGCTAACTGAAAATGTACAGTTCATAATTACAGTATATTATCGTTACTTACTGCAATACTGTGTACATGACTGGTACCTGCTTGGCGTGTCTCTATCACCACTCTTCAACCACAACATTTCCATATCCGCGAATAAAGACACACTCATTGCAGGTGTGTAATGGTACGGTATATCAGTGGAAAATGTTTTATTTCTAATTTATCTTGTACAGCGTAAGGTTTTACCAAGCTACGCCTGTATTCACATCTGTACACAAAAAGTGATGAAATGTGATTGACGTGGAACTTTTAGTGAAATTTAATTTCTTCGTTATAACATTTATGTTCAGGATAATACCTTGATTTACAAAAGTTGATCTGATGATCATGAAAAACTAAGGTCAACTTTTAGATGAGATCCTTGGAAAATCCTACTTTTTTTCAAAGTAGGGAATCGACTTTTACATTAGATCGACTTTTATACGAATATAAACGGTAATCTATTTAGATGCTATCATATCTAACACAATTGTACATCGTTATATTTTGTACGGATTGATTAGGGTGCAATCACACTGGTATCATCATTACTTTCGTCGTCTATTTTAAACTATTGTAAATTTTGTTGTACATTTATATTTAGATATAGACTAAAAATTCCACGTCAATCACATTCAATGCAATGTGACAATCTAGCTTTTCGTAATGATCAAGATCATATAATTTCGGGCAGCTTTCCGAAGGCTGTCATCCAAATGATATATAAATTATATTTAATGATAAAAAAGTTGGTGGCGATAGGGTTCTATATTGCTATTTGATGATAGCAGAGATTGCTCAAAAGCAGTAAATCTTTAGATTAACTCTATTATTGGCTGAATGGAGATACAAAAATCATTGGAATAAAAAAGTTTGGATTCATTACATATAAATAAACATGTTCAAGGTGTGCATACGGTCCAAAACATAAGCATACAATGTACGTGCATATAAACCCGTCAATTATCAAAAATGAATACACACTACAAATCTCGATTTTACACGCAAAACGTACACATTTATCAAGTATATATATATATATATATATATATATATATATATATATATATATATATATATATATATATATATATATATATATAGGTCATGGATATATTATATTAAATAACATAATAATATGATAAGTAAATCGACCGCATTCAGCTTCATATGCAAACAAAACATGTGCAAACTTGAACGATAATACACACACAACAGAATATTCATCACCAATTAGATATTCACAGCACTAACACGTATATATAAGATGCATTCAACAGAACGCACCCTGTACGCTTTTGAATTAACGAATCCATAATTAGACGTGCAAAAACACATACGTTCACACGGACACAAAAACGTACTCGTGAGTGTGCATGTGTGCCCATTAATGGCACCGGTGGCCTGTTGACCAGAGATGCCATTAACGCCAATGTTGTCATTAACTAGCGTTCCTTCAAGACCTACTGTACTCCTACCCGGTTCTTGACAATATTGCACGCCAGAAAATTATAAGAAAAAGGTTCACGCCCCCGATAAATAACTGCTCGACCAGAAAGCTGAGAATGAAAATGAAAAAGAAAATGAGCAATTAGGCAGCCATTTTCTCCTCGTTGTTCAGTTGTTAATGTCTTGTGACGTGTAACATTTGAGACACGTGACCAATGAGGCGGGATCAAAGAGTGTGGGGTGTCCAGCGCGGATAACAAAACTAAACAGAATGGATTTCTTAGTCAGGTATTATGGATTCAACCAATCACCGACACTCATTCATCTAATTGCTGTCTTCTTTGTCCTTTTTTACGACTTGATTTTTCACATTAACATTCTCTTTCAGAGGCCATCTTTTTCTTTCTCTCTCTTTCCTCTCTATACCAATTTTCTCTTCTGCTTGAGAATTGAAAGCAGAAATGCTATCTCTCTAAGTATTACGTATATGTTTTTGCTTTAGTTGTTACCACAGCCCCTCAAACGATTCATTCTACGGCTTTCCTCAGTTGTATACTCCTTTTACGAAGCAAATGTAGCTCAGGTAGTGTCCACCCATGCTGATTTTTATTCAGTACCATCGTTGGTGGGAATAAGTGCTGTAGATATCGTATACTGCCCCTGATACTGTACATGAAGTTGTATTTCATGGTGGTTCATCCAATAACCTGGTTTCTCCAGTATATTGCAGCTGACATCAATGTGTACCCCTATCCCTCTTAGGTTTGCCCTGAATTACATATCCTTGGTCATCAGGCTTTGAATCGATTTTGTTTCCCTCGACTGGAAACAGACAAAAGGCAAGTTTCAGACGATGCGATTTTGCTCTGCAAGGAAAGTGTCGGGGAGGAACATAGGGGAGACTGGACTAGTTCCTACATTTTACAATTGGATGTCTGTAACTTCCTGGGAAAATCAATTAATTAAAAAGTACGTTGAAATCTAAAACATTAGTTACGTTTATCATATGATCATTTAAACATCCCGGAAGAGCGCACCAATCTACCCAAACGATGGGGATGGTTGGTTCATTCTGATCGGGCAAGTTAGTTGTCTTTTAAGTAGGTGCATATGTGATGAATACATTGATATAATAGAAAAATATTGAATTTATAACTAAACACAAGTATTAACAGTGATAGAAAATGTTTTTGAGTAAAAGGAAAGATTTTAGGAATATAATTACCAGTGTTAATACTTTTTCTTTTATGTTTTGTTTTTGACCCTTTTCCACTCTTCTTTTTTCTGAATACTTTTTGGCTTGTTTGAAGTCTTTTTTCTTATTTTGTTTGCTTTTTTGTTTGTTTTTTCGTTTTTTCTCCATGGTAACTGCATTCAATTACAGCGTACCAAATAGTCCCAGTTACACCCCCCAACCCGTGTTTTTGTTCGTTATTTTCAGAGAAAAGGTTCCGAGATGCTTGGAATGTTGTATATATACTGCTTATTACCACTTCTCATAAACATAAGCTGCACTATCATTAACTCCACATTACATAATGAACTGGGCTCTTTTTTTTTCCAAAGTGAAAATGCCATTTACCAAGGTGAAAAAACGTTTTTCATGCAAAACTTTTTATGCTTGTAACACAGATGAAGAATGGCCGATTTTTTTCAACCCAAAATGGGGTTAACAGTAGCGCCATTAAGTGGTGGAAACAAAAAAAATCAAGTATGTGATTCAATCTGCCTCTGCGCCCAACTTAGCCTCAGCCCCCACCTCCCAATAATTTGTCCTATCTATTTGCCACTATTTTTTCTACTTGGCCATTACTTTTCTCTAACAAAGTATTGGAGAAAAATGACTGCAAAAAAGGCACGTTCTAACGCCCACTCTTGCCACACGGATTGCACACCTGAGGAATCGAAATGTGATAATATCAAAGGCCAAAAAATGTGATCAGAAGTCTGAACAAAACTTGGAACCATGATAATTTATCTCAAAATTGAAAAATGTTTCGCTAAAAAATATATTTTTATTCCTATTTCTGTTTCATGATTAATGAAATACCTCTCGCTCTCTTTATATGATGTGTGCATGCGTAATTCCTAATGGATGTTGCGATTAATTTAACGTTTGTGTCTCCGTTTTCCGTTTCTTCTATTTTTCAGTTATTCAAAAAGAAGAACCTAATCTGGTAAAAGGATACAGAGATTAGAATGATAATATTGCGACAATCTTCAAAGGGAAAATAGCTTTCCTGCCTGCCCGCCTGCCCAGATGCCAGCCTGTCTCTCTGCCTACCTCCTTTCCAGTCTGCCCAATCCACCTTATAAATCGACTTTCAAAATCACGCAAACCTCGTGGTAGTGCTGAGACACTAGTCATCGATTGAGCTCCGAAGTTCTGAAGCATCATACCTCACCGATTTATAGAATCAAAAAAAGAGAAAGTGGCTAATTAGAAATGGCTATTCCTATTACGAAACAAAGTGATAATAAAATATATTGGGAGTGCAATAAATATCATAAAACCCAGTGAAGAGAGAGGATAATAACTACATGTGACGAACGAATTGTTAAAACGAATAAAATCAGGTCTACGACGCCGTTGATAACACTATGCAATGTAATTTCTATCTCTGGTAGTGAGTGTTATCTTTGAATTGCTTATGTGTAAAAAGTAACGGAAATCATTATTGTTCTTTATTATTTATTTATATAAGGTTTACTTTCGTGACCAGGATAGTGATATTCATAAGTAATTGTTTTTCTTAATAGTTTGTTTCTTACAAATGTGCAAATTTGCCCGTCGTTCGAATGAAAATAAGTACAATTTAAATTATCATTGTCCTGGTCGCAAAAGCAAAGTTTGTAGGGAATAATTGACATTTTCTATATTTCTAAGCAACCAGAAAATAACACTAATTATCCAGGAACAAAAGAAAGTTCAAGGAGGTTGCACTGTGTAATTAATTTTGTGTTGATGTCAACATTAGACTTTTACACGCGACCAGTAATTAACCTAGCTTTTTAACTTTCTTCTCTCTGTTTTATTTCATAATTTTATTTTATTTTGATCTTCTCAGTAGATTGTAGAAAGCAATACAAATTTGATTGATTTAAAGATATGTGTATATTGGCGTAATTTTTTTCTAATCCAAATTGAGTGTAAATAATTTATCAGACAATTAAAACTAAGTTTATATTGTTTACACAAATAATCCTACAATAATTTCCTACAATAGTTATTCTTATTATGATTATAAAATTGATAGGTTTCAAGTTTCAGAAATTTTTATCGACACATATCGCTTTATTGTCAAATGGCAATGAGAGAAGCTACCATTTAACTTAATTGTTTTCAGACTTGTTATTGAACCCTTTTTTTAAATGAATTTTTCCACGGACTTTTGAAAGGTCTGCCTACTCAACAACATAGTATAAACCTCTACTTGTTCTTGATTCTGCTTTCTTTCTTCACAATTTTTTTTACTAACTGTGTACCTCAGTCTCAACCTGCTACTCTTGAATTTATGTATAGACTGCGGCTATTCATCTTTCTTGATGCTCTATTACTTTTATATCCTTTCTTTCGACTTTTTATTACATTATTTGAAGTCTTCGTCTTTCCAAAACTGGGGTTTCACACTTTTCATCTCTGCTTGCCATTCCTATAAAAAAAATTCTGCCATAAAAGAAGGAAAAATCGAAATTTTATACATTTTCCCTGATTTTAACGATTTCTATTTATGAGCTCGCTAAACATGCCACATTATATTGGTAATTATAGGATTTACGTCCGCTTTTACGGAAGTTTATATTGGCATACTTATCTTGTAATTGATGAACTCTTATTTCCTCGTTCACTTCAATTTTATAAGACTTTTGTATGTCTATTCATTCTGACCTACACAAAACACGGAAACACTCTCAAATGACTACATTTTAGCACAAAATCTGAACTAATCTATCAATCTATCTATCTAGTTAGATGGATAACCTGTGCATACAAAAGTTGTCTTGAAGTCACCAGGCATTCGAGTGTAGGATATGGTTTATAAGCACACACACACACATATATATATGTATATATAAATGGATAAAGAAAGAAAGATGTGTATACCATTGAGGAGAGAAGAGTGTCTAACCCTAATGTTACTTAGCTCGTCTGGCAAACTAATTCGCTTGTGTAGTTCGATTCTCACAAGGTCCTCTTTTGCTATTTCTGTTTGTCAACTTATGTAAGTTGAGCGAACTACAGAGGTATAAAATAGGAATATTATTGTATGCATGAATGAATACTTAACTATATTGCAATGTTTTATCTCGGATATTTTTGATGTTGACACATATTGAATGCAATTTAAGTACGAATTTATTTTATAAGCATTCCTTTCTTCTTTCTGACTCTTTATGATCTGCAAAACTCAGACTATCAATATATTTTTCTGATGGGAAGCGAAATATTGTGTTTGCCCTTTTTTTCAATAATTTTCTATTGGCCTTTTAACAGCATGAATCCAATCTTCATTCGATCTCTGGATATTTGTATTTTTCTATTCTATCCAGGTTTTCTCACCCAGGTACTCTCGAGTTATGACACACAGGACGGAGCAGCGTATCGTTTTTTGTTGGGTTTTTTTTTTTGGCTTTTTTTTTTCTCAGTTTTCTGACACCTAGTTGCAGATGGGTTATGTTAATTACCTTCCATTCGCCGAGTAGAAATTGCACTATATAACAATTGGCTTGAAACCATTTGATATAAATATAGACTTAATGAAAAGCAAATGACCGAAATACTTAAAACGTAAACTATTCAAACAATGCATAATACCAGCTATGCTGCATCGGTGAAAAACTTGGAAACTCACAAAACCACCCGGAACCAAACTCAGAATTGCACAGAGGGCAATAGAAAGAGCAATGTTAGGAATAATTCTTTGCAATAGAAAAAGATCAACCGGGATGAGAGGACCAGGGTGACAGATATTGCACAAGTAATTAAGCAACAAAAATGGATATCAATAGAGCACACAGCGAGAAGAAGAGACACCAGATTGAATACAATGCTAATCGATTAGTACCCGTAGCACAGAAAACGCAGTAAGAAAAGACCAGATACAAAATGGGGAGACGATATAGAAACGTTTGCCTTTTAAATATGGCAAATATTAGCCGAATCCTGCTTGTCATGGGAGGAGATAGAAAAAGGCTAGCAATGGGATTATAACGGCAGCTGCTGCTGCTGCTAATGATGATGATGGTAATAAAAGTAGTCTTGAGACCATCGGTCAGACTATTCCACCTAAAGCATTATTTTCACAATTTGATTTATCCCAGTTGTTTCTTATTTTGTTTTTCATCTTTCTTCTTCCTTCTTTTATCTTTACTTTCTTTATTTTCTTTCCATTTTGGAGTTTCATTCATCGTTGATCGTTCAAAAGCTATCATTTCAATTCTCTATTAATTTAATTTCTGCTTTCCTCTCCAGCTCTATTTATTTATATATTTTGATTTCATTATCCATCTATGATTTCTTTCATTTTTCTTAAGTTGTTTGCTTTCTCTTTTCCTGTTCCATTCGTTCTTTCTTTTATCCTTTTCTATATTTCATTCCATTTGTTCTTTCTTTCTATCTTTTCCTTTCTTTTTATTCTTTCTTTCTTTCTTTCTTTCTCTCAAACTTTTCCGTGTTTTGTTCGTTTGTTTCCTTCTTTTATCAACCCTCTTTCAACAGTTCAGCTTCCTTTCTATCCATTTCTGCCGTCCATTACATTTGCGAACTTCTTTCTCCCGCCAATACCCGCTTGCTAACCATGGCATTTCCGTTTTTGCTGCTCACCCCGTTTAATTTTGCCTTTCCATGCTCGAATAAAAAGCAGCTCATTCACACCGCTAATAGTAAAGCTGTGTCAACAATGGGGAAACGGGCTTCCGTTTATACGGCCATTATAAACCCATTACTTTCTGTTTTGAAACAACAGGAGAAAAAGAGTGAAAGGCGGTAGAGAGTAAAGAGTAGAGGGAAAAGAAAAGGAAAGTGTAGAGGAAAAGGGAAAAGAATGAAAGAAAGAAATCGATAGTAAGAAATAGAAGTGTCAATGAGAGGATCGAAAGAAATATAACAAAGGGAAAAGATTGAAAGAATAAATGAAATGATGAGGAAGGACAAGAATAGGATGCATAAAGAAAACAAGGACTGAGAAAGTGGAAAAAAGGGTGAGAAAGGAGTGAAGATAAACTGATAAGGAGAGGGAAAAGAGCAAAAGAAAAGGAGAGCAAAGAAGGAGAGTAAATCGGTACCGCATGGGAAAATGTATTTAAAAGAAGAAGAAAGGTAATATTTTAAAAAGTAACAAGAAAAGGACTTGAAGGAGAGCAAGGAAATAAAATGTGGCTGATAGAAGGTGTCAAAGAAATTATGGAAACAATAACAGAGTAAAGCAGAGTTAGAAAGGCAATTAAAACAACCAAAAAGAGAAAAGAGTGTTACTTTAAAAAAAAATGACAAGAAAACGGCAAAGAACGAATGAAAACTAAAGCAAAAAGTCACAAAAAGGCGATAGAATGGAAAAGAAATTGAGTTGAGTGGTATAAAGAGAGGGTAAAGAGATCTGTTGCAGATTATTAAGTGGAAAAGTCAACCTTTGATAATTATTGTTTTCTGTCAAAGACAACTTTATGAATCTTTCACAACGCCCGCTTGCTTTGTGGGCGTCGGTCCCTCGAGAGCGGGCTACCTCATCAGATCGATGAACTGAGCACCGACTGATGAGGGTGGTTGGGTGCCAGGGTGGGATACTGAGGAAAGAGTCACGCATATAACGGGCTTAGTCAATGGCAAACAGAGGCACAATTAGAGGGCCCTACGTGTCGTAATTGGTGACGTCCGCTCTTTTCTTTTCGGGTTGTTTGTGCTTCTCCTGTCTCTTTTTTTCTCCTTCCTTGCGACCGTTTCTCATGTTTATGTCGCGTAGTAATTTACAGGAAATCAATACACTCTTCGAAATTTATTCAGATTGAATGAGAGAAAAAAAAACAGAAAAAGACAGAAGGAAGGTAGTAAAAAAAAAAAGTAAAAATAGGAAAGCATCTTTTTCTTTTCCTTTTTTTAGCTTGGACCATTCGCATGTGTTAAGGGTGTACTTGAAATCTTCACGTAGTATATAAGATCAATTCTAAGAAATTATCCCTGATTTTGGATGATTTTCGAAGAAGGAAGTTTTGTAGTCTGTTCTTTAAAACAGCCTTTTCTACGGGTAAAACATCAATTATAATGACAAAATCAGAAACAAATTATGGGTGAGTTGACACCTTTTATTATGTAGACTCGTAAGTGGAGTATATTGCTAGGGATAAATGTATTCTTTACTTCATAACATTATAATTCAACGGAAGTCTCTCCGACTATTTGTGACAGCCTACTGCAAAAACCACTCATCATAACACCATGAGATTTTTCATATTTTCTATGCCAACCATATAACGCTTAGACAGTTTTTTAGCAAATGATATTTCAACAATCACCCCCCTCTACCCCAAAAAATGTTCTCATCCTGAATTGGCTCAATTTGTGTCCGCGTTGTTTTGTAAAAATATGACAAGAACCCTTAAGGGTCCAAATTACTACTATGTCCAGCCAAAAATGCACACCTTTTTATGCAACACCGTATAAACCAGTGTTGCCATAATTTCTAAGTTCTCATAAATGCAGTGGAAGCGTCAATATCTCAGCGGTCAAGAACCCAAATGATTTAATCGGAGGACTGAGTTCAAAGTCCGATAGAAAAAATTTAAATTTCATTCTAATTTTAATTTTAATTCATTTTTTTCTATGTGCTTTCAATCCATTAGGCCTTCAAACCTTTCAGATTTTGTCATGAAAGAAAAAAAGGACAGAGGTTTATTTACAAGGTAACTATAATGCTGAACTGGACCTTCACTTTCCATTCATTGGAGGATTTCTGCAAATATGATTTTCTTTTCTCTCAAAGTGCTTATGCAAGTTCGGCAATTTTTTTAAAGGGATATTAGGTGTATATGGGAGTGTGTGCAGGTCCGAACAAGGGACTGTGTGCAAACGCAACCAACTCTCAGATAATCTCATGAAATCTGAATACATTATTTTAAAGTTTTTTTTTTTCGGGCTACACTGGATATCCCAAGCTAGTACAGACTCACCCCCCCACACACACACATATATATATATATATATATATATATATATATATGGTACATCAATTTATCGATTTTATTCATTTTGTCTTTTGCAGCAATTTACACAGCCGTCAGGGTGGGGTTTAGTTAAAGTTTTAGTATTATATAAATATCGACACAGATAGTTTATGACCTCGGACATTGCGTAGTATAATCTGTCTATCAAGAAACAAATATTCGGTCAATGTATGCATGTCTGTAGACGAGGACGGATCAATAAGTCTCCTGTCTGACACGTAGTTATAAGCTGTAGTTTGATCTGAAATTTTCACTGTATAATATTCGATTTATGTTATTAATATTTACCCCTGAAATAAGGGCATTGACAGGAAGGAAATGATGTTTGAAAATAGAATAGGGAAATTATGTGTAAAATAAAGGCATTTTTTATCATCAGGCAATAGACTTATTGATGCTCTTACGCATGTGTGTATTCTATTCATTTCGGTATTTGGTGTGAAAAACACCACGGTTACAATACATCATACATTGTTATTATTTTGAATCAATCTTAGGCTATGGTCGTCTCATCTTCCATTGTTAGCGTGGCTACATGTTGCATATTAGAAGCAAAGACTGATGGATCATACCCCGGCTTTCCCTTCCTTTGATTTACCAATAACACATGACGTTTAGAGTTGAACTCTCTCTCTCTCTATACAATACAATTTCAGATTACGTTCTCTGATGTTTATCAAATCTGTCTGCATCAACGACCCCACTATCCTTGATGCTCGACTAATTCCCTTTTATTACGTGAAACATGTGAGTTTAACTTATCAGTTCACGGTATAACTAGATCACCTGGCCTCGAAATCATGTGATGTTGCTTGGAATGGCCGGAAAGATCACTCAACAACGTACCCATTATACACGATTCGAGGCTTTATTTTCCTTTTTATTCTATTGGTTATTTCCTCTACCGACGGGTTGTCTTGATTCCTTGAATATGTACACACACACACACACACACACACACATGCATACATATGTGTGTGTGTTTGCGAGTGCTTATGTATATATATACACACACGTACCTATATACCTATATATATATATATATATATATATATATATATATATATATATATATATATATATATATACACACACACATATGTATATACACACACACACATGTGAACTGGCTAAATTTGAGTATAGAAATAGACATGTTTGTTTGTATGCCTACATCGGTGCATATGTTTAAATATTGATACGTTAATATTCAACATTTATTATTGTTCGACACTGATTCTGCTTTCATAAATGAGGCCTCAAATAACGCGTGTGTTCCATCTGGTAATAGAAAAAGTGCAAGTAATGTTTAGTGGCAGCATAAGTTTCATATATATATATATATATATATATATATATATATATATATATACACTAGTAAAGATATCATCATCGAAGGCGACAATGTAATGCTTCCTTGTTGCAATGTAACAACAATAATGCTAATCTGGTGATTTGATTTCCGTAATTTTCACGAAGGTACAGATAAAAACACAAATAATATTAAATCATCTCTCCTTTGATTTGATTTTTATTTTTATGAATTCTCTAATTTTTTAAATTTTTATTATCCTCCGGAGTTCAGCAAAAATGGCAGAAATTAAGTACCCACTTGAGCATAACAATCTAATTGTACGTAGAACCCCTTCTTAATTTTTCTTTCTCGTAACTAAGAGAATTTTTGATGGCTCAAAAGTCAAATAGATTGAATGCACCTGAAATAGACAGGAAAATTATTCTGAAGGAATTATTTCATGTATGTGAAATAGGATATTTCCCTATTCCATGCTGAATCTCAATTAAAAAATGTAAATGAGTTTGAAATACTCGCTATTAAATGCTAGATCTTTGTTTTTCAAGTGTTGTTTAAGATTCAGCGGTTTCCATTCGCATAGAATCTAACTACAGATATATCTAGAGGATCATTAGGAATATCTCAATGAACTTTTCTTCTTTCTTTTTTTCGTTTTTGGAATAGATATATTCAAAATATAAGTGAATGCAGCAAGCCTGGTTTCTGCACGATCAAACTACACACATACTTTGATTCCAAATGAAGATGAAGACAGAAACTTTGGTTTGTATATATGATAGATCCGAAGGTTGGTTTGGCACTATTGATAAGCCTCATTAGGATACAAAAGACATCTATTTTCTTAGATCAAGATGAATTTTCAAAACACGTCTTATCGAATTTTTAAAAGCTGTATCCCTCTATCTATAAGGCTTCCAAGATATGGGGGCAACAAAATTTAATAAAAGCAATCCCGTTTCCTGCTCGATCGCAACAATACATTTGATAAGAGCGACTTCCCTTTCTGCTAGGTTGCAATGAATTCGAAGATATAGAGGATTTCAAGTCGCAGTAGGTAATTCTTATTTTTATATATCGATTTGGTGTAACAAGACGGAATGAACAAACAGTAGAGTGTTAACGCCCATGAATAAGATGAGGATTGTTTTTGTTCTTTTTACGGAGACAAAACAAAGTCAAATTGAACTTGGACTGGAGTGTGACAAAATTGTTTTCAGTTTTATCTCCACAAATTAAAAAAAAGATACTCCCACATATTTGCAAGTTGAAATAATGACGAAGAGTGATTTTAATGATTTAAGAAGTAATCAACTCCTTTCAAAAACCATTCTACCAATACTAAATGTGCGAAATTAATCGCAGTTTTAATAAGATAACATTAGCCATGCTGTAGGCAGATTATATCACTCTTTTTCATTGTTTTTTTGGGGGGGGGGGGTTCAAATCTGTTTAATGCACAAAAATCGATTAAAATAGATGAAATAAATAATCAAGTCAATAAAAGGTGAGGTGGGAATCATATGGATATTTTTTCTCTTCCAATATTTGAAACGGGAAATCTTTTTTTTTTTTTAATATAACATTTTTAAATTTCTCAGGTTTCGATTTATAATGCATAACAATTTTCTGAAAACGTTTTTGCTATATTCGTTGTGTAAACGTGGCTGGGTTGCGAAATTGAACAACAGGTAAAAATTGGATAGCTTTTGAAAGGTGTTCATTACTTTTTAAATCATTAAAATCATTGTCTGTCATTAATTTACCTTACAAATATAATTTTTAACAGCAAAATCTCCGTTATTATTTATTAAAATATGGTTTCTGTTTTATAGAAACAGAATTTTTTGTTAATTTCCTTTTAGAAAAGCATCTATAAAATCGAGAATTAATTTTAAAAATGTTTTATCACATTTTTAAAATCAGCTATCGAGATTTTTTTGTTCAAAAATAGTTCATACCTATTTTCACTCAACACCACATGTTGCTATGATTACTAAGCTTTTATTTGAAAATGAATGTATTCATAGGGAAAAGCAGAAGAAACGTCAATATTTCAGTAGCCCTAAAGATTGAATCAGTAGATCCTGTTGAAAGTTCGGCAGAGAAATCGTAATATTATCGACATAAAGCGAAGATCTACTCACAGAACCGATTGACAAAAGGGTATGCGCCATTTGCAGTTTCTTCCAATGAAGTTGTCTTATAGATTGTCAGATTGATCTGAAATTAAGTACTGGAGACATTTGGACTAAGTTGCAACCTGCGTATAGATCGAATTATTGAAGGCGCTTTTAGGCTGGCTACGGCTTCAGCCGTTCTTGCCTCGTAAATTGATTTCCCTTCATGCCTTTAGATAGTCGGATTGAGCTGGAATTCAGAACTAGAGACTTTTAAACCGGGGTGCAACTTTTGTATACATTGAATAATGATGTGGCTTTATACTGGCTATGGCTTCAGCCGTCCCTGTTTAGAAAAATGATCTCTCACAGACTCTAAAACTATATAAACCGATTGTCATTATTAAGAGCCGTTTAGTGCCCGTCGTTGGACATAGACCTTCTTAGAGAATCACCAGACCTCCGTATCGTGGGCGTTACGGAGCCAGTACTTTCTGAACTCATCTAATTCGTCACGCCATCTTGGATTTTGTCAGTCCTGGTTTCGCATATGATCTCTTCGATACACGTTGTGAGACGTCATAAAATGATAAAATGTATAGCGATAATCAAAAAATAGTCCCTTAAAAATATATCATAGGAGCCATAAATCAAATTTATTTAAATCTGTTGACTTGATGTAATTGGAACTGTTACTGTATAATGAGGTGTTTGGTTAAATTAGGTAATTGTGCTGTGAATAAAACCTGATTTCAATTCAAGGTTATGGCTTGTGTACTGATTACGTCTGTTTGGATATTACCACAGCAAGGAAAAGCTGAGATTGAGGGTTCAATCCATTAGGCCTCCAATGCACCTTTACTTTCTGTTAGTCGTAGGAAATCTGCGAATGTGGATTTCTTTTTCTCTCGATGATCATTTCAGTTCGACGGTATTTTTTAAGCCAACAATAGTCTGATCCCAATCCAACAATGAAAAGCTTTTCAGTTGAGCAAAGCCCTAGACCTATCCCCAACACTAACCCAAACCCAAACATGACAATGAAATATTAACTCTATATTAATTCGATGGTCTGCTCCGATGTTATAAATGACAATATTTTAGTTATCTTTTCTTGGTTTCATACAAGTTAACTGATTTTCGGTTTCAATGAATATAGATCTTGCCCAAAAGATGAAGCTCTTGGTGTTTAGAACTGTGATAGAATTGTATCTTGTTTAATAATTTCACTATTTGATTTTCACTGAGAAATTCAGTCTTTGCAATTTGTTTTTTGTTGCGTGCTTTGGGTCGGTCATAATATTCATATAAATGTATAATAATATAGCATATTCATAATTATTTCTGTCGGATTATACATCCCCTTCTTAATATATATATATATATATATATATATATATATATATATATATATATATATATATATATATATATATAGAGAGAGAGAGAGAGAGAGAGAGAGAGAGAGAGAGGGGGGGGTATATTCCTCCTGGAACGGATATCTACATAACCCTTAAAGACTTTTAGATACTTTAACATTTTATTGTCTGTAAATATGATAAATGTGCTTTTTATAATCTACTTATCGTCAAAGGCTTTCTGTTATTTTCTCTCGCAATAGAATTTCAGATACTTGGGTAGTAAGACACAGGTTATGTCTTCTTTCAAAGATATATCTACTTTGATGTGTATACCCCAGAGAAGATTTCCCATTTAGTTTGAGCACGCATCCGATTTTTATAACTCGCTGACGCGTGTGCCTGGCTCGGTGTTTATAGTTTGTTTTTCTTTAAAGAATGACACAAATTGCTTTTTCTTGTGATTTGACAATATTGTATTGAATCTTACGTTTATCCTTTTGAATCCAACATTTAGGACAACTTCAATAAATTACATACATGATTTTCAATTTCATTTGAGTGTTTACTCCATCGGCAGTATCTCTGCTTTAATTTTGAATCAGTTAGAACATTAATAAATCAAATAAACATTTTTAAAAATAATGGAAAAGAGAGTTTTAATTCGCCTACAATAAAAGTATGACTAATTTTTTATCATTAAAACTACAATTAATTTTGCAAATTTAGTAAATTTTTACGGTGTTTCAATTAAATGACTCTCACGCCTGCGGTTGAATTAATCGAGGTTTATCTATTCCAAGTGAACTTTGAAGAAACCTACATATGCCTGGTAGAGATAAAGGCTGAATAAGGTAAGAGTATCTATTTAAAGTTATTTCTTATTAAAACAAAAGTTTGAATCCATACTTTGCATTTAAAACTCAGAGAACGCTTGTCAAAATTTATTCTGAAACATTTCAGAAATCTTTCTGTCGATGCAAACTATTTCTCTGTATGCAAGATACATGGAAGGTACATTTGGCCTCGTATCAAATCAAGAGAAATAAATATCTTGAATAAATAAAATTGAATATCTTGAATAGATAAGCTTAATAAATATCGAAATATAGATAATTTGACTGATGATACTTATCATACACAAGATAATACTTGTTGTGGAAGGCCTTAATGTAATCATTGAGAATGGAAGCTACTGTCTACGGTTTGGTTGAAGAGTATGCTTACAACTGCAGTCATATAGGTGCATAAGATTTCATGGCAGCTGGAAAAATTAATAAATCAGAACGTTCTTTGCCCAGTTGACCCGTAGATTATTTGATTAGCCTGAATAATGATATTCACTATCAAGTTTGTGGTTTTCTTGTATATGTACCTCGTACAATGTTGTTTTTAGATTTTCTTTTTTAATTCATAAAAGAATGCATACTCAACTCCTTTGCTTATCCTTGGAAGAAAACATGCTCTCATTATATTTATAAAAGAAAGAATAAATGTTAGTAGCAAAAAACTTTATGATAAGAGGAATAACAATTTTGTAACACAATACAGAGTGGAAGATTTTTAATGGCTGACTGCAGATTGTGTGTATAAATGGTGTCTATGTGGCTGCAGCAAACATTAATTGTTGGTCGGTCGTGTTTAAATTTGACACATGTTTAAACCTTGCGATTTAAGAAAGCAAATGAATTGTTTAATTCTTACTCCTGGCAAATAGAAACAAAATAAACTTAACGAACATGTATTTGTATAAGACTCATTAATAAAAGAAGAAAATTTTCTTTTGATTAGCCTCATATTGTGAGTGTGCATATCTTTAAAATTCTGCATTGCTGACTTCCTTTCTCTTGCAGATATAAGAAATTAAGAACTACTGGGCACCTCGGTTTTTTTTTAGACCTATATTCCATGGTGAGAAAAGATGTCTAACCATGAACCAAAAGCGCTCTCCAATTTTCCATGAATGATAAAAATGAAGAAAAAAGCACAAAACCAGACGATGGAGCAGCTAAGGTGGTTAACATAATTCCTCATAATTAAATATAAAATGATACAAATGAGAATCTCATTTGTATGTTATTTATATTTTACTATATATTTAGCATTTTTGTAGAATAGAAAACGTGGATTTTAAAGAAGAATAACTAAAACGTGATGTGAACTACGTAAAATAAATATAAATTATTGTGAAGGGTTCTCATAAACCAAATATTTTGTTTGTTTTTTTGTTTTCTGAGGGGGGATTCACTCGGGGAAAACGCACTGCATGAGTTTAAATGATTTTCCCGGTGCACAACGGTCCATTGGCTTAAAACGTTAAGGAATCAGTCTAAGATGGAATAATGAACTTTTTCATTACTTTCACCGGTAAAGAATTGATCAGAAATAGAAATGTCGAAAGTTAACAGTAACCACTCCTTTTATCTGGCAAGTAGCTGTCAGCGATTACGATGAATACAAACATCGATGAGAAAGACCAGCGCTTTCGCATACAATAGTTTTTGAGTTACTAAAAAACCGATTATTCTGCTTGATCTCCAAATAGATGCATTAAAACATTAAAATGTATTATAAAACCTAGCTTCATGAATTCATTTCGATTAAAGATCATGTAATGAGAGAAGAAATTTTAAGTTAACATTTCTACTTGAAAGAAAATTGTATTTGACTGTGAGAAGATCTAAACACATTGGATGATTGCTCCTAAATTACTAGATGATAAACAAGTCAAAGAAAATCATTTTAAAAATCTGGGTTTTTTTTGTTTTGTTTTGTTTTGTTTTTTCAACTTCTTTACTTCTGTCGAGAGAAAGGTCGTTTACTGTGGAACGTCTTTACCAGTTGAGGCACAAAACACACCATGCCATTCATGAAGCCTTGTAGACAGAAAGTACACACAGGGGACACACAGCGTAACTTGATCGGCGGAAATGCCGTTGCTTGACATCCAGGCAAACAATCGTTGCGAATTAAAAGCAATGTTTACGGACAGACACATTCCGTTACTGCCCAATAAAAAAAAGAAAAGAAGAAACATTAACGAAGAATCAAGAACTACACGCTGGGCTTTATTTACATTTGCCCCCCACCCAAATCGACACAATCACGATGGCCAAACGTCAGTAAGAAAAGCAGACACTTGTAAGTTTGTACAGGAAAAATGCCGTTGCTGCAAGAGCCTGCTAGAAGTTTTAGATTCGTTAACAGCGACGGGGTCACCTAAATGGAAAAATAGTCAATAGAAAATGTAAGGTCAAGTGTTGAATGTCAAAATAGGACAATGTTTAGCTGGGGGGTTTTTTGATTATTTTTATTTGTTGATTTTTTCCTCCACCATACTATGTAAAACACGAAAAGTCAAGACAAAAATTCTTGAGAGATTACTTTTTAACACGTTAACTGCCACTTTGGACAGCGCAGCATACAACGCACCAAAAATTCCACAAGATACTGACACAAGACAGAAACTGGAGAGTGGTGCTGCAAATATTTTTATTTTCTTGAATAAAACCGTCGAATGGACGCACGCATTCATTTGAAGCGACATACAACATGCAATAAGACGCCCATCTGTATCGTGTGACAGTGATTGTGTTAGAATATTCCAGCTTCCAGTCTCGATTTTTCTCTGAAAACTATTTTCTAGTATTGTACTTGTGAAACTGACAAGCTGTAAAATGGACGGTTGAAACCCGAAGGGTTGCATCCTAACTATTCGGTGACATAAACTCATTACCTTTACAATTGAGAAATAAATTAACAAAAAACGCCTTCATCCATCAGATTCAATTTCCTTTCCCTGTTCGCTTTTCTTTCATCTGCTATTGCTTTTTCTTCAAAATTTGTTGGGATATTTTTCTTTTCTACCATTTGTTGCTCCATAGGACTATGATAATGTGGAATATATTTTGTGCACATTTATGATAGGGGAAATTAGAAGAGCGTATATATATATGTGTGTGTGTGTGTGTGTGTGTGTGTATGTGTGTGTGTGTGTGTGTGTGAGTAATGTTGAAAAAGAATATGAAATTTGTTCTTGATTTTGCAGCATGTGAGCAAAAGATTTCATATGAGAGGAAGTCTAGTTTGCAACCCTCAAAGTTCGACGTAAACATGAATAAATATACGATGAAGGAACTGAAATTATGTTGTTGACGTATGAATGTCTGAAACAAGGTATACTTTTCTTGGCATGAACGAGTGTCTTTTTTCAACATATCTATTGAGTCTTTCCTTAAAACTGTATGATTTGAGAACGTTTTAAAATTTGAATCTATTTTCTGAGTACATAACACATTTTTCTCGTGGAATGACTCTCATTATCGTGAAGGATGTTATCCCGCGAACAGCAAGGTTTGACGCTTATCCGACTACTTAAAAGTCGATAAATCGAGACAGTTAGCAAGGAAAAATTTTAACTCGTTTTTGAACGCTTTTTCTTATCAGCAGATGTTTGCAGGATAAATCCGGCATTAAATACGCATCGATGTATTTGAAAATTGATTCACTTCCCTTTATCTCGCGAACAAACACTAAGACATTGATCTGCATCTACAAAAATGAATAAGCAATCAGGACCTTTTTCCAATGGCTAGTATTTTCTCACTTTATTTAATTTGTTAATTTTGACTTTATAAAATTTTTCATGTAACCTCAATTAGTTATCTCGCCTTACTCCAAATGAGTGTCGTTTCAGGCTAGAAATACGAAATTAAGTTTGATACAAAATTGGAATTCATATCATGATTTACCGTGAACTTTTAGGGTGAAATATTTATTTGTGTTCCTGAATGATAATCTAACTCAAACTGATAAATTTATGATTCTTTATTGTCAAGTATTCTGCTTGTAACTGTGTATATATTTCTTTTACTAAAAAAATCACTGGGCTAAAAAGTAATAAATCAATAGTGAATGATATTATAAAAAGTAAAGTGATCGATTAAAATGTACATATATCAGGTTCTGGTAGGATCATCTTGAAAGGCTTACCCAGTGAGAAATAAGCAAAATATGTATATCATAACTTGAAATACTTCAAAGATAATTTCTGATAATTACAAACGCGAGAAGAATATCAGCTAAACTACAGTGAATATCACGAAAGATATAAATCGTAAACACACTGGGAATCAGTGTATCAGGATAAGATCTAACAATTTGTGTACTCTCAATGTGGGCTCGAGCACTATCATATTTAGGATTCCCATCAATGTGATATCTTTAGAGTGATAAGAATTGTAAATGACACTATCGGGAAATCGGTCTCTTCATGATCTTGTCTATCAATCATATCATATCATATTTTAGGCTAGTGTGCATATAATATTCACCAAGGTTCATGGCTATATCATATCCATTTTTCATTACTAAATTACATTAATTTCTTCATTTGATTAGCTTGACCTAATTCAAAGTGTTGTAAATCTTTGGCAGGTAAATACCTCATGTTATTTTACATTATTTATCTACTTTCGTTCTATCCAAGCGACTAATCTCGATTCATATCTAGGCATACGTGTGTGCACTTATCTTGTCAGTGCCTATTGGTATGAGTAGCCATCTCTCTAGAAGCAAATTCATTTAATAGATCAATATACCTTTCTTCTTAATACATTATTAACTATGAATGCACTTATCCGACTTTTACCCCAGTGTGTAATTATTCAATATAATTGCGCCACCTTCCTTTCCAAACTGAACCCATTTGTCGCATCATATTATTAAATATCGCTAATCTACTGAAACCAAATACATCAAGGATCGCAATTGCTTCGCTTACAACTTGTCATTATATCAAAATTCTCTAATGTCATGAAACACTGTGCCTGTAACGATTGGTTGAAACATTTGAGTTAGTCGGACACTCCTGGAGCACTTAGATTCCTTGACATCAAAAATCGCATCATCTCAGTTAAACGGAGTGGTTGAATATCTCAGATGAATCATCGGGCATAAACTCTCCTCCTAATTTTCGATAAGTGGTAGAGCTCTTAAAACGGTCATAGCTTGGAAGCGGTCTCTTCCCGGACAAACAAAGTGGATTTATATTAGACACTCTTCAAGGAATGCCATAGCGCCAAATGGGACCGCTGTTGAAAATATCCTTAACATTAGGCTCTTTGCTATTGAAGAAAATATTGTTCAATGACATGGATTTCTACATAAAATGTCGCGTAGAATTGTTATTTAGAATAAAATTTGTTAACACTTTTATTAAAAATTCATAAAACTGTTGCAAAAATAGGAATTCCTTGATATCCGTTGTTCTAGTTATCAACTATCAAACGATTGTCTAAGGATTTCATATTTTTCTTTTAAATACATAGAATTTAAGACATTCCGGCGAAAAAATCTCATAGTATTCCACAATGCAGAATAAACCTTCGTATGATTTTCGTAACCTTAGTTCTTGTTTCAATCATTTAAGAACAGTGTTAAATAATCTGTCTTCAAATAAATTCCGATTATAAACATTATTCCATAAAAAATGAATATATCCACAAAATAACAAAGCAAAATGTGACAATGAAAACTGAATAATTTGAACTGAATTTGGATTTACTTATTTTTGAAATAATGAGTCATGTTAAATTATCGGGAAGTCTCCAAATAAAAATTATAATTCAAAATAACAAGGATATAGGGAAATCAAAAAAATAGTTCATTCTTTAAAACATATCGTATATAATGAGTATCAGGATATGATATCCGATAACATTATCAAATTAATTATAGAGATTTATTTAATGTAAATACTACCATTTTCCATATTGTCCACTCAGTAATTTCGGAAATGTAAAACTTATTAAAGAAAAAATGCTGGAAATGGATTTTCTTGTAGTTGATTTCTCTCATTGATTGTTTTTTGCTTTTTTTATTCTATGAAGTTTATGAAGAGCAATACGGAAATCCATTTTCTGTATTTTGTCTGAATAAATCCATATTGTCCACTCAATGATATTGCCAGATATCGTATCCGCATACTTGAGTTTAGCATATATTTCCCTGAATGAACTGGATTTTATATTTCCTAATTATTTTAAATTATTGTTGTTTTTATGCACTAGGTGTTATATAATTGCAAATATAATCGAGTGAACATGGAAAAGAGGTTAGCTAATTTCCCAGACCTTTTCGATAGTGGCGAATCCTATCATCACTGGGTGCACACATTTGTCGCCTCGTACCAAACTAAGTTTAGCAAAAAACTTATTAAATTACAAGTCGAACATCAAAGAACAATAACTTGTAAGTTAGAGAAAGATTGTCCTTTACTTGTCGAGAAAAATATGTTCTTTGGATCGCTAACAGAAAATTGAACTCAGAGACTAATCTGCAGAAAAATTGCCAACCAATCTACACTCTCTGCGACATTGCAGTAATAACAACGGATCAAGATGATCGATAATTCCAGGTATTTTTTTCAGTTGCATATTTTTCTGTTCATTAATTGTGGTGTCAAAGATATATGACACAGAATATAATGTAGTTCTTCAGAACTTTGAAAAGATAGCCGTCTTAAGTTCCTGTCAATGATTTTTTATACCAGTCACTTGACACTTGATTGTTTGTGAAATCATTGTATGTCTTTTACTGTTGTTTCATGACTCATTATCCATTAATTCTAATTTTTCAGCCATTACTTCTTTTATCTTAATTACAGTTGCTTTTTATCAAAACTCTCAGACGGTTGTTCTGCGACTGTGAGAAACGTGGATCGAGAATAATGCTGGTCAAGGAATTTATAATTCCAATCCACGTTGCCAATTACTGACCACAGAATATGTGTGTATGTGTATGTGTGTATGTGTGTGTACATATATACTCTTCGCTGATTTTGAAAAATTATTGTTTACTTTTTATACATTCATCAACATCATCATCTGTTGCAACAGTAATATTAGTATTACCGCTGTTATTGTTGTTGTTATATGATTTTTTGTGACATAAGGAGTTTCTAATCTTAATGTTCATAGAGATTCATAAAAGCGGCTATCAGGAAACCACTGAAACTTGAAGAGTGATGTCTCAGTTTAGTTCGAGGCAACAGAGCCAGCGACGGAGATGAAGCCGGAATCGGACCGTGGCTTTGCAGCCATAGACTGGAAAACGATAAGAAATACGAGAAAGTGATTTGTGGACGAAAGAAACGGTCGCTGAGGGCCGACGATCAGACAAGATGTGACAGGTGGCGCATTGAGTGTGAACGAAAAGTCCGCCAACGTTAAGGGATTAAGGTGACAACTTGAAATCGCTCTGATGGCAATGTGCCTAGGCTCTATTCAACGCTCGCAACATTTTTAACTGTTCTTTCAGCTTTCTTTCGACTTCTTTTTCACCAAACGTATCCCCATTCTTTCCTTTACACTCTTCTCTGTCACTCTCCCTGTCTCTGTCTCTCTGTCTCCCCATCTCTCTCTCTCTCCCTCTCTCCCTCCCTCCTCTCTCTTTCTTGTTCTCTCTCCACCTGTCATTTTGGATTCCTACATTTTTCTTTCTTTCCCTATTTAGAAACTGTCAACCAGAACTCCGACCAAAATAGTCCACGTATGTTTCTTTAGTTTTCAAGTTGGACTGGCTGGCCGGCTGGTTGGATATTATGTATGTATTATGCGTACAGACTGTCCTAATGGAGGTAGAGGGCATGAAATTGATTATTTACTCCCCATTATGTAAAAAAAAAACTTAAACAAGCTTTAATGGATCGATGATTCAATTCACAATGTTAATTCAAGCTAAACTGGTTCCTTAGTTTATGACTGACTGCATTCACGCATGTTTTTAGAAAAAATCTGACTTTCTACTGACCAAACGAAAGGAAAGAGAAATGACTTTTCATTAATCACCCCTTTTTCCAATTAGTGACTGATCATCCCCAACATGGTATGCATTGGTCACGTGACGGTTTTTATTGAAATTTTTATTCTTCCTTACTGACTGTCTTGATTCTGAATCATATTTTTTTATATATTTTTATTTGTTTACTTGCAAATATATTCCGGTATACGCGGATAAATTATATATATATATATATATATATATATATATATATATATATATATATATATATATATTTGCTAATATAAAGTACTCTGTTTCAAGTAAGCGTCCTTTATAGTAATAATGAAAAACCCAGAAAACCATACAATAAAAGAATTGTCGGTATCTGGTGGATTTATAAAAGAAAAAACATGCAAAGATTTTGAGTTATAATCTGCAATGTTAAACTTAATAAATGGTTGGCTTCAACTTGGAAAAGAGAGAAAGACAAGACTATTTGCTTAAAACCTCACAAGCAGCAAATTTCTGTATAAAGATATCTCTATCCCACGATGAAGACAGGATAGGTGGAGATGACTTCTAGTGACATCTCAAGGTCAATTTCGGGGTTGGGGCGATTGTGGCATTTTCGAATCTAACGCAGACGACTTCCCCTAGTGGCTGCAAATTTGTGAATAGATACGAGGATGAACATAGGATAGGCATTGCTGACCTTTGATGACGTGTTACGGACAATATAAGGTTAGGTCAATTTCAACGCAGACGGCTGCAAATCTGTTTCCGAGGGTAATTTCACCCCACGATGGCAATTGGGTAGATGGTGCTGACCTATGGTCAACACTTCAGGTCAATATTAGGTAAGGTCAATTTTGACCGACATTTCTGAATCTAATGGAGACAGCAGTATCCCATGACCGGCAAATTGGTGTCTGTGTAATCTGACTCCAGTGAGCGATGATCTCTGGTGTCGCATAAAGAACGTTTGTGACATTTTCAAATGTAACGAAGATGGCTGCACACCATGGGCTGCAAAATCGAGTGGTAACTTGGTCCCAGGATGAACATGAGTTAGGTGGTGCTGGCCTCTAGTAGTCTGTAATGGTCGATTTTGGGTCAGGTCAAATTTGACATTTTTCTCAAAAGATCAATTTTAGCATTTTCATATCTACCAGAGATGGCTGCATTCTATGGGCACCAAATTTGCGCATAAGGATGACGACCACATACCATACGTGTAGCTGACCTCTGGTGTCCTCAGTCAATTTGAAGTCAAGTCAACTTAATCATTTTAACCCATGGGTGAGGCAGCTGCATAAATTATGTACATGAATAACATGACCCCGGGATAAACATAGGATAGGTTGCATTCAAATCTGGTGACTTCTCAAGATCAATTTGAGGCCAGATCAATCTTGACATTTTTGACCCACGTGTACATATATATATATATATATATATATATGTGTGTGTGTGTGTGTGTGTGTGTGTGTGTGTAATATTACAATACGTTATGATACCATGTATAAAATAACATACTATTTGTGTAGAATAAAGGTACAAATCAAAATCATACTTTAAAGGGGGGCGATCAACACTGTGAGAGAGTCATGCTAATATAACCGTTTTGTTTTTAAATCTCCGAATCGGTTACATCGCAAACAAATGATGATCACCACCACAAAAATTCGTGCATATTACCACAATACCTAATCCTGTGTAAAGCATAAAATTACTGAAAACATCAAGTATATTAACAGATATTGAGAAATAATTGACTGAAATAACAGATTTTTGGAAAATTATTCTATATATATATATATATACATATATATATATATATATATATATATATATATATATATATATATACACACACACACACAAATTTATATAGTATTCAAAGCTTTAAAGCTTTGTAAACTCTATACATAAATGCAAACGATATATAGATCGATAGATCTAAAGGTAGACAGATCTTCAGAACAAAAACCATTCATTGCATCAAACAGCAGTTGAAATTTACGAGATAAAATTTGAAAATTAAAACATACGAAATGAATTGATAGCTATCGTAATTTTCTATCCACTCGCCACAAACAGATTTCTAAAATCATATGTTTGTAACCTAATTTTTTTTATTTTATTTATCTATTTATTTATTTGTTTTTTTTTGGGGGGGGGTTGTTTATTTGTTATTTTATTATTATTTTTCCGTTTTTTTAGGGTGGGGGTCAATGTTATTTACAGTTTCAATGGACAAAATGTTATAGTTTATGACCTACTGACTTTGGAGCAAGCAAGATTTCTATCGAAGGATCTCTCATTCAGACCATGAGATTGCTGAATAAAATATTTGTATAGTCTAGTTCTGCGACTTCTGATTGGACAATCCTGTCTCTAATTGTCATGGCCCACTTTACGGAGATATATGTATTCCTGGACATTTCCAAAGAAACTTTTAAAATGCCAAAGCACTATTGTGAGGTAGCAATCATTTATTCTCCATTTTCTAAATATTCAAGTTGCATATTCCAGGGTATGATTTATGATTTGGTTACTTGTTTCATTTTATCTTTTTTCTCTATTCATGTTCACGTAAATCTGTACTATCTACTCTCATAATTACAAGCTTAAAATACTTGCCCTCAAAGCGCTAATCCCCAGCTATAGGGAACGTACGGTCGTAATATCTCGAGGTTTTTTTCAGAGATGTTACACTGGTGAATATCTTTTATATTGAGTACAATTTTTTTAGTACCGAGGTTGAGTTGGTAAATCTTGCTTTAGTCATCAAAATTAAAATTCCACTTTTTTAATTGAAATAACATTGTAATATGAAGCCTATGTGCAGGCACAAATTTAATTAGAAGGTCTGTTACAAAAAGATGATTATAGTATTACAGTTACATTGTAAATAGAACCTCCACTAAGACACGAAAAAAATAATTTCCTGAAGAAACGAGGGTCTTATGGATTGAAAGCACGAAAAATTGCTTATGAAAAATATTTCATTTTAAGAACAGACTCTATGATTTAAGCAGTGGAGTGCATAGATTTTAAGATTTTGTTTCATGGAACTAAAGTGAAAATTTCTTGAGAAAGCGATATAATGCGAAGTAAAACGGATTATTCATTGATAGAAATGAATAACGATTATTTGATACTTCATTGAATAGAAATTAAAACAAATGATATTAACTACAGTTATTCATTTTATGATACATCAATATGTGAAGAATAAACAATCATCCCTTGCTATTCACTGGTTTCCCATTCGTGATTTTGATAATTTGATGTTTAGTCATGAATAATTTCATGAGGATTTTCAGGGGAGTTTCGTGACGTACCGCGAAATACTGCATCATAGAAAATACACTGTGCAGTATGAACAAAACGTAAAAAATTTGGAGAAATCATAACCGTATCGTAATATCTCTTGAGTTATTTATCTATTCATGAAGACAATATAAACGTGATTGAAATCTTGGTTGAAAACTTGAAGTTGTCCAATGTTCAGATTTGGTCGAAGGGTATTTCAGACATTCAACAATTTCTTTCATGTTTATTCTACAATTTACGTTCATACTAATATTTTGGTTGCTTTTTATTGCAGCTTTTCTCATGCCGGATAGAATTAAAAAAAAGCAACACAACTATTATGATGAACATAAATAGCAGAATAAAAACCGAAAGGAAAATTGTTAATAGTCACTGAGCTGAAGGTTCATGATATTTAAGGTTTTCGTTGATTACCTGTATTAATTTTTTGCTAGCATCTACCACACACTTTCTAAATGGTCTTTTGAAGCGTATGGCAATAATTCATCGTCTCGAGGGCTTGATTTTGGTTGTAACTGCTGGAAAATAGCATAAAGTTAGTCGTAAGGAAATATCTATGCATAATTACAGATTTTTGTGCATATTTAGATGTTTTTTAATGTTTTTACTTGGATATATCAATTCCACCATAATTGACGAAACTGTCACCAGAAAAAATTAAGTCAAGTTTCAAAACTGAATTTTATTCACTTACTTTACAAGGGAGTCATCACCTCAGTTGGCAAAGGCAGACCCGCGTATAGGCTACCCGCTAGTGGACGTGGGTTTGATCCCCGCACAAAGCCCATCGCTTTACGTATTTACGTAATATGAGATCGCTCGAATTGCTACGGAGTAACTTCGTTATCGAACAAAACATAGTTCTTACATGAATTTCTTCATACTTATTATAATATATACATCGGGTGACCCCACAGAGCGCTAAAGATTTAGTGAACTACAGTCGCTAAAATATAACTCGAATGGTTCCCAATTATTCTCAGATTAATTCACTGATAGTTAACTTATATACTTTATTTACAAATGGAATCACCAAGAGTTCGACAAAGCAATAGTCATTGGTCATTGTTATGTTTTAGAAACTATAGTCCCCCGAATCCTCAGGCAGGGAATCATCCGATATATATATATATATATATATATATATATATATATATATATATATTATTCTGTCCCTTCTTACTTGTGTTCGAATGTTATGCTTTCCGTAAGAAAAGCCAAAATAGCATCACTGATATAGTCACACAGACGATACCATTCACAGCTACCCATGTAACACAGGTGATAGTGATTTATACACAGTGGTGTGTTATATCATTTTAAAATATCTATTTCTATCATCAATCACTCCAATAATATTTTTGTCACCAAAAAGCTTATGTGATCCTCCAATTTTAAACAATGACTCATAATTACGCTCTATACGTATTCATTCAAGCTTATTGTTTCATAACACTTTGGTCTTAAGTTGCACAGGTAAAGCACACCGACCCCAGACAGAAGTAGTGATCCATTCGTATATAATGTCATTTCTTTAACGGTACTATATATATAGTATTCATAAAATAAAGGTATATGAAGAGAAATATCACATGGTTAAATCCATCTTTTTGCATAAATGTAAAAATCAGTACCTTGAAAATCTTCAATTTGATAAACAAACATTTCAAACTAGACAACAAACTACATGAAATATTTAATCAGAACATCAAATTGAGTTATACCTGCTATGAAAACTTGGAAATGATAATAAATAAACATCCAAGAAAAACACAATAACAAAATAATTGGTAATATTAAAAAATAGAAACAATGAATTCAACAATACACAAAATTGCAATTGTAGAAACTACAATGAATGTTTCAAAGCAAGAAAAATGCAGGCCAATGCAATTTATAGAGTTACAATCAATATTAAAAAGAGTCTGAATTATACAAAATATTATATTGGAGCAACTCAATCTGAATTTTAAATTAGATAACGCAATCACAAATTTTCATTCAAAAACGAAAAATATAAAAGCGGGACAACTCTATCTGGATAAATTTGGAAGATGAAAGATGACAACAAAACACCGATTATAACAAAGGATTTTAAAAAAAGACTGGAGATAGATTGTGTGACGCAAAAGTTCTATTTGTGTTTGGAAGAAAAACTCGATATAATATGCTTCCCAAATGATCAACAAGTATTATTTAAGCAAAAACAAAAGACAATTAGGTATAAAATGTCGGCATAAAAAGATTTCTATTAAGATGTTTAGATGTGGACTCAAGAAACATTAACTTCTAATATTAAAATTATTACATGAATATAACGTATATGTGAGTAAATTTCATAATTTCATTTAATAATAATAATAATAATAATAATAATAATGATAATAATAATAATAATAATAACAATAATGGAGGTGTAAAGTGGATTAATGGTTATCGGCACGGAGAGTGGAATCGACAGTGTTCGAATTCCGATTGGGATTTTTCATGTTCTCTTATCCTGATGCTTTCGTAAAAAAAAAAAAAATTGACCGGCGTCCCTACTTCCCATCATCAGATATCCAGATAAAATATAGAGCCCTCGGCATGTCACATTGGTTAATAGAGTGAATGAGCCAACTTTTCAATAACTATTATCCGCACAATATTTCTTAAGAAGCTTAAATTCTCAATTTTGACTATGACCAGTATAAAAAATAGAACGAATTGCACGATAACTATATATCAGTTACTGAACAAGACTTTTGACAGTAAGAGATGAAAATATCACACTACAACAAAACATTATACCAAAGTGATAAACCAGTATTTTGATTCGGAAACAACAACGATGCGCCAAACGAATAGAAAGCAAATTGCAAAATTCACAACTTATGCGATTAAGGGAGTTTTCATGGGGGAGCTTACATACTTCTATTTATATTAAGTTGTTCCATTATGCTGCTGAATATCTTGACAATAATTATCCATCTTTCATATTTGCTGCCAAATGTTTTTGGCGCTCAGAATCAGTCTTCTGACTGGCTGCGACTGCAATGGTATAATCTGCAATTATTAATAGTCTTTATGAAAATTCAAACCATGCAAACTAGAGTAGATTGCAAATGAAATTTCACAATCGACGGAATAATACAAAAGCAATTCGTCATTGATATGTCCCAGTTATTGTTTTATTAGGGTCACAAGGCGTCTCAAACGATTAAGACGTCAACAGATGAAAAAGAGATGTTGTAATAACCTCTCAGTTTCATGTTGAACAAATTGGATTTGAAAGATTCCTCTATATACCAAGTCGATTGGTGTTCTTGTAAAATGGAAATTAACTCCAGGGCTATTCAAGAAATTTTCTGCATGACGTATTGTAGAACAAACCTCCATTTATGGCTGGATACTGGCCAATATTCTGGTACAGATGATTTGAAACTATTTGCAGCCAAAGTAGATCTAAAGATCAGCTTTATTCCCTGATTTGAGCCGAGTTTCAATCTGTCGGTGAAGTTTAGTGTTGCAGAAGATTAGCACTTGTCATATAAGAGTAGGAATCGTTGCACAAACTTTTCATTTGAGATTTTTCGGTAGCATAAAATTAGGCCTGTGTTTTTATTATCATCAAGATATGATTGATAATAATTCGAATTTTTTTAAGCAAGCATATTTACCTGTGTATCATAATTTCAAATTAATATTTATGGATTCGAAAAGTAAAAAATGATTTTTTTGATCTTAGAAACCCCAAGATTGACCGTAGTTCAGAGCTCTTGGAATAACAGAAGAAACAAGAAATCTTCTGCAGAACGTTGGAAATCTACAGTTTATCTCACATCTGTAGCTATTGTGCATCAGTTAGATTAACAGCTTAATTGTTTTGCTAATGCATTTTCAAACATTAAAAACCCCAAGAATTACTATGTATATTTTGACTATCGCGTCATCTTTGATTCTTTTTATAACTACGTTTAAGCTGATATATTCTTTGGTGTTCCTTTCGTTTGTGATGCATCTGCTCATTTAAATACATAGTATATTTTTTTCTTTTTTTTTTTTTCATTATCATCACCCAACGTAGAATATACTTGTCGATGGGAGCTGATTTCAAACCGAGGCAATTACAGGACTAGGCACTACATGATTGATACTCAAGATTCTCGTATTTACTGTCATGGCGCTACCAGATGAACATTGACTGTTGCCTATGAAATTAAATGCTTATACACCAATTTATGTTCTAAAATTACAAATGTCCAGGTGTCTGTGTTTGCCTTTTTATCGGTTTTAAGTCATAAAAGACGAAAACGAACCGAAAAACTTGCTCGTAGATCATTGTTTATTAATAAGCTAAAAGTGGGTAGATTTTAATATACTTCATATCATCTTTCGCACTTCGTTTTAGACCAAATATTAACTATCAACCCGAATGAGTTACGAATTTACTCACATCCCACTCACACTCACACCCACTCACACATTTATATGCATATATGTGTATGTGTCTGTGTGTGTGTGTGTGTGTGTTACTAAATCTTATGTTTTAGATGCATGTTACTAACAATATACAATTTTGCACACTTGAAAACACTCTGAGAAACATTTCGCTAAACTCATATAGACAAGAGCGTAACCTAAAATTCACATCCATTGACTAAAACAACGATTACTCATCATTACTGCTCCAATATACACTATCTTCAATGATACCGAACCACTAAGTGCAGAACACTGTTAATAATGGCTAAAACAACAGCCAGTCATAACAACAGCCGAGCAATATTCCTATATACTTAGTCTGTTCTGGTCTTTTCTGTCTTCCTTATCTTTTCCCCCTTATTTCTTTCTCTTCGTTTCTCCATTCTCTTTTTCAGCATTAGTATTATCGCATT
Source organism: Thysanoteuthis rhombus (assembly GCA_963457665.1). NCBI lineage: Eukaryota > Metazoa > Mollusca > Cephalopoda > Oegopsida > Thysanoteuthidae > Thysanoteuthis > Thysanoteuthis major. The sequence goes on from OY735203.1 coordinate 32,066,560, forward strand.
ACCCTCCCCCTCCTCTCTCTCTCTCTCCTCAGCCTTCACCTCGTCGTCTCCCTCTTCTCGACTACAATTAGTGCCCACGTTGCACCTCGTCGGTCTTGGAGTCTTGTCTGCCCACATCGCTCTAATGGTTCCCATTATCGCGTAATTGCAGCCAGAGTGGATTCTGTGTTCGTACAACGCGCACTTCGCTCCAGCGAAAAATGTGCGGCAAAGTGTAGCCATTTGCCGAGAACTCTGCGATCATTACTTACGCGCCGTTCGAGCCTAAGTGTTTTCCACAACATCCAAAGACTTGCCATCAACATGTTAGCTGCGATCGGCCGTATTAGCGTTGAAAAATGTATGCAATTACCTCGTTCGGAACGGGCAAAAGGAAAGGGCGCGTGTCAATTAGTATGGCATCGTCGGACCTGCTTCGGACCGGCGTGTTATTCATGCGCTGTCGTTACTAACGGCTTGTTGGCCTACAAACTTCACACGGGCAAACCGCTCTGAATAAGAGACAACTAATTATAGGCTAGTGCGCTCACTTAGCATATAATAGCCGTACACGCAGAGTTGGTAGGCGGAACAACGACTGCACACCGCATGGGCAAGAAAAACGTTCTTGTTATTGCTCCTCCACTCTCCTATCGCTTATCTTTTAACTTTCTGCTCGCTTCCGTTTTTTCTTCCCCTTTACATCTTCTTTGTTTTCTCTCCTGTTTTACCATTGATATTATTTCCCCACTTTCTATTCCACATGCTTTAACCTCGTATTTATGCTTTCGTGTTTTCTACCCACTCATTGTCTCCCTTTATTTCTACTTCTCTTTCTTCCATTTCTCCATTGTCGACTTTCTTTTTTTCCTTTCTTGATTATTTCCTTGCACCTTGTTTTTTTTTCGTTAATATTCTTACTCTCTTGTTTGATTGATTTCTCTTCTTTCTTTTCTCTTTCATTGTGTGTTTTTTTATAGTCTCTCGTCCTTTTTCTCAGCTATTTTTATTATTTTCGATTCTTCCTTTTCCGCTCTCCTCTATCTGATGGTATTTCTTTCTTCTTATTTCTTTCTTATTTTTTCTTTCTTCCTTCTATTCTTTGTTTCTTTCTTTCTTCCATTTATTTTCTCTTTGCATTTCATTCTTGTTTTCCTTCCTTACACTTTTTGATTCTATTTACCCTCTTCAATATTTCCCATCAACCCGAATCATTTTTCTTCATATGACCCATCTTTCTATTTCCTCTCTATCCTTCATTCTTTAGTTTTTAATTCATTTGCTCTTAATTCACTTGTTCTTTATTCTATCGTTCTTCATTCAATCTAATATCTGAGAATTTACGTTTGCAACTCCTCTTCTTCAATCTCAGAATTCAGTTCCATCGAATATTTTCATTCGGCTTTATTTTTTTCCCTCTATTTTCCCCCTCTCTATGCTTTTATATTCACTTGAAGGTGATGATCTATAAAATAACGGACACAAAGCAAGTAATAAGGACAAAAAAAGAGAATAAAAGGTCTAAATAAAAAAAATATTTATGTATAATGGCATGAGAAAAGAAGAAGAAGAAGAAGAAGAAGAAGAAGAAGAAGAAGAAGAAGAAGAAGAAGAAAAAGAGGAAGAAGAAAAAGAAGAAGAAGAAGAAGAAGAAGAAGAAGAAGAAGAAGAAGAAGAAGAAGATGATAATTTTGCTCCGTATACAGTCATATATGAGCATTCGTGCGTGCATGCGTATTTGTTTATAAATGTTTCGTTGTACTTCACGCCCATCGTGCACTTCTGGTTTTATAACTCCGTCCAAATAAAACCCTTCTCATCTTGTTTCGCTTTAGCTTTCTCTCTTCAACATCGTATTGAACAATCCAGGAAAGAAAATAATGGCTGAAGAGAAGGGGGGTGGAGTGAGCACGAATGAGAGAAAGAGAGGAAATAGAATGTTGATAGAAATACACACACACACACACACTCTTATATATATATATATATATATATATATATAGATAGATAGATAGATAGATAGATAGATAGATAGATAGGTAGGTATAGACAGAGAGAGAGAGAGAGAGGAAGAGAGATGCTCCAACCATTTCTCTTCTGTCTTCATTTTCAAACACACACACACACACACACACACACACACACACACACACACACACACATACACACATACACATACACCTATATGTAGATTATGTTGATAAACATCGAAATATCAATTAAATCAAACACTTGTTTTTCTTCTTTTCATCAAATATCGATTACTCTCATTCGTGTTTTGGACATACCTTCTTCCTTAATATATAAATATAAGTTTATGAATGCTTGCTTCTCTTTTATTGGTTTCAAAGATACAGATTATTGATAATAACTATCTCTTGAACTCGCCTTAGTAATTTTTCGAGAGAGAAATTTTTGGAACGATAGTGTCTATGTATACATACATACTCATTGTACTGAGCATAAATACGTATAATATTTTACTTGTTTTGCTTTAACGGATGTAGAGGAACTGTGTGTCATTACAGATTACACCAGTTTTCACCAAGTTTTAATATAGAAGAAATATCCTTGAAAGACTTACACATGACCCATAGTATTTGATTTCTATCTGTGAATTTATTTTAAGGCGTGCGTTTCAAGAAATGGCACTTATACGGATAGTTTTGTGATTTAATGCCTGCAGTTGTAAGACGTTTAGTACATTAGTTTTACACCTTAGTTTTTGGCATTTATATTCCTCCATACAAGTGTCTGACTGATCGTTTATTTTTGTTCTTGTTTTTCTATATTTCCAGTTTGTGTATGCGTTTTATGTGATTTTGATTCTGCAACTATGTTAATATGACGTAGAGTCAGTGTGTTTGCTTTAACGAGAAAACGTGTGTGTTGCGTGTTTGAGTATATCCATACACTCTTGCTCTCGTAGATGCATAACTATACACTTGAACGTGTCCTCTCAAGCTAATTGTGTGCGCCATTGTGAATCCCTTGATTATGTATCTTAGTGCATATGCCCTGTCGTCTATGAATTTAAGATTGCATACATGTGAGTTTCTGGTGGTGATAACGTGTGTTTATACATAAGAAAGGTAATTTGGCGCGCCTGTCTCGCTCAGCTCGGATGACTTACTCATTCGGCCATTGCACGTTTGCAACTAGCCAAAAATGCGTTGCCAAGTTTCGTTAAGGATCCAAGTCTGGGCAAATTATCACGGTTGTCGCATGGATAAGCACGGTTAATAATAATAATAATAATAATAATAATAATAATAATAATAATAATAATAATAATAATAATAATAATAATAATAATATCAACAACATCTAGTATAATACCTGTGTAAAAAATGACAGGATTAATTACGTACTGATCGGCCCTTCTTCATAGTATCAGGGCATCAGATTATGTGGACATATTTTGGGGTTTTGTTTGTAAAATATGAAAAATGTATCTGAACTACACTCTTAGATAGGAAAAAAAAACATAGGATGATACGTTTTGTGCGTTGCAAAGCAATAAAAACTTTTGTATAGAATACTTTTTATCAGTAAGGATATCTTCACTAAAAGTGAGGATGTAATGCTCCCACGCTTTACAGTTGCCAGAAACAAATCGCATAAGGTAGCAGATTTGCTTAAAATTAACCAAAAATGAAATATAAATTGTTTTAATATGTCCAAAATAGCAATTTTTTGGATGGTTTGATGGTTTAGTAGACAGAAAAAAAACTAAGATTGAATGGAAAAAAATATGCAAAATCGGAAATTTCATGTGGTATTTCAATTAATAAATGTAAATAACCTACCATGCAAGTTATTTGATGCTGGATCTTATTTTCCACATGAAGTCTGAGATCTTGGGATTTCTGCTTTTGCAGATTATAAAGAATGTCTTAAGGATTTTTCTTTTTTGTTTATAATTTTAAAAATTCATATATTTTTTTAAAATGCAACTACTATCATATAGATACAAATGCACTATTGCTTTTTCTCTAAAATACCAAATCAAAAAGTTTCCCTCGACATTTTCTTTTTTTTTTTTTTTACATTTTCCAGGTAAAATAATAGCAAATATAATTTTCATTGTCAATTTCTATTCCGTTTTCTTCAAAGTCAATAGTAGTAGCAGAAAATTATAAAAGTTGCTGAACAAATTTGCTAGGGTAGCAAGAAATTTGGCCAAATGATGAAAATAGTAGCCAGCATCTTTCGAAAGTTGCCCAATCTGCCACAAGTAACGGAATGTGGCTATCCCTCCGCTCTTTACAATAGATGTGGAAACATATCCAGAAAACTGTATACATTCCCGAGATACACTGAAGATGTGGTAATCCTTGTTGATATCAATGTAAAATAATGTTGTGTACATGCTGTATTTAGCTATTGCATTTTAAATTCGTATAAGTAAAGATTACAAAAACTTCTATGCTCCAAAAGAAAGTATATGAATCCTCAATTTCTGAGAATCCCACATATACGTTATTATTCTGAAAACAATTGGCTATCGAATGGTGAAAACACTTGTTTCTATATTCAGTATTTTCTGAGTTATTAGGCATCGAAAAGCGTGACTGACGAACCAAGCAGGAATGGACTGGGTTGGATTCTTCAGAACACATCTCATCGAATGGTAAAAGTCGGATGCTTCAACTCCAGTAGTTTCCTAGATATGGGGCAGACCTGGGACCAATCCATTTTATTCAATTTCTTCATTTCGCTTCTCTATTCTTTAGTAGATAGTGTCTTTCGCATTTTGAGCCCTGTTCCTATCGCTATAATACCGAATGTCTCATTATCTTTCCTTTCTTTCTTTGCACCCTCCCTTTGTTTCTTCACCGTGACATCGGGAAAATTCATAATTACTCCAAGGTGAGAACAGGAACCGTTATTAACTTATACCTCCGTACAATGATGATGGCAGTGATGATACTCAAAGCATCCAGGAGATTACAGTAATTTCACCCAATCTCGTTACATCCGTCTCATCCAACATCTATCTTATAACATACCATCTCTTCATATTTTAAGGAATATTCAGTATTTCTATCTTTAAAAAATACCTGACATATTTTCAATTATTAATCGCTGAGATCATTGCAATTTCTTTCTAAGGAGATAAAAGCTTTTGAAAATAGTCAGTTTAGATCCGGCTCTTAATAGAGACGGACGCTATTACCCCGGGCAACGATCCTAAGAAATCCCCTCATAAAAATAAAATAAGGAACAGACTTCGAATTCTCTTGATTAAGTTATTTCTTAAGGAGCTGTATAACAATGAGAAAGAAAGATACGGACCGGGAAGGTACGCAATTTGACATTAAATTACAGGGGCCAGTGATTCCAAGTAAGGCTACAGTTCATTATTCGCACGTGTCTCCGAGAAAACTTATCGCAGTGCATCAACAGAAGGCTCACACTTTCAGTTTATCTTCCTCTTCCTAAAACGTTGCCGTCTTTTCTCTTTGTCTTCCTTAGGCTATTGAATTGTTGCTGACAAAAAATTATCAACAATATCCGAAACGTTTGGACATGTTGCAAGTAAATAATGAAATCTTAGTCCTCGATCCCTAAGAAAAGTCCTTCTGTTGTCATTTTTATTCCATGTGCAACATTTGTAATTCGGTACCGTGACCAGGATCAATATATCAGTTATTCGGAATGGACAGACCCAAAAAGGTGATTCATTGTTACAATCAGGCGTTAATCAAGACATTAAACGGTTACTGATACCTATTATCAGTGGTTACTTGGAGAAGAATACTACTGGACACAAGTTAGTCATTAATTCAGCATAAACTTACATTGCAACCTACCATTAGAAAATTTATCGTGGGAGGGTGTTTGAAAAACAAAGAAAAACGTTTTTGTTTTTTTTTTCAAGGCATAATACGGAGTAAATCTTTAGATTTTCAGCCCATTGCCCCCTGTACACGTGATACATACATCCATACATATCCCACCAGCCAGCTAAACTAACTTGAAAATTCAAGAAAATTATGTTGACAGTTTTGGTTAATGGTTTCTAATAATTGAAAAAAAAGAATAGGAATAAGAGTAGGGGAAAAAAGAACACTAATACAAAAGATAGAATAATACACAAATTGAAAATAGGCAAATATATAGTTAGAATGGAAATTTTAAAAAAAGAAAAGAAAGGTAGGTAACTCTCTTTTGGGGAGACTGAAAAAAATGTTTGATTTTTTTTAAACAAAAATGAAAAAAATACTTTATCCAACCAGAATATGTCTCCCAGATTTTATCCTTACTAACATAATACTTAATGAATCGGAACAAAACATATTTCTGACTGTGTAAGATAGATAATCATGATATACAATTATAAGATACAAAACATTGATACATTTACATAACAAACATAACAGTAAAAAATTTACATCAATCATAATAATCTAATTATATAAATATATCTGTCACCTTTTTCAGCAAGGGTCCGTCATGCTATTTTTAAGCAATATATAAAGTTAGAAAAACACTGCCGTGACTTGACCGCCCAATGTAGATCTCAATAGACTGATGACATAGACATGGACTACTGCTGCAGAGACGGAGTGGTTTAGGATTTCAAGCCTAGTCTATTGTCAGTCAGTCAGATTGGATTGGAGGAAGCGGATATCAAAGCAATGGGAGTCGCCATACAGACGGTCTAATAAAAAAAATGAAATAAAATAACGAACATGTCACCAGAAATCGTACATCACCTTGACAATCAAATCACGGATGGGTTGGCAAAAAGCATTCAGGGGGCTACGATTACAAAATACTTATCCATTTAATATTTTATTTCGTTAATTTAATACTCTATGTCTATTACAACATTTATCCAAGTACTATCCAACCTAGAATGTAATGCTACCCTAAATTTTTGTTGCTAAAATTATTACTATATATCGCTGCAAATCATTAGAAAAAACGCATAAGACATAAAAATTGAAATACAAGCCAAAAACTTCCTGTTTTTGCTAAGTATCTTTAGATATGAATTTATCTAGATTTAAATTCTGTATATTTGTTGGTTCGTTATCATTAAACAGCACAAATGTTACCATCATTTTTGAGAAGCTCTATGCTAGAAATAAATATCTATCTAATACACAATGCAAGTCAGGATTATTAGAACCCTTGACCTTTTTGGATAACCTGTGCGATATCTTCAAAAAATAAATAGAAATCTACCAATTTTTGTTATCAGAATCTTTTGATAAGATGTCCAAAGTTATTTCTCAAAAAAGTCATCATTTTTCAATTGACACGTACTAAATTCGAAGAAGAAGTCGAAAATATGACCCTGATAGTATTATTGACACCGTTTATTTATATTCGGTTGTACATCCCTTTTGGCAACTATGCGTTCCTCACAGCCATCTATAAGCTTATTGGACTAGTCAGCTGGTAGTTTCTCCCACTCTTCCTTGCACTTTTTCCAAGTTCTTGAATGTTTTCTGTATTCCCTCGATGTATGGTTGGCATTGGAAAAAATGACTCCAGATTTCAACCTTCTCCAAGTATTTTCAATGGGGTAGAGTTCAGGACATTGTTGACCAAGTTAAAACACTTTATTTTCCTCTTTCAGCCATTCTTTTATGTTTTTGTGGGTAAGCTTTATGTTATCATTATGCTGGAATGCACATGATCGTCGGACGAAGCCTGGTTGCTAAAAAACATAAGGAATAGGTGATCCTCGAGTACCTGAACAAACAACAATCATACTGAGCAAATATTCTGCGGCAAGATGCTAATAAAATAGATTTGGGGGAATATACACACCATCAATTTGCTTATTAACGTCAAAGTGAAACTAATGAGGAAAGGGACACCCTAATCCAAGTTGAGTATGTTAAACAAAAATTAAGAGTGACGATAATCCTAACCAGCGTTCTATATTTATATAATAATAAAAAAGTTACAATTTCATTTTAGTGAATCGGCATCAGAGAGATATGTTGGTTTTATTAATTATCGAAACTAATGTAGGTGAGTAAATTGAATATTTAAGTGTTCAAAAAGTCATTTGTGACGCGTGAAGCACCCTGAATAAATAGATATTCTGTCGTTACAAATGGGACCCAGGCAAGTTTTGGCGTTCTATTGCCTTTTTAATTGCCAATTTTTTCAATTTCAGTGAAGATTCGATTTACAATGTATAAGTATATGCTGAACTGGACACTTATTTTGTCCCGGCTAGATCAGCAGATGATATTTAGCTGTTGTCATATAAATGATTATGACCATTTTGTCTGGTTATTGGTCATGATGGTAGATCAAGTTGTTGAGTGAAGAAAGGGTCGATTTCAAAACAGTTGCATCAAAAGGGATTTTATACACAAATTTAAAAATACATTTTACTTACGAAATGAAATTTTGATTTACGATCGATAATCTAGATCTTTTTTTTAAATCAGATTTTGAGATTTCCAGATTTTAATTGAAAAATTCAGTAAAAATATAGATTTCCGAAATGTTTGGTACTTGAAATCATTTGTTGAATTTTCCCAGACAATTGAAATAAATGTGATCCCAAAAATCATAATGGTGGTGATTTTCAAATAAGGTATGATTAAAAAGTACCCTGTTCAAATCCATGATCTCTTATTGGGATCAATTTGGGATTTCTGCAGGAAGTGGCTGATAATTTCCCTGTAGATCGAGTTTTCTATTTGTTTGTGGAATTTACCAAGTATATAGGAAAAAAGCATAAAATAAATAGATTGATTGATAGATAAACATATATATATATATATATATATATATATATATGTATATATATATATATATATAGAGAGAGAGAGAGAGAGAGAGAGAGAGAAAGAGAGAGAGAAAGAGAGAGAGGTGAGAGAGAGAGAAGTGTAGAGAAATATTCTGAATAATCATGCAAAAGAGAAAGAAAATTTAGATTTGACAGAAAAAAGCTTTAAATGTATAAAGTAAGGCTGACAATCAGGAAAATTCGGATTGTTGCAACGTAAGATAGACACATTTTATTTCTTTCTTTTTTATTTATCTAATTATTTTCTTCTGTCTTTACTTTTTGTTGTTGTTTTCAACTTTTTAGGAGATGAATCCTAGCAATTTTCTCGCTTTTTCTGTTCCGCTATCATGAATAACAACAATCCTTTTTAGTGTCCAAATCTAACAATTTTTGACGAGCAGTCCTCCACTCTATATTATTACGGTGTTTTTGGCCCAGTTACAAACTGATATGTATACATTAATCTACATATTTCTTCCCTCATTCTATCTCTCTCATTTTGTCCGACAGATACACGGACAGATGCCATAATACACCATAATTTAAAGACAAATATGACCCCCTCTCTCTCTACGCCTTCTTGGCACATTCTCTGAGGCACATTCTCCGTATAACACAGAATGTATATTCACGTATATTATGAGGATCAACATCATATATCATTTTATGTATGTGTTAGTGTGTGTGTGTGTTTCCCTCTTTATATATATAATGCCCAAACTCTGTTTATTTTGTTTATTTGTTTGTGCCTTCTAAGCAGCTAAAACGGTGCATCGTAAGCACGGGATCTGAATCAATACACTCCTATAATGCGTTGCCACATTTCAAGGGTTTTAAAGGGGGCTCTGTTTATCATATGACTATAATTCCTAACTAGACCCCCAGTTTCTATCCCATGAGTGAAAACGCCGTGATGTCACATTCAATGATGAAACATTACTTCTCACCAGACATTATTGGAAAATTTTTTTAAATGACTTTATATGCTGATGACGCTATTTTACTGAATTTTTTTCTCTACTAGTTAATAATTTTTCAAAAACATGATTTTTTTCGTTTGCAGCGTGGGGTGTATTAACAATGCAATTCAAAAGGATATTATTACATAGTTAGATCAAAATTGTATTTAATTCAATCAAAGGACAGGTACATCAAAAAAGCTTTTACAAAAAAACTGTCAAGAAAATTGAATATTCGATAAAAATAGAATTAATTTTCACAAAGAATTTTCTGAGCTTCAATCCATAAGACCTTATTCACCCTCGTGAATTTGTCAGTATTATTATAACTATGGTGTATTTATTTTTCATTTTCAGAAAAGATTCAGCTGAAAATTTTATGTGGAATTTGTTAACTTTTCAATTCTGACATACCACGTGACAACTAGTGTCAGAAGGAAATTTGACCGAATGGTTTAAATCAAATCTGGGGTCCCTTATCTCTATATGGTTCAAAAAGTCATACCTCTGGTTCCTGGGTAGGAAAAAAGTAATTTAAAAAGATAATTACTCTTCTCTCCCATATAAAAATTTGACGAACATTTTCTCCCCTAAGCGCACCAGAACCTATATCGTCTCTGCGTTTTTATATCATAAGATTCAAAAGAAGATCTGAAAACAGGTGTAGACAGTTGCACAGCAAAAGGTCATTCTGAAATATGGAAATGTTAAAAATGAAATAACTATCGAATATATGCTGATTTTCTTTTAATTCAATCAGAAACCGTTGCGTCGAATATAAAAAGACAATGTAGTAAAATAATCGTAAGAAAAAAGTTTACCTATGTAAAAATCATAAAACCAGGGTGTAATAATTGTGACAATCAATTTAGCTTCAGAATTTTATAAAATCTAAATCAACAAATTTAATAAAAAAAATTCCTATTTGAGTTTTTAAAACCATTCTCGGTGAGGTAAAATATTCCACTAAATTTCCTTTTATTTTTGTTTAATTCATCGTAATAAATCTTCTTAAAAACAAGGTTTAGGCTTTTAAAATTACAAATATTTTTAAAAGTTGAGAAGATTTTACAGGATAATGAACTCTTGAGCGATTTTTTTTTAAAAACTGCTTTCTATTATAAACTTTGTTTGAAAAAAATGAAACTTAAAAGCAATAATAATCCACAACTTACTTAAGTAGAACAATGTTTGATTGCACAATAAAATTCTCAACGTACATACCGGGGAAGAACATTTTTTTTTTCTAAATCTTGAAAATTACCTATTTTTTCCTCTAGTGAACTTTCGGATTAAAAGAGAAATTAATTTTGGAGAAAATTTAATCAATGTGATTCATTTAAATAATTTCGAGTATTTAAGCAAAGCTAAAAAAAAAAAACTTATCCTCGCAATTAAAGTTTGATTTTTAGACTCTTTCATAAAGTTTTATCGTACATGACTGTCAGCCTTCTTCGTACGGTTAAGAATCTTGCCAGATCTTAATCGTTAATTTTATCAATCGATTTGGTTCAGCTCTACTCTTAGGAAAAATAAATAAGCAAACAAACAAATATAGTGACAAAGGTAGTTATATCGGTAGATGTACAGTGAGAGAGAGGGGGAGAGAGAGAGAGAGAGAGTTTTGATTTAATGTTAGGATTGAATCAAAATCAAAGTTTTTGATATAAATACATGAATAAATACACATTCAGTCAAATAGATTGATAAATGTTGAACTGCGTGGATATGAAAAAATTCACAAGTAGGCAAAATGATTTCTTAGTGCCAAGATACGGACAGAATGCATAACACTAACGTCGGGGAGACGACATTCATAATTTGAAAATTACCATCTGAATTGCAATCTTCATCCATGTCTGAATACTGATTAATGATACCTGGAGCAAACTCACTTTTTTCACACTTGTGAGGATCCAATTATCTAGAAATATAAAGACAAAGAAAGTGAGATGATTGATTGATTTTATTGTTTGACCGATTGATCAATACGTTTTATTCTTTTTAACGATCATAATTCATGCAGACATTTACTGAGTCTTTCATTCCAAAATCTCATTCCTCAATCCAAAACGTTCGCAGAAATAGCAATGCCATTTTGCAATCTGTTGGGAGCTATATTCTATCAGTCTGATCGAACTTCTATTCAGAGTGTTAGATCACACATTCCACGCAAGGCGCTCGGAGTGTTACAGTGTTCCAAGACCACCAGTCGTCAGTAATACCCAAACAGAATGATGAAGGCAAGTGTAAACAAAAGGGGGAAGGTTGATGCAATACAAACCAGAGCGTTTTGAGAATGCTGAGAGGAGACCTGAAGAGACTTACGGTCACTCAGCATACAGTGATGACCACCAGACATCTAGTGAGAAAATGCAAGCCACAGCACAACCATACAATGGAATTTTTATGACATTATCAGAAATTTTTTCCATTCTGATCTGACATAGATTTGGGAATTTTTTTTTTGTTCTGACAACAATTTTTAGGAAGTTATTCTTACCTGACCTCATATTCATATAGTCAGTATTGTTCGTCTAAGTATTTTTGTGTATTTATTCTTATTCTGATTTTGACGCCGCTGTTCTTCCAAGAGTTTAGGGGAAATGCAAAAGAGGGCAATTGATTAAGGAAGAACTGTTTACATTTTCAGGTTGTCCTGATGTTTCCACAGTTAGCTCCCATGCATCTGAACTTTATGTACATGTTTTTGTTCGTATATAAGTAACCGTAACTCGGCAAAAACGGCACATGGTACGGGGGATTTCTTTAGTCCCGTATCTCCAATGAGCTCCAACTTAGAGAATCAAACAATTCCGTGAGGCTTTGACTCGTTGCATTGTTTTTTTGTTTTTTTCACTGAACACTTACAATGTGCAACTGGATCTTTACTTACGATCCATATGAAATCTCTCAAATTTCTGAATGAGTTCCAGTGAATTGTGTGAAAGTTTGGTCGATGGATTAAGGGAGAAATGAAAGGATGCACATTGCGTTAAGGAAAAACTATTTACATTTTTTGGAGGGGGGGGTCTGTTTTTGTTTTTTTTACCGAACTTCATATTGTTATAATACTTTTAGGAAGTTGTTTTTATACCTGAGCTCATATTCTGTTGATATACTGATGACACTTTTTTAAGCTTGTTTCTTTTTTTCTTAACTCATATTTTGATAACATATTTTACGTTTTTTTTTTCGCCTGACCTCATATTCGGATAATCTTATTTGGCAGTTGTTCTTAACCTGAACTCTTATTCAGCTAACACTTTTTTGAAAGATGATCCCATACCCCATATCCTTTTTTTCATATTTTTTACGTTAATTTTTCACGTAATATAACATTCGGATAAGACTTTTTCCCGTTTTAGGGCATAAAATTGAGGAGAAACGTTTTTTTTTCTTTCTTAGAGATCAAAAGTGAAGGGGGACATTTGCAAATACTGATATTAATTTGATACAAAGGGAGTGACTTGACATCGAGTTCAATGGCTGGTGGAGGCGACTTATGAGCGAGTAACAAATTCTTTAAATATTAATAATGATAATAATAATAAAAAAAAGAAGAAGAAGAAGAAGAAGAAGAAGAAGAAGAAGAAGAAGAAGAAGAAGAAGAAGAAGAAGAAGAAGAAGAAGAAGAAGAAGAAAGCTTGGACGATAAATGTGTCGAACTGAAATTTACTTGTATCAAACATCAACCAATAGATAGATAGATAAATGAAACAAGACAATGTAAAATTCATATCGAACTATATTGGTCCCTCTGAACTCCGTCATTTTATTTTGATTAACCAAAAAGAAAAACATTCATGAGAAATACACATCAAAATATGAAATTTCTTGTCCAAACTTTGTTGAATTAACCTTTCGTGGGGAAGAACCAAATTTACTTTATTTCAAACTGTGATTAAAATTCCATCTCAGTTACTGCGTACAAAAAACTTTTCAACATGCATGAATGTAAAGATCTGAAAATGGTTCGACTGCTGATGTTTCGGATAGCAGGCTAAAAAGTCAAGTGGTGCTGCGAAACGAATTTAGTTCAAATTATGGGAACCATCTTGCTTTAACTGGTCTCCTCCATAAAATGAGGTTTAAACGCGGTATTCACTATTATTTACAGTTGTCATTGTGTGATGATGTAACTTTTTATTTTTACCCTTATTTCAAAAACTATAACAGTTAACATTACCATGTTTTTTTCTTTGTTATGATGCCTTTAATGGAATATACTAAATCTGGTATACATTTTAAATGTGGTCTACAACAAATTTCTTCAATTTTTGAGTGATTTATACTGAAGTGTCATTGAGACAAAATAAAGTCCTCGATACATAAATCCAATCTTCAATCTGCAGATAATTAGGGATTGTTACTGCAAACAAAACGATCCAAACTGTTTACTACAAATCAGAGGATGCGTCATTGTTTATTAAGATCAGTCCAGTAGTATTAAACGCTATTATAATTTCCATACAATGCGTGCTGAATCAAGACGTGCACTAATTTTTATTGATAGATCAAAGCCCCTTTTAATACTTTGATCCTACTTACAAATTAGACGCAAGAATTGAGGAGAATATAGTTTGTCAGATCCAAACAATCATGTCTTGTGATCCGATTCTCATAGTATAGTTTTTAATTCATTGTTTTTGTTCAATAAACAACCAAGCAAAACAAAATAGTTCAACGATGTTAATGAACATCTCAACATTTATTTAAACACCAGAGAAACCACGTGGAAGTGTATTCTAAAATTAAACAGTGCAAAGTATTCAGATTTCAATTTTACTCCCATCATGGTCGACCAAGCCCTCTCTTCAACGAAATAGCCATTAAACCTCGAAGCTTTGCAAAACGTGCCACTTAAAACGCAGCATATCGAAGGCTTGGCACGATCTAGCCTTTTGTTGCTGCTTCCAATCGGATAGTGGACAATGCTAATTTACGAGGGAGATATTGTGAAGGAACGTGGCACAGAAATCGTGAAGGGGAAAAGGGAAGTAAATAGTAGAACACAGGCCATGGAATGGGGAGGTCATGTAAGAAATGATCATCACTTAAAGGATGCAATGGCAAGTTCCCAAGGCCTTGTGTCGTAAAGATGGACACTGGTAATTATGACTTCAGAACACCTGAACTGTTTCCTCTTCATTACTACATAGATCTGCAAGTCACAACGTTGCCAACGTCATGCTTCCCATTATTGTCAGTTGATGACCGTTATTGAAACTAAAATTGTGTATACGGTCATATCGCGTTGTCCGGGATCCTGTCTTCGTCACGGCTACTACAACTATCTATTTTTCTATTACGCATGCAACATGGAAATATTCAATCCAATATGCTATTTAGGATAGATTGCAGTTACTTTTTCATGTGTAGGTATGATCACAGGATATTTCTTATCTCATAACTCCATACTCAGTCTTTATTTCTAGGAGTTGCAATATGTAACATATTGAATTCAACAGGTGATTTTATACCGTAATGTCATTGGATATTCATTGAGTTGCTTTAAGCTGAACATACAAAAATTGATTATAATAGTAAATAACCTTTTATTACCTCCAATATACATTACAATGTAAATTTTGCCAGAGTGATTGCAAGACAGAAGTCACGTAGAATATATCAAAATAAGCCCAAAATATTTGAGAAAAATGTTCAGTGCAAAAGAGATTTTCAGATCGTGTCGTAAAGTGACAAAGCATTAAAGATTGATCACTAAAACAAAATATGGATGCCTTGAGATTTACATGATCAATTATAATTGTACTAGGTTTATGTATTACGTGGAGATTTCTTTCTTATCGCAGAATTTCAAGTCTTAAACGTCATAATGAGTTGTTGGGGTATACCATTGACAGTACTGATCCCGGTGACATTTCCACAATTCTTGATATGATGACATCAAATATAACTTAATTCACTTTTGATTGATAATATAGTTCAATATAGTTCACGTATACAGTCTGAAGCGTCGTTTTGTTGCTTATGTCGGGTCACAATTCTCATCCACATTGTCCAGTGAATAAAATCACGACAGATAATAACGAGACGACAATTCCAAAAGAGGAATAATGAATTTGCTCTGAAGTTTGTCATGTATTGGTTACAAGTCTGATATGTCGAGAATGTACAGGATGATGGTTTGAATTCGGTCGAGTTCTTTCAAATACACAATCAAGTCTTCGTTCGTCTGTCTGTGTGTCTGAACAGAAACAGATGTTACTTTATATACGTTACTTTTTTGCAGCTTCCAATCGAATAGTGGACAATGCTAATTTAATAATCTATATAAAGAATCACGAACGTGATGAATCGATTATATGTTGGGTATGTATAGAAAGAGAAGAGGGGGATAGAGATGGAGGAAGGGAGATAACAGTAATTAAGCGATCGATGACAAGACATCGATTTACAACCAAAGGTCCCTGAAGAAGCTAGAATTAGTTTTGCCAGGGACATTAAGTGCATGTAAATGCCTGTTTGTTTGCGTTTGTTGGAATTTCCTGTAGAGTCTCAGTGTTTTTTGATATTCTTCAAATGGATAGAAAATAAAAGCTGGCAACTTGAACAGATCCTTTTTTTTTACCTTTCTTCCGTTTCACGCTACATATAAGCATCTCCACGTTTATGTAAAACTGAGTCAATAAACGGGCAAACTCTAGAAGTTGAGAAAAATGGTTGCGCAATACCACTGGTCACAATGAATCATTCAGTTCAAATAAACAGAAATTAATATTCCTAGTTAACAAAACAGCAGCAGATAAGGAAACAAATTGAAGAAAATTACATTCATAATCACAAACAATCTTCTTTTTGACTGATGGGCCAATATTTAGGACTTCTTTAAACAGTGTCAGTCTTTCATCTGGAGTAGCGTGATTCTGTTAACTCAGCATAGCATACGAGTGGGGAGACTCTTCTCAGCGTGATAAGAATTTACTTTAGTACTACTTCATTTATTATTTTTCTATCAGTCGCGTCAATTCGTAAATTGATATGATTTCAACCATAATTCTCAGCGCTGAAATTTATTTCAATCAGAGAAAATTAGTCGTAAAAGGTCGAGCTTTGGTTGAAGATAATCCGAAACTTTATCTCAAAAGAAAAATGCAGAACAATATACTTTCTAGGATAGACTTCAGATTAAAAGAAATATGGTAACCGTGAAATGTGGGTAATGGCAGGAGTCGAATATAGAGCATTGAAGAAAAGTGACTTTGTGAAATAGAGCAGATCACAGTGAATCACCAGTGCATATTGACAACTTCACTTAACACCTGACGGAGCTATTACACTTGCATATTTTATCAAGATATATCATTTGTAATCGCTGCATATGCAAATATGTCACACTGCCAACGTTACAAAGTCATCGACACAATTTCCAGTCATGATTATTGAAATAAGCAAATCAAAAGTTAGTCTGAAGCTCTTACGATAGCCAAATCAATTACACTACCAATAGCACATTTCTGAAAATGTATAATTGATGAAAACTTTTTATGTAATTTATGAAAATTCACTTATGTAATTTGTAAAAAAAATTCAATACATGTAGTATGTACAATTAACGACGTATGCTTGTTTTACACACGCATACAAACATTCTGCGCTCATGGATTTAATGTGATTGTTACGTCGTTTAGAATTTTGAATATTCATATTAGAACACTTATTGTCGTGAATTTAGAAGTAAATGGATACGTGTCTTCGCACTCAAATATATAAATGATTACAGTGTATTCTTAATGGAAGCCAAAAGAAAATTCCATTTCACGGATATGAAAAGCCAATTTCACTGGTGGGAAGGCATGGTGTTAACAAATCATGATAATCAAGTGATGATTGAGTTTATCTTTTCTGAAGTGTTGGATACGGTCTTGAAAAGCTTCACAAAAAAGATTGAAGAAATTTGAGATCCAAGGAAGAAACGAAATTATTAAGGCAGCAGAATGCTTCGAAATAGATAAGAATAGTAAGAAGAGTGCTGGGGTTTTGAGGGAATTTGCTGCCACTTGATCCCCAAGCTGATCAGGTTGAAAGGATTAGTTGAAAATGAATAAAAAATATGTTTGGTTAGTCACCGAATAGAAACAGTCACATGACCAACGTCTTTTGGCAGCTCGCTGTGCTAAAGGTGATCTATCAAAAAAATGGAAAAATGGGGCGATCAATGAATGAGTTAATTCTGTCGCCCTTTGTTGAGTGTTAATCACTAAAGAATCTAAATTGAAAAAAATAGCGTGAACGCTATCGAACGATAAAACTAATTCATCAATTTAGCATAAACTTATGTTGCAAATTGAATACCCACTAAAATAACCATTCAAGTGGGAGAATAAAAAAAAACCAAAAACTATTTTTGAAATAAAGAGGATATTTTTTTAATCTTATGCCCTCTAGCCCCATCGGTGTGGCCTGTGTGCGTGATACATACAGACACGGCCAGCCCACCAGACAGATCGACTTGAAAACTGAAGAAACCTATGTTGATAGATCAGCATGACGGTTTCTAATAATAAATATAGTCATCCCAGCAAGCCATGGGGTTAAACTGTAAAAGAATTAGAAGAAAAATAAATACCAGGATCTCAATAGAAAACTGCGAAAACACTGGATTATGAAAGTAGAATACTATAATAATTATCTGATCATTTAGAACAGTTCCGAAAATAAGAAGAATTTAAACGATTTAAAGCAAATGTTGAAGTCAGTGAAAATACTCAGAAGAGTTCAGGGAATTTGAGAAGATTTACAATTACTTCTCTAGCAATAACCATCTGAAACAACGGGTGTGAAAATGAAAAAAAAAAAAAGAATATCTACAACACTTATGAAAAGCAAGAGGAATCTAGATTGCATGAACTCAATAAACTCATGACATAATCATTAACCTATGTAATGAGCTTTATCGCATCTTCTTCATATTTTGTCAAAGAAAGAGTGGAATTAGTAACATGTTGCTCTTCCAAATTCGGCTGTTGGTTGTAAAAGTCCAATAACGCTAATATATTTTATGAGTATTGGATACCATCAAAACGCCAACTACGAATGCATATAACACACAGGAAGAGAAAACTAGTGTCAAATTAAGCTGGAAGCACAACTGAAAGAATCGTGTATTCACTGGCTAAGTCTTATTGTTTTTCATTTCAATTAGGTTTTGCAATTTGTATTCATGGATATGAAAGTGTGAATAGAAAATCCACACTCCACAATCACTTCAAAATTGATAAAAACAAGACCTGCGTCGAGTTTGATGGGGTTTTTTTTATCAGCGGTTCTAAGGAAATCTATTAAAAAAATAGATGAAAAATTCAAAATTGTAGATGTTTTTTTCAGAGTTTAAATTAATATTCTCCCCGACCTCCTCGTTTTAGAATTGGCTGAATTTAGATATAAATTATCAACACCGAAGAAAAGTAACCGAATTATATCGAAGCCGTACTTTCATACGACTGAGAGAAAATAATCTTACATAACAATTATCGAAGGCTGCTCTATACAACATAAAGTCAACCCCCATCCAAACATGCACCTTTGGTACGGGCATTGGCTTAGTAAGCCGTAATTGTCAAACATTGACAAATTTTGATCACGTTCTCTTTTTTTGTAAAAATGCTTTTTAATTGCCATGACTGGCATCAGCAGCTGTCGGGCATTTACAAATTGTTTGGACACTGCTGTCTTTGCGCGAAGATTAGCTACTTTATATTGGCTTCAAATGGGCATTTATTTACCTGGAACGGGGGAGGATGCGGGATATGGTCAACGTACTTTACCGTAGTTGGGACAGGAGAATGAATACGACGAATAACGTATTTGTTCTTTCTCTCTTTCTCTGTTTATCTCCCTTTACGTTCTTTTTCTTGTTTCCCTTTCTCTCATTCTTTTTCTCTCAAATTTTAGTCAAGAGGGGAGTGGATCAAGAAAATAATAGCACTGACGACAAATGGAAGGCGGTACGGGAAAGAAAACAGTGACAACTGTAATGATGCAAATCAGTCACGAAGAAGCAGACGAACATGATGGAAGAACGGTGGGGAGAGAGCACAGCGCAGTAAATGTAAAAAAAAAGTAATGTCGAATAAAAGCTGAGAAAAATGTCTCGAAGAAATTATAGTCATTGAAATGAAAGAAAACAAGAATAGAAATATTTTGAAATAATAATTTGACGAAGCAGAAAAAAGTAAAAAGATATCAGATCAATTAAAAGAAAAAAGTGAAAAAGAAAAATATATGATACATCCGAAAAGTATATGGAGATGATTTTAAAGAGACAAAAGATGTCGAAGAAGAAGAAGAAGAAGAAGAAGAAGAAGAAGAAGAAGAAGAAGAAGAAGAAAGAAGAAAGAAGTGTTCATAGAAAAGAAGAGTGTAAAAAAGAACATAAAGAAGACAGGTCTCGTTAGTCACTCAAGAGAAAACAATACATGACCAACGTCTTTTGGCAGCATGTAATGTTTAGGGTGATCTATTAAATGACAATTACTTCTCTCACTCTTTGTTGGACGATGATCGCAAAAAAGTTCGAGTTTCCTGAAAACGAGAATGAATACAGACAGACACAAACTAAGGGGTTGATTCAGCATAGATTTAAATTGCAAATTGAACCCCCACTAAAAAAAACTTATCTAAGGAAGGATTTGAAAAAATAATTCTAGACATAATGAGGAATAAATGTTTTGATTTTCACCCCCTAGCTACATTGGTGTGACATGTACGCATTGTACATACGTAGCCAGCCAACCGGGCAACCAGCCAGAATAACTTGAAAACAAAAGAAACCAATGTTGACAATTTTGGTGACAGTTTCGGTTGACGGTTTCTAAAAAAGAAGTGAATAGATGAATATACTAGAAAAAGAAGAAGGAAGGAAAGGAAGGAAGGAAGAAAGAAAGGGAGGAAGAAAGAAAGAAAGAAAGAAAGAAAGAAAGGAAGGCAAAAAGAAAAGGAGGAATGCAGGAAGAAAAGAAGGAAGGTAGAAAGAAAGGAAGGAAAGCAGAAAGAAAGAGAGAAAGGAAAGCAAAAAGAAAGAAAGAAACGAAAGCAAAAAGAAAGACAGAATCGGACAAGAAAAGACACAAATCAAAAAGAATATTAACAAAGGGTGGGAACGGCAAATGGAGAAAAAATAGCAAAAAGATGAGAATGTAAAAGGGCCAAAACGACGAGGAAGTTCTAAAAAGGAAATTGTGGAGAAGGGTTTGTTTTTTTCGATTTTGGCCAAGAATAGAGGTGGGATCTTGTTGTCGAGAAGCAAAAGAGACGCATTTAATTCTCCAGCAACAATAACTGTCTGCGATAAATCATGCGCTCTAATCCACCACAGCAATAGTGGCCAATGCAGCCTACCCGTGTCAGCCGTACACAAATTACTTCCCAACAGCTTGATGGCACTGACTGGTCTTTATAGGTTAATTATGTTCATTTCACTTCTTGATGGATGTGCAATAGACCAGGTTTTGTAGCGGGTGGAATGGGGTTGACTATGTGAACACTAAGAACAAGAGGTGGGTATTAAATGGAATCTACTAGGAAGTGAAGTTCTTGAATTGGACCTGGGCTTGATTTGATTGTAAGAACAGGCCGCGTATAGGTTGAGCGCTGTTGCGAGCAAACTAAGCACTGATTTAGCTTAAATGGATTTTTAGTTGCATCCGATGTCTTTTTTGTTCAATCGTCGAAAATGTGCAAGGAAAATGGCTGACAGGAAAGGGTTCCAGAAACCTTCACCAAAACTGCCTTATTTCAGATCGAAAAAGAATTGGATTATAATCCACTCTGAGGTCGAGAAGAATTTTTTTTTGATTGAGAAATTAACAGTAATAAAAATCCAACACTAGTACGGCCTCTTTTTATTGCATGAATACTATTAATCAGTTATAGGTTTCGAAATAAATTGCTATCATCTCCCAGATACAATTAAGTATAGCCCACTCTACCGTTTTCCTTTCTTTCTCTCTCTTGTCAGATCTACATTTTAATTTCTTTAATCTTTTTCAAACGACTACCAAGAAAACCTCTAACTTCACGTATTTTTTTTCTTGGTATTTAGGATAATTCAATTAGCAGTTTGCATGCCACTAAATTATTTCAATTACAATTTGAATTCATTTAAACATTTCAATGATTTCGTTAATATTTTTCAACCAATAGTCTGAACTGATGCTTGTGATTTTTTTTTTTTTGTCGGTCACAATTTGTTGATCTGAAAATTTCTAGTTAACAGTATTTATCAATATCTCCAAGTATTATCCGTGAATATTAGGGAATGTACAGAACTTCTTCAAATTAGATGAAAGTAATTTCCTGGAATACGGATTCCTCTTGATAGGCGAATATATTTTGTGATTCTCAAACTTTTTCCCTGGTTATAAACCTCTTCACGAATAATTTTTTAGTGGGGGTTCAATTTGCAATGTATTTTTATGCCAAATTGATTTCTTAGTTTGTGTCTAGCAGTATTCATCTTTGTTTTTTTTATAGACTTTTTCAGTGGTCACTGCCCAACAAAAGACGAGAATCAATTTATGTATTGATCCACCCTTTCTAATTTTTGATTGATCACCAACACAGCATGCTGCCAAATGACGTTAGTCACGCGACAGTTTCTATTGTGCGACCAACCAGATGTGTGTTTAGCAGCAGATCAGTGGTCGAGTGATTGAAAGTTCTTTGTAGAACTGATAGCAGTAAAACTTGATATATAGCCAGCCAGCTGGAACGAGTTGAAAACTGTAGAAAGCTTTGGCAGTTTCTAGTAGAAAAAGTGGAGTCAGGCTCTGTACTTATGAAGGGGATACGCTATTATACGTAATGCATCTGATTTACACCTATCTGCTTGCCGAGGGTATGCGAATGCCTTCAACAAATGCCAGTAAACATTCCCTCAGAATTCATTGACTCTACTATCACACCTTATCCACACATCTATATAAGATTCTACAGATTCAGGAATGATTTTTTTCTTTCTGTTGAGTATCATAAAATCAAAACCAAGATTTTTTTACTGCAATTAGTATGTAGAAGAATTTACGTCTTTTGTCTCTAGATTTGAAAGATTGCAAGTCCTTTTTTCTTTATAAAAAAACAAACAAAAAACACTAGTACCAAATTACGTTTTGGTTCATGCATACTGGGGATAACGTATTTGATCGTAGTTTGGGTAGGAGCTAAGAGGTGTATTCTCATTTGTTCCTTCTTCCTTTATCTGTTTTAGTCGGCGTGGATAACGTTGAGTTTTTGTTGACATGCGTGTGTCTTGGTGGGCATATGAAAATAACATATCAAGAGGATAACAAATGATATAGAAAAGAGAAGAGAAGATTTCAAGTAGAAAAATAATATTTGTTTGTTTCTTCTACTTAATATGTATTTTATTAATATGTAGTACACACTTGTAATTCTTATGAGGAAAAATAGTTCAGTCAACTGGTTAAAAATTCTTTACTTGGATGAGAAGTATTGGGGTTAGGTTAGTCAAGTAGTGATTATTGCTTGAACTTGGACAGTTTCCCTAAGTTCAAGTTAGTTCTTGCTTGTATGATTTCTTTATATCGGAAAAGAATATGCTCATACCAGCTCTTCAACTGTGCCTTTCTCCCATCAATTTATCCTCTATTCAACTCCGATTCCTCAATTATTACCCCTATCATCTCTTTTCCGATCATGTAAGGTGAAAGTTATGTCCCCGAGAGAGTGTGACTCCATTAATGGCGTACAAGGGCGAGAGAGTAGATAAAGCTTATCGGATGAGCCGAGCAACTCGCTTCATTTTTCGCTTGGCTTCCATTTTCTTCAATCGCTATGTAAACGTCCCTCCCGGGGCCCAGATTTACGCATAAAATGAAATTTTTACAGCCTGAAAGATGTCAGTTGCACAGGTGGAAAATTCCCAGCCCACTCCCAGCCTCTTTCGATTTTACATTTGCGAATACTGCGACCCCTCCCAACAACAGCACATGGAGCTAAGCCATATGAACTGCATTCGCTGAAGAGGCGAGCAACTAAAACAGGAAGCCGAGGGGAAGAATGTTTCAAGTGGAAGAGATGGCCGTGATTTTGTATAATGGGTAAAGTAGCGGCCAGCTTTTGCTGACATATCAGGGTTTTTTTAATCACCGGTCATTGGGGTTCAAGTCCAGGTAAGGGGTTGACTTTCGCGAAAGGCACGCTTGTTCCTCTCTATATGGCTATGTAATGCAATACAATTTTCTGTAAAAAATAATTACGCTAGATGAAATAAAAGTTATTATAATTAGCTTATCGCCCTCCCTTCAAAGATACATTGTTTGCTAATCGTCAGTGTTCATCTGTAGGCATAAAGAGGTTGAATTTTGAATTGCTTTAAAGGTTCATCGCTCCCTCTTACGTGCTACCGAAGATATTTGAGTTACTGCCGAGATTTGATGTAGTAAGATCAATCCGGGTCAAATTGATTGAGATCGTGAAATGAGGTGGTTGTGTGTGCGTGAGAAATTAAATGAAAGACGTTTTAAAAAGTTAGAAAATAAGGAAAAGATTAGAAGCTATTTCGTGAGACAAAATTATGGAATAGAGAGAAAAACAAATGAGAAGGAGATAAAAAAGAGACAAATGGGAAAGTAGAAAAAAAAAGGGAGGAGAGAGAAAGAAGAAATGGAACTCGCCATTACAGTCAATAATTGAATAAGCATAGCATCAAAATTTGAAGTCATGTAAAATGAATTCCAATAATTCCAGAATAAATCATCCTTAGAACATCATTGGCGTCTTCCATTAGAAAACATCTAAAATAGAGTGAAATAAGATAAGCATAGAAACATCTGGATTCTGGAGAATCTGTTTATTAATAAACCCGTCTTAATAAGGCATAAAAAGGCCTAAAAAGCTTATTTTCGAAAAATATAAAAAGATTCTTTAGATGGGGCCCCAGTGGAGTATTGATGCTAATTTTTAAGTCCGTCGACAAAAAGATAAGGACAGGAGCGCTGGAACACACAAACATATGCACTTATAAAAGGGAAAGAACCCTTCACCAACTTTGGTGGCTACGGTTATTCAAAGGAGCGAATTAGAGTGAAACAGAGAGAGAGTAGCGAGGAGATAAGATTAGTAAATATTCGTAGGATAAGGCAAGTGGCAGAAAAGGACTGAGAGTAGATTGAAGAGGAAGAAGAAGAAAAAAAATATTATAAGAAACGAGAGCGTAGGAAAAAGAGGGAATATCGGTTTCACTAGGATTAGAGATAGAACTCTTCTGAGAAAGTGATACGAGGAAGAAAGCCGCTTAGAGAAAAGAGGACAGAAAGAAGAGAGAGGAAGAACGATATAGAAAAAAAGGAAGAATGAGAAGTGATTAAGTGGAAGCGAGAAAGAGAGACTTACTACAGAAATACGAGGATTGGGTGGAGGGGGTTCGATAAACGGATGGCAGGTAATTTGCGGATAAAGTATTTCTCGTCGAGAATTTTATGGACTGAACGTGATGAAATATTCAGTGCCGCTTTCTTAATGCGAACGAACGCACACTTCTCGTTGGAAAGACTCACCATAAGCGTACAAGCGCCTTGGCTTTGCAAGTGTGGGAGAGGGTCTGTCTTCACAGCGATCACGATGACAAACCACTCCTACCCTAACAACCGGCCAACACTCCGACCAAGGCCTATCCTAAGTGAATAGCCGTAGTTGTTCTCTGATTGGCTAATAGAAAAATCTCTTTAAGCAGTCAGTTGGTAAACTATGTTCGCTCGTTTGGTAACATTGGTTCCTGCATCATCAAATTGACAAAATTGATATTCATTGCTCGATGTTTTAGTGGGTTGTACAAGTGTTACTCGGACTGATTTTACAAGTTTTGAAGTGATTTTTATCAGAGGCGTGAACATTCATTCTGTTGAGCTATGACCCCTGTACATTGCATCTGACATTGATAGCTTAGTTGGCACAGCAGAGCATGATGATCAGCCAGGCGTTCTCCCAGGAATGCTTTCTGGTCGACTTAATTTTTGCAATTGCTTTTCATGAGGAAAACTCTAGGGATCAGACGTCTGGCATCAGTTTCTATTAATATATAATCAAATATTCCGTTGTAGATACAAGTTTACCCCGCTTTCCGAAAGTAGAGCATGCCTTTAAAATTCTATCGTAAGCCGAAATCGTGTAAATTGAAGAAGCAGTAACAGGTTTTTTTCAGATATCCGAAAGGGGAGCGTTCCTTAAAAAAAAACACTTTTGTAATCTAAAATGACGAGAGCCGAAAAAGTGATTAGCATTGATTTTTAAGGGACAAATCTTGAGTGTTCCTCAACATGGTGACGATGGCATGTTAGGCTGAGTCGTCATATGCTGAGATAATGGGGGTACAGGAGACTACAATGTAAGATAGAAAGGAAGAAGGAGCATCCTACCTCTATTATGGCTCAAAACAAACGCTGAACATCATCTCCACTTTTTGTCTTTTTTCCCCAAAAAACAAAATAGGGACGATGTGAAAATTCGAAAGATATGTTCGTAGATAGTTTCCTTTCACAAATTTCTGTTTAGTTTTTAATTTTACCAATGAATTTGCACGGATTCCCCAGTGATACAGCCTTGTAGAGTATTGAAAGTCATGTATTTATGAGCCCAAACACAGAACAGTGACACTGGAGGTGTGCGCTCAGCAGCATCTCTTATCGAGAAAGAAACCTTATCAAGCCACTACAGACCGATCTGACAGGCCTACTAGTAATGTGGAAAATCTAATATTGACTCAACAAATCTTAGAGGAAATCTACCACTCCATGGAAAGCAGAGGACAATTACCAGGAAAAACAAAATGCAGAGGAGGAACAACAGGACTTCACATCTGCCAAATGATTTTGAAGATAATTAAGCCAAGAAAAAAATTGCAATGGAAGTGGCAACTAACTATAAAAAATATTACCTGGTCATCTTAACTTAGATCCACGAAAGCCTCAAAATGCTTAAGATTTACAGAGCAATGACATGAAATACTAGAGAGTGGACTGCTGAAAGAGAATCATTAGCAGAAGTGAGTAGTAAAAGATATATATTCAGAGAGACCCCTGTCCCCACTGATACTTTTTTTATATCCATGGTATCACTGAATCTAATCTTGAGAAACTGTAAACAGGGATATTAATCCACAATGTGGAAAGTCAACAATTGAATTTCTATGGGTGTTTTGTACTTGTTCCTGAGCACCAAAAAGAGCTGAAAAAATGATTATATTGTGAACTTCAGCAATGACATAAGAATGGAATCCAGTACAGAGATGTTACTGACAGATTAAATGTGAAGAGAAAGGAAGGTAAAAAAAATGACTCATCAGTATTGGAAAATGTGTCCAGACGGCTAATATGGGATGTTTTCATTTGCACACATGTAATGAAATCATAAAGAAAATTTCAACAGCAGAGCGAGTAATAGAAAGAACATTACTAGAAGAAGGAAATGGGACAATAAAAAAAACAAATAGTCATGGACATTGTTACGCAGAGGACACCCAAAAAGTGGAATAGAATATCTTGTTTCCAGCCCAGAATAAAAAAATCTCGACCAATCCTATCACATCAAAAGCAGACAAAAACCAGCAGAACAGCAAATGTTGTCTTTATGGAGAGAGATACAAGACCGTAAATCATATTTAAAGTGAATGTAGCAGATGGTTCGAAAGGAGCATGAACAGATATGTTGGAATATGAAAAGTGATAAATGTGCAACCGAATTGTTAGATCTTGTATACATATAGTATCAGTACAAACCAAAGGCAGAATAAGCATACTTTCAACCAATCAGTATTCACAATCATGAGCTCATCTTGGGAACTTATCAACAGACTTTTAAAAAAGCTCTCAAAAAGAAGGTTATATCCTGTTACGAAGTAAACGAAATAATTCTATTCTAGGACTCAAAATTGACATCCAAATCCGCAAGAAAACCAGATCTGATTGTTGTGAACTTGAAAAAGAAAAGCTGCGAGATCATAGACTTGACATTGGGCCACAGGGTAAAAACGAAATTGAAATATTGGAAAAGTACCAGGACTCTGCCCGGAAACTAGAGAAGATACAGAACATAGAGATTAGAGTCACGTTCATGATAATTGGTGCACTCTGAACCGTGCCAGAGATATCAGAATTAAAATAGATGGAACTGGAAATCCAGGTAGGAAATGAGACTGCTGAGACTGGCCAACAGGTATAATAAAATGTGCAGAAATTTGAAAAGACTTGCTGTCACTTTATCCCCAGCAATAACTAGCAGATATTTTGCATAAACATATCAATGCATTGAAGAAAAGGAAGAAAAGAGGGTTTCAGTCATGTCTATAATAAATGGTACCACTTGTAAGTGTACCAAAACACGAGAGGCAAGGATTGATGTTATTCGAGACTCGACGAAAACTCAGGAAGGCGCTGTATCGCCGTGATTAATTTATAGGTGGTTGTGGGGCAGGGTATCGACTTGTAGTCTTTTGGGTCCTTTGTTTCATATATTTTGATTAAGAGGTAAATAGTACAATTGCTAGACATGACCGACACAACCCAACAAGCCCCTACACAAGCTGTAACTAAAGATGCGAAAACAAGTAAAAACTACTGCCAAGCAACAAAGACTATCGTTGTTAAAAGAACACTGGGAACAGAAACCACTACATGGCAAATACCCGTTTTGCAACGAAGATGCTGATGTAGATAATAACAAATACCATCAGTGGCTACGAGGTTCAAGGTTAAAAGCTGAGACAGAGACCTTCACCCAAGGTCTTCCTATCAGAAACAATCCTACCAGGAACTACCAAGCACATGTTATCAAAAACGGTGCTAACCCCAACTGCAGGTTCTGTGACAGTGCAGCTGAGACATTTGACCACATCATATCTGGATGTTCTGTTCTAGCCCCCAAAGGATACAGTAAGACACGATAGCTTGGAACTGTACATCCACTGGATAGTCTGTTACCACACTGACACACCACACAAACTGCATTGGTTTGAACACCACCCAGAAACTGTAACTGGGTTACAATATGTTTCAATATTACGTGATTTCCCAATATCGAACACATGGATCAAACCATCAAAGTCAGATGTTCAGACATAACTATTAAGGACAGAAAGGAAAAATGATGCGTATCAATATAGATGACCATTCCATCAGACAAAACCTTGTCTGTAAAAGAATTTGAAAAAATTGTCTAAGTACAAAGACCTGGAAATTGAGATCACGCAAATGTGGCAAATTAAGACTGTAACACATGATTGTTGTTGTAAGAGCCCTTGGTGTCATGAAAAAGGTCTAATAATCTATGAGATACAGAAAATTGTCCTCACAGATACCGCCCATATCTTTAGCAAAGCACTCTCCACGTAAATATTGTCTTTTATTGAACTATTTACTATTTCTTGTGTAACCTCTTGTATTGGTCCTGTATTGACCCCCACTCTATTGTGCACATAAAAAACAAAAGTCAGTGCCTAACAAGCCATAAAATCGTTGCCTGCCCTATGTTTCAAATCGAAACTCGGTGTGCAATGAATGCTACAAGATATCGAAAAGAAAAATGATAATAATAAAGTATTAGCAAAGAACAGAGAAGAGTTCGTTGTTCAACAAAATGAAAGAATTCAGCAACGACATTGTGTTGGAGTTCGGAATAGAAAAATGCTCTCTAATAATGATTCACAATTGAAGACTCATAGCAGCAGAAGGAATCGAATTACCGGACAACGATAATATCAAAGCTGAGAGTTCTCGAATGTGACGCAATACAACGGGAAGAAATGAAAGAGAAATTGAAAAACGAATACCTTAAGAAAATAAGAAAAATATTGAAGACCAAGCTAAATCGCAGAAATCTGATAAAAGGAATGAACACATTTGCAGTATTGGTAGTGAGATACACAGGTCTATCTCTTGGATGAACAAAGGAAGAGCTCCAATCAGCGGGCCACCGAACAAGGAAGCTTATGGCAATGCATTAAGCTTTACACCCGCAGAGATGACAGATAGATATGAGAAAAAGAAATTAGGCAGAAGAGGACACCTCAGAATAGTACCCAAAGGGCAAAAACAGGACTAGAAAGGTATGTGCAAGCAAATAGTGAAGGCATTACAAAAAGCTCCCGAAGTGTTACATTGAACAACAAAGAAGTAGCAAACTAAGAAGCGGCAAAGGTAACAAGAAAGAAACAAAATGTTACAGATGAGAAATCAGGAACATGGCCACAAAAACGAAACCTGAAGAGAGAAAAAAAGAATCGCTCATTCTGGCCAGCAAAAACAAATGCACCAGGCCAAACGCTTTCAAGGTAGAAATCGTCAGAACGCGAACAGCCAATGCCATGTAGGTGGAGAAAGGGATGAGTCCGTACACCACATAACCAGTGAATGTTGTCAACTAGCCCAGAAAGAGTACAAAAACAGACACGATACACTGGGACCGTCCCATCCAAGTGAGAAGACCACACCTGATAATCGTGGGCAAGGGAAAGAGAACCTACCAGATAATAGACGCGGCTGTGCCTGTGGATCATAGAGTAAATAGGAAAGAGATTTGAAGCTAGGGAAAAACCGGGACCTGGTAAGTGAGCTGAAATGGGGGGAAATGAAAATCGGAGTAGTACCAGTAATAATAGGTTCGCTCGGAGCCGTACCAAAGGCATTAAACCACATTGGAGAAACAGAAGATGAGGGATTACTGAGACTATGCAGACCACAACACCACTGGGGACTGCACAAATACTGAGGATGGTATTGGAAATATTAGACATACGACTCCAGTTGTTAGCAATGGGCTAACAGCCAGGAAAAGGGCAAGATGGAAACGGTGCGAACCACAGCGCTGCTGGGATAGGTGAGGACGATATGAGATGAGTGTTGGAGACCTGAGGACACATACTGCCACTCAGCCTTCAACGATAACCACCAGTTAACTAGCGTGAAAGTGTGGAGAGGGGTGCCGGAGACTTGAGGAGACTTGCTGTCACTCAGTCTCCAGCGGTGAAAATCCAAATAGTAAGAATAATAATAATAATAATAATAATAATAATAATAATAATAATAATAATAATAAAACACTTTGATATCTTGGCCGACCGCCTTGGCCAAGCAAGATCAGATTTGGTCGATGTAAACAAAGGAACGAAACTGCAAGATCTTAGGCGTGGCTGCATTTAAAGTCATACAATAAAGTCAAACGAAACCGAAAAAATACATAAATACCAGGATCTCACCGGGAAATTGATTAAGCTATTAGACACAAAGGTCATGGTTGAGTCCATGTTTAGTAATTTTGAAGGGACTGGAAATTCCAAGAAAAATTGCTACTTCCCAAGGTACGATGCGTCTGGGGTCTGCGAGTATACTGAGAAATGTCTTGGTGATTTGAGGAGAGTTGCTGTCGCTCAATCTCCAGCCTTAATCACTGAGTATCGGGTTTGAACATGCAAATGCATTAAATATATATAATAGTAATAGAAATAACCTCCATTTTGTTTTTTCTCGATTTTCTTGTAATTTTCTCCAGTTTTTCTTCATAGTCTTCTGACGATCATTTATTTTTTTATTTCTCTTCCATCTTTTTCTTTATCATCAGTAGTCGTCAACTCACTGTTGGTGATATTTTTCTCCTTTTTGTTACGAGCTGAAATGATAGTAGTAACAGCAGCAATAATAGCAGTAGTAATAATAGATATTGTGCTTTGATGTGCCCTTACTTTTAATTACCATTATGTACGCTGAGGTCTCTACCGAGACTAAATGTCAATTCTCATACGCGTCGCCATATTGGAATAAGTAGGACCGAAATCGAAGGAAGTGATCCCCAGAATAGACACTTTAAATCACAATTCCCAAAGTGGCCGGTGACAATCCTAGCAATAAAGATTAGTAGTAGATTGCTGCTTGACAAACCAACACACAGAGACGCTCTAGGGAAGAAGAAAGAGACAGAGAAAGAAAGAGAAGCAAATGATCACATATAAGTATTACTTACGCATTCATAGCAAGACTAAATACACGCATATACGAACTGGGATATGGATATGCATATCAACACGTTTAAGCCTCGAATAGATGTTCATTCATAAAAAACGATGATTGTTATATAACTTACTAAAATTTACCAACATATAAAATTGTTCATATATAGTGATTGATATATATATGCGTGTGTGTCTGTCTGTCTGTCTGCGTGCTACTCATCTGTTTTATTCAGGTGTATGTACATGCATTTATATGAAAGGATTTATCGTTAAATGTTTTATACTCTGTTGGTTTGTCTTACATTCATACATGAAGGCATTAACACATAAATCCTCAAATTACATATAATATTTTTACACAATATTCACTAGTGAATATGTATCACATAGCTGAACACAAACATCATGCATGATGAAAATACAAACATAAAAAAGTGAATAGTAATGTAATTTGGCATTGGAAAATAGAGAAACTCACACCCATAGCCATATTTCTAGAAACATCTTCGGAAAGTCTTGCAGCTTTAAACACTGAAGATGTAAGCGCATGTCGATGCAATATATATATATATATATATATATATATATATATATATATATAGCTAATTTAGTTAGATTAAATTTTAGATATTGATGGGATTGAGATGATGTGAGACGTGAATAATTCAGTCTAAGGTTTGTGATCTTGGTGTACTTTGTCGAGTTCTTCGGTTGAATGTATTGGTAGAAAATCGACTCAAAGATTTTTCCTAATTAACTAGTATTCTTAAATGTGATAACATGAGTTGGTTTGCATGAATCCTGCGTTGAATCCGACATAACAGATTTAATATTCACGTGAGTAAACACGCAGCAGAAGTGACACTAACACGACGAGTCACATCCGTTGTTAAACTTACTGATCCAAAACTGTCAAATACGTTTTTGGGGTAACCTACGCAAGTAAGCCCCTTTGTCCAAAAAATTAAATGAAAAGTAGTATAAGATAACACCCATACACAATACATTATGGTAATACCCTGTCTATAATAGCAAAGTGCATGGGTTATGAGACAGCCCAAAAAATCATAGAATATTGAAATCATAGCTTATGGGGAGGTTTTGTTTCATTAATACTGCTGGAGAGCAACGTTGATATAACTGTTTTATTTTTGAATCCCTAAAACTGCCACATGATAAACAACTGATGATCCTAACCAGAAAGATTCATACATAGTGACATGATATTTAATTCTGTGTGACCCATAAAAGCCCTTGAAAAGCTTACATAAAATTCTTTTACATCTTTTCCGATGTCTTTCCTAGACTATATAAATACAGATATATAATACTATTTACAAGGAGTGTAAGAGGCACGAAACGTTCACATTCACCGGGTACATATCCTTGTAAATGATATTTTTTATGTGAATAAATTGAGACAATATATGCATTATGTACTATTTATATATTATGCGTGAAGGCAAGAATATCATTTGTTTTACAAGACAACTTTAGGCATACAACTCCAAAAGTCCCTGGCTTACTTTTAATCGACAGTGAACAGTATCCGCCAAACTGCGTTGCACATGAATTGGGATATGTGGTCTACAACGGATGAATACCGATGCGCAGTTGGAAGACGTGGTTCGCAAGGATTTTACTTGTAAGTGTCACCGGCAAATAACTGACCACAGGAAGATGTAGAAAGAGAGGAGAGGAATAATTCGAAAATTTGACCGAAAAAACATTGGAAACTTATTTACACGCTCAGTGATATAGATTACACTCCCGGCTCTTATCGGTGTTCAAGTATTATATATCCTGCCATGAATTAATGACCACACACACACACACACAAGCAAATACATGCACACACCTATGCAGTCCACTGAACTAGAAAACACGTTCTTACAAGCATAAAATCTTACAAACATGAAATTATTCGTTGCCATAAGTAAACACAAACCATCAAAATAATTCCCATATTCTCATGAATACTCATATAAGACCCATCACTGGCCTATTTCAAAACAAGCAAAGCATATATTCGGCTTCTTGTCTTAACACTCATAAACAAACATATTCATCTCGCATGAAACTCACGATTGTTTAAAAGCATATTTTTGGTTCCTTCAAGCATTCTCATCTGCAAACACACAGTGACATTTAAAGAGGTTCTGACACGAAAATGTAGTCAATTACAATGTCACTATTATTTACACGTGTGCGATTAAAAAATAAATATAGTTATGCCATTATGAACAAGCAGCAAATACGAGTATATGTCAACATACACATATGACTGAGGGCATATAAACTTATATCTTAAAATCACGTACTCATAAAAGGATGATAATAATAATGATGGAAGTGAATTCATACTTAACAAATACATTTTTATCATCTATGTATGTGCATGAAGTCATGCATTATATTATGTAACTAAACACATAGGCTCTTTCACATAAGCATTTGCAAAACACGTCAACACACACATATACACCCATCATCCTTTATGGAAATGTTTTAAAAGACACTCTTACGTTAACCTCCGTTAAGATTTACACATATAAACGTAGTGGCACATACTGTTTGTGCATTCGATTATCCCCTGTTGATATGATTCGTGGAATTAAGAAAGGATCATTGGGAAATATTCGATCTCTGCCTAAACCACTTCCGTATCGACTGATCGGAGAGATGAACCTTCGTCCCAATCCATTTCTGATTTCCTCAGAGACACCCAAAGATGGACGAGGAATCATCTGATCACTTACCATTCAAAAAGATCTTTTATCCTATTGTGACAAAACATTTTTGTAAATTGCTCTTTCAATCTTCGCTTCGCATCATATCGATTTTATCGCTCATATATTTGTTCTTTTTTCTCATTTATTCTTTAAAAGTTAAGCCTCCTTCTTTTCTTCCTAGTCATCAGCTTTGATGTGCATTTTATTACGGAAATCCAAGGAGAGGGGCCTTGACCATAACTTGGGGAAGAGCCTAATTTGCAGTCCAGGAGGGTTGGAGCGATAGTCACTATTTTCTCATCAAAGTTAAGTGAAATCCTTCCAGATCAGCAACGTATGGGTGACCATTTCAAAATGAGTGAAACCCTTCTATTGTTGCCAGTAGCAGATACAGCACTGTTTTTAAAGCTGTCATCACCACAATTTCAGAAAAAAAGATTGACTCAAATTCCTTTTCTACTTGTAATCCAAGTGGTTCGTAAATTCACATAATTAGAGAGTGTACAAAACTGGAATGGTGTACTTACGTACAAGTCGTATTTTATGTTCATTTATGGCTGTCTGTGTATCTATCTCATGTTCCCGATAGATCAAAAGTTATACGTGTTTTGGAAAATCTTCTGCTTTTTGCAAGATGATATTAAGGATCATCTTCGTTTACAACAAAATTGCTCTTGATTAATTTTGGTTATATCAAGATTCACTTTCATTTCAAAACTCCGATGACAATCATTTTCTGATTCTCTGTGATTCTCTGCAATTCAAATGGTCAGTGTTCAAACTAAGTCGTATAATTTTGCACCACTTGCGAAACAAGTTGGCTCCTTACGATAAGTATGTCTTCAGAGTATATTTATGATTTTGCTTAAAATAGTTTGTGATGGACTGTAATGGTATGGTGACTTTTCTTCAATTGATGACTTATAAGAAACTAATTGACCATTTACTGTTAGCTTATAAACATTTTTGAAGTACGATTCCAGTTTCTTGAATCTTACTGATGACATATATGAATGTTCAGAGAATTCAGAATTGTTTTTTCTTGTTTTGCTGAACTACTCTAAAGCCTTTGCATCTGCCAGGACAAGGACACAACGACTGAAATTGAGAACACAGAGCTGAACAAAGTAGACCACTACATCTACCTCGGACAATGATTATCCATGAAATCCTCGAAAGAAAAAGAAATCAAGTGGAGAATAGCACAAGGTAGCAAGCTTTCGGTATAGCTAGCTTGTCTTTCAAGAACGAGAAAATCGTACGTGTTCTAAAAAGAAGAGTATACAACCAATGCAACCATCCTCCCGATAGTCACCTATGGAGCTGAAACCTGGAATATAACTAAAAGGTTGACTCTCAGAATGAGAACCACGCAATGTGCATATGAGAGAATCATGCTCAACTTCATATGATAAGATCAGTAGACAGTGCAGTATATTAGAGAAAAGACATGAATCCGAGGTGTCATTAAAAAAAAGTACTTTCCACGCCCCCAATGATTGAGAGATCTGGCGAATTTAGGAGGAGTATGTCCAACGATGGACGCTAAAAGGCTACAGTTGCTGCTGCTGCTGCTGCTGAAGATGATGATGATGATGATGATGATATTCGCAACACTTGAGGTTTCTGTGATGAATAACTCCTTCGAATTTTCTCTTACCTGAAGGGTCAACACCAAAAGATTGATACAAATGAGGATGTGTCTCGTTGGATTGGGCTACAGAAACTAACTTTTATTACTTTCACTTCATCTCAAATATCCATATGAAATGAAATTGCGACTGATTTACGCTCATAATTCTGCCTGAGAAAATGGATCATTCTCATTTGTGCGAGAGAATCATCTTGATAATCATCATTATCAGTCTTTATCGTTCGTCGTTGGACATAGACCTTCATCAGGATCCGCCACATTTCTCTAGAATGGGCGTCCACTATTTTCTGAATTTGTCTAGTTCATCTCTCCATCTTGTATTCTGTCGGCCTCGGTTTCACGGGTAGTCCCTGGGGATCCATGTTGTGAGTCGTTATGTCCATCAGTTGTCTTTCATTCTTGCAACATGACCTGCCAATCACCATTTAAATTTTCTAGCAGATTCTATGATGTCTCGGACTCCCGTTTTCTAACTGATATTCTGAGCTGTCTTATGATCTCTCCGTGATACATATATACATAGATTCTTCTTATTTATATCAACGAAAATAATTTTTGTATAAAGTTTATTGTGTATATATTATGGAGTATATTGTGCATCATCTATCTCGCTCACGAGAGACATAGGGTTGAACCTAGTTTTGTCGGGTAAAGTGTATTTCGGAGTTTGTGATTATTGTGCACATAAATATTGCTTTTGTGTGACTCTATGATTTTGACATTTGCCTAAATGCATGTTTGTTTTTGCACGTGAATGAAATTGATAAAATTCAAGGAAAAGTGAAATGAATAACATTAAAATAGAGGAAAGGAGAAAACCAGGGAAAGAGGGAGAATAGAGATATCAGCGTCACTTACGAGCTTGAGTGGCTCTTTGCCAGTGCGCATGTGCATGCACCATCTGGCGGTTGCCTCAACCTCGTTTCTGACAAGCTGATCATATTAATTACAATTGTATTTTACAACGTAAAATCCGAAAATGAGCAGAAGCAGAAAGTCAATGAGGCAAGCGATTGGAAAAAGTGATCGAAAAATAAAATGGAGGGACACTAATGAAAATTATGAGATGAACAACTAAATGATGCGTCTTATTTGCAAGATTACAAAAATTAATTTTGGTTTTGCACCGATTCCTTTCTTTCGTTTCATCGATAATCACTTTTATTTTCCTTTTTCAACTTCAGCATCTGATAATTTTTTTTAATTGATTTTGATAATCCGGGAGCCAGGTTTTTTTTCTCTGCTGATTATTGTACCTTGTGGATTCCTTTTCAAAATACCAGAAATTGCCCAATGATATCCCTTGATTATTTTCTGTTCCAAAAGCGCTCAAATCTAAGAAAAATAATGATTAATGAGATTTCCTGAAATTCACTCAAATCAAATGCAGCAAATTTGCTTTTCCAATGTTTGAACATCAAGGAGTGTACAAGGTATTTCCAATTGATATTAACAACTTTACGCCATCCCAGCAAAATACTCCAACTAAAATACATGCAAATAGCATACAACCCAACGAATGTTATAGGTGACATAAAAAACAGGATCCCCCACCATTTTGCTGAAAGAAAAAGCAAATTAGATCATAAACCCTGGATTTATTTTATGGCCTTTACAGGCGGTTGCCGCCAAAATATAATTTTAGAACACGTTTGATATTTTGAAAAATAAAATCGAGCGAAATGTACCTCAACAGGATTTGACAAAAACTGACATGTGTCGAAAGATAAGTCTGAACCTTGCAACATATCAGTATTATCGTCATAATCGTTGTGCTAGTCATAAGAAAAATATTGTAGAAAACCATCAAGTAAAACCAATTTGTATAAACAATATAAAACCGATGATAATCGTAAAGTGTAAACTTATTACATTTGCGATTCGGCAAATCATGAGAATTTGCCTGGGGAAAATTCTGTCTAATTATTCTAATACTATATAAAAATATAAGAATAAAGATAAATTACCAGAGATCAGTTGAAATGTCAATCATTACTGCAGAAAATAACTGAATTGGTCTTGAATTGACGAACATATAATGAAACTGAAATATTTCCTTTTTTGAAAGATTTTCGTTGCTTTTTCAAAATCCTTATTCAGTGTTGACTTATTGTTTTACTCCATCCCAAAAATGCTTTTTGAAGGATGTTCAGATTCAGATAAGAGGAAAATGTCAGAGATCAAGCGTTATTATTTCACAATAATATTTGATATCTTAGAAATTGAGCTAGCAGCAAATTATTAAACTATTTTACTTAGTTTTTGAGCGAAATTGTATTATCTTGTGATTTCCTCTCATCGTTGTCGTTAGGTAAGTGTTTGGAATATTCTAATTTTTTTCTTGCAATATCTTGTTTCGCATCGAAATCTGCAATGGTTGCACAATAGAGCAAAACTATTTTAGTGTTTGTAAATGCTGTTTTCGGTACAATGTGGGGGAGGTAGTCCCAATTGTAAATTGTAGAGTTTCACACCTTAGCTCACTCGATATAAAAAAAAAACAAAAGAATAGGAAGAGAATTTATGAAAGAAAAACAGAATTTCGATTACCTGCAGTAACAATGATAGATATAAACAGATAAATGAATATGAATGAATGATTGGCAATTCAAAATAGATGTTGATAAAAAGAGTGGTAATATAGAGGAATATCAAGCACTACATGTTGAATCAAATAAACTAGACTAATGTTTTTTTACTTTCTCGGGAAATACGCTCCAGAAGATAAACAAAAAAGCTAACACAAAATTGTTAACTCACCACACTCCAATTTTCAGGAGCTAGTTTTCAAAAAGTAATTTGCTTTAAATAAATATTTATGAATATTTAAATTAAACTATACTAATTTATTCTTGAGCTAGAAAAAAATACCGCTTCAGAAAATAAACAGAGCCGACTGGTTAGTCGCGTGACCAAAGTCTTTTAGTAGCTTGCTGTGTTGGGGGTGATCAATTGAAAAATTATGAAAGTTACTTCTCTCACCATTTATTAGGCTGTGATTTTTTTTTCCGAAATGCTTACATGAATACCACTGGACACAAAGGAAAGGGTAAATTTAACATAACCATACATTGCAAATTGACCCCCAATCTGACAAAAAAAGCTATTTAGCGAGGTATTTCCAAAGAAACAAACAACGTTTTTGTAGATAATATCAGGAGTAAATGTTTACATTTTAAGCCCCCGTGATTGGTGCAGCTTGTAAGCTTGACCCATACCTACAGAGCCAGCTAGATCAACCTAAAAACTGAAGAAACCCATGTTGACAGTTTTCATTGACAGTTTCTAATTATGATGAATAGAGATAATGGACCAAAATTATTAATGATTGACAATTCTTCCTTCATTGAAAAATAAATCAAGATCAATAGAAAGCTCCGTGTGGCCAATGTCTTTTGGTAGAATGCCGTATTGGTGATGATCATGTGAAAAATTGGAAAAGGGGGCATCAAACAAAGAATTAATTACTTTTGTCGCATTTTGTTGGGTAGTGATCACTTCAAAATGATAGTGAGTAAATGTTTAAATTTCCAGCCCCAGCTCCATTGGTGCAGTCTATACGACCAATACATACATACATACATACATACATACATACATACATACATACATATATAGCCAGCAAGTCAGCCAGCCGGACCAATTTGAAAACTAAAGAAACCCAAGATGACAGTTTTGGTTGGCAGTTTCAAAAACCTGACACAAAGTTTCAAATCGACGCTTCTCTCCTCTCAGCCAAAAAAAAAAAAAAAAAAAAAACGAAAAAAAATGAGGGGCTGATTTTCAAAAACTAATTCATTCTAAAATCTTCCCCATGGTCACATTTGTAGATACAGAAAATTTCAGAGTGTTATATTGTATGGTTTTGTGAAACATGGATTATTTTTCCATGGTCTCAGAGGAAAATCAGCTTCTTTTTCTCTCAGCCCCTCCCTAAACTAACCTCTGTTCTCTCTCTTGCTCCCCTACCCTTTCTAAAAACGGCACAAGTACCTACTCGCTCTGTAAATAAATATTTTTCAGAAACAGTCAAGTGGCGGCTGAAAGAATCCAGGTAGAAAAAATGAGTCCATGATTTTTTATTGGAATGGGTGCCACTTCAATAAAAACATAGTTTAGTGGGTGATTTTCAAAAAACTTCCTTTCTAAAAACCTGCTTCAGTGTCCCATTAATAATTATGGATTCATGTTGACTAATTTGTGCCTCCATCGTTATTTCATTAGTTGATTTTAATTGTAATAACTAATAGAAGTAAGATGGCGGTAAAAAGTAGTGATATAAATTTAAGATAATAATGATTTATAATAATTCATCTAATAAAAGTAGAAAAACCAAAGAATACAATCTTGGTTTCAATGTTTGATCAGTTGCAATCCACCCTGTCCCCATTTGTGCACATGTAGTCTATTTGGACAAGGGTTGAAAGTTATGCGGACACATATCCTAATTACAACCATTTCTTCTGAGTTCTTTATTCTTTCTAGCAAATAATGTTTAGCTGATTATAGCCTAAACAAACAGGAATATGTCAGTTTTCTATACTAAGAAAATCTTTTTTTATGCTGTGAAGATTAAAACGAACTGTTCAAGTTTTAGTTTTCCTTCAATCCCATCTGTACATTTCTCTCTTTATTTCCTTCATTTCTTCATTAGTCACATCTTTTTCTCCATCTCCCCAAATCAGTTCACTTTAATTCCATTTCATTATGAATGAGTTAGTAACAAAAGGAAACCGAATACTATTTCGACTAATCGATATTTTTTATCGATTTTATCATTGAAAATTATCAAATCAATTTTAGATTATCTGCATTATTTTTGCATTATAATCAAATCAGTTTACCTAATTGCACAGAAGATTCTTTTCGTATATTTACCTCAATATTTGCTCCCAAGGAAATATTCTATAAAAGGAATGACCGGCAGTCTTTTGCCCTACAAATATATTCTCCTTGAAAAATTCGGCCATAGTATTGACGGAAATCATAAGTAAGACAGATAAAAGAGTCAACTATCAGAATCATTTGAACATTGCATTTTTCATTCACAAACTTTGACGGTCAGGGTTTTCCACAGCCTTTCCTATAAAGCATAGCATTGTCAAGCCTGGATGAACTTCATTGCCTGAAGCCATAAATAGTCATATCATTTTACTGATCATCAAAACTGTTACCATTTCCTTGGTTAGAAAATGTAGTATGTCTCGTTGCTGTGGCTATGTGAAAGCCTAAAGTGATTTCAGTTATAATTTAGAAAAACCAATACGTCCCCTTGCTCAAGAGCAACAAATATTTCCATAATCTTTCATCGGCACAGGATTCCAGTACACAGGAATATATTCAAAATTCCTCATAACTGTCTGTTTCATTTTTGGTTCAATGATACTGTTCTCATATTCAAAATTAGTTTGATAGCAATCATAGATCTAAACAACAAAACGTATGCCATAATACAAGAAGACTCTATTTTCCGATTTTGACCTTAATATTTTACCGATAGGTTGAGGGCACATATGCACTATTCAAAAGATAAATTAAGCTGGGTTTGATCACTTAATATTCTAACTTAATATCAGTAAAATTTGAGATACGAAATCCTGGTTATCAATATGTTTCTTTATGAACAATGTGTCTCTGTTGGTTAAAGGCTACTTCATCTCAAAAGGAGCGATCAAGCAATAGGATCTCTTTGAATGAGTCCCAATGAATAAAAAAGACTGTTGACTGGAATGCACTTCTTGTCTCGGAACTCGGTAGAAGTTAACGAAATATGTACGATTAAAAAAAAAAGACAAATTCAAATCATCTAAACATTTCTAGAATCATTTTATGAATCAGTTGCAATTCATCGGTACAGATCATGTCAGCAATAGTAAACATCATATTCGGTTGCCTCAGAGTTTTCTTTTTCCTTTTTCTTTTTTTTTTTTTTCTTAATGATCACGCATTCACAAGACATTCAGCTGGTGGGTGGGGTTAACTTTTTTTCTATACTTAATCCTTCTAAAGTAGTTTTGAATTTAATCAGACGGAGTGATATTTAATGGATTAAACGATGATGTCATTTGCTCTTTCTCTCACTATTAAGCAACTTCTACGTACGAAACTTATTTCTTATTTTATCAAAAGTAAATTATCTCTCTTTTACCCACAATAACAAAATGAATGGGGAATCAAATGATCAGTCGTGTTGAAAAAAAAGACAACTTGAGAGATTTAAGCAATGTTATGAAAAATATATCAAGAGATATCAATACAGGTTGTATGAGTCACTCAATAGAAACTGTTTGGCAGTATGCGATATTGGGGTGATCAATTAGAAAAAAAAAAGATGATCAATGAGTAAGTTACCTCTATCGCTTTTGCTTGGTGGTGATCAATACAAAAGTTTAGATTTTTTTTAATATATACATATATATATATATATATATATATATATATATATATATATATATATATATATATGATCAGGCGTAGGGCATTTATGTCAACTTCAAAATTGAGGATGAACATTTTCTATTTATTATGGTAATTTCTAAATGGAAATATAATGAACGAAGAATTTACTGTTCATTTCATTGCTTCTTAGTCAGCTGCTTGAAATAAAGTGTTGTGTAAATCTCACCAAGGTCACGTGGTGTAAATTTCTGCAGAGAAATACGGAACTTCATTATTAGACTGTGTAACCAACGATTGGAAAATTATTGCAAAGTAAGTTTACTCTGTTAATTAATATTTCAATCAGTCAGTAAATTAGTCATTCCATCACTATTTTATCGCTTATTCAGTGCTTACTCATGGGCAGTTAGTTGAGAGATACGACTTAAAACCAGCTCAACCCAATGTATAAAAGTGACTCATCATTTTACACAGTTAAACTACTAGAATCTGAATTTTGATATTGCTCCATTTGTATTTCTCCTCAGATGAGTGTATGTGAGTGTATGTGTGCGTGTGTGTTCACTGCACATAAGAGCAAATAAGCGTCCGTTCAAGCTTGTGTAAATATGTCTATGGATATTTTGAGCTTCAATGTAAGCGTGTCGGCAAGAGTTTGCTTGAATTCGTAAAATATGAGGGTGTTGATTCCTTGGCAAAAAGACACAAAATCCATTCCTAATCTTTCTTCAAAAGAGTTCTTAACTCTATTATGCAACCTTTTTGTTTTACTTTTGTCGGTTCCTTGGTAATGAGTGTTATTTCCTGATTGATTATGTCTATTTTGAATTCTCAGATGAGCTTCCTGTCGAAATCATACTTTTAGGCGTTTAGCAGGGTATTGACATTGTTGTATTGCAAGTGGAATTAAGTGCTCAGAATTTGTCAGGATTCTGATAGGTTTGCCAAAATATGCCTTGTAATCTCAACCAGCTCCACTTACTTTCAGGCTTTTTGATTAACCTGGAATCCCTGAATCATTGCGACATTGTTGTACCAAGCTACCTTTAGTTTCCTAATGACCTTCTGGGGGAATTCTTTGCACTCTAGGATTCTCTTTATATCTTGTCCGACGAAGACACCAGCTTTGATCTTTGCCCCGGGTAGTACTCTGCTAAAATATGCAAGAATACAGGGCATATTTTGGCGTGCCTATCGGGGATCATGACACATTCTGAGCACTTCATGCCACTTGCAATTCATCAATGCCAAGACCCTGCTAAACGTCTTGAAGTACGTTTACGACAGGAAACTC
The DNA here is from genome assembly GCA_963457665.1 of Thysanoteuthis rhombus. Taxonomy (NCBI): domain Eukaryota; kingdom Metazoa; phylum Mollusca; class Cephalopoda; order Oegopsida; family Thysanoteuthidae; genus Thysanoteuthis; species Thysanoteuthis major. Next base: position 32,110,329 of record OY735203.1, read on the forward strand.
ATCTGTGACTTCAAAATAGACATATTGGGGGGGGGGGCTGGTTCGTAAAAGTGAATTACAACACAATCGTAAATCTCCAAAAGACTACTTACTTCTAAATCTTTTGTGATCACTTTTTTTCGGCAATAGAGTAAATACATGTTGATTTAGATTCACAGTTTTCTGTTTTCCTGAAAAAGATGTGGTTTATTAACACTGCAATGGTGTACGATTTGAAATAGTTAAACTTCAAAATATCTCTGCCCTGGTCACAAAAGTAAACTTAGAGGGGAATAATAGCCATTTTCCATACTTTTGATGCATAAACAATTACAAAATAACAATCATCACCCACCAACAAAAGTCATAATACACGGTGCTATTCATATGCACAAACACACATTTCTTTATTGAGGTTTCAACATTTGTTGATGTGCGACTTCGTGTACCCACTTCTCCTTCTGCATACGTTAGCACATTTTGGTTATTCTCCGCTTATTTGTATCTCTCTACCACTCAAGCTATTTCTGCAAGTAGTTCTTTTGAAATTGATAGATTTTTCTTGATAATTACTAGCGTTCTCGATTTACTATGGAAAAAAGGCTCCAAATTGTGGTGTAATGTGTCGAAGAAGATCGTGCTATGCTAGTGTTTCAAATGAGGAGGGCCTGCCCGCCTAAAGAATATGAATACGAAATCCTAGATTTTTTCCCGAATGGGAAATTCAAATTTCAGCCACAGAGAAGGTCACTGCCAATCTCTCCTTATATGAATGCATATGTGAACATTTACCAAACTGCATTTAATTTGGTACGCAGCCAGATTTGTAAGGAATTGATTTTCATTATTTTAACAAGACCAAGCACCCAAACCCTTGAAGAACAACAAGCATGTCATATATATATATATATATATATATATATATATATATATATATATATATATGTATATACATATATACATACATATATATATATATATATATATATACATACATATATATAGATATATATATATATACATACATACACACACACACACATATATATATATATATATACATATATAAATATATATATATATATATATGTATATACATATATATATATATATGTATATACATATATACATACATATATATATATATATATACATACATATATATAAATATATATATATATACATACATACACACACACACACATATATATATATACATATATAATATATATATATATATATATATATATATATATATATATATATATATATATATATATAAGTGTATGTGTGCACTTCTGTGAGTGTGTGTGCGTAGTAGTAGGGGTTAGTCTGTGTTGAAAGAGGAAATGAATAGAAAGAAATTATTTCACTTATGTAAAAGAAACGGTTGGTGCCTGTATATGTGCATTTTTTTTTAATCTGTGTACGTACTCTCCCATTTTGTGCGAGATATGTGCAGCTGATTGGCAGCAAGTTGAATTAAGTTGAAGCAACAGACGATGGAAAGAAGGAAAAGGAAAAAGGGAGAGATGAAAGATGGGCGGACATTAAATGAAGGAGGGAAGGCAGATATATTTCATAACAGTTTTTATTAATTTGCATATCAATAATGGTGGTTAGCAAGATAATCTCGCAGACCATGACTTCTGTGTTATGTTTGGTCCACACTAAAAGTCCAGCACTGGCGAAGTGCCAGATTAAGCAAACCACAATAAATATCCACACGCAATAGTCTGAAGATAAGCATAATTTACTTATGTAATGAGTTTGATTCCCCTTGATGCTCCCACACAGTGATCTTGTGCCAGAATGAGCTATGTTTAATGAATGAATATCCATTGTATGCCATCAACAGAATTTTTATTTGAAATATCCTCTGTACGATTTCGAGGATAATAAAATGATACCAATATATTTATCAATGTTCGATGTATATGATCAAGATTCACCCCTGGGTTAGGCCCATCGACAAGAAAGGGGATTATGTTGAAAAATGAATATTTGCCGAGAAAATGCTTTGAAAAATCTTTTTCGCATCATTTTAGCTTCTCTTATTAGCTTATTTCCGTTTAATGACTGTTCACACTCTCACTTGATCCCCTTTTTTCATTTTTTTCAATTAATGACCCCCTTCGTTTTTTTGGTTTAGTTTCATTCACTCCTCTCACTTTCTACTTTTATTCAATTTCTTTCTTCTTTTTTTCTATTTTCTTCTTTTCGCTTCCTTCACTCCCATTATTTATTTGTTTCTTTACTTCAATCAGACATTTTCTTTCTTTTTATGCTATGGTCTTTTTTTCGCGATATTTACTAACTTTGGCTTTGTACCACACAAGGTTGAGTGTGTGAAGATTGTGTTGCTCCAGTCTACAAAGTGGAGAGGGCTTTCTCCTGACTTGAAATTCAGCTCCCAGAGTCCTGGCTTTTCACTTGGGTTCGAACATCGATCACTGGCACCAGTAAAAAATGAGCAACTACCTCTGGCAGACCACGTGGTCATCTTACTTCTCTCTTTTCATTCGCAGTCTCTCTTTTTCTTTTTTTTTTTTTTCTTTTTCTTCTCTCGTCTTCTTCGTTTCTTACTTTTTTTCTTTCGTACTATATATTCTCCTACTGTTCGTTTTTTTTTTCTATCCTTCAAAAGAATGTTTTTTTCATAATTGATAATCTGCCTCTCAATATTCCTTCTATTCCGATTAACCCATTTTCCTATCTTTCTTTCTTGAATTTTTCTTTCTCTGTTCTTCATTTCAGTCAGTTCTTCTTTTTATCCTCCGTCACTCTCAACAGTTATGCCTCTTTTTCTTTCTTATTACCTTTTTCATTCCTTCATAAAATTCTCCCTTCGTTTTTCCTTCAGTATCTTCCTTATTTTTCTTCGGTAACTTTTTTTTTATTTTTATTTCTATTTTCCTTTCTTTCTTTCTTTCTTTCTTTCTTTCTTTCTTTCTTTCTTTCTTTCTTTCTTTCTTTCTAGTTAATATCTTCTTTTGTCTTGCCTAATAATGATTGTCTTCGTTCTTTACCCCTTTCCCAAGCTCGAACGATTGTCTGCATTTTCAAGTTCTACTTCCTTGTCCGCTTTTCTTTCTTTTCTCCCCCCCGCTTCTCCCTTATCTTCTTGCTCACTTATTCAATTGGTTGTTGTTTTTTTTTTCATTTCCTCCAACCCACATTTTCTTTCTTTTTTCTCATCTTTGTTGATTTCTTTCATTGTTTCTCCCATTTTTGTTTTTGTTTCCACCTGTCGTTCTTTTTTCTTTCTTTCTTTTTTTCTAAATTATATTCGCTAATTTTTCTCTTTCTTTTATTTCTATAGCTATATATTGAAGAGACAATTTACCTATCACAGATCTCATCACCAGCGCCGAAACAGGCTCTAAAATAATGGAGTGAATATCTTGACCTACACTCACATCCATCAATATCCGTTGTTCCTTCCACCACAGCCATAGCCACCACCACCCTTTCCGCAGTCCCCATGCCACCCATACCATCTAATCGACTGCACCAGCATCGAAGAACAATATTCTCCCGCTTCCCAAACAACCAGCGGAACAGCCACACCGTCATCTCCACCATCATACCCAATCACCCCTACATTCTCCCCCACCACCACCGATCGACTGTCCGACCCGCACCTTTCTTTGCATTGGCCCTGACGCCCTCAATGTAATTAAAATGTTATCTACTTGCTTAGTCTGTGACCCTTTTCCACGTTCTGGGATTTTAGCCAGTCAGTTGCAATTTCTGTTTAAACAAAGCATAGAAAAAAGAACAGTCTAAAAACATATACATATAAGTAAACATAAAAATCGTCGAAAATGAAAAACAAACAAAATCTCTTTGTTTCAATGCACAGAGATCCTGTGTGTATTTCGTTACTTCATCCGATTATTTTCCCCGGGAAATGTTAAGTCTTTACTCAATTTTTAAAGCAGCCATTTTCTTTCTGATATTTTACTGCAATATTTTACCTTACTTTTTAGTTTTTGTTTTCAATATTACTCTTATTTATTAATTTTATCCGGTCACTTTTTTCTTATTTTTTCAAGGGGGAAATCTTGCTTTATTTTTTTCTTTCCGTCTCATTTTTTAAAAGTTTGAATTCATTTTATTCCTTTTTGTTGTATTACCAAAGAACTTTAATCTTCATTGTCTTTTTAACAGGCCTTTGGTATTTGATTTTCGCCTCATAGAGTGAGATTTCTTTATACTTTTATTTTAACTATTTTTTCGTGTTTCTGAAGCAAAACAAAAAAAGAAAAATATTCCTTTCACCTCGCCTCAATCTTTAATTCCTGTATTAAATTCCGTTCTAGAAGTTAATGAGAAAATTAATCGTTAAATAAATTGAGGAAAAAGCTCAGCAACTGACAGGAATGATTCTTGATAAATCCACCAGACCTTTTTCATGTGTAAAAGGGCGGGAAAGTACGTGCATCTTTGCAGATATGAATGCTTTTGAATAGATGTATCTGCCGTGGCCCAGTGGTAAAGAGCTGGCCTCCAGATCGGTAAGTTGTGGTAACAATCCATGGCTGTCAAACCGAAGACTTTCAAAATGGTACTCAATGCCTCTCCGCAGAATACTCAGCATTAAAAGTAGGGGAGAGGAAGTCTTTGAATGGGATTGGTTACGTCAGAGAAGGATTGGTTACCCCAACGACACGGTACAGAAGGTGTGAACTCTGTACTGAGTTACGAGACCAAGGTCAAATCTTTCGAAGCATATATTAGTTCGTGGAAAGAAATAAGTATTATCGTGGAAGCCTCTGCAATCGTATACAGAAATAATGCTTTAGCCTGCATTCAAAGGGTAGGTTAAATAGGAATATTTTTTGAATCACAATATCGAAGAAACAATCTTAGTTCTTGTGGAATATATCCATTGACGTATGCATTTGCAAATTTATGCATAGTATATTTAAAGACAAATCACTGATCAACAACAAAGTTTCATCATTCATGTGCTGAAGTGTATT
>OY735203.1:32120295-32285295 GCA_963457665.1 Thysanoteuthis rhombus
ATTCTTATTGTCTTATACTTGTGTTTTGTTTAATCCACTCCGTAAAGTCAAGAAGGATCACTTGTGTGTGTGTCTAATTATATACACGTGTTTGTTTGTGTGTGTCTACATATTTATGTATTTGTGTGTTTGTGCATTTTTCATATGTATATTTGTATATACCTCTCTGTTTGTGACTATATATATACATGAGAAAAGCAGAGTATATCATTGAATTTACGAATCTTTTCATTTGGTGCCGGTATATGTATGTATTTGCAACTTTTGTGATGTCTGTGTATTTCCGTAGACAAATGTATCTGCTTAAGCAAGTGTATGCCTATGAGTAATGGATGCTGTGAGTGATCTGTACACTTTTAAATGAGTACCTTATAGTGATCTCAAATATTTTATGTGTGCATATATCTAGGCCTTTGCGCGCAGATATCGAACTATCGAAGTTCCGTCAAAAAATTATGAGTGATATCCCAAATGCATACAGCTGATAGTAACTTGAACGTTGACAGCCAATTTATCAGACATGTTGTCTATTCAGATAAAAAAGCATTAGTGGAAAAAACGAACTATACACACACACACACACACACACATATATATATATATATATATATATATATATATATATATATATATATATATATATATATATATATATATGTGTGTGTGTGTGTGTGTGTGTGTGTGTGTGTGTGTGTGTGTAACTGATTTTATGTAAAACAATTATCACAGCATAATATTTGATACCTGGTATTTTAAAGATATAAAAAGATTTTTTAAAAGCAAGGAAGAAAACTAGTTTTGAGTGGTTATAAGACCGAAAAAAAATTCAAAAAAGGCAAATTCACAATCAAGAAAGAAAAACATTATCAGGTTGTTCACGTTATAAAAGGGTTATGTGAATAAATATTGGATTAATGATAGAATTACTGACATATTCTTGTTTATTCAATAAATATTGATTGCAACAAATACATTTTTGAAGTAATTTTTGCTTTTTATTAAACAGTGAATTTGGCCAACAGCTGGCGTTCTATGTCGCGTTCTAAAATCATTAAATTTGTTTTATTTTCATTTAAAGAAATAAATACTATTTATTGTCATTGAAAGTGTAAGAGCAGTCGATATCATCCTTAATTCAATGGTGACTTGAAAGTTGATATTAATCGGTAATAAAATGTAGATTTCTCTCGTAAAACAGTACTTCAAACTGAGTTGTAAGAGCCATTTACGAGCCTAATTTACAAAATTGCTATCATTCCGCACTTTGTTTCACAGCAGCATTTATAAACGTGTATGCAGATAGTCGGTTTTATTTGCCAGATGCATTCTATTTTCCCGAGTTAATTATTTATTTCAAAAGTATTTCTTTATATAAAACAAAAAAATCTACAGAGCCATTCATTGTATAAATCGAGTGTTATGCCAGACTTCCAATCTTATATAATGACCTCTATGATTCTGTGGTGTCAATTCAAGTTTTGGTTTGTATTCGCCAGAAACATTGACACCCGCCCAGTATTAAGCAGCTTTGTTTCAATCTGATGGTCAAGTTCAAATGGTACGTTGATATGACAGGAATATTACACCTTACCAATGCCGCCAACAGTAACTACCCAAATATTACCTGGCAAATTCATGTTATTGATAAAATTACTGATATATTCTTGTTTGTTCAATAAATATTGATAGCAGCAAATAAAATTTTCGAAGTCACTTTTATTATAACTATAACGATGGACAGTTTGCAAAAGAACATTAAGTATTGCATTGGCAACTGCCTATGTTTGGTCTAATTACAGTCGTTTAAAGTATTTTATTCACACAAGTGAGTCTTTCTATAGTATTCTTGTTATAGTAAAGATGAAATCACTGACTTGAAATTTCTCGTTGTAAGTGTAGTTATAGCATGTCAAGTACGCCTTTGTGCAATCGAACAGCTGTTGCCCAATTGGTATGGGTTTATAGAAAAGTGGACACTAGATGCTAATCCTCGTTTTTAGATATTATAAATAACTAGCAATAATAATAGCTTCAGACCTCTAAAAGAGAAATAAATGTTTTTTAAAGTTCCTTTCACTTTTAGCCACAGGAAGACAAAGAAAAAATGCGTCCATCTCGATTTTGACCCCTGAAATTTAGAAAGAAATTTCCATAATTTTGATTCCTAAAAGTAAAAAGAATCCCCCACCTCGATTTTGACCTCTAAAAGAGCGAAAAAAAGTTCTGCGACGATTTTTGCGTCAAGAAATGGAAAGAGTCTCCTCCCAATTTGACCAACAAAAGTGTAAAGAAATTCCTGTCGATTTTGTCGCCTAAAACAGAAAAATTTCCCCTAAATTTTGACCCTTAAAAGAGAAAACAAAGTTCTGCCACAGCATTGACCCCTAGAAATGGAAAAAGTTCCCATCCCAATTTTGAGCCCTATGAAAGAAAAGAAATTCCCTTGATTTTGTCCCCTTGAAGTAAAAAGAAAGTTCTACTATGATTTTGACTCTTGGGAATGAAAAAGAGGAAAAATATTCTCACCTCGATTTGAACCGCTAAAAGTGCAAAAAGAAATTCCCCTAGAAGTAAGAAAAGTTTCCCATGATTTCTACCCCTAAATGTTAAAAAAAATTCCCCTTCAATTTCAAACCATAAAAGAGACAACAGATTATGATCCTTAAAAGTGAAAAAAAAAGTTCTCCACTTTTCTCACATTTTGTTTCCAATAAAAGTTTCCCTTCGATTCTGACCACTAAAAAAGAAAACAGTTTTTCCACGACTTTGAACCCTGGAAACGAACAAGTTTTCTCATTCTAATCTTGACTTCTATAAAGGGAAACAAATTTTCATCTCGACATTGACCCTTAAAAATGGAAAAAAGTTTCTCCTACGATTTTGATATTAAAAAATGAAGAAAACCCCTCTATTCTGAACCTTGAATTGAAAAAGAAAACTAGGACCAACATCAATGAAATCTTCCTCCTTGATTTTGACTCTCTAAGCCGTCGATTTTGACCCCTGAAATCGAGAAAAATCGACCCCTCAATCTACACTCAAAAGTATAAAAAGAAATTTCCCATCGATTCGAACCCTAAAAGTGAAAATGAAGCCAAGGGTTCAGCTGTGTAGTTACATCGTAAATAGAAACTCCTCTAACCACTCAAAATTTTTGCCCCGGGAAGAATTATTAGCATGAAAAAGATAAAATATTGTCTCGAATATGAAGGAATGAAAAAAATTATTTCAAAAAATAAAGGTGGACTGAATAAGTATTCTAAGATGACATCGTGATCATTATTATTATTACTATTATTATCATTGTTTTTGTTGTTGTTGTTAAGAATGTGTCCATGGAGCAAAAATATAACAGATAACAAGTGATATTTTCGGTTGAAATTCAGAACTACAACACAAGATTCCTTTCATTGAGTTTTGTTCGATGTGTGTCCCCCCACCACACACGCACTCATAAACTACAGTACACTCTGTGGTGTTGTTTCATTTCTGACATGTGCCAACAACTTTATGCTCATCATTTTGCTCGACTCCAATTTTCGAAGGATGTTTACCCGTCAAAAGTCAACCTATAAGTCAGCATAGCGACATTCGTACTTTGTGCTGACTGGTCTGTCCGTCTGTTCACCTGTCTGTCTCTTCATTCTCTCGCTCGCTTTCTTGCACATTCTCTTTGAATATTAATATGAATATACGTATATCACAGATTTCCAGTGGCTGATGGTCTGTACATCTCTTAACCCAGACAAAGTCACAAGTGAATGCTTGAATTTCATACAGCTCATACACTAGTTCATAGTCTTGCCATAGGTGGCGTCGTATGTGACGCCATCTCCTTGTTTATACTGTGTTGGTTGTTACTGCTCCATCGATTTTGTAAAATTCTTAGTCAAATTTGTTTACATCCACCCCATGCAAAGTGCAAATGTCGGTGGTAATATAAAGCGCAAACACAATTCCATATGGATGCAAAGAGTGGAAGTGATGAGGAAACTCAACAATTTGTCGCATTGGACTTGGTAATACTTCAAAATTCTCTATAGGTACAATACTGTGTTTGTTAAATCAGTATTTCTGTATCTGTTTCATTTGTATCAGTAAATTGGAACATTTATTTTAGTTTATTGTAATTAACAGTATAGTTGATTTTCAATAGTGGTTTAATTCAAGTTACCAGCAGTCTTTATGCTTTAATGATATGAAACGTGCATGATTAGTGGGTCAGAAGTATATGATCGAATTATCATTTGGTAACCATTATTGGTCCGGCTAGTTGGATAATCCTGAGCGATTCTGGGAACAAGTATCCCGGAAAATCAATGATATATATATAGAGAGAGAGAGAAAGAGGGAGGGGGAGAGAGAGAGAGAGAGAAAGTGAAAGAAAGGTTTAGACATTTTTTGTCTGTTCATTTTTCTAGTAATTATTTTTCAGTTTTTTGGTGTTGTGTTTTATAATCTGTTTTAAAAGACAAAATGTTTATTATTTTCAATAATACATGTTTAAATGAAGGGATGCTGCCTAAATACACTATATGTATATATGATGATAAATTATGTTAAATCATATAGAAACTTATTTTAGATGATTTTCTGTCATACAGTTATTGTTATTACTCACCCTACGCAACTTACAAAGAATAAAAAATGAAAGAAAATGGGGCTGCTGCAGGAAATTTTTTTAATTGTTTATTGTGTACGTTATCAAGGGTAGGATATACATTAAGCATGGAATGGCGGGAAATCATCTCAAATAAGTTTCTATATGATATAAAGCAATTTATAATCATTCCGTCGGACCACATTTGTTCTTTTCTCAATACACCCACACACACGCACACAAACACATACACATATATATATATATATATATATATATATATATATATATATATATATATAGTGAGAGAGAGTGAGGGAAAGTGAACGGTCACATCTACATGAATATGATGTTTAAGAAATAAGGATCAGAAGGTGTTTGGATGAACTTTTATCGTGTGTGTGTATAATTGTATTCGTGTATATGTGCGTGCGCATGTGTGTGTGTGCATTCATGCAAGCTCTTTTTTTTTTTAACCCAAATTTGGAAATAAGCTGAGAGGGTTTAACATCGTGATATCTTGATCCCTAATTGATTGTGATGCTTTAAACAATTCAGACAATTTTGAAATTTTCGTAATTTTTTTTCTCACATTCATTCAGTATTTGAAGAAAGAAAATCTAGAGATTAGAATTTTTACAATTTTACGTGTCAAGTTTAAAAGAATCTTTTATGCTTTCCTCCCTCCTTCCTGATGCATGCTTTTTATTGACACACGTGACTTGACTCTTTTCAGGGGGGGGGGGAGAAAAAAGTACATTGCAGCGAGTGGAATATCTTTGGCTAAGGATATCGGCAGTGTGAAATAGAAAAGAAAAAGAATTGAGCACATTTCCCGGAATTTATTCTGAAATTTTCGCTTTGCTAAGCAGTGCCTTCAGAATTTTGATTTAAATCCCATTGAAGCTACAAGACACTAGTGCCAAGTTTTCTTCTTCTTCTTCTTCTTCTTCTTCTTCTTCTTCTTCTTCACCATCATCAATTATATTTTGTCTTCTTTTTTCATCAGCATTATCCTATTCACCTTCTCTTACCTTATTCTCTCGTATACTATTTCTCTATTTTTCATCCTCATTTCCCCACTCTCTTACTCTCATCATCGTCATATTATTTGGTCTTCTCTCTATTTTGTCACTAATATACAGTTTACCTTGTTTTCACACCAACATCAGCAGCAGCAGCAGACTGAGTTTCCTAACCCTTTCTATGATATCTTTGACTCCTGCCTTTTCTCTGATATATTGCACTGTTTTATAATCTCTCCACGTAAAGTTGAGAAAGATTCTCTCATGTGCACGTTGCATGGTTTTCAGTTTGGGCGTCAATCTTTTGGTTATGTTCCACGTTTCAGCTCCATAGGTGACTATCAATTGGATACATTGGTTGTATACCCTTCTTGTATGAACGAGTGGGATTTTATTGTAATCGAAAGTCGAGCTTGCTGTACCGAAAACTGGCCAACCTAGTGGGATTCTTCGCTTTATCACTTCTTGTGATGACTTCATGCAGACACGCTGTCCTAAGTAGATGTAGTGGTCTACTTTCTCCAGATCTGCGTTTTCGATTCTGATCGTTGTGTCTTTGTTCCCAACATGTTTGTTGTACATGAAACTTGTTTTACTGAAGTTCATGAGGAGGCAAACTTTCTTACTTACTTTAATTCGTCCACCATTATTTGAGGATCTTGAAGTTTCTCAGCAGACGATGTCGTCAGTAAATCTAGGGTTATTTAGGTATTCTGATTCCTTTGTCTTCCAATTTTAGATTTTGGAAGATCGTCACCAGGCAGGTTGTGAAGAGTTTGGGCGAGTTGTTATCACCTTGTCTCACTCCCTTTTCAAGTCGGAAGATTTTATATAGCCTGGCGAAGGGACTGCTGTGCCGGTATATATGCTGCAAGACCCTGACATATATAGGGTCAACACTTCGTTGTATAATTACGTCAATGACTTTGAAAATTTCGAAGGCCTTCTCAAATTGAACAAATGCAACAGCTAGTGGCATTGTATATTCTACTATTTTCTCTTCTTGTTGGTTTACAGAATCGAGATAATCGATGATATAGTATTTTTTTCTGAAGCCAGCCAGTCCCTATGGATGGTTTTCATTTAGCGTTCTGGTGATTCGGTTGGTGATCACTTTAGAAAAGTTTGTCTGTCTATTTGAGTAGATTTATTGGCTTGTAGTTGTTGAGGTCTTTAACGTTTCCTTCTAAGCTTTATAAAATAATGAAATATTGTAAGCATTTTAAAAATTAAGAGCGTTACAATTGAGAAGAATACATCTTCATTCAAAGAACGGCCCAAGTCTTCCCCACAACATGATGTTTGACACAAAAGAAGACTCATAGTACATATGATTTATTTATAGATTCATTCTGAATCAGCTCAGAAATAAGATAATTGAATTGAGTTGAATCTGTTGTTTTTTGATTCACTTTGTTCATACATGTAGGGAACTGAGGGCGTCCCACTTGAGCCATTTGTGATTTTTCAGTGGATATTGTGTTTGAACTCTTTAAATTACAAGGTATATATGTAATCTTGACGCTGGACAATAGGATGCTTAACTAATATAGCCCAGTAATCTTCAAGCTGAAATCGATTTATAAATGCTATTTGAATGTAAAGGTATCGTCAGTCATCAATGAAATTTTTCCCCTATAACTTTTACATTATCTTATTCATGTACATTAAGTTATTGTATCAAAGTTCTTTAGCACAAAATGAAATATTTATGAAATGAACAGATCGTATCGATAGGAGCATATAAAGGCTCAAATTATATAAACCAAGACAAGATGCTATTCAAAATATTGTGTAACTAAGCCTGCACTGATCGATTGAACCACTGAGTATTGGTCAGCGTATACCTTGGCTACATAAGTGCTCACATGGTAATGGGTGGAGAATCAAATCCCACATGGGGCTCATTCCCGATCATCGCTGTTGTTTTGTTCACAACTGTGAATAATTTGGTTCAGACAAAATTTAGTTCCTGAAACTGTCTTTCCTTATTCACATTGTCGGATACTAATATCCATTACTTATCACATAAATATGTATATATATATATATATATATATATATATATATATATATATATATATATATGTGTGTGTGTGTGTGTGTGTGTGTGTGTGTGTGTGTGTTAGGAAATGAATATATGATCCGACGGAATGATTATAAATTGCTTATTTGAAATCATCTTCATTTCCTGTTGCAGCCCAATTTTCTTTAATTGTTTATTCTGTTTACCTTGTCCTGGCCAAGTGATACATTAACCATGTAATGACGGGAGATCATTCCAAATAAGGGTTTCAAAATGATATAGCGCAATTTATTATCATTACATATATATATACCTTCAGTTCTGGTAAAGGTTTTCCTTTCTTTCATTCATCCCATCTTTGGTTTGTCGTCTCAAGTTTAACATAATTCCTTTCACTCTTAATTTGATTTTTCTTTATTTCTCTACTTTGTTTTTATTGATCTTTCTTCCCGTTATTTTCAGAATCATTCCTCCAGTTCTCCCGATCTCTGATTCTTTCAACCTCCAATCTCTTATCTTTACTGCCTTTTTATTTTCCATCTATTTTTTATATATTTCTTTCTTTCATCATAATTTTAATTTCTTCTTTTTTTTTTCTTTTCTTTTGTAACCTCAACCGGCCTTCTCCCCCTGTCTGCCACACCGTGTCTCCGCCCGCAAAAGTGTTCGCACCCAACAACGTTATCGATTTTTAACGCTTACGGCACATTAACACACAATGGCAATTTCCAGCCACTCACAAAAGAGCACTCAATTACTGATTAAATGCACACTATTCCATTTCCTTATTACACAAGCCACTCTCGGCCCGGCTTGATCTGACACGATCCAATCAACCAATACAAAAACGACGAAAAATAGCATTGTAGAGTAAGTAAAATAAATATGAGAATGACACCAAGTTCAAGCAAATTAAGTTTTACGCAGTTATAAGTTCGAGATTTTGCGAGAATTATCAATAGCAACTGACGTCTGTGTTATAAGTTCTCTTTCTTTATTTGTTCCTTCCGATGAGTTAGACCTGAGAGGTTTGGCGACTGGGGAGTGTGTGAGTTCTCTTATTTTTACTTTTCTTTTTACTCGACATATCATTTATTCTCGCTCAAATATTTATGCAGTGATCATTTTAATAATTATTTCTTTGCTCTCTTCTTTCAAAACATCTGACGTTTTGTAAGTTCGTCTCTGATTGATGAGTTACAAGTGCTCTACACTGTAAAATCATTGTTCTAGCTTTAATTTTATGCATATATATATATATATATATATATATATATATATATATATATATATATATGTGTGTGTGTGTGAGTGTGTGTGTGTGTGTGTGTGCATGTGTGTGTATGTATGTCTGTGTGAGCATGTGTGTAGGTAGGCTAATATACCTACGAGTGTACCCTTATGTACAGTACTGCTTACAAGTTTTTGTACAAAACAGAAAATTTGCCTGTATGGCTTGGTTTCGCAAGGGCAATACAGAAACAATACGCAAGAAGAGCCAAATTTTATTGCAGTCAGAGCAACAATGCGTGCGTTTAGCCACGTTTTGTGTTTGCGAATGCTAGTTTTCTGGGAAATGTTTTTCTGATGGAATTAAATTGTTAATTGAATCAGACCAAATATTTTTTCTATCCTGTAAAAACTTTGTTTAGAATTGATCTATGAGGATGCAAAGGTTAACTAACATTGCCATTTATAAGAGTTGCGAATCTGGTTACTTGAATAAGGGTCAACTACGCCAATCTATGTTTGAAAAAGAATTTAATTTTAAACAAGAAACTCAAACTTTGTGTTTGTTCAAATAATTATGAGCAGTACATTTTATATAAACGATACTTTATTCATATCAAAATTACTACTCATATGTATATGAATATAGACCATATAACTATTATACATCAATAAAACATAAATATATAAGTAAAATAACTCATTTTATATAAAATACATGCATACCAAATAGATATCCTGTATCTATGTAAGACATGCATATTCAATGTTCAAGGGTGAAAACCTGCGCATAAGTATTGAACAAGCACAAATTTTTCTTTACTATGATTTGAAACTTTCCAAAATGTATATTGTTCTCATTGAAGTAGTTTAGATTGGCAACTCTTCCAAATAGCAATGCTACGTAGCCCATTGCAATCTCATTGATTCCCATAAAAGTTTTTGAGGAACAGAAAAAATAATTTTAATTTAATTCTATTGAAAAGGAATTTCGGAAAAAAATTAGCATTCAAAACCACAAAACATGATTAAACACATGTCCAATTGTGCTGATTACAATAATATTTGTTTTTTTTTCTTATTCATTACTCTCAGAACCTTGCCATGAAATTGAAATTTCTGTTTTGTTCAGATACTCACAAGCAGTACTGCACATCTCATCGGAAAACAAAAACAAAAGATGAATTTCAATTATGTATACGCATACACACACATACACACACACGCACACACTCATATACACATATATTTGTGTGTATGTGTGTGTGTGTGTTCATTCATGTAAACATCCTATATAACTGAGCATCCATGCAATCAAATACAAATGCATATGAACAGATAGATATAGATGGACATATATATGTGTGTATGTGTGCGTAAGAGTGTGTATGCGAGATATATATATATATATATATATATATATATATATATATATATATATTTATATATATATATATATATATATATATTTATATATATATATATATATATATTTATATATATATATATATATATTTATATATATATATATATATATATTTATATATATATATATATATATATACACACACACACATATATATATATATATATATATATATATATATATATATGTTTATTACCTATATACATATATAATGAAAATTTCCAATGGAGACGTACATAGTTAATACTTGAGCATTACTGAAATTAAAGATCTCCGTAGATAGTTTAGAGTATTATATGCATACAAGTATAAATTGTTTCTATACTTGAAGGCCTACAAAGATTTTTTTTAATATTTTGGCATTAATTTTTCATTCCTCTGCTTATTTCGAAATGTGTACTGGTTTCCTCATTCATTACTATTTCCCTTTATTGTATTGTCGTTATTAATATTGTTCATCGCTAATTAAACTGAATAGCAATAATTATCCGTTTCAGTGACGTAAATCATCCTTCAAATTTATTTTCAATTAACTGGAATGGATTAAATTTAATTAAAACAGAATATCAGTAAACTGGAAGAATTCGTACCAGAAGGCATAACATCAGTTCACAATTCACATAATCAGTCCTAAGTACCTCAACTTCAATAAATAAAAATTTTCAAAAAAGATCATTAAGTCTAAAAGTTATTGAACTATTTTTTTCTGCAAGCAAATTAAAAAATACAGTAGGCAAATCAAAAACTCCGACATGAAAATTGTAGACTTCTACAAACGAATCAAAAACTGCTGCGAGAAAATTAAAAAATAAGGCGAGCAATTTGAAAAAATATTGCAAGCAAATTTTTTAAAAATGCTGCAAGCTAATTAAAATATACAAGCAAATTAAAAAAAATAATGCAAGCAGATTAAAAACAGCGAAAAAGAAAACTGTATTGCTGAAAATGAATAATCAAATAATAACATTTAATACTTGGATTGTTGCGATTGTTCATTTTCTGAATTATATTTTTTGAAACTTGAGTATCCCCTGTGGTTTCTCCTTTATTATCATGTTTCTTTCTAACGATAGTGGAAGAATCAACAGAAGTTGAAATGAAAAAAACAATTGATGATAATGATAGAGATAGTTCTAAAATATGTCACACAGACATCACTTCCCCATCGTATCAACAGGATAGAGTATGTGGATGAGTCCTTATGAGTCCAGCAAAGCCTGTAACGCAGGACAGTTTATGTCACAACACACACCCTTGTGTAGAGGGTTCCACATTAATTAGATCTTGTAGCATTTGCTATCATTTGCTATTGTTAAGAGGTAAATAAATAGGTTTTTTTCTTTGTCTGTTTACACTAGAAATTGCTCCTATCAAATGGCTCTTATCTTGACCTAACGTTTTAATATTATCCCAATGTGCCTTAGAACATCTTTGCTTCACTTTAGATGCTTTCAAAACATTTACGGTAGTAGAAATGTAAATGCTTATTCAATTGTTATTTTTGTTCACTTTTGCCATAGAACAAAGGCAGAGCAAGAGGAGACAGCAATCTTGGGCGCAGGTGTGAAGGGATACAAAATTTTCTGGCCTATTAATCAATAGTTATATCCCACTAAGATATAGTGCAACTGCCCCAGGCAATGTCTTTGCCCCCGGGTACCTTGTTTGTCCCTGGATGCTGTTGAGCCTTGCTACGACAATGCGTTTGAGACTAAACGAAGCTAAAGGTTAACAGTTAAAACGAAGCCTTCAATAACATCACAGCTTTGAGCAAAAGCTGGGGAATGAATAATACATATGATATGATACTTTGATTAGCAGCTCGTTTTAAAACCGCAAATAACAGTCGTATATCCTATAGCAATCTGCAGGCATAAAGCCTTTCTTTCCATACATGTGGCATAGATATGAATGTTCATGAAAACCCATCTTCTTAGGCTTCTTGAGAGTCGTTTTATATACGTTTGTAAATTCCAGATTGCCAGCATTTGATAGTGATAGTTTCTATTGTTCAGAGTTATCAATGATAAATTAAAACCGATCTGTTTAACGAAAGAACACCAGAAGAAGATGATGATTGTATTAATGTTTGATATAATAAGGCTTTGAAAATTAAACTGTCTCCCAGAAAGCAAACTTTCAATACCTACCATCATACTATCTTTCTGTTAAACAAGGTCAAAAGTAATTGAAAACTGAAGGCGAATATTGTCTACTCGACTAATATGTATAAATAAAAACTATTTTTAAAATCTTTTGCAATCTGTGTACTTATGCTGTATGCCGTAGAGACGAGTCTCAGTTTTTGTGTTGGTCTTGCTTATTTATATCATAAATGGCGTTGGCTATTTCCTTTTATTACGACTCTTATATTATAAGCAGCATTCCATTAATAGTGGTTGTAAATGTCGCTTCCATATTTCACAGATTCTTCTTCCCTTGGATAGATTACTCATATTTTTCTACTTCTTAAACGTTCTATTTCAAATTCATCCATTATTCATCAACTCTATCTGTCTGTCTGTCTGTCTCTGTCTATCTCTCTCTGTCTCTCTCTCATTTGACTTGTTTTTCTTTGTCAATTATAATCATATTCGTTCTTGCTTGATTGGAATAATTAGTCGAGGTACAGATTGACTCTGCATTTTAAGGATATATCAAAAATAAGATCTGGCAAAATGTAACTGGCCGAGTTTGAGATGGGAACATGTGATAAAAATATAGAAGCGAATAAATTGTTTTGTTTTTTCTTAAAATGACGAGAAATTCATAATACAAACCTAAAGAGCAAACTGACTACAAGCATAAAAGTGTAAACTAACTGTATAGTACAGAATAAGTTCCTTTTAACATGAAGTAGTAACATAAAGCGATTGATAGTAAGTGGTGATCTGAAAGACGGCATCTACTTCACAGATCAACCATGAAGTCATCACTTCATCATCTTCATCAGTCTTTTATCACCCGTTGTTAGACATTCACCTTCCCTAGAAATCGTCAGATCTCTCTATCATGGGCATCGTGGAGCCAATACTTTCTGAACTTGTCTAGTTCGTTTCTCCATCCTGCCATCCTCGATTACACTGTGATATCTGGGGATCCATGTTGAAAAATTCTTACGGATGTTTTGTGTTTTCTTTGCTTCTAACCCCTAAGATGTTGTTTTTTAAGTGACAGAATCAATTATTATCATTATTGCCTTTAATTTCTATCGTTATTTAATTCCTATAGCTGTCAGTTTTCAAGATTTTTTTAACCGCTCTGATTTGTTTTTCCCACACCCTAACACATCCTTCAACCTACTTCTTTTTTTCTCTCTTATCATCATCAGCAGCAGCCGTAGCATCAGCAGTAGTTGTAGTATTTGGGAAAATATCCTTTTTGTTGTTGTGGTGGTTGTGGTGTTGTCTAACGTTTTTGTTTTCCATGTTTATTTGGTTGGCATTTTTTCCCCATCCTCATTTTGCGATTCATTGATTACGTATAGTTTTGAATTCTATTTCTTCCCAACAACATCATAATCATCATTTTTATCGTAATCTTTATCATCATTAGCTTATTAACAATATTATAATAATCACTATTGATTTTCTGATAATGATTACAGGAATATTAAAAAAAATATCTATCGGCAACAACGATAGCAATCAACGATATACGCTTTGTTTTCCTTCTTCAGTTTTCTGTTTTCATCATTAATGCCGTTTTCAGAAGTATCATTTTACCCGATTTTTTTCACGAGATTGTTCAGATCTCATTGCAGCAATAGCTGCATAAAATATCACTTTGTTCACTCTTTCATGATGATTTTTATTATAGCCTTACAATTATCTTGTTCGTGATACCTTTATACTCTTTTCGTACTCTCCACTCTTTCCTCTCTCTCTCTCTCTCTTTCTCTCTCTCTCTCTCTCTCTCTCTCTCTCTCTCTTTCAATATATATACTTATATATGCACACGCGTGTGTGTGTGTGTGTGTGTGTAAGAGAGAGAGTATTCATGTGTATGTTTGCTTATGCGTGTGTGTCTGCGTATCCAATCTTCAGTTTCCTTTTCGAATTATCTCTCTTTTTTTTAAACTTGCAGAAAATCGTTCTTTTCATTTTTATTATCCTTTATTTACAATTAAAGATGGGGGCTTTCTCTTCTTCACCAACAATCTGGCTTTTCTGCTTGAATTATCAATATTGTTGATTTGTTTTTGTCTTTTGCAGAGGCCAGCATGATGCTATCTTAATCTGCGAAGTTTTGCTTTAATTTGCCTAATGTAATTTGAACGTGATAGGTTAGAATTAGTCGCTTAGGATCAAGAGAGACAAGAGAAGGAACAAACAGATGTATGGCGTTTACAATTAATGTTCGAATAAGATTAGGATGGAAAGATGGAGTAAAATACATCGTAAGTAAAGAGAGAATAAAAACTGATAGTGAACACTCGGGTGGTGTTCGGGCATAGGAAGGAAAAGAAAGAAAGACAAAAAGAAAGAAAGATAATCGATCAAGAGAAAAGAGAGACACAGGAAAATAGAATAAGAGCTCCAAGAGAAGAGGATGAAAAGAAAATGGTATTCAAGGTAAGAGAAAGAAGTGAAAAGAACGGGGAAAGTGGTTAAGAAAAGAACTGAAGGTTCAGATAATCGTAAAAATTATTTGACTGACTGATGTAATTCGAAAAGAAGACCAGCGAATAGAATTCATATACTTGAAACTGAAAAGGCCGCTTATGTAGTCGGAGAAAAATTGGAGGTAATTAGTAAAGAAGAAAAAAATGAATGACGATAGAGGAAGAAAGAAATGAAGTGCAAAATGGAAAGAAAGAACTGAGGAACAGTTGTTTACTCAGTTCAGTCTGGCACAAAGCCACAAGTATGAGATACTCGACGAAGAATGAACTCACTTCTCATTCGTAATGATCTACAAGATCAGCTTGCCAGCCATTACCCCATAATGAAGCTGCAAAGAGGGAAAATGATTTTTTTAAAGAAATAAATGCAAATTCAAAACGGAAAAATTCAATAAAAGACATAGGAAAGGGAAACAATCGAAGTGGTGGAGAAAAAAATGCAGGCAACTGTACGGGGAAAAGCCAACACCTGCTTAATTAAGTAAGGCCATCCACATTTAATTGCAAATAATGAAGAAAGAAAAATAATCGCCCAATTTAGAGAATTCCAAATCGTTCTTCGGTACAAGTTTATGATTAAGAAAAAGATTTAACGAAACTCTGATTCAGCTGTACAAGGGCATGTAATAACAGACGACAAATTGAGTATTTTTTATCCTTTGGAACGAGTTTACTGGCACCAAATATCAGAGTTCTACGTTATTTCGTACCTAATAACATGAATTACCGTCAACTCGTGTTTCCATTTTAATTTCTTTTGCTAGCAATGAATTATACCTTGATCATAATTATCATGATCAGTCTTTTATTGTCCATAGTTGGACATAGATCTTCTCCAGGATTTGCCACACCTCTCTCTGGGCGTTGCGGAGCCAATACTCTCTGAACCTGTCCAGTTCGTCATGCCATTTAATATTCTGCCAGCCTCGGTCCACATTCGATCTCCGGGGATTCAAGTTGAGAGCCATGATGTCCATCGGTTGTCTGCCATTCTTGAATATACCATGATGGATTTGAACAAAACAGGAGTAAAGATTTAACTAGAATGAAAATTAATATTTCTTGCCCTTGGCAGAAGGTCACAACAATAGGGTAATCGTTCAAGATCGAACCCCGTACACTACTAACGGTGTGAGAAACCAACCAGAACATTTCAATGATTGTCTGAATTTCTGAGATGAGGAATTATCATTGAGAGCTTGACCTGCCGAAATTCCACACATATTCTAACCTCTGATTGGAGATAAACAAGGATATCTATTAGGCCACCACTGTACTTCAAAGACATAGGATGAAAATAACTTGGCAATACTAAGTTAAGAGGGTCTTTTAATGTTTGCAATAATATGAATTAGACACTTCCCTGTGTAAATAGCATCAATGGGCTGAAATCATTCAAAACCATGAACACCAATAAAAGATTTTCTTTGAATATCCGTTATATTTCAAGATAGGAACCGTTTATAGTGATCGACGAAATATTCTATATCCGTACATCAATATTGCTAATTCAAAAAACGAAAAAAAAGTGTTGCTTGGAGTAAGATTAATTATTAATTGAAATGATAATCGAAGCGGTTTGTGGAGAAAAAAAGCGTGAATTCAGAAGTCAATGAAAAAAGTCCTTATCATCTTTTCTGCTGTAGGCTTATTATCCCATCTATTGTATATGAAATTTTGTTTAAATGCTAAGTACAAATTTCACTGTTCCTGACTAATAACCTGTTGAGATATTGAAAAATAATTAAGTGAAACCTGTTGTGACTTTAATTTTCGATCTGCAGATAGATAGGCAATTGACAT
Source organism: Thysanoteuthis rhombus (assembly GCA_963457665.1). Lineage (NCBI taxonomy): Eukaryota > Metazoa > Mollusca > Cephalopoda > Oegopsida > Thysanoteuthidae > Thysanoteuthis > Thysanoteuthis major. The sequence continues at coordinate 32,137,030 of OY735203.1, forward strand.
ATCCATCAGGCCTACGATCTACTCGTTGATTGTAAGGGGAAATTAGCTTGAAAACTCTTAGAATTTATATTCAAATGTTTGTAAACACTCGAAATAGTCATCTAAATTTTGGTCACATTTATTTTCCCAAATGATATTGATGCCTTAAACACATTTGAAACAACAGAAACTAAATTCTGCATTTTCTTTGTATTTTTATTACATTCTGAAAAGATAGGCCTTTGAAGTTTGAAATCTATCGCTTCTTTTTTCCATTTTTTCAATCGATAAATAATGAATTAGAACAAAACTAAAATGTAATAATATTTTCTTCTTACGGTGAATGGATACAGTTTAGAAAATAAAATCCTCAGCGACTTCGCTGCTGGCAACTTGAAGTCCCATTAATTGTACGTAAAAATGTTATTATATTTTATCCTTATTCTTTTTCAATAAATTTGATATCACGATAATGGTGAAATTAACTATTAGTTGGAAAAATTAATCAAAATAGTGGTTGTAGATTTTAAACATTAGTGACGGTCGGACAAAGGTTTCTTTAGCTTGAGTTAGTCTGGCTGTGTAGCAATCTGGTTGGCTGACAATGTATCTGTCACGCGTACGGGCCACACCAAATGCAACTGGGGGGGGGCTAAAAATTTAAACAATTACATAGTATTAGTAGAAAAAAATGTTTTTTCCCTAAATCAATTTTTTGGGGCGGAGGGGGGTCAATTTCCAATCTAAGTTTTTGCTAAACTGATTCCTTAGCTTGTACTGGGTAGCAATCACGCTTGTTTTGTTGTTGTTGTTGTTGTTGCTGTTTTTGTTTTGTTTTTTGTTCCGTTTTTTTTTGGGGGGGTCCAATTTTTTTCATTCAGGCATTTTGTAGCGATCATTGACCATCAGAAGGTGAGAGAAGTCACTTATTCATTCATAACCCTTTTTCCAATTTTTGATTGATCACACCAACACGAGATGCTACCAAAAGGGGTGGTCATGCGATAGTTTCTATTGAGTGACTAACCAGACCTGTTATATTCCTATTTTTCTATCAAAAGATTGTATAAAGAGCGAATATAATGCATTCATAATTCTGTTTATACGTCTTGGTGTGCAGAAATTGCCAAACTTAATGTCTAAAGCAGCAAAGATAACATTGAAAATTCAACTGCAAAACCGTCTCTTAATGATGTCCAATTAATGGTTGTGGCTCTGGTTTTCTGAACTGCAATCTAATGATGGGCGATACACTCTAAATGTCCGTTTAATTGCAAATTTGATCTTAAATTGTAAAGACCCATCCAGCCATTTTTCTTTAATTATTTCTTCGTTTGTATTAATCTCTTTAATTTCCCTGTTTCACTCATTTTTTGCATCTTTTTTAATGCCTTTTTAATAACAATTGGGGGGGGAGTTTTGATGCAGCCCCAGGAAAACAAGTCGCAGTGGACTGAAATAATCTCTAATAATCTTAGTAATTTTGATCTGCTATAATTTTAATACCAGTAGAATGTAAAACGACATGACTATCCATCCAGCCGTCCATCCATCGATGCATCCATCTGAGCAGCCATCCGTGTAGTGCTGTCAAAAGAAAAAGAAAAAGGCAGATGCTCGGACTGCCCGGTTTGCAAGTATGAGGGGACGAGGATTATACAAAGACCCTTTTTTTTTACTAAGAGAAAGAGAGAGAGAGGAGGGGGTAGAGAGAGAACTCAGTTTTGGGGCGGCTCGATTTTTTGCTTGTCTGTGTCATTCTCATTTGCTATTGTCTTTCATTCTTCACTGAACTTGTGACACCTTTCCCGCGTTTTTTTCAAGTCACGTGACTCCTGTGATGCAAACGAGTTTTTTTTTGGTTTTTTTTTTTTTTTCAGACGTGAAAAGTGCACAGTTTCTGACTTCGATATTAAAGCATAAAAAAAAAACCAAGAAAAAAAGATAAACGATTTCAGAAAAAGAAAAAAAAAATCCACGGAGATTGAAGAGCAAAAAAAAAAAAAAGCAACAACATACGTAGGATAGAACCACGAAGATAAAAGGAATGAGGCAGATACTTTCGGGGAAAAAATTCTAACATCATTTTCGTCCGTCAATGTCATTATAATCGTGAGAAGAAAAGATGGAAGCAACTGCGAAGATGGCGTATGCCAGATTGCATAACTTAATGATCGATAATAGTTATCAAACATGCGTCGAGTCTCTTATTTTCCCTTTTCTTGCTCTCAAGCTCTCCCTTACGAATGCTCTCCTTTTCGAATCTCTTTCTTATTACCCCTCTCCAAATAACATTTCTACCAAATTTCCTTTCTCTTTTCTTACTTTCCTTTTCTTATCTTCTATTTTCATTAATACTTTTTTCTTCCATGCATTGTTTATGCTTCATTTGTTACTATTTCCTTCTCCCGTCAGAGTTTGCCAATAACTTTCGGAAGTCCAAGTTCTTAGGTTTAACGATTAACGTTGGACTTTCTACGGCTGGTTTACTATCAGTAGTTTTATTATCTTTAAAATGATATTGAATGCGTAAAGAAATTATTTTCATTATTTTTCTTGGCATTTTTTCAAAATAATTATTTTCTAATGAAATATTACCATCTCTTGTTCTTGAGGTTTACTCGACTCAGCTTAGTTCAGGTTTGACTCGAGAAGGATGTGGGGAAGATTGTGTTGCTATAATTTTCTAGAGTGAAAGGTCTATCAGTCTAATTTGAAAACTAGTATTCAAATCTTGGATTTTTCTCAACAATCTCCTACACAAGTTGGAATTACGCAACTATCTCAGCCATGTGAGAGGCTCTTGGTATAACGTGTTTTTATTCACTGCACATTATGATTCCAATACCTGTAACTAATTTTGGTTAGTTTTTTGATTAATGAATAATTTATTTGTAATTATTTGCTTTATCATTTAGAGGAATCCTTAAATAATTTACGCCTCTTCTGGGTCAGTGCGTGTGTATGTGTGTATGTGTGTGTGTGTGTGTGTGTGTGTGTGTGTGTGTGTGTGTGTGCGTGCGTGTGTGTTACAATCTAAATATCATTGTCGTTATTTTTTTATTTTCATCATTTATTTCAATACTCTCAATGGATCTTATAGATTACCAAGTGTTACTATCTTTCTACAACTATCCAACACCTTTTACAATAAAGTTCAGCTCGTCTATTGGACAGCCACTGATATTTTTTTTAAAAACCTTTACTTTCCGTTTGTGACATTCTCCAAGGAATGGATTGTTATTATCAAATCTCAAACGCATAGCAGTCTCAAGTCTTCCTCCGATTTCTAACTGATCGAATGACTTTACAAAAATCTTTAGGACTATTCCCAATGCACCAGTGTACGATCGTCTCCTTCATTTGTCGGTATCTCACTAGCAAAGTTCTGATGATAATCCATACTTTCACTCTCTTCCAGATTGTCCCTGTGATTCCCCTGAACAGTCACATCCACCCTTTGACAGGTTTTTTTCCTTGTCTATCACAATTTGGTTAGATTTTCTGACCTTCATTGGGCGATCTGTCTTCCTTCCAAGACTTCAAAATAATTTTCTCCCTTCTGAGGAGAGCTTATGATGGGTGGCCATATCCTTTATTTGGAAGGTCGAATCCAAATCTTTTACACTATTTCCATAGAATCACTCCTCCGGCCTAGACTTCTCTGTTTTTTTCTTTAATTTGCTGGATAATATTCATTACCATTTCCCACATCCAATGGAAAAATGATATTCACTATTTCCATGCATTCTATTTAATGTTTACTATCTTTATCTATGTACTATTGTGTATTGTCTTTACCAATGTTTCTGTTTCAGGTTATGGTGTTTTCTGTACATTTGCTTTGGTGTTAGTAGTAAAAGCAGAAGTATCATTTTCCTCTTTCTCTTCCCCACTTTTCTTATACATGGTTTTCTCTCACAACACATTTTACTCTTTCGGATTCTACACTTCTAGTACATCGCTGGATCGGGAGTTATTGACGAACCTACATATATAAAATACCTGGTATATTTTAGATAGTTTTTCTGTTTATGAGGAATCTTATGCTTCGCTTGCAATAGAAAATAATTGTCACCCTATTAAGTACACATACTAAAAAGTAGTTGGATACATCTCATCACTATTCTACAATAAATCCATTATCCGAACAAGATTAATCACTTACATTTTATCAAGTTTTCAGGGATTGTCAATCGGACGGAAGTACAACATTTGTTTTTGTCTACAAACATGACAGGTGTTTATTTTAAATTGACTAATCCTATAAGCTATTCTCGGTTTAGATTTGAACTTTAGTCTGTTATATTTATAATAAGGGTGAAGTGTGTTGGTTATAACTTGTTTTGATTTTTATTGTTGATATTTCCGAATCATTTTTAAAGAACTCAAACAAACTTGAAGTGAACAAACCTTGGCACAACCAGCAACTTTCAGCAGAGACTGGTGAGTATTCAAATAAGTATCTCTATCCTAGCCTTCCACTGGATAATCCAACTCCTAATTTATATCATTTGATACACTTTGATACCCACCCCTGTCTTAGTTTTTAGAACACTTAATATTATCTTCAATTATTAATCGACCAAACCAATTCGATGATCATCTGAACTGTGTGTTTCCCTGGGAATGCATTAAGTAATACTTTTGGCCAGGCAACCTCAGAGCTTTAATTGAAGCGATATTGTGTATCATGCGTTAAATGCTGACAGAAACTATCTAAGGTGTCTGTGTATTTATCTGATAGAGGGAATTAGATCAAAGAGATAAACTTGGGGAAAAGTGTAAAGTGTCGAAGAGAGAGAGAGAGAGAGAGAGAGAGTGTGTGTGTGTGTGTGTGTGTGTGTCTGCGCGCGCGCGTGTGTATGTGTGTGTGTGTGTGTGTGTGTGTTTGTGTGTGTGTTTTTGCTGAAATCCAGCAGTTCCTGATCGGTAGGGTTTCGCGCTGGGGCTGATATTGTTTATGGGCAATCTGCATCGTTCGAGTATGAATTTAGTTATTCATGGATTAATATTGAAACAATATGGCTACTGGTCGCTGTTGTTACTAATTAGATAACTGACGATTCGATACATTTCCTTTTGTCTTTGTTTGGTGATTTCTTGATGATTCATGCATGTCGTGGATTAAAACTGTGGCCTGATTTATTCCGATGTCTTGTCTGTGCATTGAAATAGTTATAAATAGTTATAGTTATAAATTCTGAGTGATCTGCAGTGTTCGCAGACTTTTTTGGCGTTGTCTGTAGGTTTCTCCGACTCTGATGTATACTTCAGAGCAATCCTGACGAGGAATTGCATTTATACGTGCCTCGGAGTTATTTCCGGTTCGTGGTTTTGTAACAACTCTTTGATCGTCTATGATGTGATTCTAGTAATGTGTTTCTGGGTTTCTTATAATTGTTGGCAAAAACGTGGTTTGTGAATTAGTTGGTAATACGTGTCTGGTTGGGATGATATTGTTTTATCATTTTTACAAGTGTTGTGCATTTTTTTACGTTTTTTCTTCTTCTATTGTGTATGAAATGTGGAAGTGGAGGTTCTTAAATTCGTGTAAAATGTAATTTTCTTCGTTTTTCGCATATTGTTGGACGCATATCCTGATTTGCTGGCTCATGTGTGAAGACTATGAGGCGCTCAGCTAAATTAAGTTTTCTGTTGAGGTATTTAGGTTTTATCCGGGGGATATATTAAAAGGGTACGACGTACACTAGTGAATCGGCTGGGTGTCTGAAAGTACTGTGAAAGGGGGTTTTATTTTTTGATGTTTTTTGTCCCTGGTAAAGGCTTTGAAATAGTATTTTCAACGCTAAATTTTTAAACAGCATGTACACTACTCGAATCAGTGTATTTTTTTTCTTTTTAAGGTCAGTATATCAAACTGAAAATATGAATAAAAGAACTTCCTTACTCTTTCTTGATAAGATGACTCTTTTTGTACAACATTTTTGGAAGAACAAAACGAACGCAAAACATGATTTTTCCTTGGTTAAATATCGAACCTTTATACGTTTTTACCTATTTAAGTTTAAGAAAAATATATTTGACATTTACTGAAAAGAAAATGCAAGCTAACAGGCTTCAACAAAAATCTTTAGGAAGTATAGGAGATGGGAAATAGTGCAGGAGGACTATGCAAAATGCAGAAGATTTGGCAGGTCCTGTTAGGCATTTTTTTGGTCGGTATATTTGTGTAAAGTGACTTGACGCTTAAGCTAGCAATTAATTTGTTTTTAATTTCTATATTCTTTGATTTGTTGAGAGTTCAGCTGGGCTTTTTGATGTGTGATGGGCTTACGTCGCCTACGGGGTGTCAGTATTTTAGTTATCACTTTGCTTATTCTACGGGAGCGCTACCTGAGCCAGATATGTTGGCCTCATTGGTACGTCGTTCAATTATTAATCACCAAATCTGCCCACAACAAGACATGGTTCTATATAGCAGACAACTTCTTGTATCCTCATCACTTTTTCTGGAGAAGCCAAGATAATCTCTTGAAACGTCAGTATATTCTAAAGAAATCTCATTCGCAGACGACATGGTCTTCTCAATTGTCATTTCACTTCAAAATTGTCATATTGTGAAGTAAACGAATATTCCAATATTGTTTCAATTAAAATTACTACCTTGACAAAACCGAATGATGATACATGTTTGTATGATAGCTTGAATTTAAATACAAGTATTTTGCCTTATTGCCATCTTGATAAACGTTCACTATCGGGCATGAATAAGTACATTCCAACGATTTTTTCAATAAAAGGTTGATTTTCTTCTAAACCAACCATACCGGTATTTTATTATTTCCAGTGGAGCAAAATATAATCAAAACCTATATTATAAGGTATCATTCATTACCAAACTCTACAGTGTTGAAATTTTGTAATCAAAATATAAATATAATACGGGTTCATAAGAGTACATCGCTACAACAAAAGTCTATTCCATTCTATATAATATATTGTCAAACCTATTAAGAAATCTTACCATGAATTGAACATACAATCTTAAGATAGTTCTCAGACATAGTTTTCAGTGTACAGACGATCACTTGAGAAATTACCCCACGTAAGAAAGAACTTCCTCCTGATTTGAAGGAACAGGTTATGAATTTGTATAAATAGATCATCAGACCAAGTCGACCATACAAGCTGACCCTAAGGTCTATTCGTTATGTCAAGAGATTGGTTGTTGAAGACCCAAGAAAATCGGCTATGGATGTTGCTAACGGAATAAAAAAAAAGGTGTGTACCGTGAATATTCCAATTCAACATCATCAGTAATTTAGCGTCCATTGTTGGACATATATCTTCCCCCAAATTCGCAAGACCTCTCTATCATGGGCATCACAGAGCCGTTATAATTTCGCATATGATTTCTGGGGATCCACGTTGTGAGTCATTATGTCCAGCCTGTGAACACGTTGGGTTCCATGCTTCAGCTCTATGGAAACGTCATGGTCAGGGGTTGTACTAGCTCTAATAATACTGTTGAGCCTCATTTAATCGACGGAATCACAGTCCAACATGACAATGATCTTCCCTCAAAGAAGACAAATAGAGTTTCTGAATAGGCCAAAGGCCGAGCATATCACTGGATTGAAATTCAATTGAGCACTTGTGGAATGTACTAAAAAGGAAATTGGAACGACGACGACAATCCAACAAGGCAAAATCGAAAGATTGTCGGAGTGGAAAAACATTCTAATATGTTTGTAAAAATCTAGAGAGCTCAAATGTCGCCAAGTCTACGAGCAATGATAGAAAATAAATGCGGCCACACCAAATTTTGTGGTTATTTTGGGACGGCAACAAATTCATATCTCTCGTTACAGCGATCCAATGCTTAATAGTTTAGCAATAAAAACATCTAATAATATCTGTTTTGATTATATATATATATATATATATATATATAGGCGATGAGTTTCATGCCAGTGATGAAATCGTTAGATCGTCTACTACTCCTGAAAGGGTGCTCTCTCTCTCTCTCTCTCTCTCTCTCTCTCTCTCTCTCTCTCTCTCTCTCTCTCTAGATATATATGTGTTTGTGTGTGTGTGTGTGGAATCCTTGTGAGATCTGTAGTACTAAACTGATATAGCAACTTCACCCACACAAATACACACACACACACACACACACACACACACACACACACATATATATATATATATATATATATATATATAAGTGAAGGTTTCAATTCTGCCTCGTGGTACTGGATGAGATAATGGAAAGTCTATAGCCACACTGAAGAGATGTATTACATCGAAACAGCTGTCTGTGGATGACACAATAATATATATATATATATGTATATATATATATATATATATATATAGAGAGAGAGAGAGAGAGAGAGAGAGAGAGAGAGAGAGAGAGAGGAAATGTGTGTGTGTTAGAAAGAATAATTTGTGCTTTTTACAGTCATTAACGATCGAAATCCGAACTTCCTCCACCCACTAGTTAACCAATGACTAGCGATGAAATGAAAGTTGCTATTGCTAAAAACTACTGAAGAAACCATCATGGAAAAACGAAAAATAAAAAAAGGATTTAACAGCATTCCATCACTATGAATCAATTCCTAATCTACATGAAAAATTAATTTTATTCCGAATGAAATTTCACTCAGAGTCTTGAAACCTCTTCATCACAAATGAATAGCTTTAACAACTTGAACATCTGCGTATTAGCATTTAATATAGTTCAAAAAGTAATCAAAATATTTTTGATAAGAACAATTCTTTATTGATAGATAAATTGCATTCCTTAGTAATGACGTGAACTTCATATTTGTAAGCTTATTCAGTAAACTAGCGCATTTTTGCTAACTTTTAACTCAACGGGGATTTTTAACTTGTTTTATATTGTACTAAAGGGGTAAAAACAATAATTGTCTGAATTTTAAGAAAGTCGATATTCCCCGAGCATTGTGATTACAAACATCAATGAGAGGATGAATAAAAAAAAAATATCAAAAGAAAGAATTATATAAATGAGCTGAATATTTTGAAATCTTTTTTATTTATTTTCTAAATTAAAACACGTCATCAGAGTTGGTATTTCTTTTCTGCCTGTCAGATGTTGCAAATGGTCTGGTCTCTAGCAGTACGAAACGAAGGCTTCTGTTAATCTGGAGGATTAACAGCTTAATGCAATTCTTTTGTTTTCACCCAAATTCTTCAATCTGTCTCATTTTCTTGGGTGATTAATTTTTCAAACACTTTGAAAATGTGACATCCTTCCTCTACTGAGTGATAGTCCTATGGTTAAAAGAGACAACCGGAAACCGTTAGGTTTCTAGTTCGGTTCAATATTCAGTGCTTGTTAGGCATTACTCAGTTCCTGGGCGTTATCAGCACGTTCCACGGGTCAAAATGAGGTCAAATATGCGTAAAGAAGAAGGAAAATAGTTCAAGTATTCGTTTCTTCATCTTCCTTTCCCTCTATACTCTATTGGTATTTAGCTGTTATAGAAGTCTGCTTTGTGGGCAAGATATTTGTTTTTTGCCCACTTATGCCAGTGGTTGGCATTCAAGTCCAGTCAGAAGCTCCGATTTCAAATGGTGATTTTCAAGGCAAAAAGCCTCCCCACGCTAACATGACTGACGCAATAGAATGTATCCCTTACGTTTGTCTTATGTCATAATTCGATAAATATTCGTTTAGACGATCCAGTCAAGTCTGGCTCGAGGATCAATTTATTTTCTGAAGCCACTTTTACGTCGATTATAAAGCTATGTCTATCATAAACATTAAATCAAAACTCAAATTCTTGATTTTCTTACCCTAAATCCAAACATGACTTTTAAATAACCTAACGCATCTACAGTAGTGCTCTCAAAAAACTTTTCATCAGATGTGATCGAGCGGTCAAGCATATTTTGGGATTAGGGACACATACAACGAATCCATGATGCTCTTGCAATATCTCACAATATCGAAAGACTTGTCGGTTGAAAAATTATAAACGCGTAGCTTATAATAAACTTGCTATCCCAAAAGGGGTTCTGGAGATTTTGTAACCTAATCCCTACAAAATTGCAGACATTTCGAGGTTGAAAGACGGCACTCAAACTCGACGGGAAATATATCACTCTTCAGTCACTTTATTCATTCGTTCATATCGTATCTTTTTCACTATTTTTCCAACTTTCTCTCATAATTTGATTGGATATTCTCTTCAAAAAGACTTCCACAATATGCACTATAATTCAATATTCAGATTAGGCAATGAAACTTGGACGCTTGTCGTTAAGACTGATTTCGGAAATCGGACACGTTATATATTCTACCTACCCTTATTTTTTTTTTTTTTTTATCTTTCAATTTTCGGTGTCTAGATCGAGGGTGACTTTTTCCCGTCTTTGACGGTCAAAATCAAAGGGAAAATTCTCTTCCATTATAGGGGTCATAATCGATAGGAAGATATTTTTAGGGCTCAAATTCGAGAGGGAACGTTCATTCTAATTTCGAAATCGAGGGAAATTCTATTTTTTGCCTTTGAATTTTTTCTTTTTTTTTCGTTTTTGGGTCAAATTGTGAGGCGGGAACATTCTTTTAGGGATTGAAATCGAGATTTTTTTTCAAGGGAATAAATCGACGGGGAACTTTTTTACTGACTTTGAGGTCTTAAAATCGACAGGGAACTTTTTTTCCCTTTTTAGTATTAAAATCATTGGAAATTTCTTTTCTATTTTCAGAGGTCAAACTCGTGGGGGATGCTTGTATTTCATCTAGGGGTCAAAATCGAGGAATGGACGTTCAATTTTATATTTAATGGTCAAAATCAAGTGAGAATTTTTTTTTCACGTTTAGGGAACAAAATTGTGGGGATTTTTTGAAACCTTAATAGGGAGCAAAATGTTGGGCTTTTTTTACATTTATTTGTCAACATCCAGGGTATATTTTCCCTCCTTTTTTAACATCAAACCTCTCTTTTTAATATTAGCCCCTTTTGTTCAACATTGGCTTTTTTGGGGGGGACACAAGCCCGACTTTTCTCAACATTACCCTCTCCCGAACATCTTTTTTTTAAAAATCCACTGTTTTTTTTTCCATATTAACGCGTCTCACATTTGTCCCCCTTTCCTTAACATTAGCCTCCTTTTCTTGATATTCCTTCCCTTTTTCAACATTATGCCTCTTCTTTTAAATCTTTTACCTTTTTTTAAAACCAGCACCCTCTTATTCAAATTACCCCCACTCCTCTTTCTGGAGATTAGCCCTACTTTTTTTTTAACCCCCTTTGATCCCTTTAAAAGAATATTAATCTCTTTTTTTATATCAGTTCGACTTTCTTACATTACCACCCTTACCGACATTGACAGCACGTTTTAGTAGAAGTGTTAGTATTAATCAATTTGAAAGAAATTAAATTAAATACTTCCAGATTTCCATCGATCTATCTTTCTATTTTATTATTTTTTTAAAAATTTTTTTAGTACAGCAATTCACACCACCAGGGTGGGTATTTAGTCTAGATGAGAGAATTCGAATTTCATTTGACGCAGTATGAATATGGCATTGTGCTATGCTAATCTTTTATATGTTTGATATCAATACATATATCATTCCTAATCTGTCTCTATCAGACATACCAAAATTCGAACTGCATATATATATATATATATATATATATATATGAAAAAGGTTCATGTGATAAATCATTTCGTAAAAGTTTCTGCACTAATTTTCTATTTGAAAGCGAAAAATATATCCACCCCCTAGATTTAGGCATTTAGATGAGAAAACTGAAAGTCTCCTTTCGATCCCCCAACCCACTAAAAAATTCCCCGTGATTTTTACACCTGAAACTCAAATAAGAATTTATTATAGATTTTGTGACTTTTAAAGTGAAAAAAAATTTACCCATATTTTGGAACTCAAAAGTGAAAAAGGAAAGTTACTTATCGATTTCGATTGCTAAAAGTGAAAATATGTAAGTTCCTTCTTCATTTTGACTACTAGAAGTGAAAAATAAAATTTCTTTTCGTATAGTCTGCATAACCTCGATTCCCCAAATTTCGTGTTTTTCGAAAATGATTTATCGTTGAAACAGAGTATAGTTAGATAGTAAACTGTACAGCGAAACTTTAACCACTACTTTTAACTACATCAAAACACGCATTGTTCGAATCAACACTATTCAAGGAATTACTGTACAATCAATAAAAAGGGTGATTTGAGCTATGTTAAAAACGCAACCTTACGTCACATTCTTATTTCAAGAATATTCATTAAAAAGTAAGAGATCATTTAAGCATGATAAATCACAATGTAAATCGAACCCCTACCCTAAATCTAACCCCCCTAAAACATTTGGGGGTAGGGGTTCAAAAACTAATTTGCAAAAAACTTCACATGGTGTCACATCCCTACCCACAGGAAATTTCATTGGTTTATGTGGAGTCGTTTTGGCGGCAGGTGAGTACAAATGCATACGGCGGGGTTTTGACTAAGATACTTTCTGAAACTGCACGGCTACAATGTAAATCTAATGATAAAGACGTATGCATGAAAATTGTATGTGAAATAGATAATGACTAAATTCCATGTGCATCCAAAAGAGATCGAAGTGACAAAGCTGGCACCCAAGTTATTATCAATGGTCGGTGAAACTAACTCACTAAAGTCTCTGACAGATTCAAACGTCAGGCTCTTATTCGAACTTGAAAAGCAACGACTCGTACTGAAGTCAAATTAGATAATGTTTAAGATTAGGATTTCTCTCTCTCTCTCTCTCTCTCTCTCTCTCTCTCTCTCTCTCTCTCTCTCCTTTTCGATCGACGGTCTATTCATCTGTTCTAAAAAAAAAAGCAATGGTCACAAGGCTTTGCTGTGAATAGATCAGTTAAAATCATAAGTCAGAGCGAGGCTGGTGATAATACACATGTCCTAAACCTCCAAGACTAATTGGCGTGACCACGTGATCTTGCCTCGGTCAAAAGTGAAGACATCGGGTAATTGCGTTCTCGAGATTTAGTGCGCTACCTAATGATGCGTGTAAGAAAGATAATTTGGTCAAGTCAGAGGATAAATTGGGACTCATCTCTCATTGGGCAGGGACCCAACATCAGCCAACTCGGTTACAGTGATTTATTGTAATATTTTATCGAATTTGGGAACATCGTTTAGGCTGTGGCTACCAGAAATTAATGTGAAACCAGCAACAGCGTTGCACCTGACTGATGGACATTCTCTCTCAGCTTGTTTTATTCATATTATCATTATTACGAATATGAGAAAGAATACACACGCACACATACATACATTTCAACACATGCATTTATGAATATATATATATACTTAGATTGATAGCTTGATGATTATCAATATACGGACATACACATTTAGATATTGCACACACACACACACACACACACACACTAGTATGGATTTCTGGCATTGCCCAGGGATCAAATAACTCCTCGTACATCCTTGGCCGACCCACGCACACTCCAGCATACAGTTAAACATTGTTCCTTCAATAATTTTGTCGAATTTAAGGATTTCTCACCCTGTCAGCGCCGAGATTCCCTGCCAGTACCTTTATATAAATTTATACTGTCGACATGCTGTAGGAAACCCGACGTTCACCCAGTGATGAAATAACTCTACATCTGACGATATAGAAATAAATCATGCTCTGTAATATACGTCTTCTTACATAATACAACCATGAGAAAAAAAGGGTGAGCCAAAAAAATGGATTGAGTGTACTGACAGGCTCTGCAATCGGATCTTGGCTTGGATGTTGCGCAGCCTCCATCAGGTTCACTCGTACTCCCAAGCAGAATTACATAAGCCCCCACGAACACTAAGGTGCCCTGCACAGCTTTTCCTGTGACCACTATCGAAATGTCTGTAAGCGGAAGTTTCAGTTTAAGATTCCAATGATATGAAATTCATCAAATTTCAAACTTGGAAAATATTTGGTAATCCTTGGTTTTGTGGAGACAAAAATTACAACCATTGTCGAAATCCATTACGGATACAGGAAAGGACGGGAGTAAAATGACTGAAATTGTACGAACGATTAACTGTATTAAATAACGGTTGTAAATTCTAAAGTTCCGCACACTCATCCAAACGACAGCTTTTTGTGCCGTTCTTTTGGTATTGAGTGAGCAAGATATGTCAAAGTTTCAGTGGAAGGAAGTAAGTTGATACATAAATTATATTGTTATTGCTTTGAATATTACCTGGTACACTAATACTTTTCGCCCCTTTTCTGCGTCCGCTGTCGATTTTGACAGTGGTTGAAATTCTTGCGTTCACAAAACGAACGATTGCTCGATATTTTTAGGAAAGGAAAAGTAATTGAAAGGAACTAATTGTAGTAACTATATAATTCGAAGGTGTATTTCTGTATTAGGAATAGAAAATTATGACTCAGTTTAGCATTGTAGTTTCAATGTAAATACAACCCGGTTTGAAGGCTTGAAAAAATCTCAAAATACTGTTACAGACCTTTATTTCTTTGGATTTTTTAGTTTTTGAAAAACAAATCATGTGTGCCATAGTTTCAAGTGAGACGAATTTTCTGAAAAATTCGTTTTAAAAGTTTTGCTGTGAATTCGCTTAATATGGCTGTTTGAAAAAAACTGTTTACTAATAATGACTTGGTACTATCGATAAGATATTAAGAATGTGGCTAGTATTTGTGATCGCACTTTTCAAGAATGTCTCCACGTGCAATCGTGAGTCCGATTGCAAGCATTCAGGTCGCTCTTTCAAGTCCAAATACAATCCAAAAATATCTTGTTACTTCAATTTCGATAATGTGTACACACAAACACTGTTAAAGTGAACCAAATCAGCAGATATCCAAACCCCATTATTATGCACAGTCAGCCCTTATACACAAAATAGAAAACACGGATATGAAAGTCAAATTCTTGATGTAACATGAATCTTATTCAACATCTCAATTATTAAAATGCCTTCATCTAGCAAATGATTACCTAAAAAAAGACCAAGATCAAATAACCCCAACCAACCATCAAAACCATCAAAATATGAATACTTCTAACAAATCAATGTTTCTTCAGCTTCAACGAAAATTTCCACAAACAAAAATTCGGGTTACCGATGGGGTCCCCGATAAGAGGAGTTTTAGCTTGTCTTTTTCTAGAATTTCTGGAATCAGTCCCTTCACACATATTATACCCTAAACAACTTATTTTCCAATTTTCGCAACATCGACGATATCCTACACCCCCAACACATAGATGTAAACAGCCTAGTAGCTAAACTAAACACAGTAGAACCTTCTGTCGAATTCTTACAATAAAAATAATACAATAACACGCTATCATTCTTTGACACCCCACTGGACATATCTAGAAAAACATCGAAAGTCTTCAGCAAAGCTACCAACAAAATCGATCATGAACACTTTTACTCTCACAACCCCCCCAAAATGAAATCAGGATTGATCATGGGCTTCTACCAAAAGACCTTTAGATTATGTAGCCCCGTAAACCTTAATGAAAAAGAAAAATACATCTAACAGTCCCTCTGTTCACTCCAGTACCCACGACACTTCATATAAAATGCAAAGAGGAAAGCGTATAAGATTCACACAATTAACTCCATACAAGACAAAAAGAATTACACCACCATAAAACGCATCATAATACCTCCCAACACAATCACCACTAACCTTAACTCCAACCTGAGCAGACCGGAAATACACATTGCCACAACATATTTTTGATGAGATGTGATTTGTGGAAGTTGAAATTGTGGTTGTGTGTGTTTCAACCAAAAAGTTTGTCTTTCATTCAATTTTAGGATTCTCTTGTGTTCCTATATTCTTTTCTTGACAGGTCTCAACAACTATCGAAGATTTGGTAAACAAACTGGCACACAAATTCTCACCACCCGAATCTGGTGTTTACGCAATTCCATGCAACGACTGCGACGAAATCTGCATTGAAGAGATGTCGAAAGCTCTCAAGAAAAGAATATATGAACACAAGAGAGACCAGAAATAGAAAACCACACAATCGCAATTTCAACTTACATAAAGCCTATCTCATCAAAAATATACATTACTCCTCGACACGCAGCTCTATGTCGCAATGCGATACGATAACTCAAAGGTATGGACATTTCCAGAACGTAAACCCTTTAAATGCATTGATTTTGAAACAGAATCACATAAAAATAATCCACTACAACATTTGCTTACAAGAGATTGAGTAAAATCCAACAATCAATTTTCAAAATAGCATAAGCACACACATACCACACATATAAAACAACACTTGACTCCTCCTCTTGCATACCTTTCTTCTTTCAGACTTGACTCTCATCTACACAGATACCAACCCCGTAACTCCTACAAAACAACTCACTACACGGAAATATCCCCATGAACAGTATACTGTTTTCCCTGCACTGCTGCAGGTTTAACTGAAAAAGCTAACTGGAAACCATGAAAATGCATGAGAACAAGCCCACGTGATAATGGATATTCTTGAGATTTCAAATTTTTTCTCCTCACCCTCCAATTGGCATTTTCATCAACACACGCACACACGCGCACACACACACACACACACTCACACACACACACATATATATATATATATATATATATATATAATGAAATACACTGAGTTTGTGAAATAAGTAAATATTATCAGTTCACAAACCCACCGCATACATATTTATATAGAGAGATAGAGATTTGACTGTGCATACGTTAAGAAAGACATATTCACCCATGAATACATATGCACACCTGCACACGCCAGAGTATACTTATATACATATTAAGAAAATATGTCAATACATATGTACGGGGTTGTTCCAAAAGTTTTGAGCCTGACTATGATCCATAATACAGTAAAACATATCACTAAATCCCAAATTATTGTTTTATTCGATTGCCTCTTCATAGCATATTGCTTATATGAATATATTTATGTATATATGTGGTGCATATATTGATTCAATTTGTATCAAACAAACAGAAAACAAATGAAAACAGATTTCATCCGTCGTAAATGTTTTATCACAGTTCTCAATAGTTAAGACAGCAAATCGAGTTATTAAAGTATAAAAATAATATATACAAGGTTATGTACCCGGTGAATATGGACAGTTTGTGCCTCTCACACTCGTCAGCAATTAGCCGTTTGAAACAACAGACGATCAGTTGCTGAAGAGTGCAAAAGGCACGAAATGTTTACATTCACCTGGTACATAACCTTGTATATAATATTGTTCTTGTAAATAATAATAATAATAATAATAATAATAATAATATATATATATATATATATATATATATATATATATATATATATATTGTTTTCAGAATATTTGAGGAACATTGCCTTTTATCTGGTCTATTTATTTCGCATGAAAACTATAACCATACAGAGGAAATTATGTTTACACCAGTTCACCTTCACGTATCCATTGATAGCTAAAAAATCAGTAAAAAAAATGCTGTCTCTGGTATTTATGTAGCCTTTCTTTTGTTTTACAAACAAAGAATAATCATTATTAATAGAAAAAAGAGGATTGCGTCACTTTGATAGCATTTTACGGCTAAAAATTAAATTCTGTGCCATTTATGTACACATTAATAAAGTTGTCAATTCATCCAAGTGCATTACTTAAAATGGGCCCAATTGTCTGAATCAATGGGAAAAAAGAGAATGAAAAGAGAACGTTTTGACTGAAAGGCAAGTACATAGATTGAGAAAACTACTTAAGTACATCATCAGTGAAATAGGCTTTGATAGGTTTTTCCATTTGCATAGAAATTGGCATTAGATATTTATTTAAGAAATTGTCTTTGCATTAGAGACGTTTTTCTCTTTTTAAGTCTCCAGAAGAACACAATAAAACAATATAAAAATGACAAAATTGCTAACTTTTTCATATTTAAGATTTTTTAGACAGAATATCTTATGAAGAGCGTTATCGTCAATATTCTGAATACAAGAAATGAACCAAATATTGTAAGTCTATTAATGTTTTAAAGTTAAATGAGCCTTTTAAAGTCGGAGAAATTTGCCCCAGACATTTTTTCTGCTTTTCACTTATCATTTTTATTTCTTCTGATGGAAATTTAAATGGTATTCAAAGGCCATTGTTCTTTTCTTCCTCACTCCCCACCTCTTGCTCTGTCTCACTTTCTCTGTCTCTTTCTTTCTGCCTACTTTTTCATCCTTCTTTTGTTTTTTTCTACTTTTGTTCTCTAATGAAAATAAAAAAGGCAAAGAAATGATGTCTTATGTCATAAAACATACGGCGATCGCGAACAATGACAGTGACACAAATGCATTTATGCCGTAGTTTACCCAATTTAAATGTTTTTTTCTCAAATCATTTCAATATCTATTTATTTTTATTGTTATTCTATTGTATTTTCAGAATTATTCCTTATAGTTGTGTTGCTATTTCTATAAACTATAAAATGGTTGCGTGTTTTTTTCTTTTTTTTCCCCAGAAAGCATTGCCTGTGTGGATACGTTGGAGTATGTGTACATGTCTTCGTGTTTTTATTAGTATATTCAAAGAGTCAGTCCGTGGGTTTTTCTAAAGATGCGAGAGAGAAAGAAAAAGTAGAAGTCAACTTGCAGATGTATGTGCTTGTGAGAAATACTTATGTGTATCCGTCTGGACGTTTATATTACACTTATATCTGTTAATGAAAATGTATGTTACCAATCTCTATGTTTTCATATTTTGAGATGGTTTAATTGTAAATATACATACATACATACATACATACATATATATATATATATATATATATATATATATATATATATATATATATATATATATATATATATATACATATGCACATATACTCACGCATATAGATACATGTATTACAAAATCAGACTTACAATGTAATTTCACAAATTGAATTTGCGTGAGTAAACTGCTGCGCATGCGTAAGAAAAAGAGAATCAGCGTATGTTTAATGATATTTATGGGATTGTTAGCGTAGCAAAACAAAACCGATGCAGGCCAAAAGACAAATGTCAGTAAGTAAAATATCAGTTTGCAGGTGAAAGAGAGGAAGTGAAAGCGATACATACATACACACTAGCATTCATATATATATATATATATATATATATATATATATTTATATATGTGTGTAATATTTGAACTGATTGTTTGTTTATTCGTGCCTCTTCTCTGCTATCACTACGAGGCCTATCGACCTAATATTCTGCATGTAGACTGAGGAAATGACACCTCAACTCATCAGCTACATGAAATTGACCTACGATGTCATTCGAGTTAACCAGAGGTTATTTATTGGTCATTCCAAGCCAATTTTCAGAGCTGTGGGCCTCAATTTCGCACCAAAGATTCTGAAATTTAGCATGTGAGTCAATCTTGTCATAGCGAAGATTTCAATCAATGTGACTTAATTTCTGCGGCCAATGAAAATCACCAACGGCCATTTCTAGCCACACATCATTACCTATGAAAGTGAAATCGGACATAAAGGTACATCTTCCGATGGAGAAGTTCATATGCAGCGCAGAGGGGCTCTGAAGTCATTCGAGGTCACTAAAGATCATTTCTGGTCATCTCCAGCCATTTTTAAGAGTATCAGGCGAAAATTTTGCACATATAGGAATGAAGGTCATTCAATGCTACCATAGGTCATTCCCAGTCATTTCTTATGAATTCTCTAGGCAATAATTTCGTTTCACTTGTGTAACTGAATTTTGGCATAGGAGTAAATCTTTTCTTAACGAGGGTCATACTCAATGCAATATAGACCTCAGAGGTCATTTGAGGTTATCTGATGTCATTTCTATCCAATTTTTGAAGTTGGTAGGTACAAGTTTGCACCTAGAGAAATTAAATTTGGTGTATAGGTCGATTCTTTCACAGCCAAAGCAGATTTTCAAAGTTGTTGGCCACAATATTGCACCTTAGATGCTGAAGGTTTGTATAGGGATACATTTTCAGACTGCAGACAATGAGATTAATGCTTGGGGTCATCATAAGTTTCCTGGGGTCATTCTTGGGAAAAGTAATTAGGGAATAAAGTAATAAGATCGCTGACTTTCAGACTTCTCCAGTCTTTTCCCATGGTCAGTTCTGGGATCGAATACCTAATCAACCTTTTCATACTGACACCTAATGAGAGAAACACGTATGTAGTGTATACATCAGCATTACCAAAAGAAGCGACGAAACATATTTGTATATCAGAATATCTTTTCGGTTACAGCTACTTTTTCATATGTATTTAGTGTAAATAAATGAAGTTATTTTTCCCTCCGAGCAACGCCAGGTATTCTTTCCTTACTAGTTATATATATTTCCTTACTAGTTATATATATATTTATAAACCCTCGCTATAGCAAATCAATTGGCGGTAAGGTCATTAAAGCTAAGAGTTATTTATACCACTCGTTAGGTAATTGAGAAGGAAATTTGGTAGTTTGCTGCATTTAATGAACATCAGCAAATTAAAAGGCAGTCCTTGTGGTCAACGTGTTCGATGGAGCCAAAGTTTGTTATATGGAGGGTTCTCAATAAATAGATAGGTAGATAGATACTAATCTTAATTTGATCTGGTGCAAGTCTTCAGCAATGGTGTTGTAGGCTACTTCCTTTGT
The DNA here is from genome assembly GCA_963457665.1 of Thysanoteuthis rhombus. NCBI lineage: Eukaryota > Metazoa > Mollusca > Cephalopoda > Oegopsida > Thysanoteuthidae > Thysanoteuthis > Thysanoteuthis major. Next base: position 32,157,637 of record OY735203.1, read on the forward strand.
CCTCCACGACGCCCACTTCTTCATTTTGTTTATGCTGTATATGACTGTTGGATTTGCTGCTCGGTCAACACCGCTGCCGGACGAGATATATCCTCCTCAAAATTATCATATTCTATTGGATGTCCATTCTTCTGATATACATACTGTCAGCATAAAAGAATACACTTATATATATATATATATATATATATATATATATATATATATATATATATATATATATACTATCACAAAAAAAGAGGTGAAAAATATTAGTGCATGGACTGCAAATCTGATCCGAGTGTCGTTAGCCCAGATGGTAAGAACAGGGCCGTGTATAGGCTGATTCCAAGCTCTTCAAATTGCAGTTAACATTGGTGCCGGACGGAATATTGTCCCTCCACGAAATGTATTCTTAATTATCACATACACATCTTGGTCTGTTATTTCTAAGTATCTGTTTATGCAATTTATGCAAGCTTTTCACTGGGTTCATGTTTTACACAGATTTTGATAATACGGTACTATGTGTGAATTTTTTGTTGGAGTCAACAGCTGCTTGACTTGCAACCATTCCGAGGATTTGAAATATATCATCGTCTATATTAAGATAGCCCCCCAGCAAGTATGATCAAGCACCACCTCCTTTAAGCTATGAATTTTATATTCAGCTGTGTACTTTGTTATTTGACGATATGACTCGTTGTTCGTGTTACTTCTATTGAGTGTTTATCCATGTGTGTACTAAATCTGTCTTGTAGGATCTAATTTCGGGCTGCATGCAAATCAACTTATGATATCATCTTTAACGAAAAAATTGACAAAATATTTCAAGATCACTAACCTTACACTGAATTATTTACATATTACACCATTTATATATGTTAGATGAAAGATAAAAGAATTCACTTTGGCTCGTAGTCAATCGTGTAGATGTGTTTTGAATTACACAGAAGGTACAAGCAACACACACACACACACACACGCACATATATATATATATATATATATATATATATATATATATATATATCAAGCTGGAGTATGTTTTCTTATTTGTATTGAGTATAAATCTTAAAGCTGCCTAAACGATTGCACCCTGAGGGTTACAAATTCGTCACAAAGGGTAACTCAATGCTAGGATTAACATACGGTCGTCAGGTCTAAACACCAAGGTCCATGAAGTTCAATTTAGAGTTTAAACCACTTTTTTCAAAATAATTTGTTAGTTTCTGTTCGAACATTGATTAATTTCTCAAAAAAATCAGTGGGAATTATAATTGCCAAGTGGGATTTTGACGGGCAAACAAACGCCATAAGTGAGCATCTGAATTCTGAGTTTAAAAAGTTTTCATGGTTTCTGAAGGGGTCACGTGGGCCTGTCCGAGTGCGTGCGTAGGCCTAGACGGGTTTCCCGGTGATTGCAGATGCACCTGCACGCCCTTTCTCATTTGATTTTACAGGGTAAGATATAATTTGCTTTCATGTGTTAATGGAGCACTGGTGGATGGGGGGCTATGCGTAAGTAAATATATCGCTGACCGTCCAGTTCTGTGTGGGGCAGACCATCTGCCTCTGAGTCTGAAGCAGAGGTTTCGACCCTAGCAGTACTAGAAGTGATACTGGATTGTCTATAGCCACACTGGGGAGTTGTAATACAACGAAACAGCTGTCTGTGGATGACACAAATATCAATTATATATATATATATATATATATATATATATATATATATATATATATATATATATATATATATGGGGGGGATTCAGTTGCGTATGTACAATCGTATTTATATGTTTATATATGTGTGTGTGTGTGTGTGAATATATATGTATTTATATTTACATGTATGTAGCATTTTGAACACACTAAATCAATTTAAATTCTTCGCCTTTAAACCTTCTATCCATCAAACTTAGTTACCGCAGAGATGATGACTGGCATGCATAAATGTTTCAAAGTAAATCAGTGCACCCACACCTGCTTATCTCCCCCTTACAATCACACTTGAATGTTTCTGTCGGTTTTTATATTTGCTCACTGTATTTTCTATAATTTTTTGCCTTGACTATTTCTTTTAAAGATAAGGAAAGCGAAATTTTAATCTTAGTCATCTACATTTTCTCATTGATATTCACTTGAGAGTTGCAGTTAATGCCGCTACTTTTTCTACCAACCTCTTCCGCTGCTAAAATGACGCCATTTTCATATTTATGTTTTTGATATTCCCAATTCACCCACTTTCAATTGTTTCGTTTTTATTTGTTCCTCCTTGTTATTTTCCCTCATGGAGATTTATGTATTTGTTCGTGTATTTTCCATCTTTTTTTTTTTTAGTTGGTGGGACGAAATACTTTCGATTTTTTCATTCTACAATTCAGATCGATTAAATACTTATTTCTGATTTGATTAAGTAGGTGTTTCTTTCAAAATGTTTTATGTACACTTTCTTTTTTTAATATATGTACTTCTGTTGTAAGGATATCTACGTTTGATTGGCATTGCATATCTTGCACGGTAAATACCTAGCAGGTATTTACGAAGCTTGAATTAGCTTGAAACAAGGCCACGAATGTAGGGCATCCAGTGAGAATATGAAATACTACCGTAGTAATATTCTGAGCGATCAGATAGTTTATGATAGATCCACGTCAAGACGTCCAAAACAAATGATGTAATAATGAAAAGTTGATTTTTTTTCCACTACCAAATCAGCTCTGTTTTTTGCAGAAGATAAGATAAAGGATTTCATGCTGATAGATCATTTCAACAACTATCTAAAAGCAAACCAATGATCCAATCCAGTGATTGGTACTTCTTATTGTCTTTGATTACCAACTATGGCTTTGGTTATTGATTTTGACTTGAATTTCATTTTTTTTTTCATCGCGACTACTCAGACCGTCCGTTTACGGCTTTTAGTAAACGACGTGGATCCGATATTATTTTTTGTTTTTTTCGACCCACACTATTTATTAATGGCCATAGAGACTGATGTCAAGATGATAGAAAAACTGATCAAGAATAATTATCGTTGACAAAGCTTCAATTTATAGGAATTCAAGAAAATATTAGAATGGTTTCGATATTCAACCTTGCAGAATATCCGAAATATATTCGCATAACATCCAGTTTAGATTTATTTTGCATAAACGCTCCCGAAAAAATACGAAATATGTATTTGTACAATCACAATACTTCGAAATTTGACGTTTGTCAAATATAAACGGGAAATTCTACTTTTTGAAGCTTATCTCATTATATATTAGATTCCAAGGGAGTCAAATTCATCTGGAGATTCAAAGATCCCAAATAATAATTATCGCAGTGGTTGGGTTTATGGAAGCAATCCTTTCCTCAACATATCAATAACTTTACATGTGTTACACGTTATGAACTATATGGTAACATCTAGTATAAATTTTTGAATGTAACTTTGACTCTAAATATCCATACGAACAAAATATCAGCCTCAACCAAATAAGCCATGGCATTAATCATTCTGGCAGGACAATAGGTGGATGTTTGCTGTATCAAGCTGAAGATGATACAAAGGTTAAGGAGCACTTAGTAAGGGGGATTTCAAAGATGAGAGACTTTAATCTCATGGCAACGCGGCTGTTTTATTAATGACCAATAGATATTTCCTAGCAATGAATCAATGAAATAAAATCTGCACCAGACCAGGAGTCATTCAATTCTTGTCATCAAGACGTCCAGCGAAAGTTCAAATCCAACCAACAATGTTTCTCTAAACATCCAGATTACCTAGTATCATTGGTATTTGAGTACACCAATGGAAAAAAAATAATCTGATATAAGTCGTGGAACTTATGCTTAGGGTCTCAGTACCTATTCGTAGACTTTAATACAAGCCAATCATACAAGACATTTTAAACGACTGGTGTTCTTACTAGATGAGCAACATCGTTCTTGGACTGTACTCGTCAGACTACTATATGTGAATCCATTTTGTTCGCTTAATTATCATAGGATAATTGAATTGGAATAAAATAAATTGCCAAGAAGCCCCCCACCAACACCACCAACGTCTATGTTTATACATAATGAAAAGTGACGTTTTCTTTCACACGGTCTAAGTGCTTCTTCATCCTTGAAAGATCCTGTCTCTTGCGGATTATACTACGTCATCCGGGATATTTAACATTCCATCTTGTATGATTTGCGATTTCCGCCCACTCACCTCGACACGGCATTTGCGATCTGCACCCAAATTAATCGATAATGATCGATATCGCCGACTGCCAGATTAGCAACAATAATTAAAATAGCGTCGATCGGCCAGGCAGCGCCACTGTTGGCGAATTATGTCACCGTGTCAGCACGAGATTAAGTGTGACTTGATTAATCATGGCGCAGCGAGATCTCTATACTTTCGCGAGACGGAAACGATATTTCTGAAATGGGTTCGGAAAAAAATTTATGAGTGAATTTTCAAAACACTGGTTTTTGTTACGGTCTTAAATTTGATTTTTGGTGGCAAATTGGTATTATGTAAGAATCAGAAGATATCAAGGATATTTTCATCAAAGAATATTTTGTTTTATTTCAAATATGAATATGAATTATGAATTCATTATTTTTAGACTTGAAACGTCTCATGCCGTAGTTTGTTTTTTAAACGTGAATCACTGTACATTAAAAAGTATCTGGAAACTAATGAACATAAGCTCTTTCATGTAGGCACACATATCCATCTATTGATAATCATCTTGAGGCTGTTGAAAGGCAAATTTATCTTCTTCTGTTACACATAGGTGTCATAATAGCGAAAGAAATGTCATTCTTTTCTTTTAGGAGTCAGTATCTAGGTGAAAATCTTTTCTTTTTTTTTCACTTTCATGGGTCAAAATGTCATCTCTCATGCTTTAGGGGTCAAAATCCAAGAGAAAATGTTTATTCTCTTTTAGCGTCCAAATTTCAAGGGTATACTATTTTTTTAAATGACAAAAACCGATGAGGAATTTTTATTCCAATTTTTAGTGGAGAAAATTAATGGAAAAAAGCCGTTTTTATTTTGACTTTTATGACTCAAATTCGAGAATTTTTTCTCAATTTTGGTGGTCGAAATTGAGGGGAAAATATTCTTTTTCGTCTCCTGGGCTAGGGAATTTTTTCAGGTGTAAAAATCGGAAAGGACATTTTGTTCTTCACTTTTAGGGGTCAAAATTTAGTGGTAAATTTCTATTCTTTTTTTATTGTCGAAAAGAAGGGGGAAATTTTTTAACAAAGTATGGGTCAAAATTGACAGGTTATTTCTTTTTGACTTTTACGGGTAAAAATTGAGAGTTTTTCTTACAATTTTAGGGGTTAAAATTACGAGAAAAGTTTTTTTTTCAAATTGCATTTACATTTTGGATAATATCGAGTACTGTGCTTAAGGGTCATCCATATTTACCCGTCTCATAAGAGCACTGAAATTGAAACACTTTCGTCACTTATTCGTGAATTAAAATGACTCAACGCTCTTTTGACCACCGAATTGATTTTACAGGTTACAAGATGCATGTTTAACAAAAATATATATTGAGATCATTCTTATTCAAAAGAATTGCATAATCTTCTCATCGGCCGAAGAATAGTGACTTAAATTTGCAAATGTTATCACTTAAGAGTTTAGATCCTCACAAACACAAATGTAGAGAGAAAACCATATCTGCACAACAACATGAACATGATTCTATAAAGTAAATTTGTTTTAAGAATTATACTAATACCCGATCAAATTTACGAAAACATGACTTTGCTTACTCCTGCTGTAATTATAATTAAGCAAATGTTTTCATAACTCGTTTTATTTATGACTTTCTATTGCTGACCTTTTCCTCTCGAGTTCTTACAATGTTTTCTATTTCCACTTTAAAATTTCGTTTAATTGCCGTCATCATTTGTGATTGGAGCTCCGTTTTATTTTTCTTCCACTCTTGGATCCGTTCATGACTCTATTTTCCCCTGACATTCCACACTAAAGATCATTTTTTCTCATTATCCAACGAATCGACCTTGGCCAATTCATCATCACCAAAGGTCAGCAGATGCCGTAGATTTCAGCGCTCTTGGTCGAACAGTGTCTGATAGAAGGGCCAACCGCCAATAATACCATCCAGTCGTTCGATGTGTCAGCCATGATGTATTTCAACAGCCGAACCAGCGCAACAGATTATTATTCAACGAACGATCATTTGGCTGCTTACAACGTGCTGACCACATCACTATAAAGAATCGGTGGGGTTAATACTTTTGCCTCCTATTGATGGATAAATATAAAAAGATATCATTTATGACGGGTTGGTTTTAAGATTACTAAATGAACTTTCTGTCTCTTCTTCTCCTTCTCCGTCTCCTTCACAGAATCTTTCTTTCTTTCTATTAATCTCACACTTTTCAATTATATTTTTTCATTCTTTATTTCCTGTAAACAATTGTTCATCTTCTTTTTTCTTCCTCATTTTTTATAACATGATTTGTTCATTCTCTCTCTCTCTCTCTCTCATTCTCTCTCTCTCATTCTCTCTCTCTCTCTCTCGCTCTCTGTCACTCCCTTTCACTCTCTCTCTCCAACTTGAGTTTTTATGATACAATTTTACAATTTTTTCCGATTTTCGCCTGTTCAGTCTTTGCTATTTTAACTGATTTATTTTTCAGATTTGAAACGAAATGTTTCATCATCGAAAAATCGATCAACTAATCTTTCAGCATGCTCTCTCTTTCTTTGATATTATGGAAGTCTCTCTGCATCTTTTGGGGTTTGTAACTTTTCTTAACATTTTTCCGTTAATCACATAGATCGAACACTAAGCAATGAAAAATTCAGATCAAAATTCAACAAATAACTCTGACAGACTACTAACTAAATGACTTACCTTCATGAGGCTAAAAAAAATTCTTTCATTTTCAATATTTTCGTCTGACAGATAATTGTTATGTAAAATATGAATTTGTGTATCAAATTCAAAATTATGAAGCCATTAAATAATATCTTAATTGAATGAATGCGTGTGCGTGCTAATGCGCTTCTGCGTGTGTTTCAGTGTGCCAGCGTGTACCTGCGTGAGTGTGCGTATTTCATTGAATGATGATTAAAACAATTTTAACATATAAGCTCGATTAAACTTTTATACAGTTTCCGATAACACAGATGTGGTATGGCATATTCTCCTCCATGTACTCCATTTTCTAACTCTCTCTCTCTCTCTCTCTCTCTCTCTCTCTGTATATATATATATATATATATATATATATATATATATATATATATATATATATATATATATATATTTGTAAATATTCCTCTCCCTCTCTCTCAATATACATATATATATATGTATGTGTGTGTGAATATCTCTCTATATACATATATATATATATATATATATATAGAGAGAGAGAGAGAGAGATACTCCTCTCTCTCTCTCTCTCTCTCTCTCTGTCTGTCTGTCTGTCTGTCTCTCTCTCTCTCTCTCTCTCTCTCTCTCTCTCTCTCTCTCTCTCTGAGTATAGGACTTGAGAACTATTATCATACAGAGGTTAGAAAAGACCCCTTTGCATGTGTACGGATAGCACTTGTGAGTGCTCTGCATGAAGAAACCTTCGCTCTACAATGCTTTTCAGCAGACAGCTAATTACATATGAAATATTAATTTCAAAAAGCACTAAAAACAATTGCAGACATTCATTTCCTTCACCATTTCACATATTAATAAGTAACAAATTATGGAAGCACGTTTACTTATTGTCTACGCGGATCCGCCATCATGTATACATAAGCATATGTGTAATGTGTACGCCTTCTACTCCTGCCAAAAACTCACACTGCTTGTCTGCCCCTGTCATTTCAGCTCGGTGTACGTGTAGACCTTTCAAAGTCATACCATATTATAAACAGTTTAAAATACATTTATTTCCCAACAAAAATTATATATACATATATATATATATATACCACGATATTATTATTATTATTATTATTATTATTATTATTATTATTATTATTATTATTATTACATTAATGGCCCTTGCTGACATAAATGACATCTCCTGACACACATTGATGCTCTTACATATTAACTCGCCTTTTCTTGTTGGGTGGTCTAGATTCCTGAGAAGGACGGTTCTATAGGAACCAAAATTAGACTCGTTGTCTACACGGGCATTGCTGATACATATCGCATTTATTTAAGTAAATTTTACCCTGAATATCATTGCAATGGATATTGAGTGCAAATGATTGTCTTGAAGTTCGAATTCATTCACTTTTCAGCCGGTAGAATTTGAATTCGGTATGATCTTCATCGTTTCATTACTTAAGAAATACGGAGTTATGCACCCCTGATTCACACCAAACTTATTAACTAACTTCGAGGGAAAATGGTGGCTTTTATATAGTTCGGCTATATTTTTAGATTGACGTTTGTCTGATTCCACTTTGCAAATTAGCTTTTTTTCAGGTTTTGGAAACAGATAGTTACAACTTTAAATGAAGCTTTTTTTATTATTGATTTCCCGTTGGTTTCCTTCCGTCTTATTTTGTTTTGTTTTTTTCTCACCGTTATACTGAGAATGTTTTACATTCTACGACGTTTAAGTGAGCAGCATGGATCGGGGAAATAGTTATTTCCTTCCAGGATTGGCGACTACGAAAAATAAAGATGAGTAGTTATTGATTACCGTTCGGAGTGTTTCAGAAATATGTCTATCAACTTTAATTCGTTTTCGTTCATTTTAGGTTTCTAATGAACCTTCTGGGCAATCATACATAGCAAGAAATTCAAGCCAAACCTCCCACCGGCACTGCACCCCCCTAAAAAAAACTGAGAATTTAGCCTTTCATTTTTTCTCAAGAAAGAGTTCATTATCCGAGCTCAAACATTTTCTCAGATAAAAACTTTGTAAATATCTATCTATTTCTATTGAAATCCCTACTTTTTATTCATTGTTTATATCTTCACACAATGTGTTCATAAAGGATCAAGTGACAACAAATATCCAATACTCTACTCAGCATTCTCAGCAACTCCAGCACAATCGTCGTTCAAATCGTCTTCAACTCTTCTTGGGATAATCAATTTTCCAATGCATTTGTCGATATTTTGGCACAGTTCCCAGTGCTCGAAGGATCATGAGCACCACTTTCAATGTTTGTGTTCATAATTTTCGCGGCACTAGAGTAAAGTTCTGGTATTTATCTATATATCTTCTCATTCTCCTGTGGAATGTCTACTCCAATTATTTGGCACATTTCCTTTTCTTTGCTCACCATAATTAAGTCGGATCTTCTGACCTGGATAAAATGAGACATCTCTATCATATAGTCCCAAAATATTTTGCTTAACTCTTTCCCAAAGATAGTATCTGTTTTACACTCATATCATTTGTTTCTATGCTCGAACACAAATAGTTTGCATAATTAAAAATGAGTCGCTTTCCGCCTACAATCAACCTTTTCTCTCTCTTTTTTGGCTGGGTTGTTCGTTCCTTCTTTTTCGCTTGTGCATTTGGATGAACATAGCAGACGTCTGGTGCTTTTTGCTATTTATTGAGCGGCAGCAAGTCTCCTCAAATCTCCAGCACTTCCCTCAGTATCCTTTCATATCATTCATAGAATTTCTTATTCTTCCAATCTTACCCCAGTGTTTGAGGCACTGTTCCCAGTGGGACAAATATTGACAAGACCTTGAACTTTATGTTCTAAGAGTTGTTCAGTTCCCGGGCAAAATCTTTTTTTTTTTTTCTTTCAGTTTTTCTTATCTTTATCTTTCAGTCTACTGACACAGTCATGTCTACGATCTCATAAGTTTTATTTCCCTTGCTCACAATAATCAGAATTGAGTTTCTTACTTGGTGGATGAGTTGGCCTGAATGTCAGTCCAAGATTAATTCATTTTTTTGTTCTAATGGTCGAATCTTGGTTGTTGGTATATTTTACAGTGTATCATTTTCCATGCTCTGATTTACCTGTTTTTCAATTCTCTCATAGGCCAGCTTGCTACATCAACTTATGATGTGATTTACAGTGCAATCACTAATGGTATTTTCATTATTCACCGCAAACTAGGAGACATTGCAACAGACCAAGTAACACCATGAATCTAAGGCTCCAATTTTTTTCTCGATAACGTTTGTTTTCTTTATTACTAAGTTGCCCCAAAATCTGTTTGGGTTTTGTTGGTATTAGAAGCATTTATGTTTAACAAACTCAATTCAAAAAGAACGATAGTTTTCATATCAACGTTTATTTGGAAAACTTTTCCGAAATTGGATTTTTTCGTTCATTGATTTTAACATTTAAGATGATATGAGAAAATATAAGTACTTTTGACGTACTATTTGTCAAGAAAAAGTAAAAATGTGAGACAGACACTAAAGGATATTTGTGCCGTTTATTGAGAAGAGACTGTGAATGATTGAACGTGAAAAAAGTAGTTTTTTGCGCTGAACAATGTTCAACGGTCGGGTAGATCAGTTGAGGCTCATTGTGATTGAATGAAAACATTACTTAAGAACAATCAACATCATACGATGTGACAGATAGACAACATACTCAAAATATACAAATCAAATGCTGACAATCATTTGCACCAGTTTGGCTGAATTTATTATTATGGAGTATGACTAGCACGTAAGTTAGGTAGAAGAAAAATAATCTAAAGAAAAAATCCTGGACTGTATTTCCAGGTGCGATTAGCTACAAAAACATAACAAAAATGTTCGATTTTTCAAACGAATTGAAAAGAAAAAACTATGCAGCAACGCTGACGAAAATGATTCATTATATATAATGGTATTAGAAGAGATTTCTCTTACATGAGCTTTTTCTGGATAACCAAACGATGGATTCGAACAAGTACTGCTCCCATTAGACCAACAACCAGCAATCGATGGAATGCATCTGGAATCAGTTTACAAAAGTGCAAATATTCTATCAAGATAATAATATACTGCATGTTTCTTTAGTGACCAGGCAAATATTGATACGACTTGGTTGGCCAGTTTTCACTCAACTGCCGTATTCAACAAACAAAGAATTATATTCCGGTCTCCACAATATTTTTTTACTTCCATTTTCCTGGTGATGTATTATGTACCTAGAACAGTTCTTCGCTGAGGAAGATAGAATGTTTTTGAGGGATGGAATTATGAAGTTGGCTAAAAGATGGCTGAAGGTTATTGAAGAAAATTCAAATTGTTTAATTAAGTTAATGTACCATCTTTTTTAGAGAAATGATTCATTTTTACTTGACAAACTGACTTAATGTTTGGGTAAACCAGTACAAATGTTTCTCTTCTAAAATCTATGTTTAAACTCGTTTCTTGAACGGGCTTTATGAACAGTTTCAATCACTCTGATTATCATTGTTTCAAAAGCTCTATGATACTGTTTTTGAAACTATCTGATGATTTTATTTCCACCAACGTTCCGGGGTAGTTCGCGGTCCTTCAAAACCGAAGTGTTAATAATTTGGCACACATTCCTCTCTCGTCGCATCGTTGCGGTGGTGATGCTGGTGTCAGCCTAATGCAGTGATCTTCTTCATTTGTTTATAGGCAATAGTTAATGCCCAATCTAAGTCTTCATCTTTTATAGACGCTTATATTACACAACAATCACAGGGCCGCTAATAAAAAGTAAATGAAAACCAACCACACTAACTGATTTAGGGCAAAAAAATGACAGTTCCGACAACGAGAAATAGGAAGGGCAGAGGTCAAATGCTCACTGTGTGGTCAGCCGATCAAGGGAGACAGGCATTAGGCAGTGCTATCAGACAGTCTCTGAGATAACAACGACTAATTTGTTGCGATGAAAAAGCCGAGAAAGAATAGAAATTGAACGGAACCGGGAGAAATCGGTTAATAATTTTGCATTTGCTCTTTCACTTCCTACAATCCCTTACCTTGTTCTCTACCCCTATCAACTTCCTCGTCAGTCTATTCAGATAATTCTTCTATCTCTATCCTTGCTCTATCGACTTCTTCGATGCCATTTGTCTCAATCTTCCTTCCTCGATTTTTTTTCTTTCACTTTTTCTTCTGATTTACCTACCTGAAATTTCATCTCTAATTCTTATCATATCCGTCTTGGCTCATAGATTTCTCTTTCGCTCACCACCTGAAACAGACTGCTTCTCTCCATCTCTCTCTCTCTCTCTCTCACACACACACACACACACACATACACACTCACACCTATAACTCTCACTTTTCTACATATCTCTGAATTAATACCAATCACTCCTCTCTCTCTCTCTCTCTCTCTCTCTCTCTCTCTCTCTCTCTCTCTCTCAATCTCTTTTTCTCTCGCTTAATTCCTCTTTGCTCATCACTATCATGTTCTCACTCTTTCATATTTCTGTCATACTTTCTCTCTGGATATCTCTTTGACTTTCCATCTCTCCCCCCTCTCTCTCTCTCTCTCTCTCTCTCTCTCTCTCTCTCTCTTCCTTTATGTTTTCCATTATATAAAGGTCAGGAATTCTATTGTTGTGGTCGTTGTTGTTACTTATTTTCAATTCTCCATCTCCCAACTTATATAAAATGATTATTATTTTCCCTTCCTTTATAGGTATTTAGTTAAGCTTAGTCTGAATAAAAGTCACAGTTGTTGGGCACCAATTGAGAATTGAACCTACTACAGTAATGGTTAGTGAGATTAACTTGCTAACCATGACTTGTCATCCTTCTTTTTTTTATTCTTAGCTCTATAACACAGTGATAATTTTCTTTTATATTGCAATTTTCCTCTGCCTTCCTCTTTCTTTGTATGTCGTTCATTCTTTTTATTCATTTATTTCTTGTCTCTTTCGATACGTCTCTTTCTATCAGCAACACATCTTTCATCTGAGTCACACAGCTTTTTGAGTATTTTCTTTCATCAATGGAGTTAGTCCCCTTTCTTTCTGTACCTGTCACTTCTTCGTCGTTCCCTTTCTTTTCGTAGCGTCTTTCAACTTTTCTTTCCGTTTTATTTATCCCACATCTTTCCCTGATCTTGTATTTATCTCTCTCTTCCTTTCTTTTGTCTTTCTTTCTTCCTTTCTTTTGTCTTTCTTTTGTCTTTCTTTCGTCCTTTCATTTTTTTCATTTCTCGTTTCATTATTTGCCTATTTTCCTACAAATTCTCTCTCTGTCTCTGTCTCTGTCTCTCTCTCTTTCTCCCTTCTCTCTCTCTCTCTCTCTCTCCTTATTTGGGAAATCTTTTTTTTTCTCTCCTCCCCTCTCTCCCTCTTTCCCTTATCAATGCCAAAAGCATGATTGTTGAAAAAATTGGAGTGTGTTCAGAAGAGAATTACATGAGTTCTAATACATTTGTGGATATTACTGTGATGTTTGGCCTATCTCTCAGCAACTGGGCGATGGATAAAGAGGCTGTTATACAGAACGTCAGGGTGGGAGTCATGCAAAAGAATCGGTAATAGCCTTCACAGGGCTGCATAAAAGGGTTGTTGGGGTTTTAAGTCGAGTTGAGTGAGGTCAGATTGAAATAAAGAGATGAGTAAACTCATTGCTGACATGATATTAGCAGTGAATCAATGGAGAAGAATGAACATCACAATAAAAAAGAACAATTCATCATATTAATAATGATCATAATGTTCCTATTGATAATGATCAAAACGTAAGGATATGTAACGGAAACTACGTCAACATGACGTCATCATCATGACATGATTTAGTTGGCTGTCTGCTGGCGTTGATTTGAGATAACTACACAACAACTGCTACTACTTCTTCCTTAAAAAGTGTCAAAAATGGATAGGGCAGCTTTGCAAGGAGGGGGTAAAAGGTGTATGGGGCTTTTCCTCTTTCTCTATTCAGTACCGATTGACAGATTTAGCTAATATCTTTAATTGTTGGTTGTGTAATTCAATTGTCGACAAATTTGAAAGCAAAGCAAGAGAAGAACGTAAGGTGTATTGTATCAAATTATCACCTACAAAATCTGGAAACAAATACCCAACTATGTCGACCACCTTGCACTCTGGACAAGATATTACGTGCAAACAATCCATCTATATATTTAGATTGCATAAAATAGAATTACTAACCATAAGCTATGGAGATAAATTCGCTACCAAGCACTACAGGAGATATATATATATATATATATATATATATGCATACACACTCACACACACACACACACACATATATATATATATATGGAAAGATAAAAAGGGAGAGGGGTAGGAATATTATCGATTTGTTCTTAATGCAGCCGCTTCAGAATGTGAATAGAGACAAAAGAGAGAAATAAATGAGGAACTAGAACTCACAGTGTACATATATGCAGACATACATAGGTGTGTGTGTGTGTGTGTGTGTGTGTGTGTGCGAGTCTGTGATGGAGAGAGAGAGAAAGATTGAAAGAGAAAGAGAAAGAGAGAGAGGAGGCTATGTATGTTTTATGTATCTGAAAAGGCAGTTTTATTATTCTTCTACCGAACTTGATCTTTTGTACTCTCGATGATCAAATAACTGATATCGGCAGAAATAAAAACAACTTGCCGACATGTGAATTTACATTGAAGCTAACACTGTTTATGTTGCCAATTACTCTTTCTTCCCGAAGAAACCTGAAGTTGAAATCGTATTTTCGAGGAAGGGAGAAAATGCTGATAATGTAACAGTTGTAAAAGCCTGGAATGCGAAAAGTATGAAAAATGATCAACATTTAACCATCTATGAAGGCACTTATATATTAACTAGCTATTTATGAAACCTGTGATATTACTGACAGGATTTATTATTAAATTTTGGCGGTAGGCAAAAAATAAAAAATAAAAAATACAATAATCAGTTCTTTCTATTATAGTGCCAACTGGATTTGAACCAAGTTTCAGCTTTTCTTATTGCAATCAACAAACTTTATCCCTACTTCGCTTTCATCGATTTAGTTTTTTTTTGTTTTTTTTTTTTTGTTTTTTTCTTGCTGTTGTTGTTGTTTGTTTGTTTTTTGTTTTTTGTTTTTTTCACAATCAAACTGAATATTCCCGTTGGTAGAGGAATAACGAGACGATTGGATATCGAATTTTTCAGTTTTCACGTAAAAATTGTTTCAGCAATTTTCGACACTCAATCTATCCGCTGAGAACTGAAAACTAGAAAAAAAGGTTGTTAAAATAGTCCAAAGATCGACAAGGATAAACGCAAATGTTGCTGAAAGAATGATAATTTCAGCGAGGTTGTCAGAATGGAAATGATTTACCCGATATCATATGAATTAAAGCGTCAATAACAAATGACTGTGACAAATGCCATGAAGTACTTGAATGCTACTCCATAAGACGTGGGGGTATGAAGACACAAATAAGATAGAAGTAGAAGAAAGATATCAGAAACAAAACAACATACAATGAAATAAAAGTGATGAACATGCAAATACTATTTGTAGTGAGGTGCATTCAATCATCTCTTGTCGCTAGCGAGAGGGTTTGATCAGGGTAAGAGAAGGGGATTCGTCTTGCATTATCAAGTGTGGTGCAGAGATCGATATGCTCTCAGGAGAATTAACGGGATCACCAAGTAAGGCTACATACATAATCCTCTGCAGCTTACAGCACCTGGTATATTGAGTTGCTCACCCAACTACTGATCAGAATTGGCCAGAACAGTAGTGAGGTACTCGGAACTACGTCTATGCTGAACGATAGGTCTCGCTCATAAACAGGGAAACAAGGGATGATGATACTGACGGACTCTATGCAAAAATAAGGAAGAGGGGAATTCAACAATATGTATCATGTGCAGATAGCGAAAATGGTATGTACAAATAATAATAACAGAGCTGAGTAAAGATCATAACAACTGTTTATAATGCTGAAGCAAGTTTTAAAAGAGCAGCGAAAAGAAATGCAAGATGGAAGAAATAGAAAGAGAAAACTCTCCAATGAGTATTGAAAAGACAAATTGAAACTACCCCAGACAAAATATATTGCCTTTGTGTAAAAAACAGCGAATCTTCAAACCACATCATAACTGTATACAGCAAACTGGCTCGAAAGAAATCTAAAAATATGGGTGACAAAATGAAGACAACGAGACACGGAATTGTACAAACTACTTTAGTTCGTACATGAAAACGAATGATATCAGCATGAACCAAATTTTATCCTAGAAAATCGAAAGAGTATAATACTCTGGGACATTGACCAACCTATCCACGTGAAAAGGTCGATTCTGGTTGTTGTGAACAACAGAAAGTTTACCTTATCATAGATGTAGTTGCGCCAGAAGACCACAGGGTAAAGTAAACAAGAAATACCAAGATCTCTCCTGAGAACTGAGAAAGTTGTTGGACGTGACGTTCATTGTCGTGTTTACTATATTAGGCGCACTGGGAACTGTGCCAAAACATTAGAAGCCACATTGGGGAAATCGGAGATTCGAGAAAGGACTGGAAATGTCCAGACTACGGGAGCTAGGATTTGCGAGATTGCCGAACAAGTTGTTAGAGATTTGAGGAGACTTGCTGTCGCTTAGTCAAAAACAGCATCCGCTAGATATCTGAATAATAATAATAATAATAATGATAATAATAATAATAATAATAATAATAATAATAATAATAATAATAATAATAGAAAGATCGTTATTTTGATATGACGTCATTGGTGACATGACAGAGTCGAGGTGCTGGGCAAAGAAAACATCTAGTCATGCCCTTGCCAAAAGAATGTCTCTCCCTTTAGTTCCATCTTGGTACCTTCATTCTTTGAATGCATCGGACGGAAATATTTGCTTTTTACACTGAATTAAACGTCTTGGAAATAGCCATCTGAACATAAATCAGAAAATAAAACAAATCATTATGGTCCCTAAGCTGGCTGACAACGGACTTTCATTTTATTTGAGTTAGAAAGATGGACTAAGCCAAAACTCTCTGTCCACATATTTCTAGACGTGCATATCTTCGTGTGAAGGATTTTATATTGAATAAGACAAAAAAGAATTTAGAGAATAGTGGGGCCGTAAAAAGTGGTTGGATTCGGCTACAATCGTCCTCATGTTTTCAAATGAATTATACGGTAAGAAAACTATTGCCATGCGTTTCTCACAAGTAGATATTAATGTTATACACGATAACTTAAGCAACTAATAAACCATTTCATTTGACAGATCTTTGATTTCACTTTGAAATATCTGTCTTCCAAGCTTTTTATTGAAATATAATATTTTGTTGGCAAGTTAGCTCATCATCTTAGATGGAACAGTCGCTCTTTCATTCACTCGATCAATTACGTAACCAAGTTCACAAAACTTGAAAAATGCTGTCAAGTATATGCGTCCCCAAACGAATACTGCAAAGGTAGATTATTGTCGAAAGACAAGACTTCTATTTATGGGCTCGTCGACTATCTTCATGTTTACTTGGAAGACTCAAAATCAGAATAAACACCTGTTTTTTCATTGGCAATTCTGAAAATTACCTTATGGTTCAATTATGACAGAAAAAATAAGTAAAACTAGAGCAAGAGAAAACATATAGATGATAACGTATTATATCAAAAACAGATAGTGGAGGAATGAAAGATATATTAGTATGTTAATGAATAAGAAAAGAAAAGCCAAGGTGCAGACCAAGCGTTGAAGGTAAAGGTGATATGTTTATTCAGATGTTAGATCCTTCGCAAAATGTCTTTCCTCTGTTGAGGCAGTTCCGTCTACCGACAATTTTGGTGGTACCTGTATGTACATGTACATAGTATTAAAGGATGAGAGATGAAATAGCAGGAGCTATTAGCAGGATGCTGCTGTTCTGTTCTGGTAGGAAACAGAGAAAATTTTTCAATGAATTTCCACACTTCTGGTAGATCCAAAGGAAAAGTCTTGTATGCCTGTAAAAGAACAGCAAGTTTTTAATTAATAAATTGTTAGGTTTCCAATGTGCTAAGGCATTGCCCGACTGGAAAGAAATAGAGTTCATTTTGGAAATCGTACGATCTAGTTTTAATGAAATGTAAAAAAAAATGTCCCACTGACTTTATGAATATGAAGCGTTTCCTAAATGTGGGAATGAGAGGCTTGTAAAACTGGATTTATATAAGAGTGTTCCCACTTTTAGATGAGTCTTTAAGAACGGAATTCAAGTGCTCAAACTCTTTAGACAGAACATTCGACTTCACGGTGCACTGTGACCGCAAGGCCAGCTTTAAATCATGTAATTGAGAAATAAATGTTGGCAAATAGGCGGAAAGATTTCGATAAGCACGGATCAGCACCAAGGGAAAAATGGGTTTCATAGAGTCCAAGATGATCAGATGAGATTAACAGTCAGATAATGAATAAAAGAGGCGATGGTCGTTACATTAATATGAAAAGAGGAGGATGACGCAAAAAAGGAACAGAAAATGAAATTGGACAAAATGATATTGCAATGAAAAGCTAAAAGAATAAATAAAAATGATTCAGTAGAAGTAATAGAAGAGGTGAGAGTAAAGAGCTTCGAATAATAGCGGAACAAAAAAAAACGGTAGAGGAAAATCGTAGATATATTGATGATAAAGGCCCGAATCAAAACCGAGAAAAAAAGCATATAATTATCTCACCATTGTTTAAAATCCTTTCGGCTGTTTTTTTGTTTAAAGGACAAGAATTGAGACAATTAACTTAAGGGTCAATGGGATGACCTGTGGGTTAAAATCGGAACCAAGGTGGGAGAGCGAAAATGAAAAAAAGCCCATCCCCCACTAGAGACAAGGTCCTCGTGTTTGGACGTTGGAGTAACGATAGGAGAGCTATGATGATGCGAAAAATGAAGGAAGAGTAAAGATGATGACGCGGATAAGGAGAGGAAAAGGGAGAGTAAGGATGATGACGCGGATAAGGAGAGGAAAAGGGAGAGTAAGGATGGTGACGTTAAGGATGAGGATTAGTGGGCCACGAATGATGACATTGGGGATAACGAGGGAGGAGGGTGAGAGAAGATTATGATGTGAAGGACAGAATAACAAGAGAAAAAAGAATTTGATGTTAGGGTGTTTCACAGTGAAACACAGTTGGTATTGCACATTTAAAAGCAAGACTGATTAAAGCTGTAGGTTAGCTTTTAGGAAGGATGTTGTTTTTCTTTTCAACTCGGTGGAATAGTCGCCAGAACTTTTTGATAATTATTTATTAAGCACACCAGCCGGCAAGGAAAATCTACAACAATCTCTTAAATTTGAGCAACATGACTACAGAGGGTTTCCCAAGACTTACACTGAGTGTTTAAGGAAATAGCCCCTGTAATCTGAGTAATAATACAACTTCCTCAGATGCATTAGCATTTTCAAAGGCATTATACTATGCTGATTGATCTTATGCTCTGGTAATATCTTCTTTTCATTTTAGTTCACTTTGTCAACATAAAAATTTGGAACTTTGATCAAATCTCGAATAATATTTTTAGATATTTGAAGTGTCTGTATAAATTCAGTAATTTGATTTATCAATCATTTTAAGATTTTGATACTATAACAGGTACAGCACAAGGTTGCATCGGAGGAGCGTTAACCTCTAGCTGAACTCTCGATGAACGGCTGTAAAATAACAATGAAAAAATGAAAAGAGAGTAAGATGACATTTGTGAAGTCTGTCCGTTCTCGACAGCTTTGGTATGTTATTTACCAATACTTGGCCCGCAGAATTTGAACTGTGTTGAGTATTCTCCAAACCCACAAACTTGATCTATTTTTACATTTTTCATATGCCATGTGTTTTATGATGAATATTATCTTCAAGATATGTCAGCATTATTGTGAAATCCTGAATCAAACTAGAGAATTTACATCAGACCAACAACCACATTGCAAAATTGACGTAATGATATCAGTAGTTTAATGGACATTTCATAAGAAACAAAATCGGGAAGCATCTTTAAGTGAATCAAGGTTGAAATTGAATTATCATTTTCTGTTACTTTTCAAAATCATATTCCTTATACTGGCAATTAAATGTGTCTAATCATTTTTCCTTGTGATATCAAATATTATTTTATCAAGTTTAAGAAAAAAAATTCAAGGATATATTCAAATTCCTATGGGAATACATTTAAAGAAAATAAAGTACAGAAATCGCTACAGTGGGAGACTCAATTGTTTAAATTGTGGATAGGAGTAGGAGACATTTATATCTACAAAATTGTTACCTTTTAGTTGAAGAGACCAGTGTTACGGATACAGAAACAGAAAAAAAGTCATACTGATCATTATGTAAGCGGATCATCAGTTATATATCCACATACACGCTTGTATGCGTCGAGATACCTTTGCATTTATTTTACCCTCAAAGAATCTGAGTTGATAGTTAACCGTGATAAATATCAATGATATTAATGGGAATTATTCCAAATAGATTGGCGTAGTTACTCGACTTTGTCAAGTATTATTATTTCTTGTAAAAGAATTTCAGATATGAGTTCAGCTAATAACTTCGTGTCACTCTCGTAAATACATATTTGTCTCTGTCTGTATGTATGAATGCATGGATGAATGGGTTGGCATGTTTAACTACAGGAGAGAGCTATTGTTATTATTATTGTTATTATGCATGCTCATATCAGATATGAATTTTTAAAAAAACATTGCTGTTATTTTCTATGCGTAAGTGTCCCCCTGCATATATAACAAACTTTTTATACTCGTATTTACATTAACATTTACATTAGACATTATCAATATGCTTTCAAGTTTAAAATGAAAAACATTTTACATCAAACCAAGTACACACACACACACACACACACACACACACACACACTTTTGCACTTTTTGTCATATGTTTGCTCAGTCATAACTTTAAATCAAAATGAAACTTAATGAATGTCAGATCTAAACGTAATGGCTGAACAATCTATTTTTTTTTCTCTCTTTGTCTTTTCGGTCTTTATTCTGTCCTTTTTTTACTCTTTTCTGATCATACTCTCTTTTTCTATTTTGCCTTTACCTTTTGCCTTTCTTTTCGTGTGTCAGCGAATGAACCCGAAATAAATGCGCTGCCACGTCAATATGGACACAGAAACACATCAGTAGACATATTCATCTAATAACTGTGTCAAGCAGCAAAATTATTATTCCCTCGTTCATATATATATATATATATATATATATATATATATATATATATATATATATATATATATATATATATATATATACATATATATATATATATATATATATATATATACATATATATATATATATGCATACATATATATATATATATGTATATATATATATATATATATATATATATATGAAAAAAAATCTTGGATTGTTTCCGAATATATATATTCGTACTGCACATGAACAGACTCTTTCCGATGGGGTTATTATGTCGGCAGTGAGTTTGTGAACTGTGTGACAGTCACATTCACAATGAACGAACTAGCAGATAAGTAGATATATATCAAAGTTTTTGCTGTGAAAGATCCGAAGGGGAGTACTTTGAAAGGAACTAAGGTTTTATTGCCCTAGATAGGCTATTTTTTCGTTAGTATTGAATGGCTGGATACTTTACGGACAAACCCCGTATATATATATATATATATATATATATATATACTTCTGCTTGGAATATGAATGTGTGACTTTTTGTAGAAAAACTATTTGTTTGTCCGTGTGTATGTGTGTGTGTATGTGTCTGTGTGTGCACATATGTGTGCATGTATGTGTATATGTGTTTGTGCGCATGCCAATATATACTTGTTATTTCGATATCTGTATTTAATGAATCCATATTTTACTGGGACGTGAATTTAATTCTTTGTATTTGACTTGTATGCGTGCATTATTTCTGTTTACCTATATAGATATATATATATATATGATGCATCTATGTGCATATGTGCATGTGTGTGTGTATGCGTGTGTGTGTGTGCGCGCGCACGAAACTGAATGATTGTGCATGTCTTGAAATTCCAGCGTGTACTTTTGTCGACATACCGTGGGTTTCAATCATCCTAGAAGTGCGTCAGGCACTCCTCGGTTCAATGTCAACGTCAGCCGGGGTTTACCCAACCTGAACGGGCAGAGACCGAACCTCAAATATGCCCACATCTCACAGTCACGCCCTTCAACAACCCGCACTCGGTCTTGTGCGCAATAAAATTTTGCTTTGATCATTCATGTCTGACATGCGCAAACGTTACTCGCCAACACTTGGCTCACATACGGAAGACCATAAAGCATCAAACACAACGAGAATGATTGTTAGTCTATTAATATTGTGCTCATGTTATGGCCTGTTTGTGCACGAAAGCACAGATGCCTCTTTTGTATCCTGTCAACCTCACTTTCGGTTAACTTATCTATCTCCTTATTTAAGTAATCTCTCTCTTTCTCTCCGTCTCTCTGTCTCTGTTTCTGTCTCTCTCCCTCCTAGTTTTGTCGTGGTTTTTATATCTATTTTATTCACTCCCATTGCAATTATTATAACATTTACATGGAGGCAATAATACGTGATTATCTGTGCATAAGATAACATTTTTCGATATCAATTTTCATCCAGACAATGATATGTAAAGCTATGCGTCGCTTCGGTCATGAAGTTGTTCATAAGACATGAAAAAAATGGGTGAAACCATAGATATGAGTATGCGTAGGTACATCAATACGTCCATAGCAAAAAAATTAAAGCTCTTGATTTACGGGACAAATATTTATTTTTCGTCATAATGTTCTTCCTTGTCAATGAACTTGATTCAGCGATGAATGTTAATAAAATATATCGAAAATTATGCAATGAACATTTCATATCAAAATTCGACTAATAGCTACGTCGGACAACGCCCTCATTAAACTCTCTTCGTATTCACCAATGTATTTTGTAAATAGATAGATAGATAGATAGATAGATTAATAGATAGATAGATAGATAGATAGATAGATAGATAGATATATAGATAGATAGACTAATGGATGTATTTTGTCTGTGCCTATTCACTTATATGTATTTCATGATATGTGAAACAGAAATACGTACAGAAATAGTCACATTATATTGATGGATGCATTTATAAGTATGCAATGATATTTCGATTGATTTGGATACATCTCTCTCTCTCTCTCTCTCTCTCTCTCTCTCTCTCTCTCTCTCTCTCTCTCTCCCTCTTTCTTTCTCTCTTTCATTCTGAATTTCATCAATTCAAATTGATGAAACGTAGCCTAACAGTGTCATTACACCTCATACAACCCTTATGACGATGACGATACATCCAATGAGTTTAGCGTAGTCTTGAAGAAGCGAACAAGTAAAGTTGTTTGTTAACAACATGCTTGGTGGTGGAAATGTCATGGTCCGGCATTGTATGAGGTCTAATGGCACTGGCGAGCTGCATTCTATCGACTAGGTCATGACTGTGGGTGATTACATCGATATATTGAAAGTGAACATGTTGTATTCACGCAGACACTTCGGAAGACGCTGTCTTCCACCAAGACAATGTTCCAAAACACAGAGTCAAAACAAAAGACTTTTAGAAGAAGCAAAAGGTGAAAGTGTTCGATTGGCCAAGCACATAACCGGATTCAAATCTAATTCGGCTCGAGTGGAATGTAATGAGACGAAAATTACAAGAACAACGACGTTCTAACCAGATAGGTTTGAAAGAATGCATACTGTCGGAGTGGGAAAGCATTTCGGTTCGTCATTGTGGTCAAGACTACAAAAAAATAATCGAAAATAAAAGCTGTCACATATTGATATTGATAAACATTTTTCACACAGGATGTACTTATTTTTGGAATGCAACATATTCTTATTTTGTTTCTGGAGTTTCAATGCTGTAAAGTTTGGTAATAAATAATAGCTGATAATATCCGTTTTGATTGCATAAAGCCCCACTAGAAATAATAGAATATTGGTATATTTGATTTAGAAGAAAATTAACTTTCTATTTAAAAAGTTGGTAGGGTTCTACTCATTTATGGTCAATACTATGTGTGCGTGTGTGCGTGTGTTGAACATCTATTTTAATGAATAATGCTGAAAGTGTAGTGATAGTCACATAAAATAATATGATTTATGATATTGCAAGAATAGTAATAGCAATAAAGATAATGTAATATTGATGATAATCCAACCACACAAAACAGACAGTCGCACTGAGCAGTAAATACAATTGTAATTGCCATGCATGTTTGTTGCAATGGAGAGCATACAGTCTCACATGCTGCTCTATAGTTTTCTACCTATGTGATTTTAATCTTGAATAGGCTTGAAAATGCGCATTTGTGAGCCCTCATGGCTTGTAAAGGTTGGGAATCATTTTCTTGCATTGCGACTTCCAGAGATTAGTTTTCTCACGGTAAGATCACATCCTTTAGTTTTTGAATATTGCATCTTGCCTCCACGTACTCTCTCTATCCATTTCCAGTCCTTTTGTAATCATAAATTGCTTCTTTCGAAAGCAAAACATATCACAGGGAAGAAAAAGCTTACTTGGTGTCCACATTGTCTCTCACTATTATCATAATGTCGGATAACTCTTGACTAGTTGTACATCATATGAATTAAAGTACATGTCCGATGAATTATCTTGAAATGGATTCTGTTGTGAAGCTCAGTTTAATAGTTCTCTTCTTGCAATGCACTTTTTCCTACGCTGCACAAGTTTCCTGCTACGCCCATGAAGTTAAATCAGCTTTTATTACTTAATGCAATTCTAACAACCAGAAGTTTTTTACAGTGATAGGGTTAAACAATGTTGCATCAGATATTCAGCAGTTAGAACAAGTAGAAAGAGACATCTTTGGCATTGTTTACACTATATATATATATATATATATATATATATATATATATATATATATATATATATTTGTGTGTGTGTGAGTGTGTGTGTGTGTGCAGTACATAATACATGAATTTTCTCAAATTGTAGAAAACAAATGAAATCAGATTTCATCCGCTGTATATGTTTGATCACAGCGCTAAAAATTTAACATAGTAAATAGAGCTGTTCATTTACATGTACACGCCTTTCTTATTTTTTATCTACATGCACACACACACACAAACACACATTCACATACGCACACACACACACACACACACACATATATATATATATATATATATATATATATATATATATATATATATATATATATATATACAAAGAGTGAGAGAGAACCAAGGAGATAAATAGAATGACGGATATTTTTTTATGTCTTCATCTTCTTGTATTCTCAAAATCTTCATTTTTTCCTTCCATAAATGAAACTTCTTATTACATCTCTGATATGTTCATTTGTTTCAATTTTCCCCAATGAGATCAATGTTTTTCTTCCCTCTATCGTCGTTTACTTCTGTAGACTTCTCTATTGACTTCCTATTCTCATTCCTCTTCTCCAACAATTTAGATATATTAATATCTCGCGTACAGGTCCTTTCCCCATGACTACTTGGCTTTCATTCTCTTCTGTTCTCCACCGATTTGCCGCTGATTTGAACCGGCAATTATTGATATGCGGCATTTAATGTACATTTCGATTGAACATCTATTCGCCAGGGTCGGAGAACATAAAATGTGCTTCACGGTGATGGACAGTTGAAGCGAACTCCACGACTTGAAGCAATGCACTGTTTTTCAGTCCTCTGCCAGAAAATATATAAACAAAGTAGTGGAGAAATCACCAATTATTTTCTGTGAAAAATAAATATTTCCAAGTGTCAGGGTAATGGGATTCATTTCTTCACGTTTGACTTGGCAAATAGTTACACAGAGAAAATATTAATGCTGTTATCTTAGACGAGAAAATTCCACCTACAAACATCAACCAAGTTGATACTTCATTGAAGCTTATGATGTTTCACGCTTACCTCAAGAAAAAAAAAATTCATTGTGTATGAACAACATAATTCCAGTAAGTCTATCGAAATATAATTGTCATTACTTGATTTGCAAAAGTTTTTATGACTGACTTATCATATTGGAGGAGTAATTAATTTTTTAGAACAAAATATTTTTCTTTTAAATATATTTTTCTTTTAAAGATATTCCTGAGTTACTCCATAGCACTAACAGCACTTACACCTGCGTTAATCTGCATTGGCAAGATATACAAATTAAGTAAATCAGATAAATATAACACACACATATATATATATATAATTCTTCCATCTTTAGGGTTGAGTATTTCCAAGTAGGGCACTCGTCTACTACTGCTACTATGCAATGCTCTTCCAACTCTGGAATAGAGAATTTTGGTAGATGGGGAATTATGCATAAGTAAATGTATCACTTAATTCGGTCCTACTGGGCATCCAGTTCTGCGTAGGACAGGGGTAGTGCATCTGCCTCTGGGTCTGAAGCGAAGTTATTGACCCTTCCTCTTAGTATTGGAAGGTATATTCGATAGTCTACAGCCTCCCTGGAGAGTTGTAATACAATGAAACAGCTGTCTGTGGATGACAATTATCAATTATTATTATATATATATATATATATATATATATATATATATATATATATATATATATATATATATATATATATATATATATATATGTATGTGTGTGTGTGTGTGTGTGTGTGTGTGTGTGTGTGCGTGCATGTATGTATATATATGACCTCTGCAGTATACATGGAAAAGATCTTTGCTTTGAGCATATCCTCGCTGGTAAGTTGGAGTCTTTTTGAAAGTATTGTGAAAATGCTAATAAATGTATTAACCCAGTATCATCACCCCAGGAAGGTTTTTTAGGGGTATTGCTGCTGTTCATGCTGCAGTAGTAGCACTACATTATATATATGGATCAATGGTTAATCCGACAGATATATAAGTATACATTAAGTGAGGAAAAAAACTCACCCTTGATTGATAGTCAATAATGTACCCATATTCTTAAATTTACGCATGGTACAAATATTCATGTTCAGTAACTTCTAATTATATATTTTTTAATTTCTATTGTAATCGTATGTTCACGGGAATTACAAAATGTTTGGTTATGGAAGAGACGACCAAAGAATTATCAGTATAAAAGCCAATCTAAAGTATTCTCAATCGTCTCCTCTTTATTTTATATGAAAAAAAAATTACCCCTAGATTGTGGAAATTAATTTTGAATGACAATGCAATTGAAGAAAATGATAATAGCTTTTGAAACAAGAAATAACAGTGATATTCACTCTATTTTCTGTAATTTAATAGAGTTTTTTGTCTTTTACTGTCGTTTGTTTTTATTGAAAGTAGTTATAGACCAGGAAGAAAGTAAAAATATGTTTTAATTTTGATATGATGTGATTGATGATTGCAAAACAAACATAGCTATATGTT
This sequence comes from Thysanoteuthis rhombus, assembly GCA_963457665.1. Lineage (NCBI taxonomy): Eukaryota > Metazoa > Mollusca > Cephalopoda > Oegopsida > Thysanoteuthidae > Thysanoteuthis > Thysanoteuthis major. Next base: position 32,184,903 of record OY735203.1, read on the forward strand.
GTATTGAGAAAGAAAGTGACCTAGACAATAAATTCTGCTGATTACTATCGTCTAACATAATTTGAGTTGCAAAGGGTTGGATTCACGATGATACATGATTTGGTGCGATCAAAATGGATATAAGTTAGATCTATATTATATAGTATCATTTTGTATCGAAAATCTGGGTATTCTCCTTTTGAACCACATTGTACAACATGGAAATGGAAAACGATTGTTAATGTTAGTAGTCTCATCATTACATATATTAATGAGGATGATAGAAATGACAAGGTAAATAATAATACTGATAATTATAATAATGGTTCAGTTTTGAACATCAACCACAGCAGCGACAACAACGATGATGATGGTAATGGTGACGATGGTAGTCGTAAAAAACAGAGGGATATCTGAATGCAAAAAAAAACAAACATAAGAATATAAGAACTGACAAAATATGATGTCCGCTTAAAACTTAACGATTCCCTCTACGCCGGGCCTCCACAAAGGTTCAAACCCGTGGGAATTCGAAATGTCGTTCCGGAATTTTGACATGATTTCAACAGTGGGGAAGGTTAATCCTTCTGAGAATCAAGAAGCATATAACAAATGGATACAAGTGAGACACATCCTCAACTCACAACACACGGACAAGAAAAAACAACAACAAAAACGCACAAACGTACGTTGGTACAAACACACACCAAAATGCACGAACACACAAACACACACATGTATATAACTTCATAAAAGAAAATGTGCCACTTACAGAGTCAGTGAGCATGAATATACACTTATACATATACACAGGTAGAGTTGTAAGTATAACTCACTGATATTGCTGGCATTTATTTCATAAAGATATTATTTTTTTTGATGGATCAAAATCAAACGAATAACTACGTATCAGGCTGCAGACCTGTTCATCCACACTAGCACACGCACACACTGATAAATACACTTGCATGCATGTGTGTGTGTGTGTGTGTGTGTGTGTGTGTGTGTGTGTGTGTGTGTGTGTGTGTGTGTTATTGAGAAAAGGGCTTATTTGGTCCGACAGAATGAATTATAGATTGCGTTATATTCTATAAAAACTTATTTGAAATGATTTCCTATCGTTTCACTGTTGATATATCACTCAATTTAAGCAACATAAACAGAATAGATAATTAAAGAAAATGGGGCTGTTGCTGGAATCAACCCTACCACTGATAGGATAGCAGCTTCAACGTATACTTTATTCCTTTGGAACAAAATGTGGCCATTTCTTAAATACATACCATTGCATTGACAAAAGACGAAAAAGACCAATAGTAAACGAGATGAGATTTTGGTTGGAAGCAGTTATTCCGCCTTTGCATTACCGGTAGCTGTTTAGCTCAATGGTAAGAGCATCGCTATCTTGAAGGCGGCTACCTTATCGGTGGCAGGTTTGATTCCTGTAGCAGCCCCATTTTCTCTGATTGTTCATTCTATTTACGTTGTCTAAATTGCGTGATACTTTAACCGTGTAACGACGGCAAATCATTTCAAATAGATCTCTATGTAATATAACGAAATTTATAATTCATATATACATAATACTTGTCATTATTACTTGAAAAAAGAGCCACTTTACTTCTTATCGCTTGGTTTTGAGAATTAAAGATAGAAACGCTTTGCTCGAGGAAACATTGTTTTTTCCAATCAACATAACAAGGCGTGCATTTAGTCATGCTTTGTGGTGCTGGGTGCCTAATTTCTGGTAAATGTTTTTCAACAGAATTAAAGTTTTGAATGAAAGATATCCTTTTTTTTCTATTCTTCTAAAAAAAACTCGTTCAGTATCAATCAAGGAAATTGTAAAGGCGAACTCACATTGCTGCCAAGTTGAGTTGGACCCCCAGCCCCCGTCTCAGAATCCTTAGAGGCCCTTGTAATCTTCTGCTTGTTTAAATACTTATGAGCAGTTCTTTTTATTCAAATGAATTATCGTTTATATAAGTACCGCTCATAAGTACAAGTGTATTTTGATGTGAATATGTCTAAAAGCGTATACTCGTATTACTGAAGATATCTGTTGGAAACTCCCAACTCTGGTGCTCAAACCTATTCTAAAGTTGTATACGCTTGAGACAGAACTTGCCATCAATTGTATACTAAACGAATACGTTAATCATTGCGCTAAAATTGACATTCTTTGTCCGTCACTGAATTTTCATGGGTCAAAATTTTAGTTTTCGTTCAGACATGCTTCATTAAACATTTCGGATAGAATTTTTTTCTACACCCTAATTTCTTTTTCAAATCCACCCATTAGATAACTTAGACCTTGTTCTTACTTTTATGTTTTGTTTATTCCTTTTTTTCCTTTCCAAATGATAATAGAATGTATAAATGAATATTGAATGGAAATAGGGTTTAGTTCAGCAATATATTTACATTGTGAATGAAACCCAATCTGCTCCTAAAATATTTTCTCAAAACATTTTAGGTTGGAACATTCCCGAAGCTATGTTGAGTACGCATGCCACATTTGAGCCAAATTCCGTTGAGCTGTGCCAATGTTTAAGGGAGGAACACAGTGACAAACAAATCATACATGATAGAATGTATATATGTATATCGAATGAAATGTAAAGGTTCATTTCAGCATTATAGATACATGAAAGTAAGAACCCGCCCAAAAAAACTTTTAAAGAGTCCTCACCAGGTCCACCAAGTATGCATACCAAATTTGATTAGGTTGTGCCAATGTTTAACGGTTCGGTGACAGAAAGACAAACATAGCTAGTTGTTTCCAATATATATATATATATATATTGTTGTGTCATCCAAAGACAGCTGTTTCGTTGTATTACAACCCTTTAGTGTGGCTATGGACTATCCATTATCCTATCAGGAGGTAGGATTGAAACCTTCACTTCAGACCCGGGGGCCGGTATACTACGTCTGCACCACGGAACTAGACGGTCAGTAAGGTTGAATATAAGCGATATATTTATTTTAGCATATATTTCCCATCCACTAGAGTGCTCTGTTCCTATGAACGAGCATTGCATAAGATTACAATAAACGTTGCCTCACTTAAAAAGTGCTCAACCCTGAATAGGGGGGGGCTTCATTATTGTGTCATCCACAGAGTGAAAGAAAAAAAGGTAATGGAGAAAGAGAAAGAGAAAGGGAGACAGAAACAGAGACAGAGGGACAAATCTATCTTTTCGGAAATATCTATATACTTTGAAAGCAAAGATCTGTTCACTTCTACGAAAACAAGAAAAGATGAGTAAAAAATGAGATGATCCTAGTTTTTCATTCTAAAAGAAAGATGTACTAAATATAGTGTGCTGCCAAATCATACCATCAATACAAGAGTCATTTACATTATTTTTTCGAAAAAATCAACTTCCTTTTCTCTCAGTCTTTCTCTAAATTAACCACTGCTCAACGTCTTACTCTCCCTGTCTCTCCAAGGAATAAGTTATTTTGCAGCAACAGCAAGGCAGCAGCTGAAAGAAGGTGGATACAAAAAATCTCAAATTCAGCATGATTTTAAATTGACCCCAACCCCCAATAATTCTTTTCATTTGGCGGGGGGGGGCTTAAAAAATAACATGCCAAAAACCTGCTCCGGGGTTACAGTGATAGACAGAAAATTTCGTTGGTTTATGTTCGATGGTTTCCACGATAGGAGAGGACGTACAGGTGGACGGACGGGTGGAATTCGGGTTAATCAGTAAAAAATAGATACCCTTGACAATGTTTAAAAGTTCTGTGAACACAAAACGAAAGAGTGCCGTCTTAACAGATGATATTTATTCATATTGAATTTATTCTTTGAATAATATTCAAGGATTCCCTACGCTAGGAACTGAATTTTCAATAATTGCGAATCACGATGTTTTAGCACATATTAGGCCTAATTAATAATAATAATAATAATAATAATAATAATAATAATAATAATAATAATGATAATAATGATAATAATAATGATAATAATAATAATCAAACTGACCACCTCATCCAGGCAAGAAGGCCGGGCTTAGTAATAGTAGACAAAAAAAGGAGGGCCTGCCAAATAGTAGACGTTGCTGTACCTGCAGACCATAGAGTAAAAAAGAAGGAGGGTGAAAAAAGGGAAAAATACCAGGACCTAGCAAGGGAGTTAAAGAAAATGTGGAACATGAAAACCAGGGTAGTACCGGTCATAGTGGGAGCACTAGGAACTGTCCCCAAAACGCTGAGGGAGAGACTGGAGGAGATCGGGATTAGGGGGAGGATAGAGACCGTACAGACCACAGCACTGCTGGGAACTGCACGGATACTGAGGAAGGTGCTAGAGATATAAGGACTGCAACGAATCGTAGCTCTGTCATGATATGCGAAAGAGAGAGGAGACGTTAGCTGAAGACCTGAGGAGACTTATTGTCACTCAGCCTTCAGCGTTAACCACTGGGCAACCGGTGTGAAACTGTAAATCGCAGAATTACTGCGACCTATGAGTACTAGGAGAGGAGGGCTGGAGACTTGAGGAGACTTGCTGTCACTCAAACTCTAGCGGTTACCACCAGGCAACTGGTGTGAGATTGCTAATAATAATAATAATGGCAGCTCAAAACATAAGCATTAAAACAAACTATATCAGAACAAAAATCGACAGAACACAGATAGCAAGTGCCACCTGTGTGGTGAAAGAGATGAGACCGTAAACCACATAACTAGTCAATTAGCCCAGTAGGAGTATCAACACAGACACGATTAAGTAGCAATAGTGATACACTGGGAACTGAGTCAACGAATGGGATTTAACTATACGGAAATGTGTTACCAGTACAAACTGGAGACAGCCCTGGAGAATGGAAACCACATATAACTTTGGGACTTGGACATCCAAACGGACAATCTCATCCAAGCGAGAATACCAGACCTGGTAATCATAGACAAGAAGAGGAAAACCTGCCAAATAATTGACGTGGCTGTGCCTGCAGACCATAGAGTGAAAAACTGGCAAGATCTGGCAGGAAAACTGAAAAAGATGTGGAACATGAAAGTCAGGATAGTACCAGGAATAATAAGCACACTCCGAAATGTCCCGAAGACACTGAAGGCAAGATTGGAGGAACTTGGGATAACAGAAAGGATTGAGACTTTACAGATCACAGCACTGCGAGGAACTGCATGGATACTGGGGATAGTTCTAGAAATATAAGATCTAAATGTTAGAAGTGGCCTAACAGAAGAAGAAAGAGGGGGAAAAACAAAAACACACACACACAAAAAAATGGAAGTGGAGGCATGAACTACAGCATTGGTTTGATAGGTGAGGGAGAGATGAGATGAGGGCTGAAGATCTGAGAAGACTTACTGTCACTCAGCCGTCAGCAATGATCACTGGGCAATAGGTGTGAAACTGTAAACCGTACTATTGACAATGAGAAAGTAGAGAGGAGGGCTTGAGACTTGAGGAGACTTGCGGTCACTCAACCTCTGGCGGTAACCATCAGGTAACTGGTGTGGAATTGCAAATAATAATAATAATAATAATAAAAATACCAGGACCTAGCAAGGGAGTTAAAGAAAATGTGGAACATGAAAACCAGGGTAGTACCGGTCATAGTGGGAGCACTAGGAACTGTCCCCAAAACGCTGAGGGAGAGACTGGAGGAGATCGGGATTAGGGGGAGGATAGAGACCGTACAGACCACAGCACTGCTGGGAACTGCACGGATACTGAGGAAGGTGCTAGAGATATAAGGACTGCAACGAATGCGAAAGAGAGAGGAGACGTTAGCTGAAGACCTGGGGAGACTTATTGTCACTCAGCCTTCAGCGATAACCACTGGGCAACCGGTGTGAAACTGTAAATCGCAGAATTACTGCGATCTATGAGTACTAGGAGAGGAGGGCTGGAGACTTGAGGAGACTTGCTGTCACTCAAACTCCAGCGGTTACCACCAGGCAACTGGTGTGAGATTCCAAATAATAATAATAATAATAATAGTAATAATAATAATAATATAGCAGATTGTGTCCAGAGAGCTAAAGTAGTCCTAGAAAGATATGTGCAAACAAATAGTGAAGAAATCATAAAGAGCGCAAGATATAGTGCAACAAACAATAAAGTAGAAAACAATGGAACAGTACAGCAAACAAGAAAAGAAAAATGGGTAGGGAAAAAATTGTACGGCGAGTTTAAAAGACAGATACAAGATGTAGCAGACGAGAAATCATGGACGTGGTTACGAAAAGGGAACCTTAAGAGAGAAACGGAATCGCTCATCATGGCAGCCCAAAACAAAAGCATAAGGACAAACTACATAAAAACAAAAATACCAGGACCTAGCAAGAGAGTTAAGGAAGATGTGGAACATGAAAACCAGGGTAGTACCGGTCATAGTGGGCGCACTAGGAAGTCCCCAAAACGCTGAGGGTGAGACTGGAGGAGATCGGAATTAGGGGAAGGATTGAGACCGTACAGACCACAGCACTACTAGGAACTGCACCGATACTAAGGAAGGTGCTAGAGATATAAGTACTGCAACGAATTGTAGCTCTGTCATGATATGCGAAAGGGAGAGGAGACGTTAGCTGAAGACCTGAGGAGACTTATTATCACTCAGCCTTCAGCGATAACCACTGGGCAACCGGTGTGAAACTGTAAATCGCAGAATTACTGCGACCTATGAGTACTAGGAGAGGAGGGCTGGAGACTTGAGGAGACTTGCTGTCACTCAAACTCCAGCGGTTACCACCAGGCAACTGGTGTGAGATTCCAAATAATAATAATAATAATAATAATAATAATAATAATAATAATAATAATAATAATAATAAATTTAAGTGCCAATTAATTTATTTCCACAAATATTGAATTTTTTTCTAATTGATGCTGTATTGCCCCTATGATGACATTCGACCGGAGATCAGTTAAGTTTTTCTTCGGTGCAGTTGTTGAGATGATAATGTTGTTAATTGTCTCATGTTTCAGAAGCTTGTCAGTATCGGAGTGGTCTTTTTCTTCCTCTCAGTACCGATTTTTCACTCTAGGGTGATATCATTCACAAATTTTTTTCTGGTTGTAAACTGTCACTTACAATTCAATATCTTGCACCACAAGAATCACAGAAACTCCTTATTCCAGCTTGGCCAAGTCATGATATCTCTCTTCAGTTTTAGGCTTACGCTATCCCATGCCAGCACTCAGAATCTGATTATACCACGCCCAAAGCTGCAAAAATGGCAAAAGAAGCCTTTTAGATCGGGTGGTCAACCAAATGTCATCACAGATAGACATTTCTAGGTGCACAACCACCAACTCCCCCTTGGCACATAGTTTAGATGAGTGGATGTCAGACAATTTTGCGATGACTCCTTTCTATCTTTTAGTTGGCGAGAAATCAAATCCAACCCAAACACACTTTTGCTTTAGTTTTATTTTGAGTAATTCCTACTTTTAGTTTTCATTTGAAAAATAGTTTCAGTTTTAATTTTTATTTTTTTCCTCACATGGGTGGGCACGATGAAAGATTTTGTCTGCTCATACAGAATGTTATTTGGATTCAGATTAAACGAAATGACCTTATACCCTGAACGTTTTATATTAGGAAAGAAAAAAAAACAGAAAGAAGAGGCGATAATGACTGCTAAATCCTCTTGTTTTATTCAATAATATACAATTCTATGTTTCGACGTGATTTTGCTACATCTCAGCACCGGGTCTTTTTCTGTTAATGCGACACAGTAAATGATAATAAAACTTAGAAGTTCTTCCACATCACCTTTATACGGTCACTTTTTTCGCTCTATGTACTCTCTTTATATTGTCAGTGGTACCAAAAAGTTGAAGATATCGAAAGTTCCATTAAATAAAAACCACAATCATGTATTTGTAATGGAATGCACAAAGTAACTGAAAAATGTCATACAATCATAGGAATCCAAGGAAAATCCGAAGAAAATACTTTGATGGTTGAATAATAATGCAATCAGTTTATATGAATGAAAAAACTTTGCCGGTGATCTGGAGAACACTTTTGCGTCAACTTGATAGCACCCGAGTCTCCTTGATAAAAACATACCTGAAATTATCCAAAACATAATCTAGAAAAATAGTTCTTTTATTCAAAATTATCTGAAACAAGTAGATATCTTATCTAAGATTATGTACAAAAATACCAACACAAGATGTGTGTATTGTTGGACCAGAATGACCATAGAAACCAAAAAACACGCTTTTTCGAAAGAAAAACAAAATAAAACATTTTAGATGGTGTCTTATGATGTATTCATGGATATTCCCAAGGTTGTAGCTCGACTTTTAATGACAGATTTCAAAGACCTGGTGTCATTTCACCTTTCTAGTTGAGCTAGTTAATGTCAGATTCAATAATAATATTGATAATAATAATAATAATAATAATAATAATTATTATTATTATTATTATTATTATTATTATTATTATTATTATAACAATGATGATTAGAAGAAGAAGAAGAAGAAGAAGAAGAAGAAGAAGAAGAAGAAACGGTTTCGCTTGTTCATGTTGACCAGTATCAGCCCAAACCAGAAGCCGTCGTAGAAAGCAAGACAAAAAGTAAGATGAACTGGAGATCCAAACAGAGTCGTCTGATTATAGTTAACAAAGAAAGAAAGACATGCAAGATCGTGGATGCTACTCCCTATAAAAAAATTTGGGGTCGTTCCCAGTGCTTCAGTGAATACGACATTGGCATTCATATTTTTTTGTTCGTGGGAACGATAACATACTTTGCTTAATATGTTTTCCTTTCTTTGTTTACAATAACCGAGATTCGTCTTGAATGCTTGAAAGGATTTCTTTCTGAATCTCAATGACCCAAGCTATTAAGCGTATTTGAATAGTATTGTTGATATCATTGTTTTTGTTTTTGTTGTTGCTTCAATAATTTTCAAGATTGAGATGAAATCGCACAAATATATAACAAGTTCCATCATCACTATCACTGACTGAAATTTGAAAAGGAACTCAGGTGCAATCAAAAACTGCCTTTAACCGAAATTCTAACAATTTGTCATCACTTTTATAATTACTCAGAGAGTGTATAACTCTGCCAATGCCATTACCTAGCGGAGTAATTGTGCTTGGATCCGACCGGAAATCTAATTCTTCCGTAACCTATTGTCAACCCTTCAATGAAATTTTATTGAAATTCACTGAGAACTTTTGGAGAAATCGTGTGGACAGACGTGAAATTTTGCCGATTTCATGTGTTATGGACAAATATCTATGTAAGGGAGATAAATATAAATAGTAGCCTATTGTCTATAGGCTATTGTCAATCCCTCTACGGAATTTCATTGAAACTCATTGAGAGCAATGGAGTTTTAACCATCTCTTCCTTACCACATTGCCCATTTCTCGCAAAATTCATTGGGGTCAATTGGGTACAGACAGACAGACAGACGCAGCCTAATACCTATACCTCTCCTACTTCGTTGACAGAGGTAGATAAATTCATTTCCAGGTCTTATATAAAGGATAGGAGAGAAAACCCAGTTTCTATACTAAGCTAATGCTCTTTGCCAAATATAAGAGCTTAAGATAGTGATTCAGTCGTGAAGATGCGATTTATTTGATTGGAGAATATTGGAGACGTAAAAGAAAAAAACTTGCGAAAGAGAGATCTGGAAGCGATATATCTTTCCACTATGTGAATGGACTCCTCAGTGATTCACTCATAATTTATCTCAGAAACAGGTTTCTTGGCATAAATTAAAATTCTTGAACGACACATCTGTACTTAATCCGAGATCAGTAAAACGAAACAAGCGACATTGTGATCGCAGTGTAAATTTTGACAGATAATATTCTGTAGTCTTGAAAATAAGGCGAGGATCAATATTGATCTTGCTTTCAGGTAAGAAAATTCTAATTCGGTTTAGTGATTGTTCTTTTACCTGAAGAATAACTTACCTTTTTTTTTTTTTGAACACTGCAAAGTCTTTTTAAAATGCAACATGCGGGATGGTAGGGGAAATGTAGATGTAAATCTCGTAAGATAATAAGTAAACTTCTTTAAACAAATCAATGGCGAATTTGCGATGTGTGCTACATTTCTGTAAAAATTTTGAGTCAACGTTCACTGCCAAAAACAAAAAAAAATCTGATGCTTGTCAAGTTCCGTTTATTTTCTTTCTTACTTGGTTTATCATTCCTAACTTGCAACGCAGAATAAACCAATGATAACGCTTTGTGAAGTTTTTGAAATGTCTTAGTGATTATCAGTTTTCGTTAATCCTGCTTATATTTTGCCGTTGATGTTTTTACACCCGCCAGTGTTAAAGGATTTTTTTAAATGCATGCCAAGGATGATATTGAAAGATGCTGAAAGTATATAAACTGGATTGGGGCGATTCAAGTATAAAAAAGATGAGATTCCTAACCTTTTTTTTTTTCTGTTCTTCTTTGCCGACTTCATAATCACATTTTTATAATATTCAGAGATGGAAGAGTTGATGACAGTTTATTTTACACATCCAGTACTTGTTTAGCTTCTTTTCCTTTTTAAGTGTGTCTAGCGAGCGTTTGTTTTATGGGATGTTTTATGTGTTATTTTATGAGATATATTTCGCACAAAGCCCGTCCTTTGTATGTAAGGGGGTGTCTAAAATTTTTTTTTTCTAAAGGAATGCAGGTACTTGGATAGGAAGCTTGCGTATTTATGAATGTGACAGGGAGATTGTGTGTCTATGTGCATCAGTTATAATCATGTTTCCTTAGGGCATGTGTTAGTCTGGGTATAACAGCATGGTTTAGTGATTATTTGCATAGTCATATCTATATGCATATCTCTACCTAACTTTATCAATGTATGCACGCACCTGAGTGCTTATTTGTGCATAAATATCCTTGTGGGCATATTTTATGTGTGATGATACATATCTTTTTCTACATGTCTATCTGTTATAGCTTTAGTGAGTATATGTGTACAGACTTATGCATTTTTTTTCTGTGCGATGTTGGTTTCTTAATATTATCTTCGTATATAAATCATAATGGTGTTAATATCTCCATATTGACACATATGTAGGTGTTTGTATTTTACATATTTGCAATACTATGCTTATCCCCGCGTTTTCATATATTGTTCAGTGTCCGAATGATTTTGTGTAGTGGTGGGTGTTAATCCGAGAAGAGAGAATAAAATGAGAAAATACACTGAAAAACTCTGTTGAACAAAGGTTATTCTGGAATGACGGCAAAGATATTGACGAACAGATAGCAGGATTTTGCTTATATACAACGATTAAGATGGATATATAAATACGTAGATTGATAGATAGATAAATAGCTAGATAGCTAAAGAGATATCATATGATGCTAAGAGGTGAATTTTTCTTATTTGAAGCGTTCTTAAAATGATAAAATTATAACAGTTAACTTTATTTCATATGTTTTTCGGATTCGCTTATTCATCTTTTGCGTTTTTAGGATGATATTTTGGCTGCAGTACTCTCTGGTTTTCCATGGGCTTATGTCACAGCCTTCATGGGTATGGTCTTTTATTTTGATCGGTCAGTTATTTTATTATTCGTTGCTTCTTTTATTTGGGATGAAACTTGGCGATTCTGTTTCATGACCACCGATCATTATGTCTATTTGAAACAGGCTCATAACACATTATCTACTTTTATCAGTTAACTATGAAAAACATCCTTCCGATTAGTATATATATATATATATATATATATATATATATATATATATATATATATATATATATATATGAGGTCTCTCCGGAAAGTAACCAAACATTTTAAATATTTCTTTGACTGGTTTAGCTGCTTTGTTGTAATTTGGCAACCAATGAGAGGGAAGCATGATGCGTATGCCTGAACAAACACTCTCCCTTGGAATTACTCACTCATTGAGTGGACATGGGTACTAAGTGACTGTTGCATTTACAATAATCCGGTAATTTTTCACGTCTCTTGAAGACTTTTTGGCTAAATACCATCTAGATCTTTCAGTCATCCGATAATCTGGAGTTGGCTTCCCGCAACTTCTGGCTTTTTCAGAAGACACCTCGGGTCATGGACATGATTAAGTGACGAGGCAGTTTATAGTTCCCCGAAACGTGGTACTGAATGGGATAATGGATAGTTTATAGCCAAACTGGAGAGTTGCAGTACAACGAAACAGCTGTCTGTGGATGACACAATATCTATATATATATATATATATATATATATATATATATATATATATATATATCCTACTCTGTGTGTCTTGATATTTGTACTTTTAGTATGTTAGTGTCTTTGTTAATATACCAGTGTCAGTCTCTATCCGTCTATCTGTCTACATAGATATGTGGGTATGTGCATTCATTAATATATACACAGATATATGCGTGTGAATGTGTGTGTGTGTGTGTGTGTGTGTGTGAATCTGTGAGTTTGTGCATAGAACAAGACACTTCGTGTGTGTGCCACTGATCATCAGTATGTCTATAGTATTTACTTATGTGTCTGCGCCTCAAAATATTATAAATGTGCATATATATGTGAGTATGAATGTTATCTTCAAGTTGTGTGTTTCAATATGTGCATGTAAGCGTGTACTTGGAGATGCCAAAGTTTCTATGTGTACGTATTTCCGCTTCCTTGGTTTCTTTTCAAATATCCTGCGTTCCAAAGAATCGGAAAAGATACTTACCGGCTTTCTCATATCATTTCATCCTTGTTCAGATCTTTCTCTAACACGGCTATCCAATGAGATCATCTCTCCCTTCTTCTTCTTCTGCTCTTTCTTTGTTACCTCCTTCGATTCCATTCTTTCTCTCCCTTTCTCTTTCTATCTCGTTGTTCTCCTCATCCCCTTTCTTTTCTTTCGTACAACTTTTAAATCTTTTTGTTTTGCTTTTGTTGTTGTTGCTACTGTCGTTGATCTTGATTTTTGAAATTTCCATCTTGTACTCAATTTATATCAACCTTACTCAATAAAACGATTGGATATCCATACCTAAACAACTTCAAATAGTTCATGCTTTATGCTGGGTCTTTTAATCAAGAACGTGTGACACCGCACTGAAATATATTTGCGGTCGAACGTGTATATTTGTTTTACGCATTTTTTGCCTGATTTTTAAATTAATTGTAATTAGATTACGAAATACTCGCTAAATGTGACAGTGAAATAATCCTAATTAACCTGATTAAAAATCTTAATTATTCAAATTGAATTTGAAAATGATCTCCTCTTCCAACTGAAATAAGCTAATTTGATATTTTTCATTTAAAGCAAAAAGTTTAAATGTGCGGTGAAGAATGTAAGATGTACGAATGTTTGAATTCCTAAATATATATATGCCACGGACTATAAATACGAAACAGCAAATAAGTAAATATTAGAATATAAATACTTCTGAATTAATTCGTGTAAGGATTATATATATATAAATATAAATATATATATATATATTATCATTTTTTTTTATGGATATTTAATCCAACAGAAAAAATTTTGAATTTCAATATATTATGTTAAAACTCTATCTGAAATGATCTCCCGTTATTACACGGTGATTGTGTCATTTAGCATAAACAAGATAGCGTATTTTATGTTTACCTCAATTTACCTCGGACAGAAAAACGAAATTAGATTTTCATTTGTATAGATACTTAATTCAAAATTATTCAAAAACATTTTACAAGTATAATTTCTATGAAACTGAGATAGCAACCCAAAATTTAGTAATTTTTAATAAACTTTTCCAATAACAATGCTTCAATATGCTTTAATTGTACTTGGAAACCTTAGTTTTCGATTCATATCATGTTTCACTACAGCCAATATACTATTCATGGTAAAAAAATGGGATCACCACACTTTGACTATGTTCACCCAGGATTTTTTTTTTTTTTTTTTGTCTTGCAAAAATAAACAAATCACGGATATGTTACAAAATAATTCTTGTTTGACAGCTTAATATTCTGGTTTTATGAAATATAACTCAAACAAATTAGATTAGAATATCAAAATTATTGGTATATTTTTTCCAGATCAAGTGAAGGAAAATTTATGGGACCATCTCATAATTTGCATTTTTAAACAAATACCAGCAAAAATCTAAATATCCAAATAAGTCTACCAAAAGAGAGTACCCACAGAACTAAAAGAGCTGATGGACTTATTGTCAGACTGGGTTAAATGAAAAGAAATTTGGCTCCAACAAGACAGTTCTCAATTGAAATAACAGAAAGAATTATAAATGTACTTCAAAAAGGAAATCCAACAAAAGATGTTGATTTCTTACAGTCAGCTGGGTCTAAAATTTGGTGCAAGTATGACCAAAATGGAAAGATTATAAAAGAGAACATACTGGTAGACTTCAATACCTTTAAAACCTTAAAAGTTTACTGCCAGGAAGAAACAAGCAAATTTCCTATCTCATTTATGATATGGGGTTATATATCAGGTAAAATGTTAGGTAGATAGTAATCATTATCTCAACAGTCTGTGCACTGGTGCACATTGGAATTCTGGGAACCTCACGCATTCCATCATCAGAGAATTGATTTGATGATGCAGATGAGGTCATTTTATGATAATGAATCTTGCCACAGAGTAAAGAGTTTTACTTCAAGAAAAGTATATCAAGTCAATGATACGGTCAGTGAACAGTCCAGATCTCAATTAGAGGACATAATCTAAAATAAAATATGAAAATATAAACGTCTTCCTCAGAAATATGGGATATCTTATAACGAAATGAAAAGAATAGGAAGACTGTAAGTCAAAAACATATAAGCATCGAGTAATAATCGTAATGAGACCTTGAGCCTACATGAGAATACAATCTCACTTAACTATATGCTTGTATCGTTAAACTACTATTATAGAAAAATGTGTATACACCTGGATAAGTATGCAGGTAAATCGATAGGAAGGTGAGTCGCTATTTCTTGATTACCTTTGCAGTACTGACAAGTAACAATGTGAATTGTCTGACGAAGACCAATAGCAACGAATGTGCATCTGCCACAGGAAAAACCTTCAAGCATAAAAACGGAATTGTAATGATCCGCCCTGCTTCAGAGATAGAATTCCCAGAAACACTTATCCTGCAGCGGATGGCGAGCGGGAAGCAGAAGAGAAGATCTCCTTTGTAACAGCGAATGACCAGATCTTATTGGATGAGCATCAAGAACTACAAAGCATGAACAACAATCCTGTTGAATTGGTGTGTACACTGCACGACTAAGCCTAAACCAAGTTGTGAGCAGGTAGAGCCACAATGCGGTGGCAGATCAATTTGATAAACAACATTGTCCAGCCTGCATGAGTAAATGCTTTGTGTACTTCGAGTGCAATACAGGCTTAGACATGTGACCAGACTCAAACCCATTTGTGAGAAGAAGAGCACTTTTGTGGCAGTAAACTCCCACTGTTTTGGGTTTTTTTTTTTTCAGAGAGCAGGATACTTTATCTAAATCACTGAATTGCCTTCATCTAAAAAAAAAAGGCTTTTTGCATAAATACCTACTCGTACAATGTCATTTGTCTAATGAATTCGAAATTGGTCATAACCAAACAAGAAAAAGGCTACAATATGAAAAACTGTATCTTTGAGCCAGATGCGAGAGAGTTTGTTTTTTTCACACGACTTAATGATCTCTAAAGCATAGATAAACGCTTGCCTGTTCGAATTTTTTCCCCATGAAAATTGTATGCGAGAGTAGTAGAAATACACATCGTGAATAAGTCTGAAACTGTACAGCATCAAACTAATCAAAAATGAAATAAAAAGATAAAGATTTTGGTGAGGTAAATGATTATAAGTTCAGTCAATTTCTTGGTGACTTGTACTTGTTTTATAGATGAAAAAAAGTTTAAAAATGTGCTGATTTCTATGAGAGCATGAAGATAGTGTTGCAGTGACTTTCCCGTAGATCGAAGGTATAAGATAATAAGATATTTGTCACAAACATAGAAAACCGGGGACCTGATTTCGAACTCAGAACTAGTGCTCTCTAATCTTGCTGATACCATCCACTCATTGACCGTTTTAACCTTTTGGGCGGGACTTTTAATCACAGTATTCACAAAAACATGCCGTATTTAAAATCTCCAATTCGTGTGAAGTACGACAACGAGTGCCTACATAAAAGCCCATGGGTACATCTGTAACATTTCAAATACAAGTACATATTCGATGTATATGATGCGTTTCAGGATTAGTATGACCCTCCCAAAGCGTCCCTGAAGACATTGTATTATATAAGAAAGCAAGAAGGATATAGATATATCATTTGAAACAACAACAAAGCTCAAATGGCAACGAGCAGGTCATGTTGCAAGAATGCTACACCACTCCTAGATATTGCAAACCACGACATGGATCCCCGTCATCATATAAGAAATTGCAGCCGGTAGGAAACTTTTGCATCTTTTTCGGGAGTGAGATAACTGGTGGATCTTGGGAAACATTGGATCTTCAATTGATGATGATGACTCGTGTAAGGTTGTAATCTTATGTGAACCCTGACCCTAAAATAGGGACGTTTTCGAACTATTAGGAACAAACAACTTTCTGAAGTCACTACAATATTCAACTCCATTTGGCACAAAAGACAAAAGCCTTAAAAGCTTAAATCAGTTTCAAGTATGAGATGCATTTAAGGGCTTTTAAAGTTGTAAAGATAACTGGGCGCGATAAATGAAAAAAAATGTTACCCAGTTTTGTGTGAAAAATTATTTTCTCGAAAATCTACTCTAAAAAAGTTTGAAGATTGTGTTGGATTACATTCTTCTTTTTCGACTGGTAGCTTTTAACTGCCAAGCTATAAAAATGAATGATAATAATCGTTTTATTATGTTCAAGGGTTAAAGTAAAGGCGTGTTGAGAGTCCCGAGATTTAAGGAGTTGAAAAGCAAAAAGAAAGATGTGACCTGATTGATCAGAATATATATATATATATATATATATATATATATATATATATATATATATATATATATATATATGTGTGTATATATATATATATATATCCGTCGATTATAGTGAAATCCTCTGTGAGTATGCAAAAGTATTTTCTCTAAGGATTAATTTAATGCTATTTTCTTGTAGTTGTTACTAAGATTAGACTTCCGAGAAGATACTTAATTATTGCAATGATATTTTTTCAGTGTGTGTTAAATGCTAGTTCCTTTTAAAGCTATTTTTTACGTTTATCTCGATTTTTTTGTTGCCTTTTTCAAATTTTATCCGGTCTGGAAAACGTTGCGATGAAAATCAACAAAAATATTCAAAATGAATAGGAAAAATTTTAATAATGATTTGTAATACTTCATCTACTTAAAACTAAATAAATATATTTGTTTACGGCGCAGTGAATTGGAAAAAAATAATGTTTAAAATACCGTTCCACTAATTACCTCACGAGTGTAAACATTGACAAGTTCAAGTTTTCAACCACGATAAGTTTTAGGCCTGGTCATATCATCAACATATATAAATATTTTGCACAAGTAGTATTACGAGGCACTTATGTTTTCCTCAAGTTAGGTCTTGTTAATACTGCACAGCATATTTTTTTCGCAGTACGCTGCAAAACTCCAGAAAAGTTCCGATATATATATATATATATATATATATATATATATATATATATATATATATATATATATATATATATATATATATATATATCGTTGGCTGGACCAGGAAAATGCGAGCGAAAAATGTCGTTGGCTGGTAAATTTTCGACCGGGTACATAAAAGCCTGGATACTGTCGTCGGTAAAATGCAACCAAGAAAATGCGACCGGGAAATGTCGTATTACCCTTTTCAATATTAGTAAATACATGCAGATGAATTTCTCCAAATGTCTTGATTTCCATTTTTGCTTTAGCTCTTTCCGTGTGCAAACGCCTTGTAAGTAGGAATAATCCTTTGATTTTATCACTGGATAATCCATTTAGGATTATCATCCTAATAATAGCTACAGGTTTGCTAGCAAACGAAGATCACCAAAATTCTAAGCAGTATACCAACATTTAGTAAACACTAGTATCCACTTGAAACTTTTATCTCTCCTAATATCACCGTCCCAGTGTATGCATGTCTGCTGAGTAATAGAATATGCTCCAAAATTTGTTCTTTTCATTATATTAGATGAATTAGATCTAGTATATTGACTTCAGGTGGGGTTTTGTTTTTGTTTTTGTTTTTTTGTTGTTGTTGTTGTTGTTGTTTTGTTGTTTTTTTTGGTTTGTTTGGTTTTTGTTTTGTTTTCGTTAAAATATTTGACTTTAGTTTGAATTCTCTTTAACTATGAATTTTGTACAAATATTTTTTATTTCAGTTGCTTCTATCACAGACCATCATTCCACAGCCATTTATAAACTGCGTATCAGATTGTTTTCTTTAACATCTAAACAAGACTCGTACTTGCATTTTTTTTCTTCATCGAGAAGCCTGCTTTAATGTTATAGCAGCTCTGCTGGTTGGGCTACGAAAGTGAATCGTCACAGAAGTTCAAATCTAGCAACACAGCTCTATTCTCTATTTCATCCGAGTGTCAAGCACGGCTATCTTTAATGTTTTATGAATTTATAGCTGAGTAGTTCTGAAACTAAAAATAATGGACGAAATACTAATCAAAGCTTGAGAGAAATTAAGAATGATTTATTGAATAATAAAATCTAAAGATAATATTATAACTAATATCACTAATGTATATAAAGAGAGCATAAAAGATGATAATGCCTGGCGTTCGGAAGAAATTTACAAAAAAACGCTATATGGTTAGATTAAGAATTAAATAAGCTTTGAGACTGATGAAGAATTTTACGATCGCCATCTTTTTTTAAGCAGCAGATATATTGTTACGGAATCCATTTTGATTGAATAACAGCCATGTCTCTCACAGAGGCTGCCGTTTCATTGAATAAAAAGCTTTACGGCTAGATAACATCTTCTGAACAACGACAAAACAAATATATAAAACAAACATATATGCCAATAAGGATAACCCATCAATTAATCCATTATTAGTGCAAAGTACCCTGAGTAGCAGAATAAGCCAACTATAACAAAAGTCCAAAACAAAAGAGAACCTCAGTTTATCAAAATGAATGATAAATATGTTTACATTTCTCAAGAGAAAGGGTACATAATAGTCTCCCTTGGGTACGGTGTATTTCTGCTTGTTATGTATAATTTTAAAACAAATAAAATACTTGTTCTTGACTTTTTTTTTAATGGAAAATAAGGAAATCATCACAGTTCTAATTTTTTGTTAGCATTCAAGACCAAAATGTATAAAAATAATTAAAACGTCAGCAAATCGATACCTTGCCATGGAGTAGTGGTTACCAAGCTAATCTCGGAGACAATCAGAACTTTAGTGAATCTGATCACCTCTGAATGCCCCATCTGTGTCATGTGTCGTAGTAAGCTGAGCTCAGTCAACAACAACAACACTCATAGGAGATTGTAGTTATGTATTTATTAAAAGTACGAAATAAAATGTATATGGAAAAATATCCATCATCTTTCTTGATTGATCTACGCATTTTCTTATGTTTTTAACCACTATTAGATACTGAGCTGAAACATGGAACCTAACCAAGAGACAGACCCGTAAATTGAGAATCATACAACTTGCACATGAAAGAATGATGCTGGGCCTCATATGGAGAGATTACAAGACAGCACAGTACATCTGAGAGAAGACAAGAGTTAGGGACATCATAGAATCCATTAAAAATCTCAAATGGCGGTGGGCTGGCCATGTTACAAGAATGGCAGACAATCGATGGACGTCACGACTCACGACATGGATACCCCGAGACCACATGTGTGACCGAGGCCGGCAAAATGTTAGATGGAGAGACGAGCTAGACAAGTTCAGGAAGTACTGGCTCTGCGACGCCCATGATAGGGAAGTGTGGCAAATCCTGAGGAAGGTCTATGTCCAACGACGGACGCTAAAAGACTGACGATGATGATGACGATGATACTGACGCTTTTTTTAAATATCAGGGCAGAATTCTTTCCAAAGATTCATGTTTGGAAGGGGTCAGACTTCATAGTGTGTTGAGCAGCCTGCAGCCATGTAGAATAACTTTCCATCCGTTGTACGAAACTATGACTTCGAAGTTTTTCGGTTACTTCTCTTCAATGTTACCGATTTTGATTTTATACGCTAATTTAGATATTCTGCCAATTTCAATATATTATACCTACATTTATAATCTGAAAAATTGGTATTTTTTTTAGTTGGGTTTCTCTAGAACCGCAAATCCAAAGACTGTCAGACTCGGCACAACTACACTGCCTGGTATGCTGACTGATATATCTGGCAAATGGCAATTTCGCATGATAGCCGGTTATCGGGTAATCACAGTGCATACATACACGCACAGATTTCTTTAATTGTAGTTTGATCATTCCATAAGATTTACCGATCGTTTTTGCAATTGACTGCATGAGACCAGCCGCTCCGTCTAGTAACCTTTTTGAATAAAAACAAGTACTATGTTCTTTCATCAGAGTCATGCAGTTTCTCACACAAAATATGCCTAACTATTGAGGTAATATGAGCATTTAAAAAGAGTAAGCGAATATAAAACAAGAATGCAATGAAAGTCATATACCTCACTGCTTAAGAGTAAATTATGATTTCAGCTTTTACAGGTGAGTCATGAAATTTGTTATAAAAGTCCATAGATACCATACAGACATCATCCTTTAGACGTCAATGTACTTCATGGCTTGAATATTAAGATATATATATAGGATTGGCATAAAATCTCCGACCAAATTCTTGATCAGGTTATAATGTAGTGCCCATTAAAAAAAGTCTGAAACTCATTTAAACATCATATATATATATATATATATATATATATATATATATATATATATATATATATGCGTATTTCTTTCATAATAAGCCTCCTTGTAGAACATAGCGATAACCCTGACAGGTAGCCATCCATCCGGGATCATATAAATATGTATATATATATATATATATATATATATATATATATATATATATATATATCGTACTCCACCTTAAATCTTCATTATGCAGGTTGCACGGCATTTCTGCAGTGCAGGCCTCGCCAACTAAGATCCTTTAGTCGAGGAAAATCTTCGTCTGCAAAGCTAAGGTAGTTATTTTGTTTTGCATATACCCGTCAAAAATGACAGGGTCATTTATGTATGGATCGGAACCAAGGGCAATGCGCATACAGAGAGGAAATTCACACACACACACACACACACACACACACACACACACACACACATATATATATATATATATATATATATATATATATATATATATATATATATATATATAAATATAATGAATCAAAGCCACGTTCCTAGATTCAAATATCAAAATCGCTGATGGAATATTCATCTACAAATTGTTTGATAAACGAGATATCTTCTCGTTCCGTATAGCTAGAATGCTTTTTAAAGTAAGAAGTGTTCCCGCTTATATATTTTGTAGAACAATATTATCAGAATATTTGAGAATCGATAGAGCAACTCCTAGATTTTCTTTAGTTGTAATCGTTCCTTTAGTTGTAAGCATAGTCAATAGAGGTTGTGAAATTAGTAAAATTTTCAGATATTTTAAGGAGGCCATGATTATCATCTGCTTGACCATTGTGAATAATCAACAAAAATTAAAGAATATGTTAACGAGAGTATAAAAATAAAATAAATGAATTGTATGTATGGAAATAAATCATTTTTTATTAATAATGGGAGAATTACGTAATGAAGAGAAATTGATCAAGTCTTCGTCAGTGTAAAAGATCATTGAATCGATTGGGACCAGGGAAAGGCGAAAACATTTGGCTCTGGTCTATCCGTCTGACTGGTAGGTAATTGGTGGGAGATCGAATATGGAATGCCATGTAACAATTTGTCATAGAATATTGATGGAATTGCTTATTGAGGTTAATTCCCACTACAAAGTGATTTCGTTTCAGCCATTTATATAAGGATATTTCATTCGATAATTAAAAGTGTTAAGAAACATTTAATGGAAGCTTGATGGTATACGACGTGGGAAAATTAAATTTAAAGTTAGTGGAAAGAATTGTCAAATTCTTAAGTAGAATATGTTGGTAGAGAATCAACCAGAAGAATTTTTTCTGTGTTTTAGTATTCTTAAAGATGATATCATAAGTTGGTTTGCATGCAATCTGAGATTAAAACCGACACAACGGATTTGATATTCACATGGGTGAACATTCACTATAAATTACACGAACAGCGAGTCACGTCTGTTGTTATACGTACTGATCCCACATCGTTAAATATGTTCTTGGGGTAACCTACATAAATAACCCCCTGTTTCGAAAAATAAATGATACTTAGTATAAAATGATATCAATATGCAATGCATATAGCACACACACACACACACACACACACACATATATATATACAAAGTATTTGATAGATAAGGTAAATGCATATATCCCAACGGCTCCTGTAATCGAGGTTCCAGTCCAACTAAATGCTTATTTTCGAGTATGACAGTCGCTGGTTATCCTCATCATAACATATTCTTCCTCCGCTTTTAGTGATTTTATGCTACATCATGCTAATCTCATATCATCATTTCTCTTTCTTTTCTTTAAACACATACATACCATATATATAGCCAGGAAGCGAAATATGTTAGTATGATAAACTTGATTTGAAAAATGCTATTTTCCACTCAATAATATTGTCAGATATCGTATCCACATACCCATTATATATATATATATATATATATATATATATATATATATATATATATATGTGTGTGTGTGTGTGTGTGTGTGTGTGTATGTATGTATGTATTGCTCTTTTCTCTACTCTTTCATATGTCGGCTATATTGTCCTTAACAACACCGTATGATTTTTGCAGATCATTTACAGATGAATGTTCTGATAATTACATTAATCTTTAAACTGTACATAGTAACTCTCATGCAAAATCAACAAATTTATGTAGAGCCAACAACTCCAATACCACTTAATGTTTCACTAATAATAGCAATCCAAGGGAGGCTTTCTCCGCCTTTTTAGATGTTTTGAAACGTCATCCATTTAACTCTGTCATCAATTGGGTATTCAGAAAAGAACCGATGGAAGAAATAAGAAATTGATTACCGATAAGTCAAAAAAACTTTTTTTTTATATAAATCCTTTCACGTTTTATTTGAGGTCTCTCGTTTGGCATTCACTTCAGATGTACAACGAGTCTCTGAAGTCAAGTTGACGTGCACCCGAGCAAATGCATAATCCAAGCGTTGCTCGTCTAGTTTTAAAAATATATTTTTGACTCGTACATCCACTGTAGCATTTGATACTAGTTACTTATTCATTGCACAGCAGATGGATTCGTTATTTAACAAGTATTTCACGGGGTAGTAAATGACATGTTCATAACCAAACTCAAACATGTATGCTGAACAGTTTGTTTCAATGTTCAAATTGCAAGAAAAAAGATTTAACCAAAACAGAATCCTGTTTGTTTAAGCTACAATCAGCTTATCATTCAATGAAAAAAAAAATGGTCAAGATTCTGATAAAGGGGGAACAAATTTCCAAATACGACTTTCGGCTTTATCCCCCTATCTGAATCTTAACAAAAGAGCCAAACCTGCCCAGGGACAATCACCTAAATTATAGCCATAAACCTGCAATATGAATAAACACCACTTGCTGAAATAATCTTATTTATATACTTAGTGATCAATTGAACTTCACAAATGTTGGTCGATTTTAAACTCGATTCGTCTCAATCATCTAATTCCGTTTATTCACTCACATATCATCTGCCAGGAAACTCACTAGTTGAGCCTGTTGTTGTTGGTGGGGGTGACGACGACGACGACGATGATGATGATAATGATGATGATGATAAAGAGTTTGAGAAACTGTCTGAATACAAAGACCTGGAAATTGAGATGACAAAAATGTGGCAACTGAAGACTGTAACAATATCGGTTGTTATAGGAGCTTTTGGTTTCATAAAAACGGGTGTTGTTCAACAAATATCTAGGTAGAATACCAGGAAACCTGATCATGTATGAGATACAGAAAATTGTCCTTACATGCACCGCCCATATCCTGAGCATTGTCCATGTAAATATTTTCTGTTATATAACTAGGTACTGTCTCTTGTGTAGCCTCCTATATTGGTCCTCTATTGACCCTCACCCTTTTGTATGTATGAAAAAAATGTTTGTGTTTACTAAGTCATAACATCGTTGTCTGTCTTAAGTTTCAAGTCAAATTTGGTGTGCAACGAATAATACTAGACATCAAAAGAGAAAATAGAATGATAATAATAATTCTATTTAGAACTATCTGTGTTAGCTGATCCGAAATTTAACCTTACACTTATTCATAAGTTGAGCTGTATGCTATAAGATTATAACTTTAACGAGTAGAACAAAATGACAATAAAATTCTCAAATCCTAAATTCAAAAGTACATAAAACTACAAACAGAACAACACAAACCAACAATCAGATTCATTTGCTTAAGTAAAAATTTCAGCAAACCTCACTAATTTGAATTCATTTTGAAATTAATGAATTTACCTCATCCCATACAATCGCATTTATTCACTCTCTTGAATAATATATCAGGAAAGATACTAGATATGCCAATTATTTTTGAAAAAGTTTCAATTAGCACTATTATTGTAAGTATCTAAGTAAACGATCACATCAATCAGCAAACTGTCTAAAATTCCCACCAACGATCCCCCATAACCTAAATCCCAATCAGTATGGTAGGAAATCATGACCCATTCTGAACCCCTAACCCCTACATACGGGAAAAGGTGATGAACAAAAAAAACTAAAATTCCCTTCTGCCACCTCACCCCAACTGAAGCCCATTTCTTACTGGCTGAACTACACATCTCCCCTGACCCCTTATTTGTGCAAATGATATTTATTCTTTTAAATAAGAGGAAAATGTCACTTAAGAACAACACTCTAGTTGTCTATAAAGAGAGGAGGAAAACAGGATAAAAAAGTTGTCTGTCGATCTCAATAACTGCATGAAACTGATCAGTAGCACCAAAATTGTGTCTTTCTATCTCTTTATTTACGGTGTATTTGAAAATATTGAGCACTATCCCCACGGATAACCCCCTTAAAATCAGTAAAAATATATGCATGTGTGTCTGTCTGTATGTGTGAGAGAGAGAGAACGTGAGTGTGTGTGTGTACGCACGCGTTTTCTGTGTCTGTGCGCACGCGCATGTGCACTATTCTTATAGTTCAATACCGAATCAACGTGCTCCAATCTTCTTATACCATAAGTTACACAATATGGAATAATACAACTCTTTTAGACAGGCTGAACTAGATTTATGAAGTTCCAAAAAGAAAATACATGCTTTCGTCTTCTTATCGGAAGGACGTCCCAAATTCTTCAAATGGGAAAATAATTCACGTTTCTAAGTCTTCTATTATGGCCCTCACCAAATATCACTTCCAACAATTATCGAATGCAAAATGATCGCTAGTCGGCTAGAACCAATTAATTTAGAAGAAATCTATGAAAGACGTGGACTAAAAATTGATTGAATGCAGGCAAAGTGCTGGGTGGATTGATCGGTTTGGATATTCAGAGAGAAATTCTTGAACTCCATGCGAAATGAATTATGTATTCGTGGTAGCTTGAAACCTGGAACCTAACCAAGAGACTGGTTTTCAAACTTAGAACTATGCGCCGTGTACAAGAGAAGATCATGTCCCAAAACATATTGCATGGAGAAATCAGAAGACAACACAGTATCAAAGAGGAAAACAAGAGTCGGATATATCATAGAATCCTTTAGAAAACTAAAATGGCTATGGGCAGTCCATGTTGCAAGAATATCAGATAACCAATATCATGTTTCACTATGTGGATACCAGGGATCATATCCAAATTATGGCCAGCAAAATACATGATGGTGTAACGATTTTGATAAAAAGATGATAATGATATGAGAAAGTCACCCCTGTAGCCGTAGCAATGACGCTTATCAAATTTAATATTATAACTAAGATTCATAATTGCAACTCAAAACATAAACTATCAAAGTGATTGGGCGTGCATCACAGAGAACAAAATGGCCCACAGAATCCATATCAAATTGTGAGATCTTTAATTCATCTTTTTTTTCTTTTTCGTACCAATCAACTTTAAAATCTGCTTTCAATTTCCACAAAGGCTTATAAATCTGCTAATGATTCATATATATATATATATATATATATATATATATATATATATATATATAAATGTGTGCGTGTTATAAAGATATTATTTATAGTACGAACTCATTTTGAACCAACATCCCGTTCTTACACGGTGAAGATATGCTGATCTATCTACACGGCGTAAAAAGATAAACAATAAAAAAGGGCTACTTCAGATATCCAAACTGTGTCCACCAAGTAGGCCATGTGAAGTTCATTATATTCGGATCAAACAATATGATGTGTGTGTGTGTGTGTGTGTGTGTGTGTGTGTGCTGTTAAAAAGAGAGGGAGTAGACAAAAACAGGCCGTTGATACATATACATGCTTATTAGAATTGTTTACCCCTTAAGATGTGTTTAAGGTGCATGCAAAACCTTGATTTACGATAAAAATTAAGTTCTTGATAACTTATAGCATTGATTCATAAAAAAATATTGATATTTGATGAAACTGACAATTTGGAGGAGAAGAGAGAAAAAAAAGCAGGTTTTACATCTCGAAAATCTTTGTTATCACGTGTGCATGTTTCAATGCATTTTCAGACACCTCTTCCAGAGAAACCTGAAACGGTGCAGAGAAAACTGTATTCTGTTTACATGTTTGAGATTGAGGAGAGAATTGGGAATATTTCTGTGTCGTAGGTTGTTTGATAGGAATGGGGGGAGAAGTGTTTTGTATCTGTGTTGGTGAGACTTGACAAACATTGATAATATACATATAATCGTTCCCTAAGATCAATCACGTCTTTGTCAGGCTACGAAGTTTTCAGTCGATACGGGTACATTGATATATTAAAGAGCAGCGTGAATGACATGGTTTCTATGATAGGTGTTATCTTAAATTTATCTTCTTCCTATTCGTCTCTTAATGGGATAAAACTGTTGGCAGTAAAATTTCTCCTCTCATTACCATTGAACAAGGAAAGTTGTCCAACAGTGGCATAATTCGAATCTAACCAAATACCACGACCCCCTTTTCCGATTCACCCGACCCACGCTAAACACAGCTTCAGTGTGAGCGATACCCTCTTTTCCAATTCATTTCAGTTTTTCCCACGTAATGCAACAATGTCGATGGTGGCTCGAAGGATGGCTCTCTACAGCCTTCCTTTCTTTTCTCGTCTATTCATTTCCTCACTCGTTATTCTTCTTCTGTCTATTCTTTTCCTTTCTTCTTGATCTTCCTTCGTCTATTCGCTGGCCTCCATCCAATATAAGTCTCACGTCTGTATCAATTTATCGGCTTTCGATCCTTTTTCACGCTGATTCGTTAGCCTGGCTTAAGCTTTCTCAATCCCGAACTGGATGAGCATTCAGAAACGCTGACACGGCCGTGCGTAGTGGCTTGTTCGCATACTCAATGTTATTACTTGAGATTAGAGCCCAAAGACATAGAAACAAGCGTATAGACATACACACACTTACTTGCTAAGAGAAAAAAAGAACACTAGGAATTGATAAAAGAGCCATACGTGCGACGTATGTTGATACATATACACAGGACATGTAAAAATAAAAAAGAGATAAATACGCAAAAACATTCACACAGAGAGAAAATAAGAGAGAGCAAGAAGGAAGACAGGTGTACATCTATAAATATGTATGTGTAAGCAGATGAATACAGATATGCAAAGAGAAACAAATATATACACAAGAGGGATATTATCACCTCTGGGGTATCAGAGATTTGACAATCACAGAAAATTACTGATTCTAAGAATAGGTTGATACGTATTTAGCGCCATGAAATTTCGTAATTCGTTCTTTTCTTGGACTCATACAATGACCAACGTTAATGGCACAGCTTCGTTCCTTCTGAATATGCCCGGGTATATCCAGAGGAATACTGCTTATTTGATCTTGTAATTCTTTACCATT
Source organism: Thysanoteuthis rhombus (assembly GCA_963457665.1). NCBI lineage: Eukaryota > Metazoa > Mollusca > Cephalopoda > Oegopsida > Thysanoteuthidae > Thysanoteuthis > Thysanoteuthis major. The sequence continues at coordinate 32,213,026 of OY735203.1, forward strand.
TCAACGTACCATCCATGGGTTCGGATGACAAGTTCCTCTTTCATTCGGATTTATGGGACTACATATCTGCCCATTTCTTTCTCTCTCTCTCTCTCTCTCTCTCTCTCTCTCTCTCTCTCTCTCTCACACACACACACACACACACACACACACACACACACACACTCATGTGTTGCTATAGAAGATAGATTGTTTGCAATCAACAGATCAACACGAACGTATGCACATCTTTGATTATGGGCATACGTGTTTCATTGAATGCGACGGAATCTATTTCCAAATGAATGAGTAATGGGCAACGGGTTGATGTCACGATTCACTGCAAGTATGCTCAGTTCTCTCCGAGTGCTCCAGTGTTGTGACCTCGTGCCAGACTAAAATATTTGGGGGATTGTTGCGTTGTTCCATGGAAAACTGCATCATATAGAATACGTTCTACAGAAAAAACAAAACATAAAAAGTTTAGGAAATCATCACTGTATATTTTTAACATAACTTCCACAGATTTCACAAAAAGTGACATGTGTCGATAAAGACGTCTGGAACTTGTGATCTATTAATTTTATCGTAATGATCTTCGTGTCATTAATGAAAAGAAAGATTATACAAAATGATCTATCAAACATTATTTATGTAGATAATATAAACCCGGAGATAATCATGGCTGAAATCTTAAACGTGCTTATACTTGCGAACCGGTGAGTCGAACGATATTTTAGACATTGAAACTTTTTTTCAAATTCCTTGTACAGTAGTTTTATGAAATTTATGGTTTTCGTTAATTAACTATATTTTTTACTATGTGCTTTACCGTGTCCATTCATTTATTTGCACGTTTATAATTTGGGACCGATGTTTGTTTATCAAAAGGTTTTGGTATAAGATTAATGGTTTGGGGGGACCAAAAGGATTTGGAGGGTGGGGTAGCAAAAATTATCCGCGGATTCAGCGTATTCACGGTTTCCTGGCGTCCCTAACCGCGTGAATGGCATGCCATAACTATATAGATATATATGTGAGTTTGTGCTAATCCAGGGATATCTGTCCCCCCTCTCTCTCTCTTTCTCTCTCTCTCTCTCTATATATATATATATATAGAGAGAGAGAGAGAGAAACAGACAGACAGACAGACATACAGACAGAGGCAGAGACAGAGACAGAGAGAGTTTTAATACTGAGTAAATCATTTACTCTATTATAACACTCACACTTCTTTTAATTCTTAAAGGATCACCAGGGGGATCAACATGTTCATATCCTAATATATAGTTATTGGCTGAATTTTAATCTGAAGCTTCCACTGTATGATGTTTGATCTTAGTGGTTATTATTCATGAATTAAGTGCATTGACATGTTTACAAATAAATATTTGCTGAGCAAAATAAATGCTTTTTTCGTCGTTAGCCAACAGACTAATTGATGCACCTACATAAATCTCCCAGGAGATGCTCATTATGGAGAAATTTGAAAGAAACAAATATAGAATAATAAGATAAAATGAGTTCGTTTCTTTTGGATGACCCTGTATACACTTAGAACTTAATAATGTCTTTGAATGTAAAACCTTGAAACACACTAATCTTATCATGCCTTGTGAGCTTTGCTTCTGCCTTTTTTCAATCAATTTTGCATATATAGATTAGCAGGGTATTGTGATGATTCTCATTTTCAAATGCTTTTAGCGTACGCTAATTTTGAAATATCTACATGTTATCATCTACAAATCATAATTGGGATGATAACAGAAGGATCCAAGTCATTCTGCACACATCTGTATTCAGATATACACATATATTTAAGACACAATTTGGAAAGCAAAGTAGATGTTGTATTTGATTCAACGGCTTTTCCCATCCAAAACTCACATCTTCAGAAAATACGTTGACTAACGAAGCATGTTAAATCAAAAAGAGAAATCTCATTTGTAACATTTACTTTGGCTTTTCAAATTGTCTTTTAAATCTAATCCAGTTGGATGAATTGTTATCTACATCCATATAGTCGTCACATATACTCAAGTACAGACAATTATGAAATATTTTTTTAAAATTCCTAATAAGTGACTACTTTCATTGCTCACTGGTAGTATCTTCAGTTTTTCCGGGTATTCAACTCTTATGTCATGATGACATACCTGGAAAACCTTAGTAAGAATCAATTTTAACTATAAACATATTCCTCGAAGAACAATTTAAAGGACTGTTTTTCAATCACTGGTCTTTTTAGCCAATGATTCAAGTTGTATTTTGGTATTTTTGTATGCATGAATAGATTTCTCAAAACTATCATTTTATAACACACTCTATTTCCTTTGTTCTTAAAATGTTCGCCACCTCACGTTAGTTTCGTCAGTGAAGTGACCTTTCACCCTAATGACAGAGTTACTGTGGGGTGACGGAAATTTTTAGATTGATGAAATAAAATGTAAGTGTGTGATGAAATTATGGTTTTGAGAAATTTATCCATAGATATGGAACTACTAAAATACTCTTTAAAGGAGATTATTTCGGTCGCCAAAGAGACATACGGTTTATCCTGCAAATATTTCGGTGTTTATTTGCATCAACGTCATATCTTTAAATGAATGAACGTCTGGAAAATGAACGATAGTAACGTCTAGTCTTACATAGTAACCGGAAATGGATTACTTTATAGCATATGTGCAGGTCTAACGGAATTACCTTCAACTTAAGATGGAGAATCACATGTAGGGGAATACGGGGTATAACAGAGAAACAAGCGAGAATATATGCTTGCGAATCTCTGAGAGGGATACAAAATAGAGATAACACTTTCGTTCAGAAAGGAGAAGGTCGTTAACTGCGAACTTATTGATCTATCTACAAATAGCACCTCTATCCCTAAATAGAGAGATAAAGATGCTAGCCCGAACGGAATAACAAAAAACGAAATTGACTTCATAATATTTGATAGAATTATAAAAGTCAAAAACGGTACCAATATCAATAAAGTAGGAAATATGTAATATAGGAAGTGACCACAGGATAGTGGCAAACAAAGAAATTCGACAAATATATATATATATATATACACATATATATATATATATATATATATATATATATATATATATATATATATATATATATATATATATATATATATTGTGTCATCCACAGACAGCTGTTCCGATGTATTACATCTCTTCAGTGTGGATATAGACTTTTATCCCATCCAGTACCGCGAGGCAGAATTGAAACCCTCACATCGGACCCGGAGGCCGATATCCTACCTACGGAACTGAGTGGTCAGTAAGGCTGAATTTAAGCGATATATTCGTTCACGCAGAAACTCCTCATCCACCAGAGTGCTCTATCACTATGGAAGAATGCTTTTCCAACATGGAATGGAGCGCTCTGGTGGATGAGGAATATATACAATAAATAAATGTATCGCTTAAATTCAATCTCACTGACCGTCCAGTTCTGTGGAGCAGAAGGAGGATACCAGCCTCCGGGTCTGAAACTAAGGTTTTGATCCAGCCTTGTGGTACTGGATGGGATAATGGATAGTCTATAGCCACACTAAAGAATTGTAATACAACGAAACAGACGTCTCTGGTTGATACAATAATATGAATGTATATATATATACATGTGTGTGTGTGTGTGTGTTAGAGAGGAAAGAGAGAGGGGGCTGTAATACTGTAACATTGTTTCCATCTGCATTAAACACAGTTACATCAACTTGGTTTTGTAAAACCATGCAGCGGCAGAAGAAAGGCGTATACTTACATATATACATTGATGCACATGCAAGTAGAGATTAATTCTGCATATATCTAGTGATGCAAACGCACATTGCATCCACAGAGCAGATATTCGTCTAAAGCATCACTCATTTAGATACAATAAATCGCAAGCAAATGAAAATATATAAGCACATATGTCGCCGTGTTCGCGCGTGTCTGTGCGTATGTACATGTAAAAAGTACAGTAAGTGAAATACTACACAAGAATGGCTGCCAACAGTTAAGTATACACAAGGAACACATAATTTACAATAAGCGTTCATGTACGCATAGCGACTAGTTTTCTCATATTCCTCTGAACACTCTTATTCGTATATACAAACACATGTATGTATATATATGTGTGTGTGTGTGTGTGTGTGTGTGTTCACATGCATACGTTTACTTGTATCTTTGTTAGAGGAAGATCGACGCCGTTCAGATTTAATTTGAAGCTGGCTCAGCTTGCGAAATTTGTTAGCGAGAACAGAGGGCCGAGCTGAATACTGAATACTCCATACGACTTGTCCGCCTCTTTATCTAATCTTCCGCTGAAATTATTCGCCAACCGATCTAGCCAAATGGAATCCATTTGAGGCGAAAACTGGTCGTAATTTGGAAATAAATCTCCAATTGGCGCTCTAATAGCAAACACTCTAATCTCTTTGCTCCCAAATTAAATGTTTAAAATCCAGTTGTGAGCCTGGATTAGCTCTAAATACGGGCGCGTCCCGATCGAGCCTCATTCACAGGCGGAATGGGGTCCCACCGTGCTGCGTCTATTGAATTTACATTGCTATGCGATGCGCCGATATGTGGGGAAAGACGGTATGGGGGAGGAGAAAAGAAGTGAAAGACAAGAGGGACGAGAGGATGCTGAGATTGAGGGGGAAAAGCATTGAAAGATGACCGAGCAAATTGGAGCTAAAGAGAAGTAAAAAGAAATAGAATATTAGAGGAGATTCGTGAATTTAGCACGAAAGAAGGAAGGGGAAAAAGGACGAAATTTATTGAATGAATACTGAACAGATTGGAAAAAAAAACGGAAAGAAATAAAGCGATGTAGAAAAAAATAAACCGGCCGAGTAAGGATAGAGAGTCAGGAACGGATAAAGATGAGGGAAAAGCGCTCAGTAAAAGAAGAATAAAAGAGAAAGATAAATTGACAGAGACAAACAATAAGTGAGATACAGAGAAAAAAAAGCAACGGAGAGACGGAAAGAAGGGTGGATCAGTCCTATTTCCATTTTAATTAAATTCTGATCACAGTAATCGCTTTTATTGAGTCATTATCGAAGCCATTCCTCCTTGTCAAGCGGGAGGAAGAAATTGAAATAAAAATCTCGGCGCACGGCGTACAAGCGGCAGTCATGGCAGGGGTAGCGGGAAAAATGCGGTAAGGACCAACAGCGACTTAGCTTTGCTGTGTTGCCAGTTATGTGCAAGGGCTTATCGGGGTGACGTGCCGAATGACGGCTTAACGGGCAATCGCTACCCCTTGCCAGCCCATTACCAACGCTGCTTGTGACCAACGTCAGTTCCACCATCGCCTGTGTCGTATTATGGTGGGCCAAAGAAATCTTGCCTGTTCTTTTCACAGTCGTCACCGTCGTCGGGTTTTGCAATAGCTGGTTGTTGCTGTTAGATACTTCAGTTCGGTTTAGCATATAAATACTGGTTTCTTTATAAACCGTTTATTGCATCTTTATCTCTCTATCTAGAGGCAGAATTCCTATCCGCAGTCCGCAGGTACATCAATAAGTCCGAAGCCTGGACAAGCATTTATTTTACCCAACAGATATTTATTCTTAAAAATTGTCTCCTTCGTTGTCAATGCGCTTAATTCAGGGATGAATTTAAATCAAACAGATCGAAACTTATACAACGAAAATTTCAGATCAAAATTCAGCTAATAACTAAATGACAAGCTTTGGACTCTTATGTTCACAAAAAGGAAAATGGTGCGTGTGTGCATATGTCTTTGAGATAACTCAAAAATATGAATATTTCTTCAAACCCAAATAATACTTAACAAAATGATATACACGTCAGCTTCTTTTTGCTTGCTAAGAAGATATAAAACCTGAGACACATGATTAAGCTTTATGAGGGGTAGCACCTGTCGTAGGACCATGCCTTAAAAAAGTGTTCTGTTAATATGGCCTTGTACCAAAGTTGGCTCTTATTAGTCTCACATATTTTTACAACTATGCAGAAAATGTAATTACCATATAACTACTAGAATCGGGGAATCTGAATCCTATTTCAAGTGATAGTTCAAGAAAACTTAACAAAGAATTACTTTTATTATATGCGTAGAACATATGAAAAAAGAAGGTGGTTGGAAAAAATGCGTCGTCCCAAGTTCTAAGAATATATTCCAGACGCCATGCTCTGAGAGAATTGCAGTTGAAAATATTTTTAAAATTCATTTCGGAAAAAAAAAAGATTTTGTGCCTTTTTGATAATTTATTTGTGCTGAATAAGAGACAAAAACAAAACAAACCACAATCCCAGTGTCAATCATTCAAATCATCAACAAGAAAGATTTTAATGCGTAGACCCTTTTCTCTCTTTTCAAAAGATGACGGGCTTTGTGAGTTGTTTTCATGGCAATCAATTAATTGATGTCCTTCTTTCTTCCATTTTTATCTGTATCACTTGACCTACACTCGTATCCTTAGCCACTGACGGCGATGACGACTACGACGGCACTGTTGTTCTTAGCCTTATTAAATCTCTGGTGGATAAGGTCTTTTTATACAATTATCTCAGAAGATTATCACCAGATTTCTTGAATTCCCGCGAGAGGACACGTACTCCACCTTGTGCGATTGGCAAGGGATATAACAGCTATTTGATAGATACAGTTGCATTGATGGACTATAGAGTGATCTCAAAGGAGGAAAAAAATTAGGAAAATAGCTATTAAATGTTCTTAAATTAGAGTAGCTGTGAATTTGACAGTTATATCCCTGCTGAAACAATAATGATTTCACTAAAAAGTAATCAATCGACGAAATAATTATACCATCATGAAACAATAGCAATTATTGAAAGGCTAGATAGATATCAGGACTTTGCCAGTGAATTTTGAAGATCGTGAAACACCATAATGGTTTCTATTTTCCATTTTCAAAATCTTTTACTACTGCTTCAAGCATTGTCTTCTCTAAACATTCTGCATTCAGTATGGCAACTGGCAAAGCTTGACGCACTTAATCTGAAAATAAAATTGTTGATGACTCACCGTTTCTTGATTTTTCACCACCCTTCTATTGTTGTTGTTTTTTTTTTCAATTTCTCTCTCACTCTCACAATTTTCTCGAGTTTTTTGTTGTCTTCTGTTGTTTTTTGTCTTTTTTTTTTGTAATCAAGTACTTCTTGCTTCACTGTAAAACATTGTTTCCATGAAAGATTCAATTGCCATAAAATTCACGAAAATTGATGTTGTTCCGGGAGTTAAACATATACAACTTTTTGCATAATATTTGCACAGATTTTTATAAATGGTTTTGTTAATACATCTGATGGAATACAAGCTTCCAAAGATTCCTCAACATGTTTATTTAACAACCTAGTTTTATTTTGCCCGATCTATGTGCAATCATACAATTACTTCAACATACTATCATAAACATGTGTACCCAACAAAAGAGACTTTTTCATTTATGTATTTTTGTTTTACTAGTAATTTAAAAGATTTTCTCTTCCAGGCATTGAAAAAATGAACTTATTCAATAAACATGTGTTTATGAAAAAACTTCAATCAATGTACAAAATTCAAAGTCTCAGCACCTCGTTGTGGGGTAGTGATTAGCAAGTTGGTCTTGCAAGCTAAGACTATAATGCGGTAAATCCTCGCTAGGTGCCTATCACTTGTGACCTTGAGTCAGATTATACTAATCAATTAATGGGGAATCTACCATAAATTGATAGTTAGCCAGCTACTTTCACAACCTGTTCGTTAGTGTAATGTTCGATAGTCACTTTGTGTCTCACTAGTATAATGACGAGCAAGACTAAACTAAGCTTAGTAAAGATCTCAACGGCTCTAAGTGTTAAGCAAATGATTCGTGTCCAAAAAGGCTTGGCTCAGTATTTTTCAACAACTTTGTTGTAGAAAAGTATACTTGCCATGGAAGCTAATATCTAAAATATGATCTTAGTCTAGCTTTTTCAAATCAACTAATGACACAAGAAATGTGAGGGGACTTACCAATGGGGAATCGATCAAGGCAACAGAAATCTTGTGCGTTAAGTCTCTGATACTTTCTCGATAAACATGTTAACTTAAATATACATACTCTTTTAATTCTGCTGTAAAACAGAATTTTCCATAACATTTACAATGCGAGTAATGTTCATTAAAACAACAACAGTCACAAAAATAAATAAAAGATGGAAACTTTTATTACTAATGTTGCTACAGTGCGATCAGTTACAAGTACTTTTCATGGCATTTCTTGGTTTAAACTGCCATTTCCAAGGAAATCTTGGATGCAAGATTCATATTACGGGACACACCCTTCCCCCCGATTCTGTTGCTTTTCCTCTTTATTTTTTTCTCAATGAAAAGTAAACTTTTTATCCCCATAACAATCAAAACATTTTTCTAAGATGAAACTAAATATTATCTGAGGGAAAATCAAGAAATCCAAGAAGTAATGTATCGTTTGAAAGATTGACCAACGGTTAAAAATTCGACTCCACCCACGGCAAGTTAACAAGGTTGATTATTTGTTGTTTGACATTTTCAATCATGATGAAACAACGTCTGCTAATCATGTGTAAATGTTGTTTCATTTTCAATATATTAATAGAAATCCTCGACTAGTATTTCTTCGTCTTATTTCTGTTTTGTTTTGTTTTTTGCGATTTAAGCAACATTCATAAGTTGCAAGAAAGACTAATCAAAAAATGAGAATAATGATAATACTCCATCAAAAAAATTGGTAAACCATTATATAAAAGTCAATGTTAATACTAATATACATATAATTAAATATAATATTAAATTAAATATAATTATTACATACGTAATTATAAGACGTACATAAGTATACAAATGCAAATGTAAATATGAATTTCACAGTCATACTACAATAGATTCACATCCTTGGAAATACACATATTTTGAGACACGCATAAATGTACGTATGTAAATTATACCTTGTGGAAATCTTTTCCATTCTAACTGAACCATAAAAATGTCTGCATGTATTTTTATGTATGTATATTGACATATATTAATATATGGATGTATTACTTATTATGAGATCACAATTTATCCCAGATTGACAATATCGGTTTGTCTCGATGTTTTTTCGATCTATTTCATGTCGAAATAGCATGTAAATAAATGTTAGCGTACATCAATATTGTAAAAACTGTGTCGTTTCTCTATTTTCTTTCTTCCTTCGCTACATTTACCATTTCCTCCTTTTCTCGTTCACTTTTTCTCTTTTGTTATTGTTTCTTGTTTAAGAATAACTGATGGTCGTTCCACAGGCACACAAACACACAGCCCCCCCATATACGACCATACACATAAACAGATACTCACATGCATACACTCATACACCGATAACCAGAGAAACATAATTCATTCCTTATGGCGGATACACAATACGATCAAACAGATATCAGTAGGTCAGTTAGACTTAAACAAGAAAAGTACACACATATATATATACACACACATATATATATATATATATATATATATATATATATATATATATATATATATATATAAATATAAATATATCATAAATGTTGATAAGTCTATCTTGAAATATTTCACACTTTAAAAACAAAAGGCATCCATCTTTGCCTTTGCATCAAAATGTTCGATTTAATTTCCAAGTTCTTTTTTTATCCGTAGATAAGGAATTACCAAAATACTATTTAAAGGAGTTTATTTCAGTCACCAAAAATGACGATATTCGTTACTGTCAACTCGATTATATAATTCAAATATGGTTAGTTCTTATCGAATGAGCGAAATACTGCATCATTTCCTCAAGTGCTTTAAATGCTAATACGATCTCATTCAAAATCACATTCTTTATGTAGTCACTATTTACGTACGGATCAATTTCCATACCTATAGTCTCGTCATAATTGCGATTGGAATTGCATGACTCTCAACTTTGTTTGCCCGAGTTACTAATGATAAGCGACACGTCCATGCCTGGCATTTATTCAATGTTGCACCGTGGTGCATTCCAATTCATTGTGTCACGCATGTTCCGGGGTTACTCATGTGTGCCAAAGGTGTTGGTCTTGGTTCATGTATTAAAGAAGAAACCAGAACGACTTTAATCAAGGTTTGAAAAGAAAAGCTGTCAGAGAGACAATTGAATCAAGTATGGCTGATCATATGTCAAAGGAAAAGATGAGATCAATACCTACTGTGAAGGAAATGAAATCAACAGAGAACATCGATAAGAATCAGCACGTGTGCAATGCTCTTATAACCCACTCAGGAAAAGCATAGTAATGATCACCATGTGAAAGTCTTTGGTTAGGAGAAAACAATTACTTTTAACGTTAAAAAAATCCACTACCTGATTGTCGTAATGGCCTAGTGGACGAAAGCGTTGGTTTAATATATCTAGTCATCTGTCAGTAGATAAATTCTTTTTCAATAGATATACTCTAGTTCAACAGAAGGACGAATTGAGTAAGAATTCATCTGCAGTAGCAACAGCAGCAGCCTTTTAGTGTCCATCGTTAGACATAAACTTTCTCTGGGATTTGCCAGGCCTCTCTATCATGGGTGCCCCGGAGCCCATAATTTCTGAATTTGCCAAACTCATCATGCCTTTATATTATCCGTTGGCCACAATCTTGCATATGGTCGATAGGAGTCCATATTATGTGTCTTAATGTCCAGTGGTTGTCTGACATTCTTACAACATGCCCAGCCGATTGCCATTTGAGTTTTCTTATGGTTTCTATGATATCTCAGACTCCTGTCCTTTTTCTAATGTACTTTATTGTCCTGTGATCTCTTCATGAGCATGACTCTCTCATATGCATGTTGCATGGATATCTGTTTGAGGGTCAATCTTTTGGTTAGGTTCCATGTTTCAGCTCCATAGGTTACCACCGGGGGGATACATTAGTTGAGGACCCCTCTTTTTAGGATTTTTACGTAATATCCTCATGCATGGAAAGCGGGAAGAGATTGATTTACCCTCGTGGATGAGGATTGTTTTTAAGTCCCCAGGGCATTTTTCACTATCTATAACTTCATTTATTCAGGTATCTCTTAACGTATATATATATATATATATATATATATATATATATATATATATATATATATATATATATATGTGTGTGTGTGTGTGTGTGTGTGTGTGTGTATGTGTGCGTGTATGTTTAATCTCTCTACTATTTCAATGCTTTTCGAAAATGTTGCAGTTAGATGTTTATTCGTACTTAGAACCACAATTCTAATCAATTTTTGAAGATGATATATGGTTGGCCATTTAAATTTGTATCTTGACCATTATGTTGAATCTTTTAATCAGATATATCAGTATAAAATTATTGTTGCAAATTCACACTCATTGTCTACAACAATCACTTCTGTAACTGAACAAACATAAAGTTCAAAATTTCATCTCATTATTGATATAAGCTTGCTCATTTATAAATGTCCTGTTAAGATGATCATCTTCCTCAGCGGAGTGAAATTCGTATTTCTGTGTTTCAACAGTAACATCAAATAACAGGACGCAAAATCATATCCTCAAAATTCTGTGCACCAATATCAAGATTTTCTTTTTCACATAAGCTAAACTTTCACGCCTTCCATTGCTATGCTTCAAAACTTTTCAATAACCAAAGGACCTAAATGAAGTTATTCTCACCGAATCACCAATTCAATTAACTCATTCGGAAGCAATTATGCTCGACATGAAGTCTTTTTTTTTATTTCCTTGAAAAATATTTAGATTTTGCCATTCAAAGGTTCTAAGTATTTGATAATGAGCAAAAAATATTTACCATTGTCCGTAGTTTTAACCGTCTCCTTTGAAGTCATTTCTTTTTGTGCCAGCACACTTATTTAAAAAAAGATAATCACTTTCAAATTCATCGAATGATATTCGTTGGTCCTAACTTAATCCTGACCACATTTAGAATCAGCTCAGGATAAAACTACTGCTATAAGCTGCAGTCTGTCTACTGCATAGAGGAAGGTGTTGCAAAAAAGTGATATACAAGGCGTACATGACATTAGAAATAAAATATCTTCGATCCAATATTTTGATGCAAGAAGTTATTTCGGTAGGTATTTCAGTGCTCTTATAACAAGGCGTGTTAACAAGGCAATATATCCTTCTGGAATATAACAGGAAAGTTAGACTTCAGATGGTGCACAAATACAGATAGGCAAGATAATCCTATATGAAGATCTCGCCCTCATCATGAGGTAAGCTGCTCTGTTCAATCTTAGCTGTTACAAATCATAGCCACAATTTCCTCGAAAGGAAAGAAAACAAAAAGTTTGTGAAGAACCTTTTACGACAGCTAAGATCCCCACTACGCTGTTATACACTGGACTCTAGGAAATGGATATTCGTTCTATTTAGGCCGCTTTGCAGTTTCACGTGTTTGTACAATTTTTGATGCCGTAAGCAATAATATGAGTTGTTTTATATAGAGAATTATTCAGTCATGTTCAGAAAACGATTATTTGTCTAGAATTGTAATTTTTCAATCTTTCGTGGTCTTTCTCCGTAAAAGCAAACAAGAAGCTTAATGTATACATTAAATAAACCTATTTGTATCCAAAAAGGCAGAACCACGAGTTGAGAAATATAAGGTTGAAAACTCATAGCCTTATCGCCTTTACATATTAACTTTACGAGCCAATCATGTCATACTGACACAAAGAGATTATAATCTCATGCCGTTGCCATTCAACGTCATCATACAAGACAATGCGCTTTGACTGACACTTCAGACCTCGCGGCTCTTCGTCCTCTGCCGTATCTGTGAGTGGGAAAGAATGCGGTAACAGAAGATGGGCCATATGGTGACAAGGGCAGGGTCCGTTCTGCCTGAGTACAACTCGGAAAGACAGGTTTAATTTTAAGTAGTGTGCATGTCATTATCGGAGGTATCATGGGCCAATATTAAAACGCACACCTAGCCAAGAGAGGTGTTAGGGGCTGGCTGTAACTGAGGAACGGCTTCCAAAGAGCAGTGAAATGAGGAGAAGTTGTGTTGTCGGTAGTAGTGGTGAATGAGGCTGTCGTTTGTGATAGCCTTAGCGGAAGAAGGCTGGGGAAGAGCAGATAGGCGGTGAGGAAAGCCGTCGGGAAGACCGGCAACTAAACCACTCGCCAGCACTGTATGTTAGCACGGTCATTACGACTTGCTTCAATTTATCGCTTGATTTCCTCCATAAAAATAACGATGACCGCTCGTCTTATTAATGGTGCATATATGAGCCGAGGCCTGTAAATATGACCCCAACGACATTTCCGTTTAATTTTGGGCACACGGCGCAAGGATTTACGCCGAGTGGACCGTGACGTTAGGTTGGCGGCGTAAAGCAAGAATGGGGAACAGGAAGGGTTTAATAAAAGGAGAAAAGGGAGAAAGACTTGATATTGGAAAGGGAGAAAGAAGGGAAAGAAATAGATAGACGGAGGGTTTGGCTCAAAATAAGGAGAAGGCGTTTTAGGAGCTAAGAAGATTTTTAAAAAGAAACAATGAAAAATGATTTAAAGAGAAGCAAGACACAGGTAAGAAGCAAAGTGGAGGAAATAAGTGAAAATATTTGAGTAAACGAATAAGAAAAAGGGATAGAGACAGGGGAGAGAACAAAGACAAAGAAAGAGTTAGTACTTATTGACTATACTTTCTTTTAGTTCTTTTGGTACTTCACAACATTTTCATAGACTAAGGATTAAGGTGTGAGCAACGTTTTAATAGAAGAGAATGACAAAAATGAAAAATAAAACGAGAAAAGGAGATACAAATCAAGATAGTAGTGAGCAGAGAGTAAAGTTTGGAAAGAAGAAAAAATGAAATAAAAGCTTTGAGTTTGAAGGGTAAATATAAGAGATAACAAGAGTAATATTTTTGAAAAAATAACTTTGGTAAGAAGTGGTAAAATGGAAATGATTACAGAATTGGAATTCAAACATTTGGGAGAGAAGGAGATCCTGAAGGAACAAAATGGAGTAGAATGAGAATACAAGAAAGCAAAAGAGACTGTTATAAAACAGACCACGTCACCCTGGAGTTGTGGTTTTTAATCTAGTCTTGCAGACCATTATTATTATTGTAAATTCAATCCTCATTGGGTGCCCTCATTTGTTGTCTTGTACTAAAATAAACTGAACGTGTATAAAACAGAGGTAAGAGTATTAACAGAATATTTGGATTGTGAGAAAAAGAGATCATCTGAAGAAATAAAGGAAAGGTAAACCAAAAAAAAAAACGACAGAGAAAATGAAGGGAATATTCATCTGTAGTGAAATAGAACAAGTAGAACACTAACAACGTGTATTTCCCGAAAGAAATGTTGACGACATTGCCACCATTTCAAGTTCTGCAAGTAGTTTTAGTCTAATATTATGCGGAATAATATAATACAAAAATGACGGAATAATAAAAAGAATATTGAAGAAAAGGGATGGACCCGAGGAGTAATGAAAAGAATAATGGAAGTTTTAAAAGAGAAGAAAAGACAAACAGGTCTGTTGAGTCACTCAATAGAAAACGTTACCAGAGTATCGTCTTTTGGCAGCATGCTGTGTTGGGGTGATCAATTAAAAATATAAGAAAAGATGTGATTAATTAATTAGATACTTTTCGAACAAAAACTGGCGACCAATTTAGTATAAATTTCACTAAGACCTTTTTGGGTTCTGTACTGCATCGGCACTTTTTAAACGCTAAAAGATGGATGCTTTTGAATGTCCCCAAATATTTTTATTTTGTTTTTTTTTTTGTTTGTTTTTTTTTTCTCGAAGCTCTTTTCCAGAAGGTCTGTCGTAGACTAAGAATTCAAATTTTTAAGGCCCACAACTGGACTAAAAGCCTGGAAACTCATACTAATACAAATTTTCAGCTTTATAAGTTGATTAGAGCCGCCTGTAGAGTTGCCAGTTTAGATGGGTTTTTTTTGGGGGGGGGGGTCTTTTTTCGAATATGTGAGTCCAGTGTTGACAATATTTAGATGTTTCTTTTCATTTTTTTTTTTTTCATTTTAATCTTCCGAATTTGAGAGTAAAACCAGCAGTATAGGCGTTCCAGACTCCTGGGTTTAAACAAGCGACCAATTTAGCAAAAAGAACCCTGACTGAAAATTACCATGGTGGGGGATTTTTTTTCAAGTTTTCAAAAGAGATCTAGAGTAATACTTTAACAAATGTTCAGCCATATTGGTTGATTAGTGTCGCCTGTAAACGTTCCGTAGTGAAAACTGATGTAACCTATTTTGACAATTTAGGTGACAGTTTTGTTTGGCGGTTTCTAAAAATCGAAAGAGCTTGGTTCAAATTGAGCAAGGTGAGGCATCGTAAAAGTGAATTTAATAAATGGAGGGTTACTGCAAAATGATGAACAAATTGCATGATATGAAAACAGAAAGAGTTCGGTGGGGGTAGGAAGAAACGAGAAATAAAAGAAGGTACTGATTTGTTTATAAGATTGTGAGGAGAGAAAAGTACGAAGATAGGCGGGAAAGAAGAAAAGTGGGAAGAAAGAGAGTGAATGAATGAGGAAAAAAAATGAGTCTTAAACGAAATTGTGTTGTTTTTTAAATCAAAAAAGAAGATATACGTGTGCTGAATGAAAAGAAAAATGGGAGAAAAAAAAGGAAAACGTAAAAGATAAGTGGAAAGGATAAAAAGAAAGAAGGATACAAACAGAGATTGAAAAAAAATAAGTAAAAAAAGAGAAAGAAGTAAATACAGAGAAAGAAAAAGAAGATGCAATAAAAAGAAAAGAAAGAAAGAAAAAACATATGAGATCAGAAATGTATATGTTTACTAAGCTAAATCTGACACAAGGGAAGATAGTGGATCATCCAATGGAGACTAGCGAACTCATTTGATTGGTGGTAGGCGCTGGAGAAAAAACTTATAAGTAGAAGTTAACTGGAATGCATTAGAAAGCTCGTTAAAGAAGGATAAGAATGGAAATAACAAAGAAAAAAGAACAATGTTAAAAGAAAACTATAGCAGAAGGTGAAGTTCAAGAATATTTAACAAATGAGAGAGAGAGACAGAGGCAGTGCGAGAGGGGGGTTATGAGAAGGAAAATAGATCCATAGAAAGAGAAAAACAGCAAGGACACGTAAGAGAGTGAAGAAGAATGAAAGAAAGAAGAAAAGTCGACTTTTTTTTTAAAAAGGAACGACACGAGATAATTGAACATCAGCAAATATTTGCTGCGAAAAAAAAACTATTCGAATATCTGATAAAAATATTTTAAATTGAAATCGAAAAATGAAGAAAGGCGAAAATGAAACAAGATGAAACAAAGAGATCCAGAATAAGGTGGAAATGGAAAAATGAGATGTGGCAGTAAACAAATCATGAAGGCCAATAAAAGCCAAAAGATGACAGTGCGTTAAAGCAAAGGACAGAATAGACAGCAGTAAGTCAAATGAATGCGCAAGTGCAAAAATGAAGGGGTGAGCGCCAAAACAAAAGAGAAAGAGAGAGAAAGATAGAGAGAGGGGGCCAAGGGTGTAGGTGGGAAGAGAGTAATATTCATATCTGTTGGGAATCTTGGATTTTGCAAATATTGATTGCAGGTTTGAATGACTTGATACTTTTCACATTTCAAATTTCGAACATGGAGATAACTAATTATGTAATCACTTATATCAACACTTGACCTATGACTGCTTTGAGATGTGGGTAGTGGATTCATTAGCGATATGTGATGCTTGTGCTGTGTACTATAGTAGATTTCCGAGATATACTAATAAATTCTCTTCAGTTGGTATTGTTGGCATGTGAGGCGTCAAATAGATGTTTGATTATTGACTGGAACTCAAAACAAAAACAACTTACGACAAATATTCCTTTCTTGGTATTAGCAAATCGAGTAAAATGTATTAGTCAACTCGAGAATAACAAATGTTATCCCTGTTTGTTTCAGTCCGATTGACTTGCACAATGATATTTCTACAGGGTACATTTTGAAGGATTTCTGTCATAGATTATTTGGATTATATATTATGCGTCAAGTTATTTTATTTTTTTTTTGCCTTCACATTTTTATTTATTATTCTATTTTATTCTATTTTATTCAATTTGCTGTATATTACGACGAGAAAGACGAAACCTAAGGCATCCAGAAAATAAGTTCGTCCTTTAGGACTGATATAAAAAATGTGACCTTAAAATTCTAAACTAAATGCCACTTGATTGGTTCCATAACTCACCCTGACCCCGCCATGTAAAACTTTTTTGAGCTACTGGTACATTAAATGTCTGACAAACGAATGTAAGGGAACAGTATTATTATTGGCAGTAATGTTGAGCAGCCTACCGAAAGGTAACGAATGTGTCAGTATCGTTCAAGTTCGACATCATTTTCCGTTGGTCTCTGGTGGTCTTCAAAGCCCTCTCTCCTTATTGGGGACGTGTTTATTCTAAGATCCCTTGCAACTAGATGGCAAATACAAAAAAATGCCTTCGAAATCCTTCACTGATTTTCGTAATAATGAGTCAACAAAGTAGTGTACACATTTTTCCACTAAAATCCATTACAAGCTATCTATGAGTACTGTTAAAAGTGTTTGAAAACGTATTGAAAGTTTGATTTTGGTTAAAGTGACTAAAAAATAGCATTAACATTTTTCGTATTCACAGTTGGCTTCAGGCCGTATAAAGGTCATGTTTAAATTTCTACCAACAGGAACACCGAATGTGCTATGACTGATTAGTGTGTCATTAGAAAATTGAAGTCGATTTTTAAAAATCTTTCAAAAAAGGAATTGACTGCACGACATACATGATATCTAAACCAACTGATCAACGACCTTTGGTAAGTTTCTGTTAGTAGTAGTAAATTACAAAGTAGATGTAACAACCAATACAGGCGATAATCTTCATTTAGTATTTACCTAATTAAACGTTTTCGAATTAATACATCAAGGTTACCCTATTACTGGTGATACATTCGATGCATTTCATTCATTGTATTGGTATATCACCGTATCGATTGTTCGGAGCTCACTTACGCAAACTTTACTGCAGATGATTTGGTAGTCTTAGGATCGTCTTATACCAGTCATAAGAACTAAAACTATTCAACACAGACTGCAATTTGGGGTCTCATATTCTCTGAAAGTTGTTTTATACACCGAAATAAACGGTATTTATATTTTGCCGATACTTCCTTACCCTTAATCAATTTGAACTTTAAAAGAAGGATTTAGGACCATTTGAGACTATCTTCTTACGAGATATATCTAAATTAAGCCATATTTTATGGTATTTCATAATTTGTTCATTTTTTCCGAGTCTTTTCACAGATTTTGTTTTTCTCAATGTACATGTATAAATAAAAGAAATTAACAAGCATATCCAAAGTGCTTCAATAGTCATGAAAAGGTCATCTTTGCCCTCTTGTGAGATTCGTTCCGATCCGTTTCTTGTGAAATATCCAGTGGGAATAGCCCCATGTTGCTTCTGGAACATAAAACTGAGTAGGAAAATTGAAACTGTACAACATCCAATCCATGATACAAAACTATTACATGAATTTCTTGTTTGGATTTTTTGAACAAAAGTCTTTTTATGATTTCATTTCTGAATGGTATAGATTATTACCATTGTTTTTGTTTTGCTTTATTTTTATCACAATGTTTCGGTCGCTGTACTCTCAAGCATCCATCGGATGTCAGGTGAAGGCCGGAAGGCACAGTGATACAAAGAAAAACTACAAAAAACGAGGAAATTGTCCCAAACAAACCAAAATACAAATTTGTATGCAAGCTAGAAAGAGAAACAGGATTAAACAATCCTCTATCATCGAAGTGCAGAAGATTGGTAAATATTCAAGAATGATATCCAGACATCTCATCAGCATAATCATCATCAGTCTTTTGTCGTCCGTCGTAGGACATTGACCTACCCCACGATTCACCACCTTTCGTGGGCGTGGCAGAGCCAGTGCTTTCTGAATTTGTTTAGCTCGTCTCTCCATCTAGCTCTCTGCCGGCTTCAGTTGTGCATGTGATCTCTGGGGATCCATGTCGTGAGTCATGATGTCCATCGTTCGTCTGCCATTCTTGCGACGTGGCCGACCCATTGCCATTTGAGATTTTTTCATGAATTCTATCATGGCTCGGACTCCTGTCCTCTCCCGGATGTATCATGCTGTCTTGTGGTCTCTCCATGTGCGGTTTTATATGCACGTTGCATGCTTCTCAGTTTATGAGTGTGGTCAAGATACATGTTTCAGTTCCATAAGTGGCTATTGGGAGGATGCATTATGGTATGCTAAATTACTAAGAATAACTTCTTTCAGAATTCTGTTTATTTCTAGTGATTGACTTTTTCGTTACGTGATTAATAGATTTTATATAAACCAGAATAAAATTGAGGTGAGCGGTTATGATGTTTCACTAAATCTCAAAATGCACTCAACAATGGTGCATTGAAAATGGTACAAATCAACGGCGCCTTCCGATGGCAGAGATGTTCTCCCCAGTAAACATGGCCACTTTATTGTCCGTCGTCTTGTGTTTTCCTCAAGCAGCAACCTGCTTGGCCGCCTGTTAAGAAGGTTTCATTGGCAAGTCTCACGGAAATCTCGGGTCAGTTAACGGAGTTTTATTAGCCTGTCAATCAATGGACATGGTAGCAAGGCGGTTAACTAGAGTGAACCTTGAGAGATAATAAAGGAGTAAGCGAAGAATATCAAGAGAGTGAATGCGGTCATTGGTGAGATAAAAGGCAGGGAATACGCCGAAAGAAAGCATTGGAGGATAAGCGAGAGAGATGAAGAAAAATGAGTGAAACACTGGAAGGGGACATAAAAGAAAAGGAAAAAAGAACTGATTGAAAGTTTGAAGAGAAGAAATTGAGCGAAGAAGAGGGAGTGGGAGAATTTTAGTAATAAGTAATGAGAGAGTGAAATGATAAGAGGATAAGAATCACGGAAAAGAAAATTTTAAAAAGGGAACTGGTCTGGTTAGTCACTAAGTAGAACCCGTCATGTGACCGATGTTTTTCAGCGGCATCCCGTGTTGGGGTGATCAATTTAGAAATTACGATAATAGCAATGATTGATGATTAAGTTACTTCTCTCGTCTTTTGTTGGGCAGTGATCACTGAAACAAAGTCCAATATTGGCCAAAAAATATAGATACAAGCGTAGATGCTGTCGGACACAAACTAAGGGACTAATTTGGCATAAACTTACATTTTGAATTTAACCTGACACCAAAAAACCTAAGGTTGGGGAGAATTTTCTAAAAAGGAAAAAAAAAAGTTTTTCTACTCATAAAAAGGAGGAAATGTTTCAATTTTCAGCTTTAAAGCTCCATCGCTATAGCCTGTACGTGCAACACGTACGTAACCAGCAAATCTGCCAGAATCACTTAAAAACTGAATAAACCTAATGTCGACAGTCTTGGTTCACGGTTTCCAAAGGGAAAAAAGAATCCAGTTGGAATGAATGGATAAATGATAAAGAAGACGATGGCAAAGAAAAAAAAGATCTGAATGAATACAAGTAGAAACGAAGGGGGTATAAAGTCGACAGGCGTGCATAAAAGAAAAAGAAAGGAAGAAGATTTGATGCTGACAAGGACAAAGAAGGAATGAAAGAAAAGAGGGGACAGATTCTAAAGAAGAAACAAAAAAAGAGGATCTAAAAGAGAACGGCCAATGGAGAAAATTATACAGAAATAAGGTAAATGAAAGTGTTGGAAAAAAAGAAAACAAATTAAAAGATATTGGACCTATGAACAAAAACGATTAATTCACACTGATAAGGAGAGATGATGGGGATGAAGTTGGTGCTGTTCGGCCAATGCGAGGGAAGAGCGTAGTTCAAATATCAGATTTTGGAAAACGAGAAACATCGTTTAACAGAGTCTAGTTTGCAATGAATGGATATCATCCTCTCTAATGGTCTGTTGGGTAAATTCAAATAATGAGCAAAAGAGAAGACGGTAAATATAAAGATAATGCAGTAGTATTGAAAGGAAAGCACAAATGCTTCCTTCTCTGTCAGTGAGTCAAATGTGTGTTTGTTTTAAACGTATAAGATTTCACAATGGAATCTACAAAGGATTCTTTTGTGAACTTTTTTGTTCAAGTACATGAAAATGCAGTCTGGGTTCAGTGAATGTAAGTGTTTTCTAAACGTTTGGGATCTAGCGAATCTGCACTTTTTGGTTGTTATCAAGATCAGAAGAAAAAGAATTGTAGATGTGGGTTGTTTTTATATTTTTACTTTTTTAAATGGGCATTATAGCGTGTATACATTATGATGACGCAACGCACGAGGTGACATGTACACGAAATTCTTCACAGCTCCACGACTGAGAAGGAACCTATTTAGTTTTGGGCTTCTTGGTTTCATAATAATGGCTTCAAGGATCTGAAGCTTTTTTCAACTGTGGCAAAAAAAATCAACAGCTCTATGAATGCCAAAAAGTTTTCCTTCAGATCAAATTTGAATCGGTTCATAGCGTTGATAAGAAAGCAAGGATAAAGAGAGTGGGCGAACAAAGAGGTTTTTTCTCCTTTACGTCACACTACGACATAGTATTTCCTTTTTAGATCAATTTGAGAGATAAAAAATAGAAAAGTGCATGGAAGAGAGGAAAAAAGCAAATTATACAGAGTTTATAACTAACGTATGCACTTTATATATATATATATATATTGCATTTCGGACAATATCTTCTGTTTAATTTTTGATGCAATGATTATTTATTTTGTTTCGGGCGTTTCAACAGGGATCATCTCGAAAAAAAAATGATTGGAAACGACAAGCTTTATTACAGAAAGAGATATTGATAAATGTTGACAAATGATATAAAAAATTGTGGATTAGATCATTTTCCCTTTTGACTGTTGACTTTTTCGCCGCATTCACTTTGTCATTACGTAACCGTTTTGTTAATTACCCGGAAACATGGGGAGTCAATGGGGGGGGGGGCTCCTTAAAGTTGCAGAGAATTTCGAAAAACACCGATGGTCTTTTTATTTTCAATAGTTAATGCAATACAATTGTTTTTATGGGATCTTATTTTAACAATTTACGAAAAGAAAGCATCTAATTTAGAAATTGTACTAAATGTTTTCTACACGTACGATAAGATTTAATATTTAAGATAGGATGTAAAAAATTTATGATGGAGAAAAATATACAATCGATCTTTCGTTAAAAGTAAGCGAAAATGTAACTGAAGCAGTAACAATACAATTTATAAACTACTCTTGCTAGTCTTTGATGAATTATCTTATCTCTCATTATTTGGTTTTATTTACGATCGTAAGTGTCCAGACACATTATATACGATATGGTTTAGCCGTTGGCGTAATTTTTTAAAGTGAAGTCGTAACCATTCAATTAATGTATGCACTTGTTTTTCATTGATGGATTCTCTTATTCATTTTATTATTTTGCCATTTGTAACCTTTGTGAAGGAAGCTCAAACATCTTTTTTAATTGAATTCGGTTTTTAAATGTTAAATTTTTTTAAAAATAAAGTATTGTATTTCAAAAAACATCAGTTTTTTTTTTTTCGATAACTTGTGCGATCGGATAACTTTTATAGGTTCATATTTTTACAATTTATTGGAAAACATCTATCGTAAAATTTGAACTATATGTTCTATTTATGTATGATAAGATACAGTATTTAATACATACACCATACTCCTTGTATATCAGGCACGAACAAATTTGAACAAAGAGGAATTATCTATGTTACAACACGAGCACAGATAATTAAAACGTCAAGAATAAAGATTGTGATAATACAATGTTTATTTCTGAATTTGAATGTTTTTTAATTGATTTTGGGATGATTGGTGGAGTGGAAATTTAAATTTACAAATAGCATGAATACAGATAAAACGTAACAAATAAAATAACTAATAATAAGCAATTGTTACCAATGATTTCGCTGCCCCACGGTATTTTTTCTTCACACACTTTGAAATTAAAATGAGGAAGGGTTCATGTTTAGTATTCATAATTTTGTTTTTTGAATGTTTAATTGGATTTTAATTTTCATCAGATATGTCAGTGATAACCTTTGAAAATGGACAAAAATAAGAATTTAAGAAAAAACAGCGGAAAATCTAAAATTCATTGCATAAAAAAGTTATCTCATTTTATTAATTTGAAATTAAGAAAAAAAAGTTGAATCTAAAAAATGTGTTGATGCTTTCTTCGCCAAGCTTACAAAGGCAGAAAATGAGAGAAATAAGAGAATTCATCGAAGAAAAAACACATTACATGTATTGTTACTACTTTATGTCAAGAATTTACACCAACGGCTAGTCCGTATCGTATAAGTGTCTGTACACATGCAATCGTTGATAAAATCAAATAAAGAGAGATAGGAAAATTCATCAAAGACAAGCAAGTATAATGTGATGTATAAAATATTGTTACTGCTTCAGTAACATTTTTGCCAACGATTGAACGTGTGTTTTTTCTATCATAAATCTTACACACGATATTTTAAATACTAAATCTCATCGTACATAAATAGAACATTAAGTACAATTTTTACGATGGATGCTTTCTTTTCCATAAATTGTTACAATAAGAAGAAATAACCGTATCGCACTAACTATGGAAAGAAGAGAGACTTTCAGGGTTTTTGGGAAATCATCATCATCATCATCATCATCATCATCATCATCATCATCATCATGAGTCTTTTAACGTCTGTCATTGGACATAGACTTTCCCCAGGATTCGCTACACTTCTCTATCGTGGGCACTGCGGAGTCAGTACTATCTGAATTTGTCCAGCTCGTCTCTCTATCTAATACCTGCCAGCCTCGGTTGCGTATGTGATCTCTTGGGAGACCATATCGTGAGTTGCGATGCCTATCGGTTGTGTGCCATTCTTGCGACATAGCCAGCCCATTGCCATTCAATCCTTTGGAAATCCAATGCAACATTAAAGAAACCCCTGAAATTGATCCCCTTTTGTTTCCGGGTAATTCATGACTCGGCAACGTGATGACTAAGGGAAGTGTTCTTTGGGACAATGGAAATGCAGCAAATAAGCCAGCGGTCAAAATTCGGGAAAATTGTATGTACATCACGGCTGATTCTGAACAGAGTCTGTTCTTATTTACGATCAAGGTTGTATAATAAACACGTATTCTTATGTAAATATCTGACGCATTCTTGTAGAAATAATTGTAGTTTTGACCAGATGGCAAATTTATGTACGGGATGCGGTGGTAACTGTATGTCTAAAATACAAATTTGATGATTGTGCATCGTAGAAGATACAATCCTCTAAAACAAGAACATCTGTGGATAGCACTAATATACTGTGGTGGGGGGTCGAAGGTAAGGATCAATAATTGTATTAAGATTAGATATTTCAATTTTTGGTAATAGATTACAAATCATATATTTGTCGCGTTCAAATGGAGATATGTATGTATAATGCACTTGATAGCTGTTTCATCTTTTTTTTGTAATTCTGGCTCATTTGGATGATTGTGTCTTGCTTTGTTTTGATGTGCAGCTTGACATAAAACAATAGCATATAATACTCCCTACTAAATTAGGGAGACCCCAGCTGGTCGTTAATCGTATACTCTAAATTTTGCGATAAAAATCAACAGGTGATACCATATGACTTACTAGTTCACGGAAAATGTATAACATACCATAACAAGAAAAACAGTTGTACCAATAATTTGAAAGACCAGTTATTGTCACTGACAGCTGTTGCAATTCATTAAGCATTGGAAATATATCGAATCGACTAAGGTTCAAATCTTTGAATATCTTGATTTTGCAAGCAATGCTATGTGATTGTTTTTATTTTCAGAAATGTACGGGTCTTTGATACAAACTAAACCATCGACTAACACATATCGATTGCAATCACATCAACCATTTATACTTGTCATTAAATAACTTGTTCCGACTCCACACAAACTACAAAGTTAATTTCTATATATAGTTTAATGGGAAATTAGCCTTTATCATGATTCGACGATTGTGCATTATTGTACATTTAACGATCACGCACAGACTTAGTCAAAGAAATGAACTGATAGTTGGTATCTTTGAAATTTCATTCGGCATAGTGTGTTACTAAACCGAGGAAGCATATTGATATTAAAACCAAAGGCCATGGATTATTACCTTCATTGGTTATATTTGCACTGGTTAATTTCTCTACAATAAAGACGTTGAAACATGGGCTTAAAAGCTGAAAACGATGACTATCCTCTGTTTAGTGGGGCATCAATCATATTAAGAAAAGAATAGTCAAATCGAAAATTCAGAATCTGTTTGGTGTTCCTGATGACCTAAATCCTGAAACATGGAATATATATGTAAATAAATCGTTAATTCTGCCCATCCATCAGTTCGACGTGATTACAGACATTCTACTTGAGAAATGCCCTGAACTAATTGTTTTCATTTTTAATTACCTTTTTGTTTATTAATCTATTTATTGTGAAATTGTATATCTCCGACACACTATGTTCATGTAAGAAATAGACAAATCAAAGCAAATCTATTCGTGCACGATTCAGCGATTTCTATTGTAACTCCAACAGCACGTGTCATTACAATACTTAAATACTTAATGTCTTTTTTTTAGATCAAATTATCAAAGAATATCAATAGACGGTGAATTTCCTCTTTTTCAGTTACAAAGAAATGCATCAAGCCACTGCGTGTTCCAAAATAAAGCCCACCATCTTTCGACAAGTGGATTTTTTTGTTCCAAAAGGAACGTGAATACAACACTTGTTGGTAGTTAACAGTATTGGTAGTCGGTCTTCTAAGATTCTCCTCAACTTTATATATGCATGGGATGGAGTACGTACGGTGGCGCAAGCATGTCTCCCTCACTAATTTGCTAGTTTAGTGAGTTCTATCCACATTGGATGACCTACCAATGTGATCTTGTTCTAAACTTGGAAAAATATCTATATACGTGGGATGTAAAGAAGTTTAACGAAGACTATTTGTATCATACACAAATACACTCACATACGCACGCTCACACACAAACGCCCATGCATACACGGACGTGCGTGCAAACTCACACACTCACACACAAACACACACACACACACACACACATATATATATATATATATATATATATATATATATATATATATATATATATATATATGTATATATATATATATATATATAGGTACGTACGTACGTACGTACGTACATCAATACATTTGCATTGTATTGATGTAAAAAGCCTTTATAGTTATCCCTTGCGGACGTCAAGAGCAAAAGTGGTAGCAAATAAGTTTCGTGGACTCCCAACCCCCAAGTCCCATAACTCTTGTCCCATAAAAATTTTAAAAAAAACATTTTACCGCTCCCATAACGTAAATGAACAAATGAATAGAGGAATACGTTAAAGTATGCAGTAAACATTTGAATTTTAAAACGTAGTTTCATTTTTTTTCTGGTGACAGATCCACCATCGTTATCATTATCAGCCGTTTGGCATCCATCGTCCATAGACTTTCCCTAAGGTTCACCAGACACCTCTATCAAGGGTATCTCGGAGTCAATACTTTCTGAATTTATCTAGCCTGACACAATATCTTACTTTCTGGGGATCTATGTTGTCCTGCGTTCTCTGACATACGTGCAACATCTCCAGCCCATTGTCATTTGAGTTTTCTAACTTTTTCGATAATATTTCGGACTCCTATTTTTTTCTAATATACAGTGCTGTTTTGTGATCTCTCCATGCAAGGTTGAGCATGATTCTCTCCAATGCTCATTCTCAGTTTGATGATCAGTCTTTTGATTAGGTTCCATGTTTCATCTCCATAGGTGACTAGGTTGAATGCATTGGTTGCATACCCTTCTTTTTAGGACTAATGGGATTTGCCAATCCAGGGTTAATCTGGCAGATTCGATAATTGTTTTTGTCAAAAACGTGAAAACAGCCTGAATCTGCTCAGCGATCCTCTGTGAATACGCAAAAGTATTTTTTTTACGACCAACTTCATTCTATTTTCTTGCACTTATATCCAAAATCAAGTGTTTAAAGAAGATTATTATTATTATTACAATACGTTCTAAAAGAGCATCAAAAAGAGCACAGTAGTAGCCAGAAGAAAAATAATTCATTTTTAAGTAAATATTTTGTCTTAATATTTTTGTTTTTTTTTATTTTATCCGTTCTGAGAAAACTTACAAGAAAAAGCAACAAATATATTGACATGAAGGTAAATTGTAACATAAAAATGGAAACTTCATCTGCCAAAGAATAAACAAATTTGTTTAATGCATAGTGAATAAAAAAAAGTAATGTCTATAATACTGTTCGACTAACCAGTTTGCGAATATAAACATTAAACAATAAGTTTTCAACTACGATAAGATTTGACCGGGTTTATGTTGTCTACAGAAATAAATTGATAACATAAATAGTATTACGATGTATTTAGGATTTACTAAACTTTCCTAAACTCTTTAAATTTGTTTATACTGCACTGTGAAATTTACGATTGTTCACGGTGTGCCGAAAAAATCCCCCCGAAATTCTTATCAAATTATTCAAGACTGAACCGGGAATTATCGAAACCGTAATTGGAAAAACCGGTGAATAGCAAAAATTTATTTTCAACATAATTACCTTCCTTGTCAATGCACTTGATCCAATGCTTCTCCAATAATCACATAGATCAAGCATTATACAATAAAAATATCAGATTAAATTTGATCCCTTTTCAAATATATATATATATATATATATATATATATATATACTTACATAAAGAGATGTATAATAATCCCTTATGTAAATGATGGGACAAAATATATCAAACTTCATTCTCCTGCGTTGGCTAAACTTTTCAGTGTATGGCCTTGAAAAATGTGTTATTTTCATCAAATGTTTGTTTAAAGACAACCCACGAAGTATATGGAATCCAGTGGAAAAGTCCCTACACTTACATAAACGCGGTCCTCGTGTTATTGTAAGCATAGACTAAAGCTAAAGCTTTTCAATAGAGTTTGATGACGTCGCATACCACAACAAAATTAAAACAAATCGTCCGTAAACTGGCCGAAAGGTCAAACTTCTGGAAAAAAATAATTTGCTTGTTTTAAGCCTCATTACCATTTTCCGGTAGCCACATCTCTGAGCCAAAGAATCAACTTGGCCAATGTTGATCTCCTTCTGACAATCAAAAACTACTTTTCAACTTTCACTATCAGCTTTGATGGAAGTTTATTTTCCTCCACTCTCATTATACCGTTTTCACTGTTTAAGGAATGTTTACTTAAGTTACGGTCTGTAATTTCTTTCCTTATTCTGGTCAGTGAATTCCTTTGAGAGCAATTCGGAGAAGTTATGTTTTCTTAGATGATGGAAGAGCCGTTGGGTTTCAGAAATTAGCAAGCAAAAGTTTTCATCAGAAAGGTTTGTCCTTTAAATTGCTATAAATTTCTGTTGATGGTCGCTTTTTGGTCTACCTTCTGTGGTATTCAAATTGTGTTTCACTCAACCCCAGGGTTCCGCACGACCTATGCAGGGGCTCTGCGAAACAAAGTGTCATTTCCGCAATATACTTAATAATTCTTCATTACATAAACTATTCCTTCATGACTTTTTAATATCTTTATCTACATTTCTTTAACACGAAATGTTGCCGAAACTTTTAATCTTATTTGCAAACGTTTTGGTTACATTATTAGTAAATAAATCTACTTAGTAAAAATCATATTATGAGCCCTTTTAAATACTAAAGGAATGCGATCCACAGTGAAGAACATTCGCGAAATCAAATTACCGTATCGGAAGCGTTTATCAACTTCCTTAACATAAACTCAATTTGTGACAATATATTAATTTTAAGAGTCTCACCAAACACATAACTCCATAAATTAGAATATGAACATTGATTTTAATCTCTTTTTGGGCGGTAGTATTGATCCCAGTTCTGTAGATCCCTCATTTTGAAACATGACCCGTCTTCATCATCATCATCATCATCATCATCATCATCATCATCATCAGTCTGTTAACGTCCGTCAGGATGTGCCACACTTCTCTATCATGGGCGTCGCGGAGCCAATACTTTCTGAATTTATCTAGCTCATCCCTCCACCTAATATTCTGCCGGCCTCGGTTGCACGTGTGATCTCAGGTGATCCATGTCATGGGTCGCGATGTCTATCAGTTGTCCACTATTCTTGCAACATCGCCAGCACACTGCTATTTGAGTTTTTAATGGATTCTATGATGTCTCTGACTCTTGTCTTTTCCTTGATGTACTGTGCTGTCATGTGGTCTCTCCATGTGAAACTCAGCATAATTCTTTCATAATTCTTTCATGTGCACGTTGTATAGTTCTCAGCTGTAAATGAGGGAATGTAAAAGCGTAACTCCAAAATTAAATTCATTGACTCAAACTATCAATATAAATAAAGTTTATAAGTACAAACCCATATACCTTATTTACGGTGATATTTTTCCTTGGGAGCTTCATACTTTCATAAAATCGCTGAAACCATTTTCTTTGTGTTTTTGGAAGCACAAACTCTGATTGGCACGGAGTAAGGAAGAAGTAATTACTGAATTATAATTGAATTAGGGGGCAGATTCAAGGATTCGTTTTCTATTGAGAGATATTTTTTCTGTTTTGATATTTCATACATCTTTGTATTCGTTCATGTCCAAAAGTTGTCAATGAATCTCGATGAAATTTTGTGGAGTCAGTAACTTTTTTCCCATTATCTGCTCATATAATTTACATGATTTTCTTGGGTTTTTTTTATTTTTATTATTAATGTTTTGCATATACTTTGTTCTTCTGATACAACATGTACATTTTCTTTTCATCGGATCAATAATTATTTACCAAGTAACCGTTTCGGGATTTTAAAAACAAAATTGTTGTATTGACATATAGTTTATTATTCTATATATGTATCATCATAATGTATTGAATATGGATGTTTCTCAATACTATACATTATTTAATCTTTTTGAAACCCAAAAAACGTATTCAACGATCAAGGACCAGTAAGTATAACAACAGACGTGACTCGCTGTTCGTGTCATTTGTATTGATTGTTCGCCCATGTGAATGTTAAATCCGTTGTGTCGGTTTTAATCTCAAACTGCATATATATGTGTGTGTGTGTGTGCGATAATTTTTGAGACAATTTGGAAACATGTTCCATCCGGCACCGGAATAATGAAAATGAACGCCATGTGGGGCTCAAACCTGCATCAACGATGAAGCGATATCAATGCGACACTGCTCTACCGACTGAGCTAACACTACTTCCGGTAAGCAGGAGTTTGAAATAGCCAGAGAGCGCAAATATCTAAAATATGTTTCCAAATAAAATGTCTCTACAATTACCACACACGCACACACATATAACCAATCAACAGACCTGAGAGTTTTAAGTATCAGAGTGGAGATTGCAAATTAACTGAACAGAGTCTGATGTTCATGTCGTCGTGGTAATAATTCAAGGGTGGAATTCCACGGTGAACCATCCGAAGACATGGAAATATGTGCGTTGATTCTGGGAATGTTGAGGTTCCTGTTGGTATATAAAAGATTTTGACGCTCGGTAGCGGCTAGGCAGGTGCAAATAAAATCTCAAGTCATTTATCAATCAACAGTTCCCTTAATACTTACAATAACGTGAACTATTTCAAGCCTTATAGTTCATTCAGTAACTTATTTACCATGAGTCTAATTTATGCTTAAGCGTTGATAAACAACATAACAGTTTTAAAATGTTAGCTTTTTTCACTGTATAGTACACATCAATCTGTTTCTAGGTTCTTTTCAACAAAGTATTACAGTTGAAGTAAAATGATTTTAAGTATAGGACTTTTTGCACTTAAATAATATCAAACACCTACGATAAAGCGACTTATTAATTAAAGTTGCCGGGAAAATATAAGAAAAACAATCAGAACTTTTAAGTAGATAAACAAAATGAATAAAGAATCAATTCGTCTATTAAAGTGATTATAGTTACTTTCGAGAGCAATTTATAGATGTATCCCTTGTCAAATGGCAATAAGTATTTAGAACCAGCGAACCAATTATGGATTTCGGCTTTAGTTCACCGAAGTTTTGAATTGATGTTCGCCAAAGTTTTGCATATCAGTTGAAACTTCTTAAATTACTTTTGCAATGATATCCATGAACTTTCCATGTGCTCTGTCATGTCACCAGTTACCTAAATCATGGACTTGTCATTGGAATGATAGCATGATAGACAGAGCAAAAGAATTATTGAATGAGTATTTGAATGACCTAACTTGGCCCGGCAGCAGCAGCGAAATGGCTGCTATATTCATTGTCAACAGTGACAGATGTAGATTCTAGAGATATATGTATTTTAATGTTTACATACAATTCATATGTTTCTGTGCCTGTGTGTGTTCGTGCATGCTGTCTTTTAGATTCTACTGAATCCAAGCTCTCTGAATAAAATCTCTTTCTTTTTGCTCGATGGGTATATTGCTCGACATTTGAAGACTCAGCCAGCTTTTCCAACTGCCAGTCACATTAGGAACATCATCAATATAAACTAGTTTGGAGAGAGGAAAAAAACGGAGGGAAATGGATAGCAATGTCACGGTCCATTTCCAAGTAGTAATGTATGAGCCCCCATCTTCTCTCAGATAGGAACGCAGCAAAAAAGTTCCGCATGGAAGGGTGTGAATATTACCCACGCAGGTGTTCCCCCTTGACCATCTGCCTGACTGTAGGTTCACTCATATTGACCTTGGAGTTGTAAATCCCAACTTCTCAGTATTTCTTCTCGAGGTGGTTCCAGGTCGTCTCTCCCTCAGAGTGACTCTATAACACTTAATTCACCAGCACAAATTATACGTCATTATTGTTTATTCTTACTTTGCTTATTCGAACGTGAACACCCACTAGTCGTGTGTGCGCGTGTCATCGGAAACTTTCAAATTTCTATTTTCTTGTCTTAATCAAAGGAAGACTCGACACTTGGAACTCGACGCTCGAGGAAGCCTGGAAGATGTGCAGCCGAAACGTTGAGTCGAAACAAAACAACGAAGACGGGGAAATTACTTTGAACTAAACTATATACAATGCATATTTTTTATAAGTTTCAATTTGAACACATTTTTCTTTATCCTCATCTGAAATATTAGTTTCCCTGCGTAACTATCTCCTCTTCATCATTTATTAATATATTCAAGCATTGCTTTGTGATAATGATGAATATAATGCAGCAATTTAAATGTATCATTTGGCCGGCACAACGTATTATTAGAAGCCATTGACAAAGTATCATTTTGATTTATCCAACTGGGTAAAGTATCCGTCCACTCCGGGTGTGAATTCAAAATTGAATAGATAGATAGATATCAGATCATTATTATTGCTGAGAGCGCGAATGTGGGCCCCACAAAAATTTGCTGATGAACACAAGGTAAAGCTCCAGTTCAGCATTTTCCCACTCCCTTTTGATCCCTTGAAGGAAAAGGTTTTCCATCTCTTTTAACATTTAAAAAAGTTCCCAACGCATTCGACCCCAAAAAAAGGGAAGAAGTTCCCGGCTCTGTGCATCCGTAAAATGGAAAAAGGATCCCCCAATCTTGATCCTTAAAAGTGAAAAAAGAGGTTTTGCTTTGATGTTGCCTCCATAGGGTGAGAAAGTTATTGACCCTTAAAAAGAAAAAAGGAGTTTCTCCACGATTTTGACCCCTAGTGGGGAAGAAAAGTTCCCCTTTATTTTTCATCCTAAGCAAGATTATCTTTTTATCCACCGTCAGCTTTCAGTCATGCACTGTGGTAACCAACAACTGGACACGAATTAATTGCCGATTTTAGCATAAACCTGCATCGTAAATTGACTCCCCACTTTTTGAAAGGGGAATTTTTTAAAAACCTGCCAAGTGCTGGTCTCGTGTTCCATGAGTATACACAGAGAGTTCTAGGGGGATATGTTGTAATGTCTTCTGTGGTTGGCTGTCTCATACAGACAGACAATTTTCTTAAATTGATTCAACTTGTTCACCTACAAGAGAACGCATATCTGGATCCACTTAATGTGAGTATCGTCGAAATATTCGAGAGTTTGCGCTTTCGACCTATACTTCTGGTCATTAACTCAAACAGAGGACAAAAACTACGAATATTAGTCATTTTTTTGTTTGTTTTTGTTTTTTTCAAACCAGGGCACCACTTCGTGATGGAATATCAACAGATGATTACATCTGAGGTTTCTATTATCATTAAGTGACCTACACTTGTAGCTTCGTGCCAAAACTAAGCTACGCTTAGAAAATAGTTACATATATACATATGTGTGGGGGGGGGCTGTGTTAAAGGGGGGAAGAGGGGAGAAGTTAGCTAATAAGAACAGTTGAAATGTGTCTCTTTCCTTCGACCGAATGACTGTAAAGAATAATGCAGCAAAAAATGGAGGTCAACCGATTACAGTAATATTTACAGGCAAAAGAAGGGACTATCTCATTTTTTTATGTCATAGATTATCGCCCGTCCGTGACATAAGCCCAACCGCCAGCTGAGTGGCGACACTCCTTTATTTCGACCATACCCTACACCGTTCTTTTTGCCATATTAAAAACATTGTGCTGCACTCTCAATTATGGTTCAACGCCGTTTTTTTACAGGACACATGTTGTCACTTCAAGGGTGGTCTCTGTTTCCTCTCTTGCAGTTTATGAACGCTCCCCCCCTCCTCCTCCTTCTCCTCCTTCTTCTTCTTCTTCTTCTTCTTCTTCTTATTATTATTATTATTATTATTATTATTATTATTATTATTATTATTATTAGTTGAAACATTTATTTCACATATCAGTAGTATCTCATGGCTCTGGTTGAAGATCAAGAGTCAGCAAGTTTCCTTAATCCTCCAATGTTTTCCTCAGTTTTCCTGCTGATTTTAGTAATATCCTTGTCTGGGTGCTTCCACATCTTTCTCCACTTCTTCCAATCATTTAGAAAAGATCTATTTTGAGCCCTCAAATAATGATGGATACCTATGAAACCTTTGTACCCTACAATTTCTCCTTCAGTGTACTTTTCTAGCCTTTCACTGTCTTTCACTTTCACTCTGATTTGCAAAAACCGCGATATCTTCTATCTGACACATCTCTTTTGTCTGTTTACGATGACTAAATCTGGTCTCTTGCCCTGGACAGAATGATCTGTTAGATTTTCAAATTATTATCATTATTATTATTATCATTATTATTATTATCATTATTATTATTATTATTATTATTATTATCAGTAGTAGTAGTAGTAGTAGTAGTAGTAGTAGTAGTAGTAGTACCATTATTATTGCTTCACGTCAACTTTTTATGCCAATGCTTAAAACTAAGTAATAGTAAGTATCTTCAGAGTTCTAACATTCAAGTTCGTAGCTTTTAGCTGTACTTTGCTGCCTGTTGTTACTATGTTATCTTTTTTCGCTTTTGTTCCAGTTTCTTGCATCAGAAATTGAGGGATCCAGTTGCATCAGGTGTAGAGGGACTATTCCCACTCATATTACACACTTTATGAATGAAGTTCTTTGACGTCTGTCATAATTTAAGTCTCTCTTCGGCTTTATAAGAAAATATGCCATTGCCTTCTCCTTTTCGTCCATACAGACTCATTGAACAGACGCTGCATCAACTCACGATATGAAACACGTACATCAACTAAAAGAAGCCAATATTTATGGGGTTTCCACATCTTTGCGATAATGGAAGAAAAAATTGAAACAATTCATTTATCATAATTGCAAAAAATGGATCATGTAATGTTCGTTTTTTTTTTTCAAGATAGCATTTATGAATCATATATACAGGTTTCCTCATTATCTGGAAGTAGAGCATTCCTATGAAACCTTTCGTAAGCCAAAATGATGTAAAGTGAAGAAGTGATTACCATTAATTTATATGAGAAGATTGTTGATCGTCCCCCACCCCAAAAGACCTTGAGCAAGATTTTCGCTAGAACTGATAGCCCTACAGTGTTTGCTGGGAAGTATGACTTCAATTTTGAAATAACACGTTGCTTTAGCGTTGGTTTGCAAAATATTTAGAGTTAATACAGATAACTGTTTGATAGAAAGATACATGAAATGAAGCAGTCAAATATACTGTCGTATTCCAAACCTTTATTAGTCTTTACTTTACCTCATGTATTTTGCCTGGTTTTACAGCAAAATAACGTTGACGTGGCTGAATACTGGTTTGGAGGTTCGGCAATACTGCACTATTTGAACACTCTTCAGATCTGATTTATTGACACTGAGTCACATAAAGATTTTCAATCGGATCAATACTTGACTGTGAGTAGTTAAGTACTTTGTAATTGTAACATCGATGGGGGAAAGTGTTGCGGAACTTGTACTTTCCAATCAGGAAATTTTCCTGTTGGTATACTGGACGCATTACTCACGCTGTAAGGAGACCAGTTAGTATGACCCAATGATAGATAGATAGATAGATAGATTACCACGCCACAGCAAACGTATGTATGTACACACATACATACGCACACATGTATACATCCACACATGAGATGATGATTTCTGTCATGATACAAATATGGCGGCCAAATCACGTTGAATACGCCGGTTCAAGTTAGATCAGTGAAATCAAGTGACATCGATCCTGATCATTACCGAGATGGGTGACCGTCTGGTAATACCAGGTGCTGTGCACAATAACAAGATTGTTCTGCAGCTGCATCAGCCAATTCTCCGACCCTTACAAGCAGAACATCTTGCCAAACTAGGACCAGATTGTGCTGTCGATCCTCTCACGGTCAGGCAGGGGATACATGACAGTGTGCCCTCCTATAAACCACCATATTTGTATCATGACAGAAATCATCATCTCACGTGTGGATGTATTCATGTGTGCATATGTATGTGTGTACATACATACGTTTGCTCTGGCGTGGTAATCTGATATATATGCTCATATGTATCCTGGAAAAGTTTTTTTTTTTATTATGATCATCAAACTTATCCTATATCTACTGTAGACTATAAATCTTGTGACACTTTTCCTTTTCAGGTTTTCTCTTTTCACATCTTACTGTTTCGCATCGAACTTCAAAGAGAGAAGTTACCACTGTAGAGAATAGATTCTTATTCTGGTAACGTACTTTATAACATATATTGCTATAAAACCCCAACAAGAACTGGAGTAAAAATGGCCTCCTTCTAATAAAAATCCAAACAAATTTTCTCTTTTCTGTTTCATATCAGCCCATCAAACTTATTAGAATTAGTTTACTTTTGCCTTTTTTGCACCATATCATTTAATTTGTTTATCTTTCTTCCTTTTCATTCTTTTTTGCCACTTTCTCTCTATTTCCAACTCCTTTCTCTCTCTCTCTGTCTCTCTGTCTCTCTCTCTGTCTCTCTCTCTCTCTCTATATATATATATATACATATATACACACATATATATATATACACACACACACACATGCATACACACATACACACACACACACACACACACATATATATATATATATATATATATATATATATATATATATATATATATATATATATATACATATTGGCCACGTTTATCTCCATCGTTTTTCTTACCATTTTTTCATTTCATCTATCCATCTATCCACTGATACCTATCGAAATGGCTTCCTTTTTCGTTTCTCATTCCCGTCCCTTTCTCTCTCACCCATGTTTTTCTTCTTCTTCCTCAAAAGTGGAAAGAACTGATTGGAAGGTTTCATTTTCTGCTTATTTCTTATTCCAAAACTTCCTCAAAAACTCCTTTTCCTGTTGTTCTACTCATCAATTCTCTTCCAACCGATTCCTCCCGCTATTCCTCCTCCCATCACTTGGCTAATCTTTCCTGTAGATCTCTGTTTTCCTTATCTTTTCTATCCTATTCTTTCTCCACCTTTCTTCTATTGTCTGTCTGTGCTTTCTGCCTCTGTTTCTAACTTACATTTGTTTCTTTTATCACGTCTTTGTTCTTCGTTTTTTTAACGCTTTACCTCATCCATTTTTTTATATTTTTCTTTTTTCTCTTTTCCCCATTTCGTTATAGTCTTCTATCTCTTGTGTCAAGCTAACACTTCAACGTGGGCTTCCAATTGTAAATGTTGCTACAGTCTGCCCTCTATTTAACGCATATCAGATTTCAAAGAATTAGCTTTGCTCACCGAATTAAGTGGCTAATGTCCCATAACTCCAATTGACGCAGATAGTTTTAAAATAGGCTTATTTTCTCGTTAAGTGCCGTTAGCAGCTTCACTGCGATGTAACCAACGAATCCACACCACCCACTCCCATCCCATTACCAACAACAACAATATCACACACCAGCGAAGAAAATTAATGTACAGTTTCAAAATTGTCTCTCATTTATGATGAGCGACAGTGTTTTAATAACATGAGGAAAGAATGGTACTTTGGGTGGAATTTGTGACTTTCTACAGTCGGAGGGAGATTGAATAGCAACCAGAGATCCTTAAAGTTGTTTGGCCTACAGCGGAGAATTCAGCAGACGGAGTTTGACATCAATCGTGACGTCTGTAAAAAAATAAATAAGCTGGAAAGAAAAAGGGTGAAATTGAAAAACTCGTCATTCCCCTCTGTAGTCCCTACCCACACCAGCTCCGAAATCGATTCTTGAAAAGTCGAGAATACCGAGCCCTGTGGGAGCTGACCCACCCTCTTTTAACTATTCACTCCTTTAGAACAAGTGTTTAAGTGTTTTTCCAATACGACAGAAAACAATTTACATTTACTTTGGGGAGAATGCGATAACTTTTCCTCACGGCTTTCTGTTTCAGGAGTAACTTTCCTCTTCTATATATTTTTACTTCCCTTAAACTAGTCTGTTTCAGTGCTGTTCTATTGGTAATGCCTGCCTTGATTCCTTACCATTGACAATCCATTTGGGGGTCAGTTTACTTATAGATCCGACACCAAAAATTGAAACAATTCCGGTAGAGGATCAATTTTCCCTCTATTGCAAGAAATGTTTAGTTTGTTAGTGCAGAAAATGACTAATGCTAAGCAGTGGAAGTGATGGAGAAAGAATCAAGTCAGAGGACAGCGATTAGAAAAGTCGGAAATGTGTCTATATATACTGGATACGAATTCAGTTAGCTAGTTCAATGCTCATTAGAGTCAATGGAAGTTTATTTAATAATTCCTACAGTGAATAAGTACAACAGATAAAAGCATAGATGAAAACCATTCATAAGAAATTGAATGAGGAAAATAAAGAATTCTAATAAAAAGAATTTTAAATGTACAAAATAGATGGAAAAAAAATCCCCCCTGCACTGCAAATATAGGGAACGGAGAGGGAAGCATCGCCATACAGGAGAGAAATGAATCTAACTATAACATAAGAAATCTCCGTATGTGTCAAGTTTGGAGTCGTTTGGGTCAGCAGTTCTCCATAAGTTGGGATGCTCGATTTACAGTGAGAAAATCTTCACTAAAATGAACACATATTCTTTGAAAGTGACGTTTTTTATGACGCAATGCGCGTCTCTAATCATTTTTAAGCAGCTTTGAGAGAGAGAGAGAGAGAGAGAGAGAGAGAGAGAAAAGAGAGAGAGGGGATGTACACCTCTTTTTACGATGAAGTGAAAACAGAGAGAGAGGTGGAAAAAGGGGGTAATGTTTATTTCTTTTTACGATGGAAAGAAAGAAAGGAAGAGAGAGAGGGGGATAAACATTTCTTTTTACTATTGGGGGAAAGAAAAAGAGAGAGTGGGAAGATGCTTATCTTTTTATGGATGGTGACTAGAGAGATATTGTTTAATTCATGATAGAGAGAGTGAGTAGAGAGAATGAATGTTTACCCTTCCCAATTTCCTCCCCCCAAATTTTTTTTCTCCTCCATACTCCTATTTTTTCACCCCTAGCCCCAATTTTTTTCGCTAGTCTAGAAAAAAATTCATTACTTTTCTGATAGCAATTTATAAATACTAGCTGAAATTTTATTTCAACTTTAAATTTAAATTTCAACAAAACTTTGAAATGTGATAACGGATCTAAAACAAACACACAACTGCAACATCAACTCACCAACTCAATCTGAGCCCCCCCCCCACTCTTTAACATTAGCCCAATCCTTTTCTGACTTTAGTTATAAACCACTTTTTAAAAAACAAATTTCCACCAATATATATCCATTAATATCCACCCGTCTCTTCTTTTCCTGAAATTACTCCGCTTTTTCAACAAAATTATACAAAATTCATATTCGCCTGGCAGTGGAGTCGGTATATCAGGCAGACATAGCATCGTAAAGTTTGTATCAGCAATATTCGAGATATCTAATACAGATTTTTTTTTTTTCAAATAGAACTTTCATCTAACATTGTCTATAATCATAGATCTTAATTCAGATATAAAATATCTAAATTCATTTTTCTCTTTGGCCAAATTCCCCATAATCCTCTCCGATTTATATACTTATTATTTACTCCTCTAATCCCTCTTTCTGTTATCTTTAAACGTTTTCTAAAACTCTACTGTCTCTTCTCTTCTTCCTTTCATTTTCTCTTGAAATTCTCATTTTTATTTCAACTTTTCATTTTTCGGTTAGTTACCTTTAATTCCTTATTTCTTTTTTAACTTTCTTTCATCTTTCTTTCTCTTTCTCTCTCTCCCCTCTCTCTCTCTTCCCTCTCTCTCCCTCTCTCTATCTCTCTCTCTCTATATATATATATATATAAATATATATCTGTATCTATATATATATATATATATATATATATATATATATATATATTCCTTTTCTTTTCGTCCATTCTGTCTTTTCGTTTTGTTATACCATGCCTTAACTTTCATCAACATTCATTCATTTCATATATTTCTTCCTTTTTGTATTGCTTCCACTCCTTTTCTATACTTCAGTTTTTACCAACACTTCCTTTCAATTATTCTTCGATTTGTCTTTCACGTCTGTTTTGTCTATTCATTACTTTTTTAACCTTCAACGAAACAACATTTCGTTGGCAAAGGAAAGTCGATTACCTGTTTTGTTTTTATGCGAGTTGTCAAGCCACAAGTCGCATGATCGTTTTTCCTTGCAGTTATTCAGAGAGCGACTGTTAGACATGAGGTAGAGAGATTTAAAAGCGGATATTTACGCCGCTTTGGTATTTGGGATCAGAACACAATACAATAAATGGAATGACCGCATTAAGACCTCCAAAATACTGGCTCATCTTGTAGGCTACTATTTTCGGTTAGATTTGTTCACGTCAACATCGTGACGACTAAAACAGCCAATGTACTGACCAATGCATTTTTAATAAATAGACACTTTGTCATCTAATTTATGCGATTTCAACTCAAAGATCCAGAGCGAGATGAGTTTGTAACTGCTGACATGAATAATATCTGCAAAAAGTGTGGATTAAGATACCACCAGAATGCTACGAGAGGTTGAATAAATCCTTAAGAAGAAAAGCCTCTGAGTAGAGACGGTAAACTAACATTTAGTATCTAAATATTCATGTGTTTGGATTTGTATCCGAATACTTTTTGTAGTGTTACTTGGTTCTCTTATTAAGTTCTGGATATCGTTAATAATCTTTTTTTTATTAATATTCTCGAATTTCAAATGAAGATGTGTAACATCTGAAGTTGAATTAGATAAAAAATTTCAAGTGCCCAAATACATTTTAGCCTGACCGTAGATATTTATAATTAAATTAACTTCAGTAAAAGATTGCAGAAAAATGTGTACGTGCCTCTGTATGCATCTACTAAAACGAGCAAGGATGTTTCTTTCTACCTATTTACGGAACGCATGGTTTGCTCCCTCCCCCCTCTCTCTCTCTCTCTCTCTCTCTCTCTCAGTTTCTTACATACACACATAGATATACACATGCACACGCACACAATGACATACTTTCTATTTATAGAACTACGTAGTATTTTTTGTCTTTTGATGAGCTTCAAAATCTATCGTTCATGAGAACTTAATGAATGAACGTTGGCAAAGTTATTCAACCCAAATGACTATTAAGGCATACTCAAACTTATTCTTGAGGCTCTGTAAATTTTCAATACACATGGCAAATGAATGCATGGATATTAATCATTGGAAAAACTTGTGTACAACTAAATAAACAGACGGCATTTGCACACGTCTTTGTCAACAACGAAACCGTTCATATCCTCTAGCGACAAGATTAGCTTTGGGATTATTAGTTTAATAGATTTCATTAATTTATCTACGGCCTCAATGCGTATTCTTGTTTAGATATAATCTTAGTTTCGGGGTCATTACTTTCTCAGGGGCATTTGCATGAAATAGCGCAAATATTTGGTATTCACGCATTAATCATTTCACGCTCCCTTAAGAACTTGTACGTCTGTCGATGTCTATGTTGCAAGTTATTTGTGTATCTTTGCACATGACTTGCTTCATATTTTCATGTTTGAGGAAATGCAGCTACATCCAAAAATTAACATCTCTTTATCAGCGCTTAAAAATAACTTGAATTGCATTACTATTCAGCATATATCAGTCTTAATC
The DNA here is from genome assembly GCA_963457665.1 of Thysanoteuthis rhombus. Classification (NCBI taxonomy): domain Eukaryota; kingdom Metazoa; phylum Mollusca; class Cephalopoda; order Oegopsida; family Thysanoteuthidae; genus Thysanoteuthis; species Thysanoteuthis major. Next base: position 32,254,531 of record OY735203.1, read on the forward strand.
CTATTTGCAAATGGGACCTTGGAAATTTCTCTATTAAAAGTTACAATTTAGAGATAAAATTTGAAGTAATGTATATAAGCTGATAATGCTGAAAATAACACATTGTATTATATATTCTTCTGAAAGGGGCTTATCCGAACGTACGCTTAATTGAAAAAACAGTGTCCTCCTTAACAACTTCTTTGTTCAACTTTGTACTTAGATTCGTGAATTCTACGACGTACTGGATATGGATAAAAACATCATAAGCTGTTGATAGCTAATGGCTGTGTCAATTATATTTCAACAATGGTCTTTATGCATCATCATTGAATGGTATAGTTTTCACCTTTAAAGAATCAGAGAGGGGATAGAAAACGGAATTATAGTAAGATCGGTATATTCTGATAGTTACGATTTTAAAAATCATCTTGTAGGAACACAGAACTCGTCATAGGTACATATGAATTGTTCATGAATCCGTGTACAGTAAGGGACTCACGAGAGTAGAATTAGCATCAATTGGTGAGTTTAGAAAGCATTGTAGACATTATCGGTGAATAGATATCAAAGTAAGAGAGTGAATGAGATACTCAACAGATACAATTATGTACAAATATCTTAATCCGCTGATACTCTGTACAGATTTCAGGTATTTGTCTATGATACGATAAAATGCTTTATTTTCATTTATGAATGCCAGTTATGCCAAAAATAAATTCAGAGTGAGTTATTTCTGTTTTAACAATATAAGAACAATCTACACCCAATCGCTGTGGCCCAGAGCTAGAGTGCTCAGCTGCGGTTCGGTAGGTCATAGTTCAATCCGTGGCTGAGTCGCACAAAGAAACGGCATGAATACACATTACCCCGCGTTCTGTCTCATTGCCAGAGATCTTGACCATTCCTCTATAACTACCTTACCAGACTAAGCTGCTGGAGCAATATTCTCTTATACCCATTGTCAACCATGACAAGGTCCAAATCATGTTTGTGTGTGGGTGTATATATCTATGTGTATGTCTATACACCTGTATGTGTTTTTATTTTATACACTCTCTGTGTGTAGATACCTTTTATAAGGCATTCTAGTTCAAGTATGTTGTGTGCATGAATAGATGGCCATGCCTTCTAAGTGGATACCTACCTTTTCTTGTCTATTAACGTGATTGCATGGCCATACAGATGTCCATCTTTAAACATCTCTATTTGGGCTTGATACTGTGTTCATCAGTATGTTTTTAATTTTCAAACTTTGTTTAGAGATGTATGCATATGCACATATTTAATTTCAATATGTGTTATTGCAATTGCATATTGATTTCTGCATCATTATACGTTGGTGCATCAAAATCAAGAGTCTAATGATGATAAAAGCATTTATTTTACACAAGAAATATTTACTAATCAACATAATCTTCTTCCTTGTCAATGCATTTAATTCGGTGGCCAATATTGATCGCAAAGATCGAGAATTCAGCGAATGACAATGTGTCAGGTTGCAATCTTATTGTCTTCATCTTTATGTAAATATATAGATAAACTCCTATTACATGGTTGTATGTTTCTCATGCTTTCTGAGTATGTATATTTGCTGTTGTTTTTGAATACGATTCTATTTAAATGTTTTTTGTCTATCTTTACACATTATTTGTATTTTTATGCGTATTCATGCTCATTAGTTTGTATAAGTATGCATATGTATGATTTTGTACGTATGTTTGTGCGTTTATGCCTGCGTGTGTCTTTATGCCTGCGACCCTCCGTGTTAATGTTTGCTTGTGTGTCACAGGCCATTTACTCAAAAAAGCCGCACAGAATCCCCACCAGCCGACTTGAAAAACTGTACCTGTTTTAGTCATCAGTACGCCTAATTCTTTTGATCGGCCCCACACTCCGAGTTTGTACTGCGATACGTTAGGGAATAAACACGATTTCAGCATAATTGTACCATACAGCTGACAGTTCTTTCCATGTTCTCCTCGCTTTTCTCTCTCTCTCTCTTTTTGTCTTTTTGCAGAATACACTGATTTTATTCTGTCTATACATTAAATACTGTGGCTACGTATAATCATAATAATAATCATAATAATATCATTCTTATTTCTGCTTCCGTGACTTCAATGTTTTCATTCTCACTTTCTTAATTATTTAATAAATCTGTCCTAATTTCTTCTTATCCTGACTTATTTAAAAAAAAAGATGCCTGAATGAAACCAGTGTATTTGCCACTGTTATTCCTCTTTTTCTTTTGTTTGTTCTTTCTTTTTCTTCCACCGTCTTCTGAGCGGACCCATACCATTATGGTCACTGACATGCTGTAACAAGCCTATGATTGGTCGTTCAAAACTTCCCTCCGAAAATTAAATGGTCATGTAGCAATGTTGTTCTAGGGGAAAATATTTGATTTCTTTCTTGTTCTTTGTTAAGCATCGTAAGTATCAGTACTTTCTTTTCTTTCTTACGCCTTTGCCTTTTTAATTCGAATTTTTGCTTCTACCAACTTTTCAAATTCCATTGAATTAAAAATGAAATATTAGGTAATTGATCAACTCCTTATCAATTTCAAGAATTTTTAAATTACTTTTTCTAAATAAACGGTGCTCATGGGCAATAATTGATCTGAAAATACCATTTGAAATAGACGCTTTGTCCCTCTTTCCTTACTTTTACAAAGGCATAACTTTGTGGCTCGACAGTAAAAAAAGTATTTATTTTATACAACAAATAGTTATTTTTTAGAGGCGTCCTCACCTCTCTATAAGAAGTTCTGTTCATCAGTAGGTCTGTCCCCATATTGTTTCGTAGTTGTTTTGTCAGATTTATTCGAAACTTGGTAGGAAGGTTGGTCTTGATAAAATGGTTCTTACCAAAAAAAGATCCTCTCAGGGTTACTTGATCTGTCAATAATAGCGTTTAGAATTTATTTTTTTAGATCAATTTTCTCAGTTGTTTTAAATCAGATTCATTTGAAACTTGGTAGAAAGGTGTTCCTCGATGAAATGCTTTTTATCTAAATATTTCACATGATATGGTAATGATGAAGTTTAAACTTTGCAAAGAACGCCTCATTGAACTTTCGGTTCTCATTTTTATATTGTTTCCTTCCTTGTCAGTGCATCTATTTTAGTGGTGAATATCAATCATTTCAATCAAGCATTATTCTGAAACTTCTGCATCAAAAATCAGCGAATAACTACGCGTGGGACTGTAGACTTATTGATTCACCAATACATCTATCTATCTATCTATCTATCTATCTATCTATATGTATGCATATATAAATATGTGTATGTGTGTGTGTCTGTGTGTCTGTGTGTCTGTGCGTGTGTGTGCGAAAAAATTGTTTCTGACCCGTTAAAGGTGAGGTGTCCCTTCACTTTTGACTCCTTGAAGGTGGGTAAATATTCCCTTTTGTGACCCCTTTTGGGGAAATACTTAAACTTTGTAAATGGGAAACACTTTCTCTCACTTTTGACCACCTGAATGGGATAAAGTTTCCCTCTACTTTGACCTCTGTAAGATGCAAAAGTTTTCCCTCGCTTTTGTTACCTTGAGAAGAAAACAATTTCATTTCAATTTTGATCTTTTAAGGGGGATTCCCTTCACTTTTGACCCCTCGAAGGAAAAACAATTTCGCTTCAATTTTGACCCATTAGTGTTAAGTGTATGCACACACCTATTTTAATATTCCACTATGATGCACCACAGATTATTTTCAATGAATTAATCCAAGGTAATATCACCAAACATCAAGAAATAGTGATATTTTGTTATATGCCTCAGATTACTGAGTGACAACTTGAAAATTTCAAATAAAAAATGAATATTCAAAAGAGATTTCAAACTGTATCAAGAATCCTTTATTCCTAAAAACTGGCTTAATAATAGTATATTCCAAAATACCACTCCGACCATGTATGCTGCTCCTAAGTATGGTTTACTAAATGGTTTAGATAATAGCCTTTGTTAATATAGAATAACCCACTAGGAAAGTAAAATCAGTAAAACCAGTATATCAGTGAAAATCAGTATATCCAATATGTAGCTCAAATCACTGTAAACGGTTATTAGAATTAAATGAATTATTCTTGGTTGACCTCGTGGGTCAGCAGATGACCAATCTTGGCATTGCGTGCACTTTGATCTTTCTTCGTCCTTTCTGTCTCTTATGACTATTATCTTTTTTCTATGTCGGTATTGATCAAGGGAGCCACCGCTCAAACAGACAGTGAGCCGAAAAGATTCTGATCGGACTGAAAAGTCCCTGTGTCAGAGTTGATCACACTGAAGATCGAGATTTGTCCTGTCAGTGGTGTAAGTTTGGTTTCAGGCACGAAAACAAGGCATCATCTTGTCTCTCGGTTCTGTGAAAGGAGGCGAGATACACGAGCCTAAGGACAATGGATGTGCATCAAACATTCCGACTTCCTTTAGTCTGGCATTGATCAAGACCAGGGTTTCTCAACCTTTTTCCCTTATAGTCCCCTTTGATTATTTTTTAAAGCAATTGTCATACCGAAAATTCCGAATTAAACTAAAATGGAACATGTTTTTTTTTTCATTGATGAATGCTTATTCGATGATTTGCTGCTAAAATCAAAAGTTTCAATTTTATGTCTCTTTGCATATATATGTATATACACACACACATACACACACAGAAATACACACACTCACACACACAAACACACACACACACATACACACACAGAAATACACACACACACACATACACACACACACACACACACATATATATATATATATATATATATATATATATATATATCACACAGGGATCAGGGATGCAGTAAAATATGTATAATATAATATGATATAAAAGAATATACGATATATGAGCGGTTTATTTCATAAAGTGCTCCGTACATTCAACTTCAAATATCAAGTTGGTTATGAGGAGAGCTTAGAATATAATGAAATGAGGATCCACTTCATAAACACTTCTATGTTTCTGCCCTGTTTGTATAGCAGATCCTCATTCCATTATACATATATATATATATATATATATGTGTGTGTGTGTGTGTGTGTTCCTCTATTTGTTGATTTTGTCGTCTACCATCATAAAACAAAAGATAACCTATTTTAAGGAAAAAACTATTTGCATGTGACAATCTATCGGTCCTTTCAACAACGTTCTCCGCCATTGATAATGACAACAATGAAAATATTCTAACTTGTTGTTACAGCATATGATTAACATAGATTGTACCGTCTCTTATGACTATCATCTTTTTTCTCTGTCTCTGTTGGACCAAGTTTTATTTATGCATTAGATAAGACTTTCTTTAGAGGGTTTTTTATGGTTTGGAGGAAATAGCAAGTTGATTCAGACGGATTCTGATGCACTGGAGACTTAATTTGGAAGTGCTGTTACTGTTTTCAAAGATGTGATTACAATCTCTCTCTTGATATTTTCTCTAAAATTCTAAAAACTGATCTTCCATCAGGAACACTTGATTGCTTCTGATTGGATAATATCAGCAAGTAATATCCCATGTGAATTAACGAGCTCCAATTCTGATGTAGGAAATAAAACCTCAGAATATTCGATCGTCTGTCTACTGATCTCCTATTTGCACAAGTCCGACGACCCAAAAAGATATCGACACTCTATAAAACCCAAATCTTGATCGATACATCCAAAAATCAAAATTGATTAAATCAATGCATTCGTTTTTTTTTTTTTAAATTCACAATAATTATTTCTTTGTCACTTATATTGCTTAGAAGGTGAAGAGGAAGAAACAAGTGATCCGACCTTATTATGTTACAGATGTGGCAAAGTTAATTCATACGTGTAGAGGTAGAAGGTAGGAAGTTCTGGTCTCATTGCCTTGACGCATGAGCTCTTCCAATGAAACACTGATTCCGATCGAACTTTTTACTGTTCCACCCTTTTCTTGTTTTGTTTTTATTGACCAACGTTAACGTTTTTATTGCCTGTCATGTTTTGTTTCGATCAGTCTTCTCTATACTCTTGACCCTCACAAGCATTGTCGACAAGCTTCTTTTGTTATATGCTTTTCTGTCGAATATATAAGTATGAAATAATTTTTCATCCAGAAATCAATGGACAATGCACTCTTTAACTCAATCTCTCTCCCTCTCTCCCTCTCTATATTCCATCTTTCTACCCCCCACTCTTTTACCTGTTTCTCCCCTCTTTCTCTCCCGTATCCCCTCTCTTTCTCTTTCCTGGTCACCCTCTTTCTTTCCTCTCTTTCTTTCATCTCCTTTTATTCATTTTCTCTTTTCTTTATCTCATTGTCATTTTCTCTCTTTCTCTCGCACTTATTCTTCAGCCTTTTCTCCCTAATTTATGAATTTCCGTTTCGGCTGTTCCATCCTCCTCTCTCTCTCCCTCCTGTTTCCTATCTCTCGTCTCTTCCCCTCATTTACTTTCTTTTAATGACTTTCACACGGTTATTCCCACTGTTCTCTCTCCCCCCCTCTCTCTCTTTACACCCCCCCCAAAGGCTAAATAACTGCTTTCAACCAATGGCAAGTTCGATTCCTGCAGCAGCCCCATCATCTTTCATTGTTTATTCTATTTACGTTGTCTGAATTTGATGATATACTAACCGTGTGGCGGTGGGAGATCATGTCAGATAAGTTTCTATATAATGTATAGCAATTCATAATTTACACACACACACACACACACACACACACACACACATGCATTTATATATATAGAGAGAGAGGGGGGGAGAGAGAGAGGGAGAGAGAGAGAGAGTAAAAAAAGGGTTGGGTAAATCCAACGAAAAAAAGAATATTTTTAAAAAAAGAGAGAATTCAGCAAATTAATTAAATTTGAGTATTATTTAATTATTCTATTCCATTATTATAAATTCTGAATAACTTTTCCCTTTATCCTAACTTTCAGCTGCTCTTTATCACAACTTTGAATCGGGTCATAATCCTAGGGTAACGGGGTTTACGGTCCGATTCAAAGTTATGATAAAAAGCTACTGAAAGGTAAAAAAAGCTCGTGAGAATTGATAATAATTGAGTATTACTATTTATCATTTTCATAACAACACGTGTTCCAGGCCTTTTAGAGCGCCATGAGGTTAATATTTTCCAGGTGATTTTTTGTAAATGTCAGCTCTCTATTGTTATGATTACCATCGCAACTATTCTGATCCATCATAAATGAAGAAAAGCAAAATTTAAAGATATTTATATTAATAGATGCATATAAGATATTTGTTAAATAGTTCATGCCTGCACAATACAAGCATGATGTATATTTTTCAGTCCCAAGTAGTATGTGTGTATGTCAGTAACTTGCTTCCCAGCCGATCGTGGTGAAAATACTGAGTTGGTCCGAGCGGCATGTAACAAACAGTTTCCAGACTCCAATTCAATAAAAGTTGTATATGTATTCGTTACTCTGAATATCCTTGCATTCTACTTTGGTTCATAAATCATTGATTAGAACATGGACATACGTAGCTAAAATATCAACCTGATCAAGCTCTAAAATAATTAAAACACGTGTTCTTAAGCAAATAATGAATAATGATACTCAAGTTTAATACATTTGCAGAATTCTCTCTCTCTATATGAAATCGATCCAAAGAATTTTTTCTATATAATTAGTATTCATAAATTGGTTTGCATGCAGGGTGAATCAAAATCGACACAGCAGATTTAATATTCACATGGGTGAACATTCAACAGCAATTACTCGAACAGCGAGTCACGTCTGTCGTTGTACTCACTTATCTCTTATCGTTTGATACGTTTTTGTAGTAACCTACTCGAGTAAGCTCACTTTCACAAAATAAATTAGTAGCATAAAATAATATCAATATGCAATACACACAAAACTTCATATAAAATGACTAACTACGTGTATGGCATAAACTATATAGTAAGAAAGGGAGGTATTGTATGATCAACACTGCAAGGTGCCATGTTAATATAACTGTTTTGTTTTTAAAATTCCCCAAACGGTTACGTGGTGAACAAGAGACAATTTTCACATTGCACCATGATAAAAGAGTATATGTGCAGCAGGAGGAAAAACACTGAAGAAATCTACATAAATTGCATTGAAAAGTATTGGGAAATAAGTGACTGAAGTGACCCCCAAAAGTTTTGGAAATGTTTTTCAATCTTTAGCGTTCAAAGCTGTAAAACTTCCTATACTCTATATATGTATATATAGTCCATGAGGGTCATTTTGCCCTATCCACCCTTTTGATCAGACCTTCTCACCGAGAGTGAGATATTTGAAAGTTTGAACTTTATAGGCAATTAGCGATAATGGTGCAGTACAATTGTATTACGTAACCTTAACTTTATGTTACCATATAAAAATACTATAGTTATTTGCTCCATCGTGTTGGGGCGACAAATTATGCATATCCATCAACGGTCAATTGCACCATCTGACATATGGATCCTATAGTGAATCGTACTTACTTACACGGCAAATGGAAGATGGAATACCTTTCGTGTAAGAGATATATTCCAAATACAGGGAGTTTCTGAGCTATAAACAACTTACGAACAATTCTTACTTATGAACGGACTGTCATGAACTTTTTTTCTTTTTTTCAACTTGTTACGGAAAAGGGTCTTCTGGTGCACAAAATAGAACAAATAGTCATCGCTTCTGACTGGGCTTCTGGATACAAATCTTTTTCCTATTGGATGCCTGTGCGAAAAGTTCATCCGGGGATCCAACCCTAGTCAAGGCCAGTGATATTGGAAGATTGGCTTTGTGCCTTGCTACAATTTTAGAAGTTTAAATGTCTTATCATTTTCAGGGTTATAGAACTTTTCATAAAAAAACAGGAGTTTTTTTCAGTCTCTAACTTTTTTTTTCCTTTTGCTGAAAAAGCCATTTTTATTTGAATGGCGTCAAATGACCTTGGAGTTAACCTATACAGATCTCCGATGATTTTCGAAAACCAGCACCACCTATCCTATTGTTTTTCTCCCAAGTTAAACCTACCTACTAATTTACCCCTAGGAATGTAATTCATCGGTTGCAAAATGTTTGAGAATGGTTATTTTTATCCAAAATTGCCATCTGGTGACTTTCAATAACCTTAGATGTCAACACCCTCTATCCAATTGAATTTGATCTTGATTTGTCAAGTGAAAAATATTTCTATATTTCATAGCAAACTCAATATTATCATATTAACTGCTTTAGTTGGCTAGAAAGGACCAGAAATGATCTCAGGTTATTTTGAATGAACTCTAAGGTCAACCTCAAATTACTTATGGCTTTTGCTGTACAAAGATTCATTTCTATGTCAAATTTTAGATTCAAAGGTTCAAAATAGTGGCTAACAACTTGGAAAATTATTTAAAAATGACGTTTGGTCCCCTTCGATGACCTCAGAGGTCAAATTCCCATTGTCTTATACTTTTGTTATCAAATGATTTACACCTATGCCGAGTTTTAGCTCCATGGGTGCAGTATTGTGGCCAACAACTTGGGAAATTGGCTAGGGAATTACCATTAATAAACTCTGTTGACCTCAAATGACTTCTGAATTAAACCTCGCACTGCCTATGACCTACGCCAGGAAAAGATTAATCCTGATGCCAAATTTCTGTTCCATATGTGTAAAATCATGCTCTCTCTGAGATCTTGAATGACCTCTAAGGTCATTTCAACCTAGTCTGTGACCTTTGACTTGAGAAGATATACCAGTATGCTAAATTACAGAATCCTTGTTACAAAAGTATGGCCAAAAATTTTTGAATTTTGAAAATTAACCAAAAGTGACTTTTGGTGACCTCAAATGACCTCCTCGGTCAACCCCACGTCTACGTGAGAAGTTGATGTTTAGAGAGTCTTTTTGCCAAATATAAAAATGCATTTTGCTGAGTAAACGTAAAAGAGGCTAAAAACAAAAGGCTCAAATATCAGTATATGTATGTATATATGTATTTAGCGTGGAACTTTGATCTGTGACAAAGGTTGAACTGCGTTTCGCTTTGTTAGTTTATCATATCGTGCTGTTAGGTCTGGTTATTATTTATATTCAGTGAAAAGTACTTTCACTTTGATTTGAAATGTGGTGGTTGGAATAAATTGTAATTATTTACCTTGTAACTTATTATCTGATAGTGATGACTGCTTTAGTTAATGTGAGAGTAATCAAATTACATTACATATAACTGCTTTGGTTTTTTAAGGCAATTTGAAAGATTTTACTCTTTTTAATGTTCATATAGTATTATTGCTTTGTTTAATAATAAGTATTTTTGTTTGAATCATTCTACCTTTAATTCATGTTATAAGCATGTCTTCATGTATGTTTTTGATTTTTTGGAATCATTTTGTTTTGTTTTTGTTGTTTTTTACATGTATTGTTTTTTTTACAGCTGTTATCGGTTATTCTCGTGATTTTTTATCATGTAGAATTTTACTGTAATTTTCTCTTGAATTCTTCAATTTTGTTTTAAAAGATTATAATTTGGTTGAGATATTTTACGTTTAATTCCTCTTATTTGGTTGTCTTTGACTATTTTTATTTTGTTTTGTTTTTTTACGCTTGTTGTGGCGTGGTAGAAATTTGTTTGGTGGGTATTACATTGTAATAATTCAATCTTTGAGATTTATCAAAGTGAATTTGAAAATTCTCTTCAAACCAAAAGTTTCACCTTGAATGAAGGTTTCTACCAATGTTAGTCTTTTTTTTTCTAGTCGATCATCGGATTTTTTTCTTTATCTCAAAATTTCAAAAAAGGAACAGAGGGGTATGCGTCGTTTTTATGGTTTTCAAGTGAGAAAGAGAAAGTGTCTGTCTGGTCTGATCCTGAAATTCAATTTCGGTACACCAATATACGATTTGGAGTCACTTTGATCCGCATGTGCATATATCTATGCTCCGTATACAACATCAAGTGTGAGGCGTTTGTTTTTTCTGGTACTTTACAGTTACGTCTTTTATCTGGAATGTCTTCATTGATTTTTTATTTAATTGATTCAATATTTTGCCATTATAATACCAGATTATTGTTTCAATTCTGTCATACAGCTGTATCACACTTTTAAGGTGTTTGAGTTGAAAATTTTACGTAACTTGTTACGTGTGAGGAAATTTTCAACAAGAGGATTTTACAAATGTTGGTTATAAACAGGTGTTTATAGAAGGGGGATAAATAATTACAATTTATTTTAACCGTCACATTTTTAGTCAAAGTAAAGTAATATCATAGAGTATATGAATAATATGCAGGCCTAATTACACTGTCTACCTAATGAGCTAAGAAAGGGAAACGAACGTTAACCATTGTCTTACACCAAGTTTCCACATTTGATCGACATGTTGTCCCGGAGTATTGATCACGATTGAAATAATAAAAACATTTCAAATAACTACAACTTGTATATATATTTTTAGTTTACTTACATATGAGTGTATGTATGAATATGGATATTAGCAAATTAATTTTTCTTTTAGGTTGAATAGAACATTTTCATACCAAATACACTTATACATAAATACCACTAATTACTTCTAGTGCATAAAATGGTCCTTGTGAGTATCAGAGAGCCGAAAAATTCTCATATTCATACATCTTTTGCAAAATTGGACTTCCATTTATTTCCTTTCAAGATCATCTTCTCTCTTCTTTCTTCATGGTGTTTTTGTCCCGTTATACTCTGTTATGAACTCTATCATCTTTTATCTATTCATTTCTCTTACTTTTTATTCCCTGCTATGTCAAATATTTTCTCTTGCAAAAAGCTGATTTATTCTCTCACAATTAAGAGCTGTCTTTTTCATTCAATTGCAGAACTTTTACTTGTATCTTTTGGGTGGCTCTGACAAAAATAGCCACACCTTTTTCCTCTTTTACCCGTTTTTTATACTTTACAATTTCTTTGTCTGTGGGGTGATTTCCTTTCCTTTCATCCAATAAACATTTTGATCGACGCTGTGAATAGAAGTCTGGCACAGTCAATGACAAAATCTGAATTCGTTTCTTTTTATGTTTCGTATCGATTTTGTCTTTGGGAAGATGTGCGCGTAGCATTAATTACTTGATAATATAGAACTACGTCTGCCACTAACGGTGTCCACATTGGAAAGAGGCGACAGATGAATGCAGGCTCTATTTCTTCAGGTTTATCACATAATTATTTCTTCATCTCTCCCACTTTCACTCTTGCTCTCCCCCCTCTCTCTCTCTCTCTCTTTCTCTTTCTCATTATATATATATATATATATATATATATATAATGAAATCAACCTATACATGTGTATATGTGTATATGGCTTGGCTTCGTGAACGAAGATTTTTGGAGGGTTTTCCATGAGTGCAGGATCTTACGCAGGATTTTCCTTTGCAATGAAGTTTTGATATGAGTGTGACGTGTACATGACCGACTTCACTCTTCAAAACAAAGGTTTGCATCTCAGCGAGGTGGCACGGATAGCAGACGGGCCCCTTGATCGTAGATTTGACATGAGTTTATATTTCCAGGTAGATACTCGTGTTGCAACTTCTCTCTTGCAGGAGTATTCCGAAATGGTGTGGCTTACCTGAGTAAATAAACTGCGGGACGTTGACAGTGTAGAACAGATAGTTGAGCTGGCTGTAGATAACTGCTACCCTGTCACAAGAGTAACCCGACGGTAGAGCGACCAGGATGGATTGGAGTCGAACTCCGAATTACACTGTGAAAAAAGGGAAGGAGGGTCAATAATGTTAGCAACTTGAACAGTGATGATATAAGGAATGGAGAAATATAGGTACAAATATATTCCGACATTTATTAGCCAAGCTAGCTCAACTCTAATTTGCTCCGCCATTTTTTAATATCCTGGTGTCTCCCCCTTGTTCACACTTCTGGTTTTTCTATTTATGACAATTGGAAAAAAAAGATAGCAACATTTGAAGGTGTATGTCAAATGAGACAAAATGGGGAGTCAGTGCGTCACGACGAAGTAGCGGTCAGTCATCCTCCCATGAACACTACTCTACTGTACAGCTGATTGTGTGAATTAAACTTGGGTTCTAGAACCTCTTGGGTTATCATGTTATTAGATTGTTCTTTTCCTCTCTCTCAAGTTATAACTTTGTATAAGTCCACGCAGACCCTTTTATATCGATACGTTGAAAATAGGTTAATGATTGGTAATGATCAAAATTACAAATTACCACAGCTATCTGGGAATCATGCAGCCAGGCCTTGAAAATAAGAAGTGTAAGCATATGTATCTTCTCTATAACTATAGCTTTACACACACGCAAGTGCGCATTGGCACACATATACATACACAAATATTCATACATACACGTAGGCACATTAATGTCCATAGCTTAATGATGAGAGAAGCACTTTGCATAACTTATATTCATTTTGTAACATAATCTCCTTCCTTAACACATTACGTAACTCTTATTCATTAATCACATAAACATTATACGATGAAAGTTTTAAATCAAAATACGGATAATAATTGTTTCGGGCAATTGACTCATTATTTTCCCTTGTATATATAATAAATTCTCAAATATGGGGAAACTAATGGGAAATATTTAGAGATGAAAAATCAAATGTCTCAAATCCGGGTTGATTATTTACCTTTACTGATGTTCTAATAGTCCTAAATTCAAAATAAGATGAACACATATTAAGTTTTGCTGAAAAAATATTGAAATTACAAATGTGAAGGTCAGTGTCTTCTGATACTTATGTTGCTTTGAATAAACCTTTCATGTGTGAAGTGAGCTTTATAAGATGATGCAAATGAAGTGCACTGGTTATTACGTTCTTTTAAGGTAGGAAGATACCGACTGACATTGCAGTGAGATCTTACTCACTGCAGTGTTAGTCGGTATCTTCCTGCCTTATCGATCACCAAATAACATAACCAAAATGTGGGACATGAGAAAAGCATAGAATTCGATCCAAATAACTTCCATATTTTGAAGTCTGAAAATGACACTGAATGACACGACACCTCATTCTGAATCACATAAAATAACTTTTGTTGCTTATTCAATCAGAAATTCTCATCTCTTGACAAATGTACCTGTACGTATCAATGTAACATAAGTATTGCTTTAACTGAATGTACGCTTTTTTGAAAATTTGGCTTATGGAATAACTACTACACGTATTATTAGTTTTCCATGCAAAAAAATACAATGCTGATTATAGAGAATTTTTAATTATATATCGATGCGTACATTTAATGAACTATAGGTAAGTATCGCCTAAGGTGACGTCATCGACATATTTCGTTCCATGAGAAGATTTTGTATCTAAGCGGAATTAAAATCAGATCAAAATTCTGCTAATACGCAGGTATCAAAAGTCATTTTCGCGTACAGGAAGACGAACAAGTCGCAGTATCCAATATCGTATTAACGTGAGTATCAGTAACTTAAATATCAACGGGGCGCCTTGACGCCAATTTCTCCAAATGGGGAGATGATACCTCAAGTTCTTGTAATTAATGCATACTATGCTCTATGATTTACTCCAGGAAATGTTACTGGCCCACATTTATGAACTCAACTCTTACTAAATGCAGGTGACACAAGTGTTGACATTTTTCCAAATTTGCGACTCAAGTCCCAACTCTTGATTTCAAGTCACGGTTGGTAGTCTTGAAGTTTAGCACCTGCAAAGTAGATATTTACATAGAACATCAACTGGGACTATGGGGTCGTATGCACACCTAGCGGTAGTGAGAAATGCCATACGTTTACATGACTAAACTTTATTTGCACTCATTCAATGTTTGATTTCGCAACCGACACCAAGCATAGCCCAATTGATGAATGAAAAGCACCTATGAATAAACGAGTGGTGTCATCGTATATTTGGACTATTGAATTATGGATAGCATCTGCAAAAGTTTGTCATATGTTTGATAACTGTGACGTGAGTATCGTTTCACGCTCTTGTCGGACATAAAGCATTCAATATCAGCGCTATCTGGAAATATATTGTAATTTTCATTCTGCAAGACAACTTTGGGTTTTTGATAAAACTTAAACTTAAACAAAAGCTTAAAATTTACTTTTGGAGCGGCGAGGCAGTGATAACATGGATGCCAGTAATTGTTTCCCATAACTGACAATAGATTTATATATATATATATATATATATATATATATATATATATATATATATATATATATATATGCGTGTGTGTGTTAGTGCAAGTATAAATTCTATTTACTGTGTCTTGCAGTGTTTGATTCAGTCAACTATCAAAGTATTAATCGAACAATACATAGATTCTATGGATGAACACATTAATCTTCAGTGGGAATATCTGACTCGACACATCCAGTCTTGAGAAAGTTATCGTTTAGAAATCGAATGCCAAATTTTAGAGTTGACCAAGTATTCAATACAATGCAATTTTCTGGCTGATATCAACGTTTTGATAGACCTATCTAAGCAAAATAAATGCCCATTGCAATATGTCCCTTTCAATGAGTTATCGGTTGTGCTTTGAAGGCATTCAACGCAAAACAGTCTTGGTCTTTCTTCCTATCGTGTGTATATTTTTGAGCCTGCACAATACACGTAGCACGTTTACGTTAATGGAGTTACATTATTTCGTTCGTGAGGAAATTGTTATTTCTAGATTCTGTGCTGTTATACCATATATATGTTCTATAGCATATATTTGAAGAGGGATAGACAGGCAGACAGACAGACAAAACGCCAAAATTGTAATGAGCTTTTTTCAAACACTATACAATATATCATCAAAACCTTACGATTCGTCACGTGTGCAAAGACACTGTTTCCAGTGCTCAAATAATTATGCGCCTGGTCGTTACTGTCACGATTCACCATTTAACAGTTCTTGAGCAAGCTCTTGATTTTCTTCACTTTCAGCTTCACCTTATACTCCACTGAAACTCTTATATCTCCGATTGTCCAGATTGTCCTTGTCAAATTCCCTCCGTACTATCTAGTCTTAAAGATTCTATTCTTCACACACCGTCACACACATATATGTGTATAAATATATACATATATTATGGTCAAAATCTCTCTCTCTCTCTCTCTCTCTCTCTCTCTCTCTCTCTCTCTCTCTCTCTCTCTCTCTCTCTCTCTCTCTCTCTCTCTCTCTCTCTCTCTCTCTCTCTCTCTCTCTCTCTCTCTGTGATTCACTCCTTTTTCATCGATTCGGAGTTACTTACGAAAGCCTTCTTATTTCAAACATGGAATTCCGTCTTGGAGTGAGAAACATTTAGCAAACACTGGATTCCTGCAGTGACCTTTTTTTTATTGTTTATTCAATTTACGTTGTCAAGGCCAAATGTTACATTCACTGTATAATAACGAAAGATCATTTCATATAAGAGTTTCAATACGACATTATGCAATTTATAATCATATATGATAACAGGATCATAAGTTGCATTTCACAACGTCAGGCTTCATGCATAAGCATATATATATATATATATATATATATATATATATATATATATATATATTGGAGTAAAATAGCCATTTGAAGGCGAAGAGAATTTTTTTAGAGAAAAACAAGTGTTTCGTCGCAAAAATATCTATATCGACATACATCAGAACATGCCCTCATGTTTTCGAGGTGTAATACCAGTTTTTTTCTTTGATTTTCTTTTTGCTTTCTAATTGTCATTTTACTAACATTCTGTCCGATCACATCCATACAGCATATATATATATATATATATATATATATATATATATATATATATATATATATATATATATATATGTGTGTATGTGTGTGTGTGTGACAGTAGTCCGTTTATTTTGAATAAGATCTCAATCCTCTTTGCAGAATTAATGCTTGCACAGATAGTTGACTTTGTGACGTAGATTTATGAACCACAAACCTTGCTCGTTTTTCTCTCGTCTAAGCAGGCTGGCTCGTGACGAGAAAGCCACTGAACGGCAATTAATGAGACAAGATGTGGAGAAATTCCTTACCTTTCTCAAGAAGAATGAAGCCAGCGGTCAAACACAATTTTGAAACACTACAGCCTAATGTCTAGCTCATCAAATCACACACCCCCGTTCACCTGTATGCACAAGCACACCCACATATGCATATGTTTGAAAGTTAGAACCTTATAATCAATTACAGATAATGGTGCTACATAATTGTCTCATCAAACCTTAACATGATGTACTCATATAAAACGATGACATTAATCTTTACTGGTAACAGAGACGCTGTTAGGATATATTTTGCCCCATCCCTAGGAAGATAGTAGCGGGTTCCCTTGTGTATGTACAAATGAAAAGTTAGATGCATATGAATAATCAAGTATATGCACTCGTAGTCACTTATACATGCCTCTCTATTCCTCAACAATGGGCCTTTCCTTACCGATACCCAGGAATATGCATATGTGTATATCTATGCATGCATACAAATGCACATATATTTACATAAGAATGCTTACACAATTATCCACGTATGTTTGCAAGAATTCATTGCTATATATATATATGATTGCTTCTGAAAGATTTTACATTTCTCGAAAATTAAAGCACCGATTCCCCTTATTCATTTTTCTTTCATTATTATTGTTGTCACTGTTTTGGCTTTTTTCCTGTTTTTATACATTGATAGATTATCTATATAAGCTCATATATACATACACATAGAGAAAGAGAGAGAGAGTGGAAGAGAGAGAGAGAGAAAGAGAGAGAGAGAGAAAGAGAGATGTTCTGTACGCACGCACATTCCACGTGTCAGTTCGCTAGCTCCTTCTTGGCAAGAGCAATTTTCCACTTCATTTGTAAAAGGAAACGAAAAAAGTGGGTTTGATGAAACAAAGCAAAAGTCTCTTTTAAGGAAAAAAATGAGTTGAAGAATTTTCCAAGCGGGTCAGTAAGGTTAAGCGAGTCCAAAAAAACTTGTCGCCCAATCAACAAAAGTCATCGCATGTAAATCTTCCAGTTTCCTCTTGTCTTCTGTCGTCGTCTGTTGTTTTCATAGACCGACCCGGACAGCTGAAGTCTTGAGAAAATAATCTATTGAATCTTTAAATAACAAAACTAATAAACTTCTGCTTAGACCAACCCGGGTTTATGAAGCGTTCGCTTACGATTTTCAAGTGCAAAACGAAAGTGAGGACAATAAGCAGGAAATAAAGACATGAACAATGGCTTCATCACATTTTTTCTTCATTTCTGCCTTACATATAATTATAGTTATTACAAAGAGGAACCAAATCCCTCGCTAGATTTGTTTAGTAAGCATAAAAAGGGTGGTAATTCTTGAAGCAACTTCTTTTAGGAGTTACAAGTATTTACTAAACTTAGCATAGATTGACATAAGGACAAATTTTGGGAAAGAAGATTGCTTTGGGTCTTCTTGGAAATAAATCATCCAAGCTGGATCGTCGTCACTCATCATGGATATGTCCAATGAAAAAAGGATTTGAAATCCAAAGCGATTCCTCTGCAAGAACATCAATATCTGTAGTAGTAGTCCTTGGACTTGGTAATTAAGACTGTCAAACAGAAAGTACTGGCTCCGTGACGCCCATGATAGAGAAGTGTGGCGAATACTGGGGATGGTCTATGTCCAACGATGGACGTTGAAATAATGATGATGATGATGATGATGATGATGATGATGATGATGATGATGATTGTTTCATAATCCCATTGAATATTTTGAGAGGTAATGTTTTATCATTGTTAATTCTGGTTATCATCGAGAGTTGGAAAGTTTGCAAGGTTTCCCCTCTCCAAACGGCGCCTGCAAACACGTAATTTTGTTGGAAATGCCACGTTCCACTTGGTAAACATCCGTCTACGTACTTCGATGATTCGGTGCTTGGCCACGAATAAAGTCTGCAATTCCCAATACTTCTTTAAGCTTATCTAGGGATGTTTTCAATGCCAATGTTTTGCGATGTAGAACACAGTGTGTGGTCAGAACACGTGGAGCTAGCTCTCTCTCTCTCTCTCTCTCTCTCTCTCTCTCTCTCTCTCTCTCTCTCTCTCTCTCCGGCTAAAGCAATTAATCCAGATTTTTTGTCAATCATGGCAAGAGCTCCATCTGCACAAATAGACCCAATCATATAGATCGAAGTAAAAAAAGATTGCGTCATGTTGAACACATATTTTGCTTTGGTCGCAGTTTCCAAATAAAAGCCCCCCCCATCTTCCTTTCTTGAGCATATCGTACAATTTCAAGTAGTTGACTGTGATCACGTCAGTTTATCCATCGAGCTGCGAGCTGATCTTTGCTTGACTGTTCTTAAACCCACTATTCTATCGTGATTCATTTCTTGAATCCTTTCGCGTAACAACTATGACTCATTTTTTTTAAATCTCTGGCAGGGTTATACATTGGCACTTCTCTCAGCTTTTTCTGTATCAACTCAATTTTAACGAACTCCAAAGCGCATGCCCTTCTCGAATTGAATTTTCTTTAGCAATCCTATACGAAACTCAGTTTTACTCCCCCAAAAAAGGTTTCACAGATGGATCAAACCCATAACCAGACATAAAGAATTGTTTTTGTTTTCAACATTTGAAGCATCAATTGAGATACGGACATCTTTTCTGTGCCTTAATTGAAGATGGTCTCTAAGACCTGATGGCTTCAAATTTCTGTGGCTCATTACCAAATTACAAATCATACACTGCGATTTTTTCAAATCCATCCCTGTCTCAAACACAAGTAAAGCCATTCCACTTTCTTTTTTCTTTTCAATTTTCTCATCGAGTCCAATACCCCAAGAATTTGCTTCCCATACTCGAGGGGATATACTTATCCCAGGTTAAGAACCCCAATCTTAGATATATCCAACTCGACAAATAAATTCACTGAAAATTCCAACCAGGATGTTGTTGATGTTTTTTCGTCTGTGTGAGGTGTCAGCAACAACTGTGGCTGTTTCGTATCTATAATATCAAAGTACCGAAATAATCTAACAGATTTTAAATTTTTTTTTTTTTTCTTTTTTTTCTTTTTTTTTCATTTTGATATTAAACTGATGATTCATCCATATTCAATATTAAAGAGAAAAATTCTACGGCAGATAGATATGCTGCGTCACTTGGTGTCTGGAAACAAATGAAGTAAGGCTATCGAATGATGTGCTTCTGGCTTCTGGCAATCATTTTTCTTTACATTGTTTTTATTTGTTTGGTTTTTTTCATGATATCTTAACATTATTTCGATTTGTAATCATAATTTTATCATATGCAATTCATTTTGGGGTCATCAGGACACTAGTGTGTCTAACAGGGTTGTTTACGTGTTAGACAAGTACCTTCATCCCAGGTTTTGCTCAAACCCAACCATCACAGTATAAAACGCAAGTTGATTCGGAAGGAGTATAGGGGGTGGAGAAATACGGTATTTCCAGAAATCATTGGATCAGTGCAAAAATAATTGTGGTTTTTATTATTTTAAACTTTGGTGCTTATTTTGAAACACAGTATCATTTAATTATTCCCGGAATTTTAAAGTGTAAATTTCGCTCCGTTTAAGTTGAATTTTTTCTTACAATTTATTCAGGTTTATTAGATGCTGTCGAGTCAAAAATGGAAAAAAGCAAATTCAAGTAATTTTTACAATTCAGCGAAAACTGCTCGTAATATCAACCAAGTATTTGGCCAAATATTTAACGGATACATACCTGAACCTAAGTTCCAAAAATTTTCAAACGAAAACGAGAGCTTTGAAAACGTGAACATCCTTCTATGTTTGATGAGATTCAATTGATGACTATAATTGAGATGGATTCACACAGGATAACTCTAGAGATTGCAGAGGAACTAAACGTCGTCCATTCAATAGTTGCTCGACGTTTGTACCAAATTGATTATGAAAATAAGTTTGACATTTTGCAGGAATGATCTTGAATAAAAGGCAAAAAAGCTCACATGCCACACGGATGACCTAGCTGAAATTGAACGAACTAAGCTACAAAACTCTACCTCACCAAGCGTACTTACCTGACCTACCGACTACCACTCTTTCAATCATTTCGACTACTTCCTGAAAAGAAGGTCTTCAAGAACCGAGCAGCTCAAAACACCTTCAAAGAATTCATTGGTTCCAAAACTTCTATACTTCTAGATTAAATGGACTAGGTTCTAGTCGTCTGAAATCTGGAGGTTCTTATTTCGAATTATAACTTCTATTCTGAGCTGAGATATGCTGTTTTAGAATCAACGGTGAAAAATTTCAAATATCTTTGACCAACCGAATATAATGTACTATTGTTCTCACCATCAGCCTTATTCTTATTGTTATAATTGTTTAACGCCTTTTTTAAATGGCCCGATAAAAAGTAATGTTTAGAGTTTCAATGTACGGAAGCTTAAAACAGCTATCGATATCATATCTTGGGATTTTTGATTACATAACTAAAATTTTAAAAAATCATTATTCATTTTTTAACATTCACCGAATCTATTTCGATACAAGTTCAATAAAATAAATTCTACGAGAAATGTTATGTATGTAAACTGAACCAATTCTCGATCAAAAGCCATTGTATTAATTTTTATTACAATTTCCGACATAAAGCACATAAAATTACATTAGATATTGGGATGTCTGTCATTGAAGATTTAACAAACACAAAAAAATTAGTTCAAACTGAATTTTAGTGGTTACTTTTTCTCAAAAAAGGGCTACACTTGATTTACGAAGTAATTGTAAACAATACTGCTACTGCTAACGCAACTCTCATAACAACTACGGTTTTTATTTAAATTCCGGCTTCCTATTTGATTTATCTGCAGTAAGTATAACTTGGAGTTTGTTTTTTTAATATGGTTTCATTTAAACTAGCTGAAAGTAACCACCCAGATGATTGTTACTCTCAGCTTCATGGAGCCTACGACCGTAAAACATCAAGTAATGTAGTGATTTAATGTTTCATGATTCATGGAGCCTCCGACCGAAAAACATCAACTTATGTAGTGATTTAATGTTTCAAGAAACATGGAGCCTACGACCGAAAAAAACCTAACTCAAGATTTTACGACCATAGAGCTTAGGATATCCACCCGTAGAGCGGGTATTTTCAGCTAATAATAATAATCATCTTTGTCATTATCAATATCAACATCATATCCAGCGACGTAAAACACTTACAGGTAAGTTGCTATGCATTTCACTAAGAGCAATTAAATCTTTAATTTCAGATTGATTTAGAACTCCCTTCCCACCCCATGATACACACATATTCATCTTCTTTGGTACGGTCAGTAAGGCTCGCTTTGCTTGCCGAAAGATCTCTTCCACTTTTCATCGTTCTTTACAATTTGCTTAAAAATGGAACGTTTTCGTTGCGTTTATGTTGTAAATCACACGCAGAAATACGGCCCAGAAAGGTTTGATTTTTTGCCAAATTATGTGAGAGTTGTACAAAAAGGGACTAGCATAACCAAGCCGGTGCAAATAATTTTCTATTAGTTTACCTGTGCCGTCAAAAATGACAACCTTTAATACCTAGATATACACGCTGCATTTCATAAACGTGAATAATAATGAAAATTTTTCACTGCAGTGAACTTTTGAGCGAAGTGTTCTGTTGACCGCAAACGAGTTATTTTTTGGTTTTTGTTTTTATTAAATTCTTTTATCATTCTTTAAATTCAGAATTTTTATTACGTAATCATTAGGACATGGCTGAAATTCTATTTTACTACCTCGGCTGGATGAATGAATTTCTATTTTACTATGCTAATTGCATCCTTTAACGTGACTGAAGACATCTACGTGGTGTAAATTATTATGTGTTAATGCTCTCACGTCGTACAACGGTAAGAAACGTATTGATTTGATCGCTATCAATCTCAACTGGTCAACTCGACCATTGAGCATTGTTCAGGTAGATATCCCTTGCACAAAACATGGTAAACCACTTTTTACACATTGGCTTATTCACATTACTTTTTCCATAATCAACATAAATCTTCTATCTTTTTTGCTAAAAAAAAACATAACATGCCTAAAATGTTGCATGATCTTTTATTCTATCTTCAATGTTCCAATCAAAAAACGAAATACGCCAATGTCCACAATGAAAGAAAACATGTGCACTGATATGATAGCTAACACAATACAATTAAAATCGATCTTTCTGAATATTGTTAATGTTAAACGCCCTTCATTCCATGTAACAACAAAAACGAACTTTTTGGCTAAATGTAATTTCAAATACTTTCAATAGGGTTCATCGAAGAAAGGAAGGAGGTAATACTACAACAATCACATTTTGTATTGTTGGAAGAGAAAAAAAGGAGACTGGTGCTGTTTTCAACCCTTACTGGGTGTCTCATTCTTATGGTCATGTGCAAGACAAGGCTAAGCCTAAATACAATCGTCACGCTGAACGCAACGGTTAAATCAACCTGATCAGAACTTAGATGGGTTACAATACAGGAATAGCAGGTATTGGGAGCAACCTGAGACCTGTGTGTTAGACGAAGCTTTGTAAATAATTATTATTTCACGACATATGTGCTTCCTGGAATGGTAACAAAAACCTGCTACGGGGTCAGGGCATTTTCAGCTGAGACACTGTAGTGGTTACGATCATATTTAAATGCCTGCTGCTTACTTTACAAACCAAATGATATGATTGAACGTACAATTAAAAGGAACAAAGAAAATTCATTCATGTTGCTGAAATGTCCATGGATGATTCACTCCAAGTGTGGAGATGGCTATCTGCACAAGGAATGGTCTGATTTAAAACCACTTATTCGAAGTAATCAGTTTAGCATTTCCAAAATTAAGAATACTTCTACAATGGCAACTTTACGGAAATCAGCGTCAACAAAACTTCATTAGAGATATTCTCCAAAAATGGATCTTGATTTTGAAAGTTCGGTATGCTATTGAGATTATTTGAGCACTAATGTAATATGGCTCAATAAATGCAGATATATCTGTAGAAAATCAGATGAAGCAACATCCACTGATGAAAAATACAGTGACATAAACTTAACTCAGCGAGATCATGTCAGAAAATACTATTTTCAATATGATGTTGACTATTCCACAATAGTTGAATGAAGAACAAAATTTTAAAGTCTTCTAAAGTAAGCTTTGTCTCCACTCATCTTTATAATCACCTGTTTTGCTTTTGTTGTAGTGCAGAAATTAAAGCATGATTATTTGTAGAACAGATCGTTTGCCCGATTGCTCAACGTTCCGTTAACAATAATTGAAATGGAAAGCTTAAACGAACTTTTTAAGTCTCTAAACGTCCACGGAAGCTTAGGGCAATATTTTCTTAGCTGACATTACGACCATCATTCTTAATACAATATATATATATATATATATATATATATATATATATATATATATATGTGTGTGTGTGTGTGTGTGTGTGTATGTTTGTATGTATATATATGTGCGTGCGTATGTGTGTGTGTATGTGTGTGTTTTGGAATGGATTCATTAAATATGTTTTTTCAAGTAGATAATTTGCAAAATTAAAATTAAAGACTACCGTAGGCAAATATAGCTAGAGTCGATTTTTGAACATATGCAGAGGCTGAGCAAGAGGGGGAGCAGGGGAGCGGTCACTCCCTCTCCTGGGCTCATTTTTTTGAAGAGTTGCACGTATTTCTTTAATCCTTTATAAGTCGAATGTCATTTTTCTCTCATTGTGCTTTGATAACAATTAAGTTCTTCCACTAAAACATCTTTGTGTTTTGATTTCAATTACAAAATAAAGATATATGATGGATTTGAAATTATTTGGTACGCGTCTAGGCACGTTCTTTATGAGCTCTCCTTTTCCTACGTTTCTGCTCAAATGGACCGGGTTTCAATTGTCCTTTCACAATCTAGGTTTATAAATTTTCTGCGAAGGCCAGGTTGCTTGTGTAAAGGCAAAATATATCTGAAAACAAAGAGGGCAGGAATCTGTTCATTATAAATGATGATAATAAATAGATGAGATAGATAATGAACAGAAAGGTCAAGATAGATAAATAGGTTGATAGATAATGAATAGAAGTGATAAGTAATGAACAGAAATCTGCAGACGATTGTGGTCTAACACTCTCTTCATATTCATGTATGTTAAAAAAAAAATTCTCATTGCACACAAATGTATGTGTTTAACTCAAACTGTAATCATCACTTTCCCTATCCATCTGTCTTTCTGTGTGTGTGTGTGTGAGTGTGTGTGTGTGTTTTCATGCATTTGTCTTAGTAATAAATATCGAATCTTTTGATGCCTGTATATATGTATACACCAATAGGTACATTTTACACATTAATAAGACTAAACGTCACATTCTTAATCATGTAGGAATATGATTAAATATCAACACAAGCATAATGCCCCAAGCATAAACACATACAAACATACACGAGTATATGTATACACATAAATATATACACTCACATAAATATATATAATATATATACACACATATAAACATATATATGCATACATATAAATACAAATCCACACACATATACATGCACATATATACACACTTACATATATATGTATATACACACACATGCACTCACGCACATATAGAGAGAGAGGGAGAAAGAGAGTGAGAGAGAGACAAAAGAGAAAAAGAGCGAAAACTCAACACGGTGTTTCGCACTTCTATACGCTCTGCAGGAGTGATCAGATCAGCACAAAATATGAAGGATCTTGAGAAAAGATTTTTGTAGTATTTTAAAGCAACAGTCAAAACCTGACTAATCAGATTAATCTATATTTATTTTTTGAAACTGAAGACCAAAGCGTTATTAATTGCTGAAATGACATGATTGATCTCCCTTTAAGCACCATAGACAAAACCGTGGAACGAGTAATAATATATATATATATATATATATATATATATATATATATATATATATATATATATATATGTGTGTGTGTGTGTGTGTGAGTGTGTGTGTGCATGCATGTATGTATGTGTATATATACACGCACACACACACACACACCACACACACACACACACACACACAAACTCGACGGCTGTCCAAAAAGAAACAGAACTTTTTGGAACAGTGCACTAAAGAGACGCTCAAGTGCAGGATACTCGCCACTATAATATTGTGTAGCAGAAACTATGGCTTTCTGTAAAAAAAAAAAAAGACTGCATAACACCACGTTGGTTAGCATTTGAGCTATATTCACTAGAATGAACTTGTATGTAGTTCGTTTGGCATTTTTTTTCTTCTCAAATAATGGACGACGATTACATTGAGTAACTGCATTCTGAGTTCCGTTGCCAGACTTTTACAAATTCTACCGCTTTGAAAACTCCACCAACTGTAATAGTTATCTATCTCTCTCTCTCTCTCTCTCTCTCTCTCTATATATATATATATATATATATATATATATATATATATATATATATATATATATGCAGGCAGTCATGTATTCATGCAACGGTGGCCATACAGAAATAGTATTATCCACACGGTCCTTACGTGAAAAAATTCCTGAAATAAAAAGATCAAAGAAAAATTGAATGAAAGACGAAAATGCCAATGATTCTTTTTTATTTTTAGGATTTTTATTTTTATATGTTTAAACAATTTCCGGGAAAGCATTTTTGTTGTTGTCCACTTCTGTATATATTTTACGTAATATAAATCTGTTTGTATATCTAATAAAAGTTATGTGTACACTTTTTGCTTAGGGATTGAAAGAGAAAAATATATAGCAAGATGTCTTAGTCGAGATCATCTGATCATTGACTTTCTTTAAAACCAGTTGAATTCTTTGTTTACAAAACAGAATACAGAAGGCAAGCAGGAGCGTATCTTGCCGAAAGCTTTCTCTGAGTTGTAATTAGAACCAGCACGTAGAAAATACATAACGCGTCCCTGGTCAAATATTCGTTTTTCTTATCTTTTCTAGGTTTTGGAATATTGTAATGGTATGTACTGCTTTTGTTTCATTTCAGTGGTTGAGAGTTGATTGTTGCGGATTAAGCCAATATTCTTGACTTCATTAACATTCATTCCGAAAATGAACTTTTTCAAACCCACTGTTTGCGTAATAGTCAGATAATTGTAAATCAAAATGAATACGTCTCCGAAGCACACGCACACAAATACACGCGCTCACAGGTACACATACGCACATGTATATCCACGTATATAAATACATGTGTGCACACATATATTTTGTGCGTTTATGTGTGTGTACATGCGCAGGTACATCTAGATGTGTACTCACTGATTTGTGTACCCAATATTATACATGACTTCTTGTTCGTTCTTCATCTTTCTCTGTATATGGTTCATTGTCAACGCAGATGTGATTTCATTTTGCTAAAATATTTTCTCTTTACAATTTGCTTTATATATATATATATATATATATATATATATATATATATATATATATATATATATATATATATATTATCTTTTATTTCTCTTTTCGTGTTTGCACGTGTGTTTGCATGAATTTGGTAAGAGGACAGTTGTGAAGGAAATAACATTAAAACACATTGAATATCATTTTCACAGACTAATAAGGAGGAAGGGACAAATTTGTATTCTGGGTTGAGAGGAATCCTTATATTTTTTCTTGTTTTAACAATAATTATGAATGTTCTTGTTTGATTTCTCGGCATTTCTCATGTCTATAGTGCGTTTTGTTTCTTTCCTTTCGGTGTCTATATACAAATATATATATATATAAGTATATACATGTATGTATAAGCAGATATCGTCTGAATGTACATTCGTATGCGTATGTATATAAATGCTGCTGATGTTCAGGCCGCCCATACAGCTATATACACCTGGATGTACGCATTTATTGCGAGAATATAAATAAGTCAGCCATAAATATCTATATATACAAAGATAGATACAAATATGGATAATTGTTGGATTTTGTCTTGGTGCTTGAAATAATTTTCAGTGTCCGAGTTCTCTCTCATACTTTTATTTAATTTTGTTCCTGTTGAGGTCATGGTTAGAAATTTGATCAGGCCCTAAAACGGGGCTGTCAAACCGGTTAAATTGTGTTTCATGATAATGATAGAATTTTTTAAAAGCGTAAGCGTCTCTGTCTATATATATATATGTGTGTATATATATATATGTAAATGTCTATGACAGATTTGCAAAACTGGAGACCTTCATTTCTTTCTTCATTTTTTATCATCATTTCAAATAATATCCAGTGTGTGTGCTTTATTTTTTAGGTATATTTTTGGCTCTGCCTTGGTCATATGGAATAAAATTGATTCTTTTCATTGATCGAAGATTAATAAAATAATCACCAACAAGTAAAGCAAGCCGACAGTATTTTTGAAATCGCCTTTCAATCATTGCTCAGGTCGTTTGACTAAAATAGGGATAGTATATGTGATGGTTCTGTGCACCGTAACTGGCGGCATGAGTACGGAATAAACCCAGGGCTCCGTACAAATTGTGGTTCTGCAGATACGGATGGAGACCTTGCGCATACAGAGGGGTGGTACTCGAGTAGGGAGATGAAAATCCCGAGAGAGCCCCGCTGCTGGGTGGAATTGTGGGACTGTTCACGTCCATACCCGGGTTTTGTTTCTTCCATTTTGTTCGTCGATTCTGGAACCAGATTTTCACCTGGGTTTCTGTCAGATTCAATGAAAGGGCGAGATTGAGCCGTTCACAAACAGATAAGTAACGCGTGGTTTTGAACTTGTTTTCTAAGGCGACCAGCTGTTCGTAAGTGAAGGCCGTCCGAGCGCGTCTGGGTTTGCCAGCTTTCCCTGAATCGGAACCGGAAGAGGAGAAAGACTTGATGTTCTGCTTGCCCGACTCATCCCCGTCTTTATCGTCCGGTTCCAAGATACCACTAGCGTCATCCTTGTCGCAAGCATCTTCGAATATAGATTCATCTTTTGATTCTGAAATTAAACAAAAATATGGCGATAAATATAATTGTATAGGTTATCAAAACCAAAACATGGAAAAACAAAAGATAGATGGTTAGGAAAAGAAAAAGATATTGCTTAATTAATCAAGACTTTATATTTTCATAATTTCATCGACTGCAAAGGCAAAAGGAATGGTGTTCCTGGTTATTCTGTAGAACATGATTTATTTTGAAGATGATTTTTCTAAACTTTAGTATGTTTTTGGTAAAGTCTGTAAATTGAATAGATTCGCCACCGATTTGTTTAAAGTATAGATTCATTGATACATTGATAGGAGTAGATTGGTATATATATATATATATATATATATATATATATATATATATATATATATATATATATATATATATATATATATATATACTGCCTCGCGGTACTGGATGGGATATTGGAATGTCTATAGCCACACAAGAGATGTAATACATCGAAACAGCTGTCTGTGGATGACACAATAATTATATATATATGTATAGATAGATAGATAGATAGATAGATAGATAAGGAATATGTGTCCGTATGCAAACCAACGCTCACGCAATATTTCATTTTTACATACAGAATACAACATAAATTAAAGATGATTTCCAAAGAACTGATCATTTACAATAATATCTTGTTGTAGCATAATGTAATAACATGAGAATTTAGAAACTGTTTGTCACGGTACCAATTGTGATATTATATGTATGTCACATCACCAATGTAATGTAATTCTCTATCTTCAAAGGGCTGGTGATCTTCTCCGTTTAGCGGTAGGACTGTTGAAAAACAACTTAGACTTCCGGCTAGGCTGTTGAATATGTTACCATATACTGCGCCCTTCCATTTCACTTAATACAAATACATACGCACGTGCACAGATGCACACACACGCACATATACATACCACTCTTACTCATTTACAGTATATATTTGTACATAAAAATATTTCGTAAACAAACAATTTTCTCTGAACATCTTAGAATTGTGTTCGTTGGTGGGGCAGGGAGATGCCGGTCCGTCCGTTCTCGTTGCTCGTCAAAGCTAAGCAAACACTGAATTCTTTTTGTGCTTTTCAAACAGCAAGTTCGAAAGAATGTCCAAGTCAAACAAAACAAAAACCTTGCTTATAATTTGAACATCAATAAAAACGGCGTTCAAATTCATAAGCTCAAAGTTGTTGACACTCGCTGTTATAATAACAAATCTATATGACAGCAATCTGACTTATATCTCTTTTCTTCTGGTACCCACATATCCCCCACCCCTTCTCTCTATACATCTATCTATCTCGCAATATATATATATATATATATATATATATATATATATATATATATATATATGCGTGTGTGTGCATATTATACATATATTCTTAAGTACATGTAGGAAACACAAGCGGTGTGTGTCTTTAACAACATACATATACTTATACAAGCAGTAATTCGGGCCTCCACTTCGCCAGCTGGCTGTTTAGCTCAGATGATTATAGCAGCGTTGCGTTAAGATTACCACCTATTGAGGGCTGGTTCGATTCTAATAATTTATGATTAATTATATCTAATAATTGTCTATTCTATTTACGCTCTCTAGGCCACTTGCACTTTCACCGTGTAAGAACAGGATGTTGGTTCAAAAAGAGTTTCGAATTAAAAATAACGTATTCATGATATTTCTGTCGGATTATATGTCCATTGATATCGATAAAATATGTTTATAGTCACAACGTTTGCATCGTGATTTTATCAATTTTGTATGTACTTGAGTGATGATCAGGAGAAACTTCTTCAAGTTTATAAATATCTTGTCATAATGGCGAGTCATTTTGAACCAATCTTTGCTGTCACATGCTTTTGCCACTGAACTGTACCTCCAAGTGCAATAAAGTTGGTTTGTAAGTACAC
>OY735203.1:32290295-32315295 GCA_963457665.1 Thysanoteuthis rhombus
ATACGCTAATATTCTGTCTCCTCGCACAAACCTGTATATGTACAGAAATATAATCTTATTTGTGCGTAGTATATAGATGAACGCACTTCCATATTTATCACAAAGAAAGACGGAAAGAGAAAACTATACTGATTCAGAGAGAAGCGAGAAACGAAAGAGTGACGATATATATGTCAGAATAACGCCTCCATTATAACGTGTGACCTTTGGCATCACATCAATGTAAGCATCGGTCAAGATGAAGATTAGTAACCAGTCTACTGTCAACACAATAAATCATCAATTTGGCCCAAAAGCGGCCTCTCTCTGACATCGTAATCTACTGTCGGTGCGAAGCTGAAGACGACCAGTCCAGGGCCAAACACTCACGCACGATAATAAGCGCAAACACGAAAACTAAAGCCAACGTACAAATACGCATGCGCAAACACATACG
The DNA here is from genome assembly GCA_963457665.1 of Thysanoteuthis rhombus. Classification (NCBI taxonomy): domain Eukaryota; kingdom Metazoa; phylum Mollusca; class Cephalopoda; order Oegopsida; family Thysanoteuthidae; genus Thysanoteuthis; species Thysanoteuthis major. The sequence goes on from OY735203.1 coordinate 32,290,732, forward strand.
ACATATGCTCAGATAACTATACAAAATTGTGCTTATGCGCAGCTCAACTCAATAAGTGTTGATACCAATGCGTTATCTAATACACACTCAGATTGGGTCTTCATCAGAGACATCTGTTTGTTTATTCGTTTGTTTGCTGTGGCTTATAAGTTTATTAACCTTTGTGGTGTAGTGACATAATGATGGAGAAACGTACGCAGTTTTCACAGGCACGCAAACAAGTAGAACTGGTGTGTTGGCAGTGAGTTGCCTCCTCCGTCAGAACGGCGTCAGGTCGGCTGCAAGTGTGTGCAGCATGAAAGCTTGAAACCAAAGTCATAGATAGATAGATAGATAGATAGATAGATAGATAGATATTGAATACGTCTTGAAAATAAAGTTGATACTTAAACCATAACTTAGTGGGTAGATGAAAGAAATACGTCCGGTCGTACGGGAGACATTGGAGAAACCAAATATTTTATGCATCTCAGTCTCAATCTGTTCAACCTTCTCTTTCTTTTTGTGCAGTAATATATATATATATATATATATATATATATGTGTGTGTGTGTGTGTGTGTGTGTGCATGCGTGTGTTGCTCTTCATCTTAAAACTTCATCGCGCTGACTGGAGGGCTATTCTGCGCACTCCAGAACTAAAGATTATATTTTATTGATAACTTTAACAATCATAAAGTTGAAAGAAAATTAATGCAATTTATAAATATGACCGTAAAACAGGATGTTTCAGTATGGTTATTGCTTCAAGTTTCGGTTCAATCCTTGAATAAGAGGTGAAGACGCGAAGGAGATGTTTTAAAACGGGACTATAAACTTATTCTTTCAATAACATTAATCAAACTATAAATGATCCTTGAACACTGAATTTGTAAGAATTCCATACGACTCCACAGAAACACGGACATCGCGTTCCAGTCACGTAATTAATGAGAAAACCTCACACTCATCACGAAGTAATCTTGGCTGTTCAGAAGCAATTAATACGAACGCATTAGTAGTACACACAACTTTCACACCCACGTCTGCAGAAATTTAGCAGACAATTGTACCAGCTTGGCTAGTGAGTATATGGTTCAGGCGGTAAAAATTTCACTTATTTAATTAGTCAAATTAGTGATATATTTCACCATGAATTTGGGGCGTTGCAGAAACACAGAAGTATGTATTTTAGACGTATCTAAGTTGAATTTCTTTCAGTTTTAGTTGTAGTTTGATTCCAGTCAAGTCAGGCATTCCCTGCTCCCTTGACTTGAGTATGGGCTTTACAGAATCTGACAAAAAATATAGCTCATCAGTAACATGTTCAAATTTTGAACAAAGTAAAAAAACTGATAAGTATATATAATTCACGTTTCCATCGAGGAAGTTTCAAATAAATATATCTATTTATCAAAATGTTGGCTTCATATGTATATTGTTCATGTCGAATTCCATTCTAAAGAGTAAGCTCTTATCTCAGAAATGTATTACAGCATTCTTTCCCCAACAAAGGATAAAATTGAACGATATGAAACCTCGTTAAAAGATAAGCTTCCTCTAACATCCAATTTAAATCGAAAAATCTGATGACTTTGCCATCGAAAACACCCCAACAATTTATGCAAGTAGAAAATAGTATCAAATTATGTAGAAAAGTATCTGAACTCAGCCTTATGTTGATGACAAGTGAATACATAGATTGGCACAAAATCACAAACAACTCTCCAACAGTCTATAAAACAATCCTAAAAATAAACTATAATACATAAGCCCACTCATGCATACGCAAAAACATGAACACATGCATATATATATATATATATATATATATATATATATGTATGTATATATGAATTATGTTGTGATGTGGAAACGCCCGTGAATATATGTATATATGGACAAATAAAGAATGATTTAATCTTCAATTAGGCAAAATCCTCTTTTTAGAATAGCGTAATATTTTGATAAAAACAATATTTTGCATTCATCGGTGTTTCTTTATCAGGTTTTATTTTTTCTGTTGAATTGAATCGACCAAAAATGTCGCTGGTTATTATAGCCATTGTTGAGAAACACAGATTATAGCAATGAAGAAAGGTTGACAGTGTGCATTTGAGCATCTTTTTGGAAGGCTTATATGTGTTCATCTTCCTTTTCCACTGCTGTTATCCATTTGTTGGTTTCGTGACCTCTCGTAATAAACGCTGACCTCTTCAATCGTGAATTTCACTGATTCACATCCACACATCCATGCTCTTCAACGTATTGCAAACATACACATTTAAAAATGGTGAGTAAAAAAAGGTTGACGTTTAGAGTGGCAATGGATGAGGGGTGGTGATTGGATCAGTTAGTAGTTGTGAAAATACCAGAAATGGTGATGGCAGTTCAGTCTGAATCATTAGCACAAATGGCGCCTCAAAATGGCCGCTTCAATCCAAAGACGTTAATCTGGTCAATGGAAGTTCCGTTTTGCATGTAAAAGAATGACAGAAGAGAAAAAAGCCAAAAGAGGCAATGGGGAAAAGATGGGACAGGTAAGTATGGAAGGCTAGAAATTAAAAAAATAGAAAGAGGCAAAAAAATGGGTGCGGTGCAGTTCGAAGAAGAGTCAAGTAGATTTTGCTAATACATTATGGCAGCCCAGAAAGAAGAGAAGAAAACAAACGAGAAAAACTGTTAAGAAGTATGAAATGTTGGTGTTACTCCTACAAGTGGTAGAACCATGTTTTTTTTTTCTTCATTTGTCTTCGTTAATGTTTTTATTGCTTTCACTTCTTTTAACATGTTTCTCTTTACTTTTTTCTTGCTGCGCGCTTCTCACTTGTTTGGTCATGTTTCTTTTTTATTTTCATGTTTTACAAATGTCAGAAAAATAGAAAAGGTTACGCCAGCTTTTGGGCTTTGTGAAGGAATAAAGGTATAAAGGAATGCGTACAGATGTGAAACTGGTGAGCTAAGAAATCAAGGGAGAGAAAAGAAACAAAGATAGGGCTGAAAAGTAAGGAAAAGAAGTGCAAGCCGGGTCAACAAAGAATTTTTTTTTTAAAAGAGAGAACAAAGATATTGATAATGTACTAAGTTAATAAATGATTATCTATGTGATTGAATGTTTATATTTACATCCAATATGTGTGACTAAGAACATAGTGTTTCGTATCTAAGAGCATATATATGCATAATTTCCTATCTTGACATGTATTTGTATGACAGAGTTTACATTACTTTGCATTCATTCAAGTATTGTATAAGAGGTGGCATGAAAGAGTTCATATTCTGACACAAAGTTATCAGCTAAATTTTGATCTGGAATTTTTATTGTATAATGAATGATCTATGGGATAAATATCAACCACTGAATGAAGTGTATTGGAAGGAGATTATTTCTAAAAAAAAATTTTTTTTTCGTAAAATTAATCTATTTTCATCATTAAGCTGCAGTCTCATTGACATAATAAAATATGCTTTATCACCCAAACTATTCGTTATTGTCCTTCCTGTGTGTTTTTTTTTACATTTGCCAACAAAGTTGGAGTGGTATTTGTATTTCCGTTCGTCTATTTGTCTATTCACGTCAAGTCTCTAAGAGTACAAAATGATTTTCAATGAAATTTTGTAGAATGGTGAGCAACACGGTACGGGATAATTTATCAAAATTTGGTGCAGATCCAGGATGTTATTTTCGATTGAGAAATATTTTTCGGCTTTTTTTTTTTTTTTGTACAATCATGCATACGCACGTGGCTGTCCACATTGTATCTCCAGAACTACACAATGATTTTCAATGAAGTATAGTGGAATGGTAAGCAATAACCTATTGAAGAGTTTTGTGGAATAGTTGACAATAGGCTACGAGAAAAGTGATTAAATTTTGGGGCGGATCCATGTAAAATTACCACCCCTCACATTGGCATTGGTGGAGGCATGTATTCTCTGAGAGCTTTCGAGTTCATACATATTTTGAATTTTTCAAATAAAATAAAGGATATTAACTTTTGAGCACATACGCCTACGCACGAACACGTATTCCTAATCTAGCATTTACATTTTCATGAATATAATTCGCATTACTCATTATCAACATCACCATCATTATCATTAATATAGATATTATGAAAAACAACCACGAGTTACCACAAACAGATTCATAAGCAAATCTTTGATTGAAAATAATGCTTTCGTTGAATTTTGTTTTTTTGTTTTTTTTTTGATGGAGCATTGTTATAACTTGTTATCAGTATTTTTCCCTCATCTCTTCTTCCCTTCTTCTTCTTCTTTGTATTTCTCTTTTCTTCTACTGTCTCCATTCTCTCTCCTTCCTCATTTTCTCCTTCAGGTTTCCTCTCTTAGCGTCATCTTTTTCCTCCTTCCAAATCAAACTTTTATTCTTTTATTTCATTCTTTTTCTTCTAGTATGCCCTCCCTCTCTCTCTCTCTCTCTCTCATTTGCTTACCGATATTTTTCTCTTTTTTCCTATTTTTCTTCTCTCCTACTTTTGCCTACTTCCAATGCCGCTCCTACAGCCAAGTTACTTAATATACCGTGCAACAGGGCAAGGAGACTCTCCGCTCAGATGAGCCGACTGAAGATTTTTCTTGACAATATCGCATCTTCTTTCTTGGGGTGTTTGTTGGGTGAATAGAAAGTCAGAACAAGGCGAAAATATTTCGAACCACGTACTTAACGCTCATTTTCCCATCCTTCACCCCCCTAGCTTCACCTATTTTTCCTATTCCTCTCACCCTCAGTCTTTTATTCTCTTTAACCCGTTCATTTGGCGTTTACATCCGCTTCTCTCTATTTCCGTCTCCAGCATTTTGATGCTTCTGCCACGGCACATCATCTTTTGCGTTGGACGTCACTCAAATTTCCATCTTTAACTTGTCCTTCATACAACTCTCTTCCAACAATATCGTTTATTAGTCATTTCTCTTTAAGACCTACTTACAGCTTACAAACACGAATACATGCAAATATAAATGCAGATATCAATCAGCCTCTCTCTCTGTTTATATATATATATATATATATATATATATATATATATATATATATATATATATAAGCCATCGAGTGACTTATATCTAAACGCTTTTTTTCATTTCGATACGTTTTTTTTTTCAAATAATAAGCAAAATAAAATTTATAGAAAATTGTTGAAGAAATGGAGATAATTTTTTTCTGTTTATTCAAATTTTGAAAGAGAAAAAAAGCAGTAAACTCAGTTCTAAGTCCGATCTATCGAAGCTAATCAGCCAACAATATATATATATATATATATATATATATATATATATATATATATATATATATATATATATATCCACTGCTCCCCCATTTTAGATCTCACTTTCATTTCCATCATCTTCACTTTTCCCATCCTGCACTTCCCCGCCCCTACCTTCAACTTTATTCAAACATCTCTTTTTAAAAATACTCTTCCTTCTCTGATTTTCTTTCTAACCATTCATCTACTATTCCTCTCCCGAATTCTCCCCTCTCTTCATTTATCTTTATATCTTCCTTCGACCTATGTCTGGCTGACAAAACAATCCACCTTCATCTTTTGCCCTTTGTCTTCCCTTCCCGCCTCCCAACTACAAACGCCTCTCTCTCTCTCTCTCTCTCTTAACACCCCCTTCTGCCAAGAAATCAACGCAACCAGTGCGCAACAAGCTAGGCGTCGATTGATGTGTCATCCATGTTTCACCACACAAGCCGTTACCTGTCAGACCACTAACATGTCACCTACCTAAGTGGGGAAGGTCACACTGCTCGGACGAACCAACCAACAAATGACAAACGACCAAGCTACGGAAACGACAAATGTTGCCAAGTATGGTTTCTTATCTATAGCTAAAACAGTCTTTAAAAATGGCTAAAATTGGATATATATATATATATATATATATATATATATATATATATATATATATATATATATATATATATATATATATCTGAAGCCCACTTATCAAATAAGATAATTATATGCCAAGACTCTAGAACAATTTATTGATAAAAAAATTCTACATCTACATCTTTTGTTAGATTTACCAGATTTAGTCGGCTGTTGAGGATTGAAAATTGAAAACAAATCGGACGGATTTAGCTGAACCCTGGGAAACGCTTCAAGGAGCTCGTCCAAATCTACTAATCTGTGCTATGCATATAATAAAACTAAAAGAATAGTTTATTACTATTACTACACTAATTTTCAATCATTTCAATGAATGTTCACACAGGTGGCTTTGAACGCAGATGGATTGACACTCTTTAATACTCTTGCCGCTTCCCTATAATCCGTTATCTGAATAGTTTCAATCTTTCCTCAGATCTGCAATTTTTCAAAACTCTTGGTAAGAGACTTCAGAATCGCTCCCAGCGCTCCAGTTGTGATGGGTACCATTGTCACTTACGATAACTAGATACGATCATTTTGTTTGAATTCCAAAATCTTAAAGAATTTAGCTTTTACTGTCCACTGAGACAACTCCTGGTGTCTATATTGTCAAACTCTAGTTATTGCACAATTCTCAGTAAATAAATGTTCCTACCAAGTTCTATTTTTACACTATTTCTGAGCCAATTTGCAACATTTATCTATTGTATGACTGACAGTTTCATCTCCGTCCCCGCACAAGTGATATTTGCTATTTTATTCTATAGATTCTTTTGTTATTGCTGTCATCACCTTCATAAATATTTATAATAAACAGATAGACATGAACTGAGATAAATTGGAAAAACGCCAATCACAGTTTTGCTTTCAAATGAATTTGCACACTGCTGGATAGCTAAATGGAGACTACTCTCACTGAAACTGTGATGTCACCTCTTGCAACTTCTGCTTGCTTGAAGATCAAGGTGAATAAATTTCGACAGTTGCATGTTGTCAGTGGTCGATTTGAAGAGTCAAGTCAAAGTCGTTGTGAGAGACACGTAATCGAAGACAGGAGTGGAGTTCCAGTTCAAGCAACCAGATATTTTGGTTACAGTATCAATCGAATACAAATACGTTCACAGAAACACGTGGTCTCCAAGTCATGCCAAGAACAATCCGTAACAAACTTCCCGACTTCATAACGTTTGGTGACTAATAGAACTAAAGGTTACATATATAGCACGCACAAAGAACAAAATAAAGGAATATTCACTCTTACGTGCACGCACCCACGCACACTTGTACTTGATTTAGAATTTACATTTTTATCAATATAATCCCCATTACTAGTCATTGTAATCATCGTCATTAAGAATAATATCGTGAACAACAAGCATGAATTACAACAAACAATTTCCTAGCAAATATTTTAGTTGATTAAAAATTCGTATGGATTTGTAATCATATTGATATCCAAATAAAAAATTTTATAAGATCTTCAAATATGTTTAGTTTCTATTTTAAGTCGTGGTTTTCTTTCAAATATTTCATTTTCTTTATTTTTCTTTCTTTTTCATCCAAAGTATTTTCCATCATAATTTCAATAAAACCAAATGAAAAAGAGAAGTTCAGACACGTTCATACCACATTATATGATCCTTTATGGTAATTAAATGGATCACAAAATCTGGAAAAAAAATCTAGCCGTTGGCATTTTACGGTCTTTTATGTTTTTTAACCGGAAAATCGATAATGCAGAATTATTTGACCTGATGAAAAATACAGTAGCGTAAAAAATTGCCTCATCTTTTAATATTTTTGTTTTTGAATATTAAAACTTTAACAAAGAAGAAAAATCTTTTCTTTTTTACGAAAATTATGTGGCAGGGAGAAATAGAAACTTCTTTACTAAAGTAAAAATTAGGTGAAACAAAAAAAGAATGGAAGATTTAAATTTGGCAAGGAAGAAATTCTAGCAAAATTGACGGAAGTAATTTCTATTCTCCTTGTAATAATGTTCAAGAGACTTCAAACAGACGCCCATATTTTTAACATGTAAAATAAATGAGGCTACAACTTTGATAAAATTCCATATTTCTCCAGAAGGTTTCTTTAAAATTCAAACATACAAAAAAAAAACAATTGCTCTAATTCAATCACAAATACATCCGATGTGTCAATCGAACACAAATTTCAAATCAAAGTGAATGCTCTTTTGAAATTAGAAAAGAGACGAAGTTGAAACAAAAAAAATATCACTGTGACATACTTAGGCGGTTTTAATTTCAATTTTCTGACACGCTGAACCGAACAGAAAAATATTTTTCTTTTATACATAAAAAAAAAAATATTTCAATTTTATGGATATTTTAAGTTTATATTTTATTCTCTTCTTATTTTATTCGCTTATGAGTGTGGATGCGCTTTTGTTACGAAGCTTATGTCTTATCGCTTAATGTTCAGTAAACTAAGAAGGGTTTTCATTCGTCTTTTAGTAAATCTCGATTTTGATGAGATATGATACTAGATTATATCTATCGACCCACTCAAACTTGCTGAAAACTGCGCAAAGATTTGTTAGAGATCAAATGATCTATAATAGTTGCCATCATCATCAACATCGATAATAATAATCGACTTTTTTAATTTTTTATTGCATGTACATATCTATGTATACACACTCGTCTATTTGACAATAAAGTGTGCGTTTACACAAAAATATTCATTTTTCAATAATCTCTTTCTTAGTCACCTAATTCAGTTGTAAATATTAATCACGTAACTCAAACATTATACACTGATAATTTCAGATCAAAATTTACCTTATAATAACGAATCGATCCCCCTTCACAACAACATACCAGTAGGTATGTAGTTATCCCAAGATGGTTGAATGTATGTTAATGTTGATGAAAGCCAAAAGTTCGACTGCCCTTCTTACTAGTTAAATAATCTCACCTAAAATGAATGAAAATAACCTCTTAACTCTCGAAAGTTAAGCAAAACTTTCGTAATAAGTTTTTTTTTTAAGTTTTAATGTATTTTTTTAATAATTTAGCCGAGCTTTCTTACGAGAAATAACCGAATATTTTTTCGTCTAAGAAGCGTTTTCACAATAAACTAATATGTTTTAATTGAAATATTTCAGGGTATGAAGTAACTATATTCAAAATAATCAGCCTCGGTTGTTGTCACCCCCAATAAGCTTTCTAAGATGAAACGGCATCATATTTCTTTTATGAGTATTGCCGATCAAAAATGTCGTCATCTGTTAACTCCATTTACAAAATTACATCCCGTTTTATTTCATTTTTTTCAATCAATTTTCTAGATTATTTTCTGTATCTACTCAACTATCTTGCAAAATGTATTATGGAGTGAGTTTTATTATCAAATATTTACATTACTCTGCATTTTTGCTTATGTCTCAATTCTGCAGCAGCAGTGTTGGTGTTGGTGGTGAGAGTGATGATGATGATGATGATGATGATGATCATCATCATCATCATCAAAGGTGCGCCATCTTTTCAGTACACAAAATCGAATTCAACTTTATAATTGAATTTACTTTTGGGCATTTTTAATGATGTTGCTGATTTACTTCGTAACTAGTAATTGTGATTTATCTATCCATCTATCTATCCATCTATCTATCTCTTTCTCTCCGTATCTAAATATATGCAAGTACACCAATAATTCTGTGGCCTAATGATGGAAAAGAGTATTTATTTTACAACATTATCCTCTCCCACGTCAATGCACACAATTTAGTGGTGGACATTATTCGAATAGATCGAACATTATACACTGACTATTTCAGATCAAAATTCATCCAAAAATTATGCGTCAGCCGACGAGTATATTGATCCACTCTTGTATACGCATATATATAAATATATGCAGATGTGTGTGTGTTTGTATGCATGCATGTGTATGCATGTGTGTCTGTGTGTATATGTTTGTGTCTGTTTGTGTGTGTGTGTGTATTTTAAATTTGAAAATCTAAAGGTGCCAATAAAACTTATATATATGTATATATATATATATATATATATATGTATATATATGTATGTATGTATGTATGTATATATATATATATATATATATATATATATATATATATATGTATGTATATATATATATATATATATATATATATGTATGTATATATATATATATATGTATGTATATATATATATATATATATATATATATATATATATATATGTATATGTATATATATATATATATAGTTCTAATACTTCAATTAAAGTTATAAAATAAAAAACAGTTTCTTTCTCTCAATTCATTTCTGTAAATGTGTAAACAATCTAAAATTATTATTACTTTAGAAGCAAAACATTTAATTGATAGAATTTTATTTTTTTAAATTTGGCCTTTTTATTATATTTTACAGAAATGATGCTTTGTTGAAGGAACTCTTCCCAATTTGCATACAATGTTGTGATTTGAAAGCAAGGTCTTCAAAATGTGTTCATGTTCTTACAAGTATTATTAGTCTTTACGAAGAAATTCTGTCTCTCTGTGTTTATATGTATTCGTGTTGTTGTGAGTGCGTGGATGTGCATAGATATGTTTTATGTATGAATGCCAATACATGTTGTATCATTGGGAGAAGAATTCTTAAAAATGGACGGCGAGAAAGATAAAAGATTATACAATTTTGATATGAACAAAATGAAACCTCAACGTATGGCTTTTCTACATCTAATTATATTGAGAGCGATATCGACATCAGTGACAAGTTCAACTGCCGATACAAGATCGATATTGGAAAAAAAAACATTGACTTAATTGTTATTATTATCATTATTACTACTACAATTATTACCACGAATGAAAATTTTATCAAATATATTTTATTTTCTTGTTTTCCATTCGTATGCTTGTTTCCTTACACTATGCACTTTTAAATAAATTCTATCTTCTTCGTCGGATTAAACTAAGTTCTATCAATCAACATGATCATAAAAATGGTTTTGACAGGTTTTATATCTAAAGCTTCAAGTCTACAGTTTAACCTGAATTACTTTAGCAATTTGAAAGTGCAAACCGATATTCAACATCAAGATGGAGGAGGGGTGCTGCTCTATTCAAAGAATCATAAATACACGACTAAAAAAAACCGATACATGAAAGTTTTATCAGCATCTAAAAACAATTCCAGCTTTTATATATATATATATATATATATATATATATATATATATATATATATATATATATATGTGTGTGTGTGTGTGTGTGTGTGTGTATGTATATATATATAAACACATATATATATATACATATATATATATATATATAAACACATATATATATACATATATATATATATATATATATATATATATATATATATATATGTGTGTGTGTGTGTGTGTGTGTGTATAATGGAAATATGAAACATTCTTTTGAACCTATGATCATGAGGCAGAATAAAATCACATTATATCAGTGATGCAAAGTGGTTCTGTTAATTCAATGAAGTTTTTGTAAATTATTTTCCTCGATTTCAAGACCATCTCACGTTTATTGTAAACAATATATGAGCTTTTCACCTAAAATGCTTACATGGTTCTACAAGTGGAGTATTTTATTCTTATTTCAATTGCTCTTTTATCCTATTGTGTCATCAAAATATTGTAAATAAATCTCAGTAGACGATAATGACTGTATGTTCATTCATGATATGTTTTGTACGTGTATGCTTGCACAGTTCAGCTGGATTATCTATTCAGAATGTTTGATTTAACGTTTAGAGGTTTACTTGAACCTTTGTCAACTTTTTAAACACATACGGTCTTGTTATTTTTATTTAACAAGAATAAAATTCCTAAATAAGAACATAACATTGTAACCTAATGATGAGGTTCTGTCAGAATTGCGGATATTTTTTTATAACGAAATATCTTCTCCACCTGAATCGATTCTGATGGCTTGATCAGAAATATTCTAATATAAGTCATAATCACTCTAATTTGAAAAGGCGTTGAATAAGATGCTTGTGTTATGATAAAACATTCTAAAAAAAGGAAGACAGAAGAACAAATACGTGTTGAATGTCACGAATTGTGTTCCTCTCGTTGATTTTCTACAACAGATCTATTCATAACTATCGATCACTTTGTGGAACTGGGTGATCTGAAAATACACACAGTTCGAAATTTTTCTTTTTTTATTTTCTAATGCAATTATCATAAGTGTATTGAGACTCCTTTTTGTTACTTCAATCAATACATTTTCTGAATAATTCAATCTCCAGTCAGACAGGCCAGATATTCCAACATACACTCGTATTCACAGACGTTATATGTTTATCTTTTTCCGGTAGAATTACCAATTTGTTCTGTTAATAAGGAAGTAAATGACACCTGAACCTTACGCAAAAAACGGTGGTAGCCTTTAAAATAAGAATTTTAAATACTAAATATTTAGAAATTTAGAATCAAGAATTCTTTAAAGAACATATTTTATTGGAGATTTTTGGCGTTAGAGTTTTCGAGTCTTAAAATGGTGAGCTGCCAATGATAGAGTTGGCCACAAAAAGTGAGTTGAACTCGTTGTGGTGAGACAGGAACACGTTCGTCTGCGCAAAAGTACAAAGTATCGGTCCAAATCTCATACATAAGCGCATAATGGCCGCTTAAATGCGGAATTTGCAGTTTTCAATATCCAATCTGAGTTGCATTCAACCAGGATGATTTGATCAGTGTGTCGACCATTGAACACCGGAGTGTTATTGTGTGCAAGACACGAAAGCCCGGTCGTATTGTGAAGTGAGAAGAAGACGATGAAGGAAAGAGTGTAAGGTGGGGAGACTGACGATGAGGAGGAAGGAATGTACGAAGAGGAGACACAGAGAAAAGTAAGAAGAGTGAATAAGAAGGAGATGATAACGAATCAGGAATAAGGATGAAGAGAAAAAGGGAGAGAAGAAAGAGGAGGGGAAGAGAAGACAGATTGAAGATAGAAATAAAAGAATATCAGCATCTCCAAAACTTGTTATCATTACTACATACGTTATCATTATTATTATCATTATTATTATTATTATCATCATCATCATCATCATCATCATTATTTTACAAAAATGTGGACAAGTAGCCAAAAAAAGCATTTCTAAATGCTTTTGCTTATTAATTCATTAAATGACTGTGTAAATAAATAAATGAGATAAGAAATTGGTTGGAGAATACGCCTGCATTGAACGATCTAAAATATCTTCCAGAATTTTGATATTGTATTTTGTTATAAGTATAATTGCTAACGTAGAAATTTCTCCCTAGAAATAACGGTCACCGAACAGGTTTTTACCCCAGTTCTTTGAATAATGAGCATTCACTGATGATCCTAGCAAACTGAACAGAGAATATGGAGCATTATACTATTTGTCTGTCTATCTATGATATAATCATAACAGCAATCTGTTAACGTAGGGAGAGATACCAATAGGTGAAGTTGAAATCAGTTCGGGATTCGACATGAATTGTGTCAAACTATTTTGCGTTTATAAATAGAAAAGATGATACACGAATCTTCCGCTATTTCGATACACGTGCTTGATTGCTAAGACAGTAAAATCTTCTGCTGAGAGCAAATACGATTTGGATACTGAAAAACAGGCAACCTAAAGAACAAGAAAATAAATCATCTTTAAACATAAAAGGAAACAAAATTGAAAATGTTTCCTTGCCTTTCGAATAGCAACGGAATTTGTTTCAGGAATCAACCGTAGAATAATACAAATAGATACATGGAAGCAGTGACGGAAATGGGTTCTGGGAAATGGGTATCCGGCTATTTCTCCATTAGCAGACATTAAACTTACAAAAACAGGAAACTGGGAAGTGGGTATACGCCGTACCCCAACGAATCCCCGTCCATTTCCACCAATTCGTGGAGGATTCGCAGGAAACAGATATCCTCGCCAGTACCTGAATTGGTAAATAATAGGAGAATTTATTTTTGGTGATCATTCGACAGACCAAATTCTATTTTTTCTACCGTTTCATAACTATGAAAGGGCGAAAGAACAAAAGAAAAAATATTGCTTGCCAATCTGTAGGCACCTTAGCGTAATTCCAGTCTCCAACGACACTGCCCAATCATTTATCTAATGGCTTGTTCAACTATTCGCGAATTGTGAAATTAATTCATCTATTTTAGTGTCGGACGGACGGTAAGTCGAATTGAGCTGCCTTAAGCAACAGGGGTCACATGGTCAACGCCTTCCATATTTACAAGCACGGTGATATTCCTTGGACCAAATGCAAACGCTACCCGGAAGTGCAGACCAGAAAAAGAACATCAGACCGGAACGCTAATCTGGAAGTCTCCAACTCTGCTGGCAGGAACACGTACAAGTTCATTTAATTTGCAGTGATCAGACGAAGATTTCTTATTGGATGAACTGAATAAAATAAAGATCACTGAGCACTGTTTTATTGGCTGATAAATAGATGAAACACTTTTCGAATCAAATAAAAGTGTAAATGAAACGACCAATAAATGAAGACGTGATTTTCATTTTTTATTCATTTTGTGGGAAACTTGTTGTTCGGGAAAATGATAACAAGGACTTTATTGTATTAAATTAGGCTTTTGATAATGATAGTTTAGAAAATAAACTCACGGAAATGTATGTGTGTATGTATTTTTGTCTTGAAATTTCTATCATAATGTACTTTCCAATATATGTAGATAAATTAACCCAACCAAAGAAACATTTTAAAATACAATGCTTATATATGTATTACAATCTCCTTCAAACACACACGCATGCACAAATTTCATATATATATATATATATATATATATATATATATATATATATATATATATATATATATATATATATATATATATATTTATATATATATCGTTTGTCTTTTTGTATCCCACTATCGTTATTGTTTGATTTGTTTCTTTTTGTCCCTGAGTTTCTCCGTCTTTTGTCTGCTTTTCTTTAAGTTCCTCTCAGTAATCATCTCGCAGTTTCAATCCTTTGTTGCTTCTCTCTCTCTTTTAAGCATTTCGTATTGTCCTTGCCTTCTTTTTCTACACCTGTTCCACTATTTCTTCCCCTTTTGCCTCTTCACACCCCTTTCTTTCTTACTTTAAACGACTCCTGCTATTTCCTATCATTCTTTCTATTAATTAAAACCGTTTCTTTACTTGACGTCATTGTTTCGAAATTCTTCCACTCAATGGAAGACCAGCGTGCTTCATGAAACATCTTCCACGACACCTGTGTTTGTTTTGTCTTTCGTCTGTTAAAAGAAAATCAATGGAGAAGCGAGACAGAAAACAGAGATCGCTCAGAGTTAGCGTTAAATGGGAAATAACATAGGCAAATAGATATGTTTGTGCATGTGAATGTACATGTATTGGTGAACCTCTTCCAAAGTGTACGTCTGTGTACGAGTGGGTGGTGTCGATAGGGCAAAACATGACAATAAAATGGCTGCGTTTAATTAGTCTAGAATTAGACTGAAGTGTCGAGTGTGTGTGTGGTTGCTCCTTATTTGTGGGTCCGCTACCCCCCCTCTCTCTCTCTCTCTCTCTCTCTCTCTCTCTCGCGCGCGCGCTTATACTTGTGAGTGGTGTTTTCTCGATGGAAAACTTCCTGTATGCAAGTGTTCTTTATATATGCGCGCGTGTCATGCATACGCCTAAACGTAGAACGTATGTATATATGAGTTAATGCGTAAAGCAGACGTTTGTTTACTGCAGGAATGAGGTTATTAAAAGTTCATCAGTTTTGTGAAGATAAAACGACGAAGTGAGAAAATTGAATTTTTTTAAATGAGAATTTTTAAAACTCAGAATCCAATTCTTGTACTTGTGTCTCTTCTTCATGTTTAAAGTTCCCAATCTTACCACCCAAAGGCCCCAAGCATCTGTATCCTTACTCCAAGTCAATTTCATAGTTACTAACAAGTAGAAGTTTTATTTTTACTTAGGGAGCTTTTACCCAGCTAATAAATGATATTCGCTGGACATATCATGCCAATAATAATGTCTATCCTACTATTTTCCAGGGAGTGCTTGCAATTCTTATTACATCGACCAAATGAATTTTCCTTGGCAGCATTATTCGTCAAAATTTTTACTTCCCCTTTGCCCACGTTTTTCTGATTTTTTCCTCAGTACATCTGTCAACGGATAGATTTGGAAAGCTGTTTGCCTGGCTGTTGGTCATTTTTCAGGTTTAAACGACTGTATCTATAATTATGTATACCAATCTTCAGATAGATAGATAGATAGATAGATAGATAGATAGATTGATAGATAGATAGTTTGATTGATTGATAGGGATATATTGCCAAATATATCTATAAATCATAAATGAAATACACGTACGCTCATGGGTGTGCGCTGTCACTTTTTCCGGTGTTGAGGGACAAAATGTTGTGTATCCAGGGAAGGCGATAAAAGGGTATATTCGGAATAGATCTAAGCGGCAACCCTATTATCAGTGAAGAATAATACCATATTCTTATATGGGTACATCATGTTAGGGTTACATAAAACAACTGTACAGCACAAGTATCCCTTATTGATTATAAGGTTCCAAATTTCAAACCCTTTCACTCAAGATGAGAAGGCCTGATCCGTGAACGTATGCAAATGCTTTGTTTATCTCCCTTCGACAGACGCCCATACATACATATATATATATGTGTGTGTGTGTGTGTGTGTGTATGCGCATCTAATTGGCTACTTCGCTCGTTATCTACCTGCTTCTCTGTAGTCTGCCTACTTTTACCTAATCTCTTTTTCTCTTTCTTTTTCATTGTTTTCTCCCCCCCCTCTCTCTCTCTCTCTCTCTCTCTCTCTCTCTCTCTCTCTCTGTGAATGTATGTACACCGACATCCATACGAGAACATCTTTTTACTGGCTGGGTGTATGCTTAAGCATGTATAAATGGTATGTATGTTGTATATGTATGTCTTGGCGACTTACATACGACTATTCATAATCAATCAAATCTTTTAGGAATTATACATGTTTTAATGCTTGCAGTGCCAAAATGTTTCAAGCTAACAAACATTTAATCCCACCGTGACTTCAGAATGTCCGAACAGTGAAATTCATCGTGCGGTGTTCAGTATTACAGTCAGAGGAGCGAAATTTTGATTACAGACAGCGAGGATCTAAATTAATCTAGTATTTTGAATATCTAAACATTTTCTCTTCTCAAATAACGTAAAATTGTTTAAATGAATTCTGTGCTCGAAAGATATAACTCCAAAAACATGGAAAAGTTTACTCGATTGAACATAAATTCGAAAGATAACCATTCCTAATAAAAGATATTCTGTTCATTCCGACCACTTATCGAGTGAACATCTAATTCTAAATTCAGATCTAAAAACGATTGCCATTTGTTCTCAAGAAATACGGCTAATCAATTGATGTAGGATTTGATAAGAATAAGAAACTAATTTATATGCATATATGTGCGTGTATGGCATTCGCTTATGATCGACGGCCAAGTCAAACCACATTAGCGAGTGGACGCACGCACATACACCTATCAATATTCCCATATCAAGTAGTACGCTATGATGATAAGTTGTCCCGTGGAAATTCGACGTCTGGTAAATTAATTTTTCTCAACGAAATATTATGGAAGAAATTTTATGACGACAAGGAAAGATATGAATAGAAAATAATTTGGCAAAAAATGATAAGAAAATTGTTTTAAAGTTAGATCGTTGCAAATAATAACTTCAAGCCTAATCATCAGATAGGTTCCTATGTATTGCTGTAAACGTATTTATTTTGCCAAATCTGTCCATATACATATGTACAATTATCGTGTATTGAGGCAAGTAATTCAACCATTGACAATGAACGATTGACTCAAAGGTTTACTGATCGTGTCTCACCAAAGTATGGGTCTGTTTTTAACTTAACAAGCCCCCAAATTAATTCTTATTTACATTTTATATATATATATATATATATATATATATATATATATATTTATATATATATATATATATATATAATTGTGTGTGTGTGTATGTGTGCTTGCGTGTGTACAAAGATGCTGCATCAATAAGTCCGTAGCTTGAAACATGTTATTAGCTGAACTTTGATCTGAGATTTTATATCATGTCTGATCAAAGTGTCCATGGAATTGTGTGGTGTTAAGTGAATTGACAATTTTGTTGAATATTTAGTATTTGTCGAGTAAAATGATTTTTTCTTATCATTGGACAACAGTCATATTACGGTACTTACCTATACAATCCAACTATACGCATGTTTGCACACACACACCCATACACATACACACACACACACACACACATATATATATATATATATATATATATATATATATATATATATCTGTGTGTGTGTGTGTTTGTGTGTGTGTTTATTTATACACATATGCGCCCATCCGTGTGTGTTTTTTGTTTATTCAAGTTTTTAAATAATTTCCTATCTCTGTCACACAATGTGTGTGTGTGTGCGTGCGTGTCGGTGTCTATGCATGTCTGTACGCACACACGTGTGTGAACATGTCTCTGTGTATGCAAGCGTTGGTGTGCGCTTTTACCAATGCAATTTTTACCATTATTCTGCCACGGAAAATAACAGAAAAGTGTCTTCTCCATCAATTAATTATAAACTGTTCAGGGAGAAAATTAGTTTCATCGTCACACACCCTCGCATATAAACGCCCACATGTGCATGCAGCATCCTCCTACATTTGCACACACAAACACACACACACACACATACAGAAATATCACCCACTAACTCATGCCCGTATAACACAGATATGCACATACATACTGTGTCTAATACAGATTTCACACTATTTTGATATCTTAAAAACATGTAGAAATAAAGCTTTAGTCCATTCTGTTATTATCATTATAATAATAATAATAATAATAATAATAATAATGATAATAATAATAATAATAATAATAATGATGATGATGATGATGATGACTGGTGAACGATGATTACGCAGATGAAATTGCAACAACAGCAATGATGATAATATTTGTGATCAGCGTGAATGAATTCCAATAGTAGTAAGAGCACCGGGCGCAATTCCGGAATCCAAAAAAATTAAACAAGATTATTGGGTTCAACTAACTAAAGAGATAACGTAAATTTCATTTCAGGGCACTAACAGAGGGTAGAAAAATGTTGTAAACACGACACTTTCTGTCACTTGATCTCCTGTAAGAGCTACGAATAATATTTGGGTGCGAGGTAACTGTACCATAGAATTATTGTTGAGATGTGCCATAGTAATGATTAGGAAGAGAAAAGCCGTAAATGAGTTGATAATTCATTTGCCTTTGTTGGTATTAATTAAAACTTAAGTCATGATAGTGGTTGTAGTAGGATCAGTCATTTCAGTAGTAGTAGTAGCTAGAAGTAGGGAAAAGAATGTGTTAGTTTATATACGTATATCACTTCATCATCTTTGAATTTTTAGAATCTACCTATCTATCTACCTATCTATCTATCTATCTATATATCGATCAATCGATTCAATGTGTACGCGCACCTGAGTTAACCAGGTTGTGCCTATTTTGCATACGAGTTTCCAACCGAATGCTATATCACTGTTGACACCTTTCCCTGATATTCATATTTTACTCCTTTATATGCAATAACACGAAGCATATGCTCAATTGTTTTAGACATGACTTCATCAAAGATTGAATATTATCAATTATATTGAACAGGCAAGCGACATTATCAAAACACTGGTGTTATTGGCATTACAGAAAAAAATCTCCAGTTAGATTTGACTTGGGCTTCTCTGCCTCTAGTATACTGAATTGAAAAAGCCTGTGAAGAGACCATTAAATGCTGGCAGCCGCAAAGAAATTCCATGTTGAATGGAACGGCAACAAGTTATTTAAATAAGTAAAATAAACGTTTACATTCGTGTAAAATCATTTTTTTATGGACTAGCATAATAATATTAAGAAAAAGCGATTTCTCAGTCAAGTTTATTTCAGTCTTTATTCTTTCTATCTGAATATGCTGCAAAATATTATCATGAATTGTACTGTCAAATCCAAAATTTGCATCAAATCGTCCCCAAGAAAATATTCATCAATAAAAGAAATAAAAAATATCCTGGGTCTAACAAGCAAACCTAAGTCATTGGTGATTGTTGACTGTCTCATGGTAGAGGCATATTTGTACATATCCCTCTGACACCAGCGAACTGTGTTCAAGACCATGTAAAATCTAGGATTTTGAATGCTGATTTTCACGACGTAAAAGTATGTTCCACTTAAAAACAACATCAAAAATATGAATTAAATGAAGAGTAGGGAGAAAGTATTGCACAGAATTTTTTAATGATCAAGAAATACCAGAGTTTAATTTGGATAAATTATTACAGATAGGAGTCTGTGTTGGAAAAAAACTTCAAATCCGAGTAATCTATGAATATTTAATAGAAATTAGAAAAACGAGCAAATAATCTATGATTTAAACGTTATTTTCAAATTTAGGAATATATGTAAGATATCAATGCAAAAGAGTGAGTGTATGTTTTCTTATTTAAAGAGAAGTAGAATGCAAAAAATAATAGATTAATTCATTTTCATAGTTCAGAAGGTTTATTTTTACACGTTTAAAAACAAAGCAAATGTCTGTTTTCAAAAGGGATAAGCGAAGCGTTAAATTGGTCAGTTTTCAAAGCTTTGTGGGTTTCCAGTACTTGTTCTATTGTGATGATGAAGCATTTACTAAATTTAACAGATTTCTGCTTTTTATATAATAAAATATTACTTATCCCTTGAGTAATAATGCGTCTATCTATACGTTTATCATTGAATATGAGCGGAAGCATATTGGGTAAGATAATGTAGAAATACAGTGGTATTATTATTATTATTATTATTATTATTATTATTATTATTATTATTATTATTATTATTATTATTATTATTATTTCATGCTGATGATAGGAATAATGATGAGTTTGCTATCAACTTTTCTGATGTCATTATCATGATTATAAATTAGAATTAGCATTATAATTAATAACAGTTTTCATTAATGATCGTAGTTATTAACTTCAATGTCAATATCAGAAGCCTCATCATAGAATTTGGTTTTTCATCATTATCGTCATTAGAGGTACTATCTTTTTAATAAATGTGACTGTTCTTAATAATACAATTATTTTCCACTGATGTCACAAGTACTGACAATCTCCACTTTTTTCTGAATAGTTGCAAAGTAAAAGGAATAAAGAAATAACAGGAAAACCAAAACAAGTACAAAATACAAAGAAAGACATATTTCTTTTCGTATTTTATAGTATTTTACAAAAAGTAAAATTAGATAATCTTATTATCTCAAAGAAATATATTTACAATTTGGAAATAAGTTTTTTATTATTTCGTTTTTGGAAAATATGAAAATTGTTTGTGACACAATGGGTTAAATAGTTGCATATTTGACACAGGAGCCAGTGGTCAGTGTTTGATCCCAGATGCGGATTTTCAAGACAGGCAAAGTCTTCTTATTCGTAAGATTGAGATATGATAATTTGTCTTACTTTTACTCCTCTCCGTTTTGACTTGGTTCAGTTCCAAGGTAAGTGGAAAAAATAGCATCATTTTTATGAGCTGCTAGGTTAAATGAAAAAAACATTTCATTCTCAGGGTATTTTTTTATCAGGATTATCTAATTTCAATTCTGGACGTCTTGTTCTTGTGATAATCCGCCCGTTTTCATTTAGATATTTAAACAGAAAGTCTAGTCGCGTGTGGATGACTGAACTGATTCCAGCAAATCTTTCATAAGGATCATTAAGAGTTATGAGTATCATGGATTTTATAGAAACTGTATTGATTGCTGGATAATCTGGCCACCGGTTTCAAATAACATTCTCCTCTTATCGAGGAATTTGTATTAACGATCATTTTATAGTTAATAGGATACTGGTGTTTATGAAGTGTTACTATGATACAACAGTAATATTGTCTGTCCATTTTACCTTAACAGAATTATCAACAACAACAACAGCAGCAGCAGCAGCAATAATAATAATAATAATAATAATAATAATAATAATAATAATAATAATAATAATAATAATAATAATAAATAATCAACCAATCTATCATAGAATTCTCAGGTGGGCTCTGCACTTATTTACTAGGCCTAGCTTAGTTTTGGTCTAAGACCATGGGTATGTGACACATAGTGAGAATCGAATTTACTATTCAGTAGCAAAGACCACCTTGTTAAGCATTTCTCATAGCCGTGGAACCGAGATTAACACTGTAAGTTATGACTTTGGGGTGTTATTCAACAAGTTCTCAAAATGTATTATTATTATAAAATGAAATAGTATCTTAAGAAAAATAATTTTATTAAAACCTTGTTTTCGCAAATTTGCCAATCTCAAAAATATTGGCCTTGTACATCCAAGCCAAATGTGAAAAAGAAACAATTTATCTTCAAGTTCGTAACATGTCCATCGGTGAACTCTTTCTTGCTCATGATCTTCTGATGAAATGTGAAACACGGCTGAAACTTCGCTAAAAAGATTTCCTAAAACAATGAGTCATGATGGTCAGGAAACGTTTTGATTGAAGCAATGTGAAACTTGACTAAAAAATGTGTATCAAGTTCGAATAAGCAAATACTCATTCCAATGTCTGTTTATTGCTTTGAGAATGAAGGAATTCCATTTCTGCGTGACCCAACAAAATCGAGTGGAGCCATTTTAAATAGTCAAGACATGCTGTCAAATCCCCAGACGATTGTTTTCAATTCTGGACAAGTCAGATCTAATCAACATATCAGGTTTGTTTTAGGGCGATAGAATAAGCTCATGATTTTTTCTCCGGCGTGTGTGTGTGTGTGTGTGTGTGTGTGTGTGTGTGTGTGTGTGTGTGTTTGTTGGTATTAAGGCAAGAATACATCATGAAGTAATTTTTCTTCGATCATGTTTTTCAGTGAATTCTGTTGACTGAGAATATTAGTAAGAAAGAAAAAACCATATAAATGAAAAAAGTAGTAATTAAATAGTAATAAAAACAATAACACAAAATTATAATCATTATGAGTGATGAAGATAGGTACAATAAGTACTATAGTAGCAGAAATTACATTTTCTTATGGTGAGTACACAACCAAAACTTATAGATTAATTATCTTTCAAACATTTAAGACTTTAAGCGAATATCTTGTTTATTTAATAATAATAATAATAATAATAATAATAATAATAATAATAATAATAATAATAATAATAATAATAAGTAGTAGTAGTAGTAGTAGTAGTAGTAGTGAAAGAATTGGCTTCACCAACATAGACAGTTATATAGGAGTCGAAAGAAGAGTATATTACCTTATGTAAAAATGTTTTATAGGAATTACTCAAGATCATGTGATAACAAATCTCCAAGGAACTTCAGCATATTTCTGAATATTGTTGCCATAAGCCAGGCAACAGTTTGTATTTGGCTATGATTAATCAGAATTCCTGTCTGCCTGAAATGAT
This sequence comes from Thysanoteuthis rhombus, assembly GCA_963457665.1. NCBI lineage: Eukaryota > Metazoa > Mollusca > Cephalopoda > Oegopsida > Thysanoteuthidae > Thysanoteuthis > Thysanoteuthis major. The sequence goes on from OY735203.1 coordinate 32,314,143, forward strand.
TTAAATGATGTGATAAATGTTGTATTTTTTTAATATCATTTCGTTGTTTTATTATTCCAAATCATCATTATCATCATTTTCGTATTCATTGACTTTTAGCACTTACAGTAAGTGGTAGCTCTTACGTGAGATTAAGTGACAGAAAGTCTCAACACTATAGCACTCTCCTCAGTATTCTGATTTTAGTAATGCTGTCCGAAGATTTCCAGTGCTTACAAGCCCTTTACAAAGTTCTTCGGGGCTGAGCCCTAAAACACAAGTGTCACCGTTTATATTCCACAGTTTTTCATTTCTCTCGCAAGGCGAAGATAGTTGTCCAATTCTCATTATCGTCATCATCCTCATCATGATTATAATTATCATTACTACTACTACTACTACTACTACTACTACTACTACTACTACTACTGAAAAACCATGAACTGAATAAAGCTATTCAAATGTGTGGAATGATTTTTTTTATTTAGTCGGGAATAAATATATGGTCTTGATTGAAAAATATCTAACGACCTACTCTACAAAAACGCATTTGATTTACATTTTACATCTAGCAAATAAATGGATTCTTTTCAAAGAATTAATTCGATTACAAGACGTAAAATGTCGACTGGGTTCTTTATAAATACGATAGCAACTGACAGAGTGACATTCGCAACTATCTCAACCACCAAGTAAGCCCTGAGTTATATTTTAGAATAAAAAGAAAAAAAAATAATTATACAATTTTCTATGTATCCTTTTGTAAAAGTCACTTGGCAAGTCATATGGATATGCTTCTATCACTTGAACTCAGAATAGATAGATTACTTATTGCCCGCAAGTATTAAATTGTAAATCAGTGTAATTACATATAATAGTGATAAGTGAAGGAGAAAAGAGAAGAAAAACTGAGAAAAGGTTGAAACAAAAGAGATGATAGAACGACTTAGCAAGAAAGAAAGAAAGAAAGAAAGATAGAAAGAAAGAAAGAAAGAAAGAATGAATGAATGAATGAATGAGAAAGAGAGAACGATATAAATAATATGATCAATGCAAAAAAGTAAGGCAGATTAAAATTAACGAATTAAAAACAAGATGAGAAACAAATCTGAAAGAAAAGAGGGGGTAAAGAGAGAGAAAACAATTAATAAAAGAAGAAAATACAGACAGAACG
>OY735203.1:32320295-32460295 GCA_963457665.1 Thysanoteuthis rhombus
TCAAGTATTTCTCAATATCAATTAATGTAATCTATATAATTTTTTCAGCGTTTCTTGTGTTTACATAATTAGATATCATGGTACAATGTGTGGATTTTTTTTTTCTTTTGTGATCATCAGTTTTTTACCATGTAACCATTTTGGGGATTTAAAAACAAAACAGTCATATTAACATGGCTCCCCAGCAGATCAAACATCACCTTCCCTTTAGCTTATTTTATACATATATACATTGTGTGAGCTAGATAAGACAAAACTTGGGTAAGAAGATAGTGTTTTTTCAAATCTTCCAAGCGGGGATGAGGACTTGACAGCAGAGAAAATCAGCATTCAAATTCTCGCTTTTTGCTTTGGGTCGAACACCGACCTCTGACATTGGTGAGAAAAATGTAAATATCTCAACTAGATGTTTGATACTTTTAATTCACTATACTTTATTTCCTTCTTAATCTGATATTTTTAATTTATCCCCCTTTCTTTCCTTGTCTCATTCGGTTTTTTCTTTCTCCCCCCTCTCTCTCTCTCTCTTCCTTCCCTTTCTCATTGTTTCTCTCTGAATCTGCATCCAGTGTAACCCTTCATGCATCAAACGGGCTTGCACCCCCTTCAACGCCGATCATAACTGCAACGATATAAACCACAGGAGTTCGATAGAGAACACAAAAAAAAAATTGAGTCAGTCTGAGAGGGTAAAGGATAAGCTGGGAACGGGAAAGCTAAAAGGGTAACGTCTCGTCGCCTGGGCAGTGGGCAGACATGGTGCTGAGAGCTGTCCCTGTGAAAAAAATGTTATTTTCCATTGCGACTAAAGGCGTGTTCGATAATCTCAGACTCCTCATCCATCTTGTCATTGGGTTTCAATGTGCATTCGTGTAAATGTAGGTGGGCACATGCGTACAACCGTACTTGTGTATGTGATGGTATTTCTTTCTCATCAACTAATCTAGTTTGTTTATCTTTTTCTTTCTTCACATAATACGTCTCTCTCTCTCTCTCTCTCTCTCTCTCTCTCTCTCTCTCTCTCTCTCTCTCTCTCTCTCTCTCTCTGTGTGTATATGAGTGTATGTAGCTTTGTTTCTATCTCATACATTTGTAAATTTAATATATTTTGCATTTGATGATCAGCAAGAATGCTCACATGTGTTTACAGACGTATATCAAAATATGAGTGAATATGATAGTTACCCAAAAACAACCTGAAAGCATTTTCCAAACGAATTGAAGAAAAACCGGTGTTAAAAAAATGTATGCTTCATTCGTTTGCTCTCATCTAAACGTTTCAAAACCTCCAAAAGTCAAAAAGAAAGAAAAAGGAAGAGGCTAAAAAAAAAAAAAAAAAAAAAAACAGAAATAACTGAAGGCTTTATGTTTTATTTTTATTTTTTAAGCATGCAGTTGAAGACGACGAAATTCGTACCCAAAAATTTCAAGTGTTGTCGGGGTAGGCAAACATTCACGCATACACTTTAGACCACCCGGTATTGCTTTCCAGAATCTGGTCATTTTGCTTTTAAAAGAAAAAAATTGAAAAGATGGGGCATATGTTTTACTGACTATCACTTCTTACCATTTTTTACACCAGAGTGACCGTTGAGTAAATGGGCCATGACAATGCGAGAGAACAAGTTGAAATTTAGATCGCCTCTTGGCCAGCTGTGAGCGTGTATGTGTGTGTGTCTCTCTGTCTCCGTCTCTCTCTCTCTGTGTTTATGTGTGTTCATGCTTGTAGAAGAATGGAGGGAATATCTACGTCTTTTCACTCGCCTGCTGTGATCTCTTTTACTTCAGCTCGCACCTCCCGCGCAAGGTTAACGACTTTTGAAGAGAAACACAGCCGAACCTTTTGATGTCTATTTCGTCAACTTTTTGTTTGTGTGAGCAGTACACACACTTCATCTACGACTCTCTCTCTCTCTCTCTCTCTCTCTCTCTCTCTCTCTCTCATACACACACACACTTTCTCTTTTTTTGTACATGAACCATATGAATGCTATACACCAATTGATAAGGAACACACACACACACACACACACATATCTATCTATTCCATAGACGCACTCTTTTTCTTTTGGTCCTTTCATAGTCACACCCAAAATAATGCACAAAATTCTCCCTTACAAATAGGTTTGTAAGCAGTAATGCAGATGTCAGTATTTAGTGATAACGACAGTATATTTTCTAGGGTCAAGTTAACCATATGTAATGTTCATTTCCAGTTTTAAAAAGTGTATTATTTATTAGTATGATTCTTATTCTAAGAGTCTTTCAAAAGTTTTCAATATTTTTTTTTTTATCTGCGGTTAAGTTTTATTTACTTATTTATGTTTTAATCAATTACTTCTTAAATCTGATTTTATTTCGATCTTCTTCTTTTTTTCAGACTTTTGATTGTGACAAAGATAAGTTCTGATCAATTTGATTCATTGCTGAATCAATATCTTGATCGGGGTGCAAACAAGAAACAATTTTTATCCATAGCATTTTCAGCTGAATCTCAGATCATCATCATTATCATCATCATTATCATTATCATTATTATTATTACTATTGCACACATTGAGTTATCACATCAGTAGTTACTGCTAATGTTTATTTCCTTTTGCCTGAAATTTATTAAAGTTAGCGTTATATCTGCATAAATATGATATACTTCGCTTAGATTTGTTTAACACACCAGGGACACATGGTACGTATGTTCTTCTTTTATTCTGTATCTTTAGAAAATAATCTAACTCTGCATCCATTCTAGATAAGCTAGATTTTTTTTTATCTGTAGTTATGTTTATACTGTCTACTCAACATTCTTACTCCGATTCCAATATCCACGTTCATATCCAGCTGAAGTGACGTTCTAATAGTAGCTATTTTATTTTGGATTTTTATTTTGGTTCCATTTTCTTAAAAGAGATTTAAAGTCCCAGAAGTATAACTGTCACCTTTACATCCCAGTTTCTGAACTGTTTGAAATCATTTTCTCCTTTTCGCACGAATTACAGACGATCTTACCGATTTAAAAATGAATGAAAGAGATCAGTATTTTTCTTTTTCTGGAGTAATAATGAACTGATGACCTCAAAGCTTCCTGTCCTCTCTACTATCCATTGATCCATATTTTAAGGAATTTTTTATGGACTAGTATTTAAATAGCCTTTTTCTTCTGACTTAACGGCGGAATATAATAATACGAACAATGTTTTCCGCATATTCAATTATACACGGTCTAATTTGATCAATCAATCTAATTACACTTCTTAATTGAAGATCGATCAAAATGTTCTATTGAATATTATACAGATGAGATGAAAGAAAAAAATACTGATTATTACAGAATGAGTTTTTCTTTTTAAAAAAATCAGAACAATGTGGTGCTTATTTTATTCCGAGTTTGAGACGATAAAGAACTGACACAGACAAAATCTTTTCCTTATAGACGTCGTATAGTATATGATACGTTGAACTGTATTATTTTTATAACATTAATTTTTGTAACAATGAACGGATTATACAGAATTATAAATTCGGCCCTGACGTGCTATCGATTCTCTCTCTCTCTCTCTCTCTCTCTCACACACACACACACACACATGCAGACGCATACACCTCTCTCCCTTTCTTTCACACACATACACACACACACACACACACACACATACACACACCTACCTCTATCACATATGTTCAATCTATGATTTAAGCCTATCAACCTAAATCTTAGTTCATCGCTTTTCGCTTCCGTTAAAGAGTTACACTGTTCGATTTTAGTTTTAGGTGGAAAAATATTGCAAAAGCAAAGAAACCAATGAGTGGATCTCTAATCAAAGAATTCCATTTGAAAATTCAAAAAAAAGAAGAGATTTCTCAGTATTTTTAAAGATTCAGTCGGAAATACTAGGTGAAATATTACCATATTTATTTGACCGTGAAATAAGCTCAGTCACTAAACATGGAGGAAAAAACTATTAAAAAATAAATATATAAATGCAACAGTTATTATTATTATTATTATTATTATTATTATTATTATTATTATTATTATTATTATTATTATTATTATTATTATTATTATTATTATTATTATTATTATTATTATTATTATTATTATTATTATTATTATTATTATTATTATTATTATTATTATTATTATTATTATTATACCTTCACAGTCGATTATTATCAATATTAATATTATTATTATTGTTGTTGTTTTTGCAGCCTGCGAGAATAACACATGAGCGTGAAAAATGGCCAGTCATTTTTTAATGGGGGGAGAATAGAAATGTTTATATCAAAGTATTGAGAATAGACGGACGATGCGCAAAAAAAGCTGTCATAAAATGTTAGTATTCCAAAATTAGTGAGAAGGAATAATCCCGTTGGCGTCGACCGATTTTTGAATTCTTGCAAATTGTACTGATGAAAAAAGACAACTAAAGAAGTTGTTGCTCACTTTAAAAAAAAACTGTTATTTTCTTTGTTTTTATTTTCAGTTACCAGAAATTGTCTCTTCATTCAAAGTTCTGTGAACAAACAAGAGAGGACAGCTTGTGATCATGATGATTACTCACCAGATACTACCAGCGTGAAAACTAGAAATACAGTATCAGTAGTATCCATTGTAAGATATTCAATACGCTTCCTAAACTGGACAAGGGTTAAAATGAGAAATTTGGATCAAAGAATTTGTGAATGGATAACGATGTACGAGACTTTATACTCCTGAGATAACGTTTAAATATAGAAAGTTGAATGAAATATCTAAACCTTGCTAGAGAACTGAAAAATTGTGGAACATGAAAACGATACTTTCACCCATCATTATTGTCGCTCTTGGAACGATGCCGAAGAGCGTTCCAAAAAGGTTGGAAAAATTGGAAATCGTCGTAAGAGAATGGAGGGGGATTCGTCGGCATTAATGTGTCGACATAGCAATCAAAGGACTTGAAGGCTATACAAGATAGAATAATCGATGATTGATTATGAAAACCGAAAGTCATACGAAAAATGACAAGAGAATAAAGGCTAGATCAGAGAATTCCACAATGAGAATCCGTATTTTGAAAGAAAAACAATTCCACGAATATTCCAGAAGAAAATTAGAGAAATTGCAAATAGGGTGACATGGTTAGGCCGAGGACACTTGAAAAAGGAAGCTGAATTTTCATTGATAGCGACCCAGAAATATATTATCAGTACCTACTATATTAAAGCCAAGATAGACAGGACAAAGTAGAATAGTAGATGTTTCCAATGCAGAAATAGAAATGAAACCGTTAATAATATAATAAAAGATTTCAGCTGATTAATGAAGAAGAAATGCAAAAATAGATATGATCGGGTGAGAAATGTGACCCACTTGGAATTGTGCAAATAGATGGTATTAACCCAAACTAAAAATTGACTTAGAGAAAAAAAAAAAAAAGATTCTGCGAGACATTGAAATTCAAACGGATCACTAAATCCAGGCCAGGAGACCAGATCCTGTCATCGTAAGAGAAAATCTGTCAGATAGTGAATACAGCCTTTCAAGTTTACCAAAGAATAAGAATGAATGAGAGTTGAAAACAGAAAAAATATCGATTTTGCCAGAGAATTGAAAAAGTTGCTGAATATGAAAATGACAATTTTAACCATAGTTATTGGCACGCTGGAACAATCTTGAAAAGCTTTCCATAGAGGTTGGAAGAATTGGACATACGAGGAAAAATCGAAACCATTCAGATGACAGCAACACGATTTCTAGGGAAAGCCACCAGATATTACCGGTGTGAAAACTCAATAACAATTGTAATCATTTTTCATCTAAAAATTACCATGATAAATCTTGAAAAAATTACACTTGAAATAATCAACAACAGAAATCGTTACCACAAGCATTACATCTCTACCCGACCATGACAATTGGCAAATAGAAGAATGCCACCAATACGGGCTAGTCTGAAACAGCTCATGGCACCCTGTGTCTGCGAGAGAGACCTAAATGGATTAGCTAATCTGATTGAAAGATTTAATCCCACCTACGTCTTCTTTACTATTTTGATTATGATAGATATGAATAGCTGAAAATATTAAATAATATCAAAGGTGCGTTTGCAACTGAGCGAATTGCATAATATTCATTAGATTTTTTTCAGTACCCGGAAGTGATTTTTATTTCTTAAAATCTAACTGGATACACGAAATATAAAAAAATATCCCAATTGTTTTGACCAGTATCTGCTTGAATTATAGCTTATTTGTAACTGTAAATCATAAATATCATTAAATATTTGCTTTAGAAAAGCAACTTGAATCTCCTTTACCGCGAGTTTAGAGATTCAAAGAGAAAATACGTATAGATCTACTAAAAGACCGAAGTCGGGAACAGGGTGGCTCATTAGTTAAACTTTATCTATCCTTAACTGACCACAGAGAATGCGAACATATGACACGGAGTAGCTTTTTAGGTAACACGCGATAGATTATAAAAACTAGGATAATAGAATGAAACTAAAAAAGGTTTTTTCCATGTATATTCTGAAATTTCAAGTTATATTTTTTTAACTTCAATTTCTATAAATATATTAGAAAACTCGACCGCCTATCTATAATCATTTACTTAAAATACATGTAAACATTTAAGAGATTATTAAAAATTGAAATTTCGGCACATCGTGCGAAAAAAAATTCCACCATTATTGACCTATGATATAATTTGGCCCAGTCACCCGGAAAATTTCAGACCCTATATTCACGCAATCATAAAATCTACGAAAAATAAATATCTTGAAACTTTTTCTTTTATTCACCTTTTTTTTCTTATAGATTCGTGTTTTCCAGCATATTTTAAAATCATATTTAACTAAGAAGTTAAAAATCCATTTCCTTTTTTTATCGATTTTCTGAGTTTGTTTGTTTATCTTTAATTCAAAAGCATAATCTGCAAATTAAACCACATAAATCATATTTGATTTAGGAGGAGATACGACAATAAATAGATATTACCATTCAGTTTACCTACATACATAGGTGAGAATTTCTGATCAAAATTTAGCTAATAAGTACAAATCAAACTAGGGACTTATTGATCCACCCTCGTATGTACATAATACTTACATGTATATGTGTATGTGCATGCATGAGGGAGGGGGGAGAGAATGAATAGTCGCTGTTAATCACTTCTGGATTTATTTTTCAGTATTTGCAAAATATTTTCAATATCCATGGTTGGTTGAGTGAAAACAGAAAATTACTTGCCAACAAACTGGTAAACAAGTCTGATTTTTAATTCATAAAAGATGGTGGTTTAAAAATCAGCGTCAATTTCCATCATTCCAATCTAAAATCCACACAGGAGATTTTTTACCATAAATCATTCATGTTTCATGATTTCATCAGAATCATGAATGTATGAATGCAGCTCCCCTGAAAATACTCAATGAGTATTCATTGGTCACATGACCGATAGAATCAGTTCATTCTTAACGAGCTGTTCCACAAATATGGACAATTATAAAGGTTAAACTTACAAAATATATACCTACTAACCTATCTATTTTTATCTCCCTCTAACTACAAACCTATATGTATGTGTGTGAGTATGTGCAAAGAGGAAGTGTGTATGCGAGTGTGTGTGTGTGTGCACTGTCATAATGCAATGATTATAAGTTTATCTCAAAAGCCGTCAAAAGAAAGAATTCAAATCTCCTTAGATATTACCCAATACGCGGCCTTGGATCGGCCTGATCTCAACTTAGTAATCCCTCTACTATGTATCAAGCTATCTGCGCGCATGTGTGTGTGTATGTGTGCGTCTGAGTGTGTGTGTGTGTGTGTGTGTGTGTGTGTGTGTGTGTGTGTGTGTTCGGAATTGTGTTCATATGTGAGTGTCGATGTTTGCGCATGTGCAGGCACGCATGCTATACTTATCCTGAAGAGGTCTAAATGTATATCTGGATTTAAATATAAAGACATATTTATCGATATCTTCAAAAATATTTTATTTGCTTCATTTTTACATTTGGCTGTTTAGGAAATCTGAATATTTTTAAAAATGAATTTAAACTGCTTAAATTACATTAAAAAAAAGAAAATAGATTCAATGCAGCCAGCACTAAACGATTGAAGTGCATGCATGAATGCATACATTCAACCAGGCATATATATATATATATATATATATATATATATATATATATATATATATATATATATATATATATATGTGCGTGTGTATGTTTCTAATATATATATATACATATATATATATACACCCGCAAATAAATGCATAAATATTCATAGAAAAAAATCTCTTCCCAATAAACACACACGTATACTTATATATATACATACATACATATATATATATATATATATGTGTGTGTGTGTGTGTGTGTGTGTGTGTGTGTGTGTGTGTGTGTGTGTGTGTTTCTGTTGTATGAATGATGAATGTTTATGCATTTATTTGCTGATATATATATATTATGTATATATATATATATATATATATATATATATATATAGCATGTATATATATGTATATCATGTATATTATATATATCATGTATGAGTATCAACGCAATGCATTACATTCAAAAACATTTGAATGCATATATATATATATATATATATATTATATATATATATATATATATATATCATATATATATATATATATATATATATATATATATATTATATATATATATATATATATATATCATATATATATATATATATATATATATATATATATATATATATATATATATATATATTTACTTTGTAAAGATTTCTGCGTGTATTTATATAATTATTGCCTGTTCGGATATTTTGTGAATATTATTAATACGAATATAAATGTACACATCTATATACACTTTCAAGCATATATGGATAACAATATACCTTTTTTTGCATGTATGTATATTTGCGCAAATATCATTCTTTTTATCTTGATACAAATATTTGTAAATACATCTATGTGTGTGTGAAGAGAAAATTATGTGTTTGATGTATTAAAAGATATTGTATCAAACAAGGAATCACACAACTGGTTAATCCTTGAAACTGAATAAAATTCTTTCGTAACTAAGAAAACAGTAAACAATCGGTAATAAACGATATATCTACGAAATGTCAACATTGAATGCAAAAACTAATTGTTCCACTTTCGATAAATATTTAGAAAGGCGATATTTCAGATGAAAATGTGATTTTGGAATACTACATTTCTTGTATTTAAAACCTTGTATACGCAGATACGATTTATATATATATATATATATATATATATATATATATATATATATATATATATATATATATATTATACCCCATCCAGCACCTGCATCAGTGTTGCCCTTGTTATCTTCGGAGAAAATGGGACACCTACATCTTAATTTTAAAAAAGACAGGATGTGTCCCATTTGCCCCAGAGATAACAAGGCAACGCCAAGGTTGGTGCTGGGTGGGGTCATGATGACAAGTTCTAATGTGAAATTTTGACAACGATGGCAACGTAAGCGTAGTAACGACATTTCGGAAAAAAACTGGTAACTCACCATATTAATATGCAAAGTCTGTACACATTTTGTAATAGTTGACAACTGAGATTAGTTTAAAAGAAATAGAAAAAATTACATGACTGATGCAAAAGTTACGAATTAATCGAAAATAGTATAAAAATAAAATACAAGTGTGTACAGAGCATATACTGCATTGCAACGAAAAAATGAGGTGGATTAATTTGAACTACGGATCTGGCGTGAAAAAACAATGTGTAGAGAAATAATTGAAAAATCATTTTGGTAATTAATATCAAATATACCTTATAGAAGAGTTGAAAGAATTTCTTCTGAAATAGCAAACCCAACAAATATATTCCCACATAAGTATAAAAAAAATCAAATGCATATTTGAGGTGATAGAAAGATAGACAGGTTGATTACTTCGTCGATTGTCAGAAAAATACATACATACATACAAAAATAAAATCTTTCTACCATAAATGAAATGAGAATATAAACCATATCTGTGGTGAGAGATTGTTCCAAGAACATACTTTTTGGAACAACCGAAACTATTGGAAGCTATCAACAAAATTATTTGAGAATTAGTAATTTGTCTATCTGTGACGTTTGCTCTTTCCAATGAAAATTTTGGATTTATATTTTGGGGAAAATATAATTTTGAAAGAGTTTTATATATCTTTTCTAGCAAAAGCAGATTTGTTTATAAAATGAATCGGAAAAATATTTACTTTGTCATCTTTATTATCAATGTGAGAGATATTTTTATCAAAACACCAGTTTTGAGTTGACTTTGTTTTGCTACTGTAAGAAGAACAAAAACAATCCTCACTAAATTCGTTAAAGTAAAAAAAAAAATCATTCCCATACCGTGATTTGAAATCGTAACTGACTGATTCGTTGGCTGGTCTTAGAGCTAAAGTGACAAATCTTATGTATTTACAATATCTATCTGATGGATACGCAAAGACTTATTTCACTCTAATAAATACATTCATACTAAAAAAAATACTCATTTTTATTAATTTTTCATTTGTTATAAATACCATAAAAAAGTTGTGGTAATCATCTTCAGTAGAAGTAGGAGTTTGCCCCTGCAGCAGCCAGGCTTGAATTATATGCATCTCTTATTGATGTTACAACAATCATTTCATTTCCATCTATGATTATTTTGCTACTGTCAACTTGATGCTATTTTTCCGCAAAATTTAGTTAATACTGTTACTGATGTTACTATAGGGTAATAAGATTCCCGCATAAAGTCAAGTGGAGATGGCCAGATTGTTTTGTCTCAATCTTTCAAATGTGGAAGGCCTGTACAGAAAATCAGCATCAGAAATCCTGATTTTTATCTGACTTGAACCCGATCTCTGGTAACGGTGCGGAATATTCAATCATTTTAGCGTCTAGGCAAGACAGATACTTACTAAGCTTGGCTTAGCTTGACACAAGTCCGGGGATGCACTGTACCCAATGAGGATCGAACTCACCAATGGTCTGCTTGGCTACTCAACTATCAGTCCACCTACGTTACTAATGTTATCGTGAAGTATTTGTACTTTTTGATTTTCTAGTCCTTCATTTCTTCACAGAAATTCATTAACTGCACGAGAAGTTAATCTTATAAATGATCTCACCATTTTCATACACTTCTATGCCAGAAGTCTTAATCCATGAGCTAGAGTTTTTTTTTTAATTTCCGTTTGTGCACGCGTGTGGGTCGGTGCGCGTGTAACATGTCATGAAAAACGAGTAAGAAGGTGTGGCCAATCGGTTTAAAAAATGAACGATCAGAATTCTCACATAAATTCTATATACTTTGAATAAAAATCAAGTGCCGCCACTTATTTTTGTTTCATCTCTCAAGTCAGCAGCTGTCATTGTAAAAGTAATTATATTAATATTAATAATACTTTAAAGTAATAATTAAAAGAATTTTTATACGTTTGGATTCATGCCTCACAGTGAATTTTCACCCAATGTTGGCAAGTAAGTATCCATATATATATATATATATATATATATATACTTGCCTATTCGAATATATTTCCCTGTGTCCATTTTGTGTGATTGTGTGCATGTCTATTGTGCTTGTGTGTGAATGTCGAAAGATCATACAACAGCAGCTGTCACTGTATTTGAGAAATATATATTAGTGTAATGCTTTGAATGTGTTTCCGTTTGAATGACTCTGTGTATGTGTGTGTGTTCGACTTCAATCTAGCCTGGTCTGATCGGATGAGATGGTCCAGCCTTCGACTTGCAAATATCGGGTCAATCCCTATAGTTTGAGAAAACGGATCAATAACATTATAGTTGATCTAGTCTCAGCTAAACGGAGATTCGTTTAAGACCGGCAAAATCTGCAAGTTGAAATCGATTCGACTCAAAATACTCGAAGCAAAAAAAGAAAAAAAAAATCTGAATCAAAACTATGAATAAAGAATGAAAAATATCCTGCTGAGACCGGATGGTCTTACGAGGGCGCACATACATGTATATCAATAGATAGATAAATAGACAGATAGATAGTGTGTGTGTGTGTGTGTGTGTGTGTGTGTGTGTGTGTGTGTGCTGTGTATGCATGTGTGAGCACGCGTGTACGCATACACTAGCATGTGTGTGTTCCTTATCAATTGGTTTATATCATTCATATGGTCCATGATTTTGGGTCGAAGTATATGTGTCTTTAAATATACATCTGTGCAATTGTTACTTTAACCGTATCCTGTTTTGACAGATGCGTGGTCTATCTCATTTATAAGTCGATGTATTTGGGCACTAACGTATATGTTTCACTTTTCGCTATCTACGTACATATGAATTTGTATAAGACAATTTTAAAATGCACATATATTTGTTTGTTAATCTGCATTTTATATGAAGAACTGCGAGTCCATCAGTGTGTTTGCGTTTGATTATGAAGGTACTTGTGTGTGTGTATGTATGTATTTTAAATTTTTGTTTGGTGGAACATTTAATGTGAGTGTTTGAGCACGTTTCAATGTGTGTGTATATATCTATGTATGTGCTCAGGCAGCCGTGACGGAACGTGTATAAGGGCTTAGTAATGTATTTATACAAATCTGAGTTGATTATTTTTTTTCTTTTTCTCCTTTCTTTATAAATAGCGGCTTCATCGTATAAGTTTTCCATATACTTTATGTATTTATTCATGTATCTATTTATTCATTGCTTTTAAATAAAAGAAAAAATTTAAACTTTAATCCGGTCAAATATGCGGAACTATATTCACTTGAGAATGAAATCTTAGACCGAACAAAAATAGTCCAAGTTCGCTCCTTACATAAACAGGCCCTTGAGCTGATACACGCACATATGTCAACCGTAGACAGCGCGCCTGCACACACACACACACACACACACACACACACATACAAACACACACACGAAGAATGAGACAGAAAGAAAGAAAGAGGAATATTTTCACATGAAATGCATAGTTTATATCTATCTATTGTAAAAGTTGTTATTTTTTAACCTTTGCCAGACCATTTGGAGAGAGGATGGTGGATTCTAGTAAGCTTTGATTATCATCCAATAGTGTTTTGTATAACGATCCTAACCGAATCAATGGCAGGAATGGAACCTAAAACTTGGACCATCAAAACAATGTTTCCAAATTGTGTCACTAATAATGTGATATACCTCAGTCTCTTCATACCAAAAGTCAGCATATTCCGTAATCTTTCATCCAGGAATTGGAGTTGTTTTTCAAAACATTCAAAAAGTTGGTTTTTAAAATTTTGGTATTTTCCAGTAATTATCCATCCAAATACTGACCGGATAATCGGGGCTTGATTTGGTCGAATCTAGGAAAAAAACAGCTTTTCCTATTCGTCAGAGCTGTAAATATTCCTGGAAACATTCAGATCTACACTGATTTTTCTGGCTGCCTGTAATAAAATTATCACGACAGCTTTCTGATGTTTAACATCAAAACCTTTCTCTTTAGTGAAAGCTTCTGATGATGGTAAAAAGACCAAGACCTTTAGAACATAAGTGTGATTAATGATTCATTGTCAGATTAATCTATTAGAATGCATATTTATTGTATTCCAAAAACATATCTTTTCTAATATCAATGATTTTGTTTACATCATCATCATCATTATTATTATTATTAATATTATTGAATTAATATACTTTTCAGCACACGATTTTAAAAATATATTATCTATCTGACTGTGAACAAAAGGTTGATTTGAAAAGAGTTACTAAATGGATTTCAAAATTCTTTTTTATAACAAATGTATTCTATTAAATAATATGTGTGCATGAATATATGAGAGGGAATAAGAAGTGTTTTTGAATGTTCAAAAGAAGATTTTCGTTTCTATTGAAATCAAATTCAGGGATCGGTATTCAAAGGCTTGCTTCAGCGATTTTTCACGCACACACACACACATATATATAACTTTCTTGACCATTTATATCATACATGCATACAAAAATTATTATATATATATATATATATATATATATATATATATATATATATATATATATATATATATATATATATATATATATCAGGAGTTAGCCTGTCTTTTCTTCCTTTCAGCACCGTGCTTCGATTGGCATTACCTCTGGATCTTTTCCAATGACATTCTGAGTGATAACAGAAAAATGAAATGAATTTTCCAATCGAAATCCGATTTTCAGAGAAGGCTTCAGCAATACAGACATGTTATAATTACTGAGTAGCAGAGAATATGTGAAACACTATTTGATGTTTTTATTTATTACGCTAAGAGCATAACAATTATACAGTATGATATAGTATCTCCACGTATACTAATTTACAAAAAATTGTGCTTATACATAATATATATATATATATATATATATATATATATATATATATATATATATATATATATATATATATATACGCAATTCATATATATGTACGCATATTACATATGTATACAATATATATATATATATATATATATATATATATATATATATATATGTTTTCATATACATCAAAGAATATTTACTAATAATTGTATCTGGGTGAGTATTGAAAGTATTATGTTGACATAAGCAAAGTGTTATGGGCGTGTCCCTTTGAATGTGTCGCTTCCTGTATGTGTGTGCATGTTCGCGTACATTTGAAAAAAAAATGACCTAGTAGCATGTTTCACAATATGTAGCATAAGATAGAGAGACTATATAAAACATTCGTAAAATATATATTTATATATATGTATATAAGTTGTATGTATATAAGTATTCCTTGTGCTAATAAATGATTTAAAATTATGTCTGAATTGAATAACAAAATGTAAATCGGGTATTTTCCTCTTGCTGATATTTACAAAAATTAATATAATAACAAAAATATCAATTTGTGAATATCTAAAGATATAACCAAATGCAGAACAAAGTTTAATGCGGGAAATGAGAGCAGAAAGATTGTGTAGCACCGAACTTTCAATATTATAGATATATTCGTGTGTGGTTAGCATTAAAAAATAACATTTGCCAAATATCCTATTTAAATCACTTTCAAAAATACTTACATAGACGCGAGTGCTCTGACAAGTTAATGCGTGCGTATATCTAATGCATACATATATATCTGTATAAGCAAATAAACACCAAAACCCACATCCACCCACACTCATACGCACACATATACTGTACATACATACACACAAACACACACACACACATATATATATATATATATATATATATATATATATATATATATATATATATATATATATATATATATATATATATACGCATGTACATAGTTATTTTGATCAATCAAAAATATTGAAAAGGAAACATCTAAAAAAATGCTGTCAACAATTATTTTGATTAATCTTCATCCAATAACAATTCTCTCTTTCTCCAGTGTCTTCATCTTCATAGATTCTCTCAAAAACATACGGGCAAACATAGTGTCTCTTAAATATGAAATGAAAAATATTTTTTTTAAAAAGGGATGTTTAAAATACTAGCAAAAATAACTAAATTAAAAAATATGAGGTACAAAAAATGTTTATTTTAGCCAAAGGTAAAAGCAATTATTAAATTGAGAAATTACTTTTTGGCAACTTCCTTTTTTTAAAACTAAGGTACCAGAAACTTCTTGCTTCCTGATATTCATTAATTAGGTGTACGTAGTTTAAATGAGAAACAAAAGGTAAAATCATAACAAACGGAGGGGAGGATCCAGGATTTTAGTGAGGCTAAATGGTGGATCTTGAGAAGTTAAAAAAAATATATAAATAAATAAACATAGTATATGAAAAACTAAAATAAAATGATTAATCTTTGTTTTTAAGGTTAATTCATTATCATTTGGAATTTTTGGGGCTTTTTTTTAATTGCTTTATCTAAATAATTGAAATTTTTTTTTAAATGAACTTTGCCTTAGCAAGAGAATGGGGTCCGGATCCCTGGGGCCCCTCGATCCACTCCTTAAACGTTATTGGTACGAGTGCAAATAGAAAAACACATTCTTTCTGTCGAGCAGACTATTTCACAAGAGAAATAATTAGGAGAGTACTTTGACGTTCATAGATAAATAATTTTAAATTCTGTTAGTGTGGAACTATGTATTATCTGGTTGCCAAAGAATACTTTCCTTAAAGTATCTGCAAGGTTTTCTTTTATGAACGAGGCTATTTAAATACGAAATGAATTGTATATAATCAAATAGATTTAATTGCAATTACATATCGAAAGCAGACAATTGTAAACTACTGTTGAAATATTATTTTTCTTTATATTCCAATCACCAAAGAGTCACAAAAGCATATTTGTTTTATCATTTATCAATTTGTTCATTCAGTCATTTATTTACTTGTGAGGTTGAGGGATTCTTAGCTAAGTTGGATCTTTTCCAGTTTTATATCCATCAACTCAAAACTCTTTCAGATCATCCTTTTCACAGATATTTTTTTTTATCAAAATTGATTTTTTTTTCAAATAAATAAATTGATAATGAACGATGATAGTGACGGTCATCCAACAATTTGTTAAGACACTGGGAACAACCAACCCGAATAGTTTTCAGAGAATTGTATTGCAAACAGAAATACAAACAATACAAATCATAATTGAAAAATGAACTGTGCATATCAAAAGGTGATTTGATTTCTAACCCCCAAAAAATTTTTTGGAGAGGTATGCAATTATTATAATAATAAAAACAACAATGTTCAGATCTTGTAATAAGTTAAATAGATTGTATTTAGTTGTGTATCCAATCAGCGTTAAAGTTTCCACTTATATAAATTAATTATGCCGCTAATGATCAAAGTTAAGCATGTCCAAATAACGATTCTTCCTTCTTGATAATATCCAAAAATCTCTCGTTTTAGTTCTGTCTGGGATGATCATAATCAATTCATTTCTATTTCAAATGAATTATTTTCCAATATAAATATTAATTGCATTTATTTTGATTTGAGGTTTATTATGCTTGATAACAATGATATATATGTTCAATGTTACTCTAATAATCAGGAAGATTACAAGAAAGTGGAAACCTGCGAGAGCTATGGTTTTAGTTCGAAGAGATCAGGAAGAAGAATTCAAACAACATTTTGCCTGCTTAATGTAAAACAAAAAATATATATTTTTAATAATTGAAAAAAATGGATTTCAATTATTTGCTTTCATATCAGCAACTATTTTTTCACGCTCAAAAATATAAAATGAAATCTTATTTTTATTCTGAACAGGATTGCTAATGGCTTGTAGATTTTCATGTGGTGTTTTTATCGGATGATGATGATGATGATGATGATGATGATGATGATGATGATGATGATTGAAAATGACTTTTATCATTCGACCGAATTTATTATGTAAAATGTTAAGACAAAGACAAAAATCAACTTGGATTACTAATTTTCAACTAGCTTCATATTGTCGATTCTAGTTTTCCAAAACATCTAATAACATTCTCAGTAAGTTTAAAGAGAGAAAATGAAATATCCACAGTGACGAATCAGAATAATCGAATCGACACAAAACGTAAAAAGCTTTGAAACTACGGTTTTCCATCTCGACAAATTGACTGACGACAAAATAGTTTTGAGTTAACAGAATACATCTGCTATATCATATAATTAAAACAATCTCCGGCGAGACAGTTTTTATACAGTTGATAAATTTTCTCGGTTATTATAAAGGATTTTTTATTCGTTTTATCATGTTGTCAGGAATGATAAGGTTTATA
The DNA here is from genome assembly GCA_963457665.1 of Thysanoteuthis rhombus. Taxonomy (NCBI): domain Eukaryota; kingdom Metazoa; phylum Mollusca; class Cephalopoda; order Oegopsida; family Thysanoteuthidae; genus Thysanoteuthis; species Thysanoteuthis major. The sequence goes on from OY735203.1 coordinate 32,338,035, forward strand.
ATCAATATGAAACTTGTTATTTTCTATTCGTCTACATCTGAAAAAAATTCGCTGGGGAACAACTCGCCTGACTTCCCAATTCCGGCTTTCTTGATATTGTTCACCCCTGTTCAGTCTTTTCTTAGTCTGAAGAAGTATTTTTAGTCATTCAGTGAAATTGATTCTTCCATTGCTTGCTTCTTTTCTTTTTTGAATCGCCATCATTATTATCATTGTTTACTATTTATTGAAATTATGCAGATATTTTTTTGTTTTTGTTTTGGGGATTATTATCATTTTTTTCTTTTTAGCTTTTATCAAAAAAAATCAGGAAACAAGAAAATATTATTTCTTGATTATGAGAAAGGGGATTGCGATGATCCAACGCACCTGTGGATGACATATCCCGTTTGTAAGTGAGTAATTATTTGGCGCACATCTCTGCAAACCATATCAAGGACCCCATTCCTTTAGGAACGAAATGACAATCATATCAAAAATACACGAACACTCACGCTCTCATGCACACACGCATTCATTGAAGGGCGCACTCGCGAGCACGCACACAGAGGGGTACAATTATATGGTATTAGGATATATATATATATATATATATATATATATATATATATATATATATATATATATATATGTGCGTGTGTGTGTGTGTGTGTAGATAGATTGTTATATATATAGATTGGGGTCGGGAGGTGCATGCGCGTGCCTGCATCAACGTACACATATCTTTTCGATTGAAAACACAATTCATTTAAACTTATTTATATCCTTATAAGCAAATGCATAAATTCCTAAAATGCAAATGTGAATTTGGAATTTAATATTTAAATCTAGATAGATAGATAGATTGATAGATAGATTGATATATAGATAGATAGATAGGTAAAAACTGGCACGTTATTCTTTAATTTTAAAGTAGAAAAATGAGCAAATACAATGATAGATGCATGTATCTGTACATTCATATCTGAACAGACTAACAGATACATTGATAAATATGTGCATATATGCATTGTTAGTTAGATATATTGGCTACTTGTTTTGAGCACATTGATATTTAGTAAGCTTGTTTACTTATTACAACTCAAAGCCGAATTCGAGGAAATATGAATAAGAAAATTGTGTCGCTACAATCTTCCAAGTGGGTGGGTCTGTTTGCATTGAATATAAGCATTCGAAATATTAGCTATTACCAAGGTTCGAACACCGACCTCTAACTTTCGCGAGAAAAACACAATTATTCAACCCACCAAATAGACTTCGTTTCAGCATATTTATGACTGCGAATATATATCACATAATAATGTCTTGATTTAAATATAATCCTGAATGGAATACATTTATCAAACTCAGCATATGAAGTTCTATAAATGCACACTTTTCTGTAGAGATAAAAAACGTTTTTTTTTATTATTTCGTTTATAGAGTAGCAGAAAGAAAATGTTTCTAAGATATGATTTTGATTATTTTTATAAAATCATACAAACGTGAATTTTACATAGCAGAAAATATCGATTAACATCTCCGAAATTACATCCTTGATTACATGCATTGTATGCATCTATGTACCTATGCGTGTACCTTTATTAAATCGTATTTGAAATTCATTTCGATGTATACAGTATTTAAGTCATAAGGGTGCATAATGTAATTCTTTCCACAAGACTTGAATCTATCTTCCTTGGAGTCAAAATGCGTTAGCCCTTTTTCTAAATGTGCCCTGCGCATTCTTTCGGGAGTGTATGCGTGTGTGTGTGTGTATGTGTGTGTGTGTGTGTGTGTGTGTGTGTGTGTGTGTGTGTGTGAGTGTTTGTGCGTTCACAAATGATACTATACGTGTGAGCGCGCGCGTACGCGGGCGTGACTCATTTGTCATTTTTGAACACATCAGATTTTGATGAGAGGGTTAGATGCACGCACGCGCAGGCCTCGCGTAGTAAGCGGAACGCACACACGGACACAAACCCAGCGCGCACACATCTTCTAAAACACGCCTTGATCTGCCAACTAATTCGGCCTCTAATTTTCTCTATTTTCATGAGTTAGATTACAAAATAAATCATATGTTTTCAGAGGCTGATTAATTAAAATATTAGATAGATAGAATGACAAGAGAAAAGGTACGCGGGCTTTTGCTTGTCTACCACACGTACACATATAAAAATATATATATATATATACACGCAATGTTGGAAAGGGGTTTCGGAAACTACATATCAGTAAAGCTTGGTTAGGGAAACTAGGTACATCTCCTTTAATAGGTATTAAATATACAGAAAAATGGAAATTTAAAAGAAAATATAACCTGTACCACTCATTTCCGCCCCTCTCAGTATGTGTGCGTATGCGTGACATAAAAAAACAAACAAGACTGAATTTATTACCAGTGTATAACAACTCATCCACCTTTATGAATTCGCCTGTTATATACACACAAGAACATGCGTATAAATGTGTATAAAAGTTCTCGAGCTAACTAACGTTTAACTACAATGTTATGGACAAAAACAAAAGGTCTTGTGGGGTAGCTAGTTAGATGTTTCCTAGGCTAATGTACACTAATGTGTTTTGAATTTATGTCATCATTTAATATCTTTTTATCATGTTTGAGGAGTTGAGAAGAAAAATTCCTTGGTTCTCAAGCCCAACGACATCAGTGAACGAGCTTCAAGTTAGTGTGAGATTCATAAGCACGACATATGTTTTAAATTATAGGTCGAGTGCACCTGTAAAAATGTATTATACGTGCTAATGTAGACGTCATAAGAGTGTTTTGTCATGGTTCGTTTCATTAATGGATTCGAATGTTTGCCCTACTACACCGACTAAAACTATAGCAAATTCATCACAAAACTCTTTTAGTGGATTGTTTTCTTGTAAAATCCTACAATGATTAGCCTCTTATTAATGTAACCGGTATAGGTGGATATAGAACAATATATATATATATATATATATATATATATATATATATATATATATATACATATATGAGAGGACATATGGAAGACACCACATAAACAGAAGTGAGTGTAGAAAATGTATTTATTTCATTTTCTAAATATTTTTTTAATTATTCCAGACATCACACCTATCTCTTTCTCTCTCTCTATATATATATATTTATATCTATATATATATATATATATATATATATTATTTATATGTGTATATTCATACACATACATATAAAATGTACATTTATATTATATATATATATATATATATATATATATATTCTCATACATCATAAGCTGCCTACACGCATTATAATAATTTCTAACAACACTTAAAACAATTTATGACATGCGCCGACATGTAAATGGCTTTCATGACTATTAGACGATGCAATGAATCAAGTATATTCATATATTTATATGTATGTAATGCATACTCTCAGATATATATGTATTAATGTATCTTTTGTTTATGCATGCAGAGTGTTCCCAGAATAATGAAATATAAATATTATAACTAGTGACAGTCTAAATATCATAAATGAAGTATAGATAATATAACAAACTTCAACTAACGTATGTCTTTGATTCTGCAATAATTGTCTTCGACTGAAATAAATACAAAGAATATGTAAATTTGATGAGCTTATGACTCTGATCGCTCTTTTTATTGAATATTTACAACACTCAAAATAAAATGCCATTTAAAGATATAATCACCATTCTTCTTCATTCAATGTATCTGAATTTGATTAATTTTTACATAATACAATAGATTTCATAAAACAAGCTAACTGTGAGTAATATTGTGTACGGCCACACTCATGTTATTTTGTAATGTCAAATTATTCAAGTTTTCCCAAGGTTTAATCTGAAGATTATATATATATATATATATATATATATATATATATATATATATATATATATATACATATATATATATGTGTGTGTGTGAGTGTGTGTGTGTAATGTATTGATATAAAACAGACATCAATGTAACTAATCTGTGTTTATCTCTGTATTGTTTACGTATATATCAATATTTTTTTTCATTTTCTCCGGTTCTTATCTATTTGTTGAAATCCGCTTTCTGCTTCTCTTTTTTATTTATTATTATTGTTAATAATATTATTATCATTATTGTTGATAATATTATTATTATTAGCAATAATAATAATAATAATAATAATAATAATAATAATAATAATAATAATAATAATAATAATTTTCACATTCACGTCAAATGACTGGTTTTCACTAGAGACCGTGTGACAGTTAATCTCCTCATACCTCAAGTACCTTTCTCAGTATTCTTGCAGACGCCAGAAGCGCCGTGGTATGTACCGACTCAATTATTCTCCGAATTTGTAATTCATTCAATATCGGTTCTAATGTTTTGGCATGGATCCAAATGCGCCAACTATTATGGGAACGACCCTAAAACTTTCTATACCAAAGTTTACTTAATGTTAATGGTTTTCCAGCGTTATGATAGTCATCTGTATTTTATCAGGTTCATATTAAAAATCATTTTATAGCCAAAAATGTTTCAATTGTTTCTGTTGTCGTTTCAAAATCCATGCACCTTCTTTTATTTTTATTTTGCCTAAATGCTACAACAATTTGAACGTTCAATTTTGTAAATATCTCACATGATTTTACAAAAAACCCAAATAGATTAAGAAATATTGTCATGCATCAACATAGATATATATTCAATTGAATTGATTGATACCTACATTCATACAAACACACACACTTACACACACATATATATAAATATATATATATATATTTATTTATATATATATATTTGATACTCTCATTCAAAAATATGTTCCCCCAAAAAAACGTTGTCAGCCATTCATCAAATATATAGACAAATCCTGTTCTTATGATTCTTATAAAAACACAATTCGTTCAACTACACATCCATATAATTTGTCGATTATTTAAATATTGTCACGTTGATTAGAAAATCATTAATTTTAAACCAGTGAACTCTCGTGATGATTTTTATTTTCAAAAATATTTTTCTTGCATCTATGAATTTAGAATTTTTAAGATTTTTCCTGCGACAGTTTTTTCGTCTAGTTGTAACAGAATTTTCGCTCCTTGCAATTTCTAGTTTTAAATTACAGCTATTTTTCTTCGATTTCAGGAAAATGTTGATTTGAATGAAAAATCGAAATATCACAATACAATTTTTACTTATGGTTTACGTGCATGATAAAAACTGTAAATAACAAAATAACAGCAACAACGACAACAACAACAATGATAATAATAATAATAATAATGATAATAATGATAATAATAATAATAATAATAATAATAATAATAATAATAATAATAATAATAGGTACAGAATGAAATCGTACAAAAAGATAACAAAAGTTAATATCCAATGAGCTGTTCAGTGAAATAAAAACAAATTTTACCTCTTTCCTTTTAGAGTCAACATCTTTTGCCCGTTTTTTTTTTCAACTATTATTTTTACTATTGTTATGATTATTATCATCATCATCATTATTATTATCATCAATAATAATAATGATAATAATAATAATAATAATAATGATGATGATAATGACCATAATAATAGTAGCATGGTATTATTGTTATTTGAATGATATTTCGCTTTTAATGTGACATTGCTTGCGAAAAATTTCAGTTAATTGTTAAAGAGTATTTGTATTTTGTTTCGAATGTAAAATTGCTTTTAAAAATAACATTTGCAAAAGAAAAAAGTTCTCCATGCCTGAAAAAGAATTTTATGTGTGTATGTATGTATGTATGTATGTATGTATGTATGTATTAGAAGAAGAAGAAGAAGAAGAAGAATCAGAAGAATCATAAGAAGAAGAAGGGCTGACAATCAAATGACAATTAATGAATAATCCATTCTAAAAAAAAACTCAAATAAAACAGATCTTTACCTGCCGTATCGCTGGCCTTTTCCGATAAGTCAGTGCTGTCCGTAGAGGAAGTGTCCACCCAAGGATGCCAAACTCTGGTTTTGATGCACGTCGACGTGCCTGTAAATTTGGTGGGATCAAGAATATCAGCCACCGAGAAAGAAGTTGTTTGGCTTCGTTGTTGTTGTTGTTGTTGTTGTTGTTGCTGTTGACTAGAATTGTTGTTGTTGTTGTTACTGTTGTTATCGGTATTGTTTGAAAGATTTGTGGCTCCAAGAGCTGGTGGTGAAGATCTCGGAGTGTTAGGGTTTGGTATACTCGTTGGCGTCGTCGAAGACGGAGATGTCCGAACTATGGAACATAATTGCTGTTGTTGTAGGTGTTGTATTTGTTGTAGGTGGTGATGATGGAGATGTTGATGGTGGTGTTGTGTTGGTGACATTGGTGGAGATGTTGGAGACGACGGCGACTTGTTGTCCGTCTCTTCGTCGTAATTGTTTGACGAGTCGTTGCAATTGTTAAGTTCGTGTTGTTGTTGTTGTTGTTGTTGTTGCAAACGGCTGGTAGCGTGATGGAGAGTGAACCTGCGCCGGATGTGACCGTGTGAGGCTGAAGACGCGAGCTGAGTTGTCGGGTTAGGATGAAGGGATGAATGGAGGTGCGCTGCCGACGGAGCAGGAGAAGTCGCTGCTGAAGAAGTAGAGCAAGGTGCTGTGGAAGTGATAGCAGAAGTTGTCGTTGGGGAAGATGAAGAAGTGGAAGCAGCCGACGAAGGAGATGAGGATGCCGACGAAGGCGAAGAAGATGAAGTCGTCGATGACGTTGTTGGCAATGGCAGAACGGCCAACGAAAGAGGCAGTTGTAGAGAAGAAACTTGCATGGGTGTCGACGTCACTGCTGCCGTCATAGTCGAAGGAGACGATGAAGATGACAATGATGACGACAATGGAGAATTGGAAGACGAGCCCGCAGCCGTAACCATAGACATAGGACTGTTCTCTCGTAAATTCGAACAGTACGTGGACGATGAGCCCGCTGCTGGAGAAGTATCTTGGAAATTGTGAGGGTTGTGGAGATGATTCTGCTGCTGCTGCTGGAGATTTAAGAGATGCTGCTGTTGTTGCGATGACGTAGGGGGCGGAGGAAGAGGTAGATCACCTCCTCCTCCTCCTCCTCCTCCCCCTCCAGATCCGTGATGATGGTGATGGCGGTGACGGTGACGATGGAGGTGGCCATGGTGACCCTGGGGGCCGGAGCTCGTATTGCTGCCACTGCTACCACTGACAGAGGGTCTACCGTTTTCTCCTGCCCCTCTATTGTTAGTTCCTAAGATAACAACCCCAGAAGGGCTGCTACTACCCGCCAGTCGACTGTTGTTGTTGTTGTTGTTGTTGTTGACGGGTACCGAGGAAAGATTACAATTACCACTCTCTTCAGATTCACCATCTGAGTGAATACCACTGTAAACCGATCGCACAGGACTCGGACTAGAATTGTCATCGAGATTCATTTCGGTATTTTCCATGGTGAATAAATCTCTGGTTATTTGACGTAAATGATGATATGAATCAATGCAAATGTATCTATAGATTTGTACAAATATGCGTGAGAAAAAAGAACTGTTTGATGTGAGTATGCGTGAGTCTATGCACAAATATTTCTTTGGTAGTGTGTACAGTTTGTTTGTTTTTTTTTTAATGAATATTATGTATTTGGTTTGAGCTCAATTAAATGTAAATGTACAGATCCAGTGCGTGTAGATATGTTGATAAAATCCTTTTTGTGAGATTCCAGATTTTTTTTTTTTATCACATGTTTTTTAGGCTGTTCAAGAAAAACTTGTCAAAAGTCATCGAAAGTTTTTCCTTTTAAAAAATTGAAAACGAACTTCGCATCCTATTTGAAAACTTGTGTATATAAACAAATATATAATGGAAAAAAATACTCAGTCGTTTAAAAAACAATTTTTGAATATTTTTGGTGAGGGGTTTGTTTTCTTTTTCTAATATTCTTTCGGTCGATTAACTATAATTTTTTCTCTTCCCATTCTTTCATACTTTCTTTTCAATTAAACTGTTAAATTTGTGTAAAACGTATCCACATGTATAGATATATTTTTCTGTGGGTATATATTCAGCCAAAAGATTAATAGTTGTTTCGCAATCAAATGAAACGTATATTTGTTGAATAACTCGCGATTTTCAGCTTTCTCTGAGATGTTCAGGTACTCGTGTGAATCCGAGAAAATATAAGTGCCCTGACTTGTGCATCAAATCAGCCGTGTAGTTTTGGGTCCGCCTCTTTTATGAAATTGAAAAGAAAGCATCAGGGAAAAAGACAGCGACGGTAGTGACATCCCAATTGTTGTCGATGGTACGAGGCGTTCCGTAATCTTTTCTGGTAAACCAAATTGTTTTCTTTTAACCGATCTTGTGTTTTTTCTTGAATTGAATAATAGCCATCGAAATCTGCGACCATGATTTTGATGTACTCGTTTATGGTTGTCTTTTTTTCCAAGAATGAAAGAAGAAAGACGACTATAAAAATGAAGTACAACCAGGTTCTTCACTATTCAAAACAAAGTAAGGGTATTTATTTCTCTCGTATTTGAAGAAAAAGACAAAAAAATTAATAGGAGTTAGCCGGAGTTTTATGATGTATATTTTTTAAATTTCTTGTTCATTTTTTTAATATTTTTTTTTTCAATCTAACGACCAACCACTTTTTTGGTCTGTTGATTTATTAGGTTTTGAGATGCGTACGTTTTCTATTTGTTTATTTTTACGTAGAATTTCCTTTCTTTTTTTCTCGCTCTTAAACAAGACATAGTCGTTGCGATTCGCAAGCCGTCGAAGATTGCTTTTGATTACATTACGAGGAAGGATATCTGTTGTTGCTCTAGCGCTATGACATAAAACTTGTGTGCCGAACAAACTTGAATAAAACGTACAAGGAAGACTGTGATAACGAGAGATTATAGAGTGAAAAATTGATACGCACTCACGCACCCACACGAATGGGTTTCTTTGTCGACATCGACGAAGACGACGACGCCCGACAAGGATGAAAATCTGAAAACCGAATGAAATGAATATGGGAAGGGAAAATTAGAAGGAAGTAGAAGATGAAGAGTAAATATAAGATGATTGAGGTGGTGGCAGTAGCCATGATGGCAAATCTCGTTGGTAGGTGGAGTAAAATTCTTGAGCAGGAGAGAGGAGGAGAGAGAGAAGGAAAAGTGGGAGTGGTGCCGAGTAAAACAAGGCGTGAGTGGGAGGGAAGTAAGTAGGCTTCTGGTGGTGAAATTCTTTAATATTTATCGCAAGGGGAAGAGAATTAGAAAATAATCAAGAATAATTCAGGTGTAGATAAACGCAGAGAAATATCTTAAAGTGCTTCAGATGAAAGGTTCACAGAATCTGCTGTCCTGTGTCGCATCTTACCAAAAATTAAATCATGTAAATTAGTTATGTTTTAACTAAATACACACTACCAGTTTATTGAAATGTTTTTGTTTTTTCTTTCTTTGTTTGTTGTTGTTTATGATTTTAAAAAGTAGTGGTTATTGTTTTTAAATGAAATCGTAGCAGTTGAATTTTTAGGGAAAAGTGAAACCCTATCTCTATTTTGTAATAGTGGCTTTAATCATTACAGTGTGGCGATAGTATTGGTAATTATAGCAATAGTAAAATGTTGAGTATTGGAAAAAATAATGAAAAAGAAGGAAAACATGAAAACCCAAATAAGTGATTAAGGACAGCTTGTATATAAGGGGTAGATCAGAGTAGGCCCAATCAATAGATTCTCTAAAGGGATGTAAAAAAAATGAATTAAAACTTAACATTTATCAGGCTTTTCATCAAAATCATTTTGGGTGCACAATTCTCCAATTATTTTTCTCCCTCCTTCTTTTGTCACGATTACGATATATTTATAGAGATGTAGCTTAGACGAAATATTTAAACAGACTGTTTAAATCATAAATAAACATAATAAATAAGAGACAGCCCAGTTCAAATTACGGCGTCAATACTCATTGATTATTGTTTGTTGTTCAAATAGTTGCGGTTATGTTTACAGATATCCTTCTTTCATACGAATTATTCGTTATCTTCACCACAACCAAGCATAAAATCATTGAATTCGTTTAGCTATCTAAAAGAAAACATAGTTACCAGCTTGATAGCTTGGCCCTCAAAGATAAGTATTTTGTGTTCGAAAGAAAAACATGGTTAAATTCGAATAACCAGTTTTTTCTTCACCAGTTAAGCGTATGATAACAAACCTCACCATCCTGGCACCGATTAGTAAAAACAATTACTTGTATTTGTTTCCTAGATACCGAATATTTTACAAACATTACAGGAGTGGTTTAGCAGAAACCAAGGTCCAGTGATTTAGCTTTATTAGATACCGTCGGCCAAAAAGTGTCACCAAACGTGTCAACATAGGTTTCTTCAGTTTTCGAGTTGGTCTGAATGGCTGGTTATGTATATATGTATGTATGTATGTATGTATGTATGTATGTATGTATGTATCAGTGTACAAACCGCGCAAATGATGGTAGGGAAACAGAAAATTTAAACATTTGCTCTTTAATTGAAAAAAAAAATTAAAAAAGAATGAAGAAAACTTTTTTTGGTTTTTGTTTTTAGTGGGATGGGGTTTCAATTTGCAATGTAGGTTTGTGATGATTGACCCCGGCAGCATTCACACTTGTTTTTGAAAATTCAGATATTTTTAGTGATCACTGCATAACAAAAGGAGGAAGAAATAACTTATTCGTTGATCACCCCTTTTACCAAATGTTTGATTGGTCACTAACCACTCCCAACTAACACAGCGTGCTCCTAAAAGACATTGATCACCTGACAATTCCAATTGCGTGACTAATCAGGCCAGTTTTAATCAATTCTTTTTTTTTAAATGAAAGTGAGTAAATATGGATTTTCATACTTACTCGGTTCTAAAGTACATGTTATTAGTTTGAAATATTTCACATTTGAAGAGGACAAGACAAGAGGAAAAAGTATAGGTACTTAGTTGATAATGGGAGTTTCCTTTTTTTCAGTTAAAGTATGTAACTGGGAATCTCACCTATCCGGTTTGATTTTACATTGTTTGGATTAACAAAAATGATTCTCTTATATTCATTTAACCTACTTGTAAGTTAAAGACTCCAAAAAAAGGAATATTTTTGTGTTTCTCCCCCTCCCTGTTGTGTAATCAGGCTAACGCACCCGAAACTCGGGCATTAACCAACGCATATATTCGTGTATAATACGCACTTGATTATGTACAATGAAATCCTAGAAAAATATCTCTGATGTATGACACGCACTGACTTTTGTAACAGCTAAATTTAACCTTTGTTCTACTTTCCACCCGATTCGTATCAACTAAAAATTAGATTTTACATAATTTACATAACATTTTGAAAGACAAGCTTTATATACATACAATTATCATTGCCATAGAGAAATGTAACATTGTGATAGTGATTTAAACTCTTTGTTACCCATTTCCAGTTAGTATTGGCAATAGATATTACTTACGTCTAGAATATGGCCACGCACTTGATCAGGAAGAAAGTATAACATTTAATTCTCGTGTATAATGCGCACCCCAGTTTTTTTTTTATTTTGTTCAAAAATCTTGAAAAAATACATATCATAGTGGAATGAATAAGATAAATTGACCTCATGATAATACAAGTACAAGAATGACCGTCGAAAACCGAAAATCAGCGAAGTTTCGATTCATTGCATATACCAAACTCAAATGCATACTAACAACTGTTCCATGAAAAATGCTCTCATGATAAAAGCTCACACGAAAATTACCCACTGAGAGAAAGCTCAAGGTCATAAATACGCAAAGGAAAAAAGCCCACACGGAAAGGAGCGCATGCGGGAAAAATCCACACGGAAAAAGGCCCTCACAGATTAAACAGAATTATATTCCATTTGAATATAAGGAAACGAAACACTTGCATTTAACAAAACTATTCACAAGCATTATATCAAAATTTATCAAATAAAAAATGTTCGGAATATTTCCATTGCACATTTTCTGTTAATGTCATCAGTGTCCATCTTAAAATCAGGTAAAAATGGCATTGGTAAAAAGAATACACGTTGAAAATAGGCACAATGGCACAACTAGAATAAATAGTTTATTAAGAATGAATATCAACTAAATATGTATCAAAATTATTCAGATGTAATTGAATTATGATTATGGAAATCTATTTCCTTTCATTGTATAAACTTTGATAAACCTTGTTTTAAAGTTACGTTTTTGTAAACAGTCTTAAGGTACGATTGAAATTATTAAACAATGCCTAAAGTTTAATTCTAATTTTATTATTGCGTTAAAAAATAGCTACATCTAGCTCCAGAATAGCTAAATTGGCATCACCGAAGCTATATCGATGTAAACAATATTGCTCAATTTTATACTGTGTTTGAAAATGTATCGATCGATGAACTGATTAATTTTGATTCAATTATGTTTGAACAATGTAAATATATGATTCTCAGTAGATGATTATTTTTGATAAACCCTTTTTTATAAGTACAAAAAAAAAGGTACAAAATTCTTTGAATGTTCCCGTGGCACAGTGGATTACCACGTTCACATGATAACCGGTATGTTTTGGGTCGAATCTTTACCGCAGCGACTTTTTTTTTTAACAATTAAGGTTAAGCCCGACCGTGGTCGTCGCTACGATTGCTGGGAGCATATTATTCCGTTCGATTTTTTCTTTCTCTTTTTTTTTTTCCATAAAAAGAGAAAGGAAACTATATTCATTTTGTAGCAGAACGAAACAGGAAGATAAATATATTTTTTTTTTTTTTTTTTTTTTTTTTTTCACGTTTGATGCTATTTTGACCAACATTGAAAGACTAAATTATTTCAAACATCTGGTCCCGAAAAATCACGAATCAATCATTTAAAAAAACTTGTTTTGTGGTCGAATATTGAATTTCAATGTATCCATTCTTTCGGGCACTGAAAAATGAAATATTTCACTATTTATTTAAACTTATCTATTTAAGATTTAGAAAGCATAATTAAAAATTACTTAATTTGATTTTTCTTTCGTTATACAGCTTGTATTTTTGATAGAATATTTGTTTAAAAAAATAATTTGATAAAACATATTTTCATGGTCAAATGCCGAAATTTAATTCATGCAGTTGAATGTAAAGATTTATCATCTTTAAACACCCGGACATCATCATTTTCACTTGTATGTTTTTAAAGTTCTTTTGAATTGAATGTTAAAATCTATCGTCTTTTATTGTTATGTGTTTGAATGCAGCATCCTGGAATTAGTTTTTTGCCGTTTGGGCTTTTTTCATTTTAGCTCTTTGCTGTGAAGAATGGCCGTGTAGGCTTCTCTCATGTGAGCATCTTTCTGTTCGTCACCATCAACATCCCCAATTTGAAGTGTGGACATTTTTGTCAAATGAGCCTTAGATGCCTATACTACTACAGAGTGAGAGAGGGGCGATGGGAGAGAGAGAGAGAATGAGGGAGAGAGAAAGAGTGTGCGGGTGTGTGCGTGTATGTGTATACGGTGGTAGATTGGCAGCACGGAACAACCTGGGAAAACACTTAAAATCGGCTGATTAATGTAACTTATGATTCTGATGAGGGCAGCCGGTCTACACAGCTAGGAGTTCGGGAAAAGTTCGAGAAAAATGAAAAAAAAAAGGACTTATTTTGAAGCTCAATGAAATAAGTATTTGAACATATTTTAAGGTCAATATTCATCCCATTGTCGATCACTGACAGACTTATTTAAATAATAGACACTTTAGAGGCCCATCCATCACATATTTCACGTTGGATAATTCAGATGGAGATAGACGAAGCTGATTAACATTCTTGAAATGGCAAGCTGAATGAAGTCAAGTTTTCATGTTTTAGACAACACTGCGATGTCTAAAGGTATCCACTTTATTCAAGAAAGCATTGGATTTTTGAACTCTTATTTTTGTTAGTTTCTGTGGTAATGAGGAATATAATACTTCATACAGGAATGAAAAGAAAGCATTCTTGACGCTATTTGAAGAATCACCATTATTTTGTATTTGAACTGCTCACATTAGCCTCCAAAACTGCACTTTTTAAAATTAGAACAGCAAAGTAAAAAAAATCACAGCACATAATGTCAAAATACTCAAGTTACACACACACACACACACACATGCACACACACACACACACACACACACACATGCACACACACACACACACACACACACACATATATATATATATATATAGGGAGAGAGAGAGAGAGAGAGAGTCATAGAGGCATTCATTAATTATGAATATACAGAACTGAAATCGTTAAACAGTAATAGCTCAATTACACGATAGAAGATGATTTATGTATGAGTATATAGCGAGATAATCTTCATTGAGGAGAGAGAATGTTAAATATAATATGTATTTATTCAAATAAATAAGTTGAACATATTTTTCTATATCTATTTTGTTATTACGCGTAACTACTACCATCTGTTTGTATCATTTCACGCTGGAAACTGCGCTTCAAGAGAGAGTGTAAATACAGAGATGGAAACCCATTGCTTTACAACACCCTCTCCACTAGAGGGATTCTGAACCTCCTCTGCATTTCTACTTACTCTACAACCGGTTAATACAAATATTCCAGTAATTTTGTTACTATCAAAAATTCCATGGTTGGTGTTCAAAATTAGCCAACCGCAGATTTTGCTTAAATAAAATCTTATTGCAGATCTTTTCGGTTTGATGAACTGCAAATTTCTTTTAATAAAAACTTAAGAAGCTTAAATAGTTTTACACTTGATTTCAAATATGAGATATGAATATTTTAGAGAAATTGTTTAAAAAATTATGAAAATCAAAAAATGTATTAAATACAGGCTATTTAAGCACTGATATTCATCTGAATACGTTCCACTTGGTAGATATTATTCAGGGTTTCATAGAAAACACTTCCAGTTAGGTCAGCATGACCAGGTTAGAGAGAGAATTTCACGTCATTTTAGGATGGGTTATCTTGGTTAAAGCTAAAGATTATCACAAAAAAGGCCCCCAGACCTTTCGTCGACGGATGTTTCGTCGATGAATAGTCGGACGTTTCGATTGACGGACGTGTCATTGACAAACGGTCAAAGAACGTTTCACCGTTTCAACGTTTAAGGACTTTTTATTTTTAGATGATTTTCAAGAACATACTTCCTCATACATTCATTATTGTGTAATCGAAGTAATTCATTAATTGAAATGTAAAACGATGTTTTAAAACAATCTAAAATCTGCTTTGAGTACAAATATTTTCATGCCATTTTCTTGCAATTAAAACCAAAATTTAAAAAAATCAAAGAAAAAATTTGAATTAGTGTCTGAATGGCTAGAAAAAGAGAATGCTGTCCTGCAATCTTTTGCGTGATTTTGTCAACTATTCTCTAACTAACTACATTCTGAATCTAAACGTTGAAATGTCCCTAAATGCCCCTAAATCTCTAATAAAATTGTTAACATCTAAGATGAAAATGAAATTTCATTCTTTCATTATAATGAATCAACATTAGTTGGGTTTACTTCTTGTGAAATATTTTGAGACAACAGGAATCTAGATTCATTGGCGAAATCCAAAATAAAAAAGTAACATAAAAATTACTTTTAACAAATTGCCCATTTCGAAAAAAACAACCATGTCAATGAAATATAATTTCAATAAAATGATTGTTGACAAAATGCCAGTTCGACATAACGTCTGTTGGCGAAAAAAATCATGTCAACGAAATATCCTATCAACAAAAAGTTTGTCGATGAAACATCCTTAGACGAAAGGTTCAGGCATGCAAAACTGAGCAACATTCGATACGGCAATCTCATAGAGAATAAATTGTTTTGTTTCTTGTAAAATCAAAAATCATCGTGTCAATAAATCTAAAAATTCTGTGTTTCTACAGAATTTCGGCATGATAAACCTATACTTTTTTGTCCAACTTTTCTTAATCTAATTTGAACGTAAATTTCGCTTATTTTATTGTGTTCATCTAAGCGTAGAAGGATCTTGAGAGAATCTTTACACGTTTTATCCATGGATTTTTACGTGCGTCCAGCATCCAAGTCAGCGAATGGGTTCCAGCCAACATTTCTCCCAATTGGCGCCAATGGAGCTGAAATATGGAAACTCACCACTAAGAATCATGCAACGTTCTCAAGAGAGGATCATGCTTAACATCACATGGACAGACCACAAGGTAGCACATTAAACAAAAAGTAAAATTCAGTGATATTGTAAGATTCAAATGGCAATTGGCAGGCCATGTTGCAAGAATGTATGACAATCGCTGGGCATTACTATTCACTTTGTGGATCCCCAGAAATCATATGCGAAATTGTAGCTGGCAAACAGTAAGATGTTGTGACGATTTAAAGAGTTTCCGAGAAGTGTAGCGAAACTTGCAGAGGGTCTATGTCGAACAATGGACGCTAAAAGGCTGATGATGGTAATGAAGTAAATGACTATGATTGGCACTTACCAGATCAATCTGTTATGACTTCTTTTTTTATATATTAATATTTGAGCCTTCTGTTTATTCTTTTGTTCGTGCCTCTTTCATGCTAAAGATACAAGAGCCATTGACCTAATATCTGCCTGGAAGACTCACTGAACATCAACTTGTTGCATAGGCAATGCGAAGTTGACTGCAAAGGTCATTTGAGGTCACCAGAGGTTATGTCTGTTCTTTTCTAAGCAATGTTGCCCACCACAATTTTGTACGAAGGTAACTTACAATTGGTGTATGGGTACATCTTCTCACGCTGAATGTCATTTTATGTAATTTCTGGTTATTTCTTGCGAAATTTCCGAGTTGCTTGCCACAATTTTACACGCATGAAACTGAAATTTGTCGGAGGGATCAATCTTTACACAGTGAAGGTGAAAAACAATGTGAAGTTGGCCTCAGATTATTCAAAGTCAACAGAAGTAATTCCTGATCATTTCCAACCAATTTCCCAAATTGCTTGCCACTAACAGGTTAACAGCAAGGAAAATATATTTGATCAGATCTTATAATTCTGGCTGGAGTAATTTGTGTTCACTTTGCATAAATGCCCTTTGGAAATGCATAAATCTACATCTTCTGATAGGTCAGTTCATTACTCCTTGCTAGTGCCATGTAATCCATACTACATGTCCCGTGGAGAGGAGATGGACACTACCAAGTAAGCTCCATTGCATCCATAGAGGATCTAGCATAGTACTTTGACGATTTAGTAGCTCATAGAATAATTTGATTTGATTTGAATCGGACTGACTCAGAGAAATCAGTTGATCACTAAATATAGATTAAGGCGTTTACATATGAATAAAGATGTATTCTGTAAACGAAGAGGTTAATAGAGTGAGCTAGATGGAGTAAAACACCGAAATAGTGCAGAGCAGAGCAGTATCATTTGTCTATGATTTGTGTTTATTTCTGATGAAAAATAGTAAAACCAGTAGAAAGAGAAAAAAGATATCTTGAAAACACTACTGGAATTAATTTACTCGATTGAGTTCGCTTCATATTCTGAATAAATATATCTAATGAAATTGTGTACGGGATAGTTTGTGATAGAGTGAGTTTGCCTCCTGTGATGTTTCAGTGTATGATTTCGAATGCTGATTTTCACAGCAGTTGGGATTTATCCGTGTGCACATTGGTCTTTTACTAATCTTAATTAGATTTACCAGCATCCAAAAATGTTGAAAAACTGCAATAGCTGAACGTTCCGTCTATCAACCTATCTAATCCAGTTTGTACCTCTGCTCCGTATGTATGCACCTATGTCTAACCATGTGCACTATATATATATATATATGTGTGTGTGTGTGTGTGTGTGTGTGTGTGTGTGTGTGTGTGTGTGTGACACTTTGTTCCGTCTCTATTTCTCTATCCATCCATCCTATCTGTCTATCTATATCTGGGTATCTATCTGCCAATCGATCTTCCTTCGCCCATCTACTTCCTCTATGCATTCTAATCGATCGCTCGATCTCTGTTTTTCGACTCAACAAAGTACTTATCTACCGTCTAACAAATCGAATATTAGCGATGTAGTTGTCAGTCTCCCTTTCTGTCCTTTCAAATACATACTTACATTTTACAAATACTTATCTCTGTCTCCTGCTTCTCAAGATATTCGTTTACATGAAACTCTCGCACATATGTGTTTATGTATGAGCATATATGTATGTATATACAAACATACATACACATAGACGCGCAAATACAAATAATTACACGTACATACGTGTATGTATAGACGAGTACTTGACACAAGACAGCGTCTTGGCTGCCGGATATGGGCATCCACTGCCGCTTTTACGAGGCGGGAGCAAAAAGGGCATATTTCCTGGGGGGTATATTCGGGATATGTCTTAGTGGTAACTATAATGCCATCTTCTTAAATGGGTACATCAAGTTGGAGTTAAAATATTTTTACAGTACTGTTAATCTTTATTGACAATAAAGTTCTACTAGGTGAGAAGTCCTGATCCAATGGTGCGGGGAAAATACCCTATTTACCCCACCCGACACACACACACACACACACACACACACACACACACACACACACACACACACACACACGCACACACCATCGCCAATGCTACCGGAATACATTAACACCGTAATGCTGAGCAGGGTTACTATTTGGTGCTTTTCAAGACCAAACTTGGCCAAATTTGGTACTGAAAAAGCCGTTTGGTTCCAACAATAAAGATTTGGTACTGAAGGAAAATTTATAAATGATAACAATACCTTAAACATAATGATATCATTCAGCATGAATATACATGAACAATAGATTGGAAAAATAAGAATTTTAATCTGTTTTTCCTGCAGGCTTAGTCTGAGGATGAATTTTAAATCATTTGATTATTTTGGTACTGATACTACTTCATTAGGTCCCAAGATCATGCAAATGTGATTTTGTATGGCAAAACAACATCCTGACACTGACTAAATGATTACATGAATAAGTATGAATAAAGAGTATTATGAAATTTACATCTTCATTTATTCATTAACGAATACATACAGTTTTTCATTAACACGTAGCCTATCTTCGAAATACGAAATGAAATTGGTGAGAAATAAAATTGAAAATACCGAACATCAACTTGGTAAGTGAAGTTGGGTGGGCAATGTTCTGCCTCGATCATAGCAAATAGGTGAGCGAAAAAGAATTTTATTTGTTGTGAATAGAAATGGGGAAGGGTCCGTCTCTTTGTTGTCAAATTAGAGCTCGTACAGAAATGTTTATGAACAACAACAAAAATAACAGATATTATTAATTCTAGTTCTATTTTGTTGGGAAAGTGTACACCCTAATTAGACGTCAGAATTTCACAGTTATTTATCATACAGGCACTGAATCTTTCAACGAACATGTAGGTATACACACTCACATACAAGTACACACACACACACACACACACACACACACACAGAGAAAAACAAGTATACGTAACCTGTATATATGTATACACAGGTATATACATTCATGCAGAAATATTTTTATGCGCCAGCACTCACAGGTTTTTTACACACGTGCACACACACACACATGCACACACACACTCACATACACGCACACACATATATATATATATATAGACAGAGAGAGAGAGAGAGATTGTCAGATAAGTAATTGGACATACTTAGAAGTTATCTAAGTAATATTTATACATGAATATATTTGCGTATATGATACAAACACAATATATATATAATGTATGCAGTACAAACTTATATAAATGAAATATAACTAACTTCAAAACACAATATTTTAAAAAGAACATGTGTAATTACGTTTGGGAGAACACATACACACACACACACGCATATATATATATATATATATATATATATATATATATATATATATATATATATATATGTATATATATATATATATATATATATATGTATATATATATATATATATATATATATACTTATGTGTGTATGTATATAAATATGTATATATATATATATATATATATATTTATACATATATATTTACACACACATATATATATATATATATATATATATATATATATATATATATATATATATATACATACACACATATGTATATGTATGCAGGGGGTGTTTGTGTATGTGATTCCAACACAAAGAATTAATTTGCAGGAATAAAAAATACTTGGATAGAAAATCCGTTGTAGACAAAGTAAGTTCGATCTACACTAACCACCCATAACACGGTGAATTGTTCATTAAAATCAAAGTAAAGACTACTTTCATCTAATGATTTTTTGTAAGACCAACAGTAATGATAGTATTCTAAAATATTTTATATACATATATGCTATTAAATTTTACGGGTATAAGGCAATATTTCGTGAGTATGAGAGATCCTACAAGCATAAAGACTCTTTCAACTTGATTTGAGATTTATTTCTCCTTAATAAACTAAAAGCGTGTAATGTGTATGTCACTGACTTGGTCTAAAACTGCCGGCATATACGAGGTAAAACTATTTGATGCTTTGATTAAAAAGTCATTGGAATTGAGAAATGAATAAACATAAAAAATGAAAGAGGATTATTTCTTAATGTGCGGTGGAGAATGCTTGAGCCGCGTATAAAACGTTGGAACCTCATGGAAGAGGTCTGCTTCTGTGTCTAACACGAATATCCGTACGAAGGCACAAACCTGCCTTAGGTTTAGAAGCGGACACACAGACACATGTACTCGCATACACACACGTACCGAAGCGGACCATCAACCAATATGTATTGGTCTTTAAGGAGTTCATCATGTTTAGCCAGAGTTTGTATCATATACTTATGCTAACATTTACACACACACACACACACACACACACACACACACACACGTGTGTGTGTGTGAGAGAGAAAGAGAGAGAGAGAGTGTGTGTGTGTGTGTTTGGATTACTACCTATTGATAGAATATCTCATTCAACATGCCATTTTACATTTGAATGAAAACAAGACAGATAAACATATATTCTATTCTATGTAAACAAAAACTGTACATGCATATGCTGATGCACATGTTATATATATATATATATATATATATATATATATATATATATATATATATATATATATATATATATATATATATATATGTGTGTGTGTGTGTGACAAAACAAAGTAATCACAGATTCAAGGTTGGATGTCGAAAGACGTCATGCAATTTTCACTCTATGTGCACACACTCTCTCACACACACACACACGCACGCATATATATATATATATATATATATATATATATTATATATATATATATATATATATATCGGTATGTATATATATATCGGTATGTATATATATATATCGGTATTGGGGCTAGTTGGTACATTTTTCACTTGGATGGCTGTGATTTAGTAGGAAATTCATTTAAACGCTAATATGACCTAAAGTTTCTATGGAAAAGTGTCTTACTTTGGATAGGACGTTTGAATCTGAAATATTAGTCCAATTTATCATTTTATCATTGAAACATTCTAACATGAAACATTCAAAACATTAAACATGAAAAAGTTGTATCAACCTACTCCAACACTGGGGAATAGTTGGTACAATCTTATTGGCCCAGTTAGTTCTCTTATAAGTAATTAAACATTTTTGGAAGTTATTTTCATAATATTTCACATCCACGTATCTGTATGTGTAATATATACAGTATACGAACGTCCCCCAACCGTGGGGATAGTAGGCACATATGATTATCATATGCTCATGCCTGAGAATTATAAAATTTTCGAAGTATTATCGGTAACAAAATCTGCTTTTGAGTAGAAAGGAAGATTTTAGAAATATAATGACAGCATCGATGGATTAGTGATATTATTTTTTCCTTTTATTTTATTTCTGGTCTCTTTTCTATTTTTCTTCTTTCTCTGGGTATTTTTGACTTGTTTGAAGTATGTGTAGTTATTTTGCAGGCCTTTTTTCCCTCTGCCTTAATTGCATACAATTATAGAGGACCAAGCAGCCCCATTTATAATGTATTAACTAGCTCTAAACACGTGTTTCTTTTTTTGTTTTTTTTTACATTCTATCGTAAGAAAACGGTCTGACAGAAGCTCAATACTCCAGATCTCTTCTTAGTACTGATTTCAGTAATGTTGTTGTCTGGATGGTCCCCAGCCTTTTTTCTAGGCTTTTCATGACTTTTCCCAGGGACCAGACCTCAATAGTTACCACTATTGCCTTTTTATTCCATAATTGTTCCAGTTCTCTAGTCAGGTCAATATACTTATCTACCTAATCAATGTCTTTCAGATATCCTCTGTGGTCAGCCAGAACGGCGAAATCCACTGGCACGTTCTTTTCTCCTTGTTCAGTACAACTAGATCAGATATTCTGGCCTGCATTGGTGGATCCGTTTGAATCTCAACGTTCCGGGGTATTTTGAGTGTTTCATTCACCGGGACAGCCTCTGGTCTATACATGTACCATTAGTCTGTAAAGTCAAAACGCAGTCACTTGCACAGTTCCAAGGGGATCACCCTCTCCGTTCAGTCATGCTTGTTCTTGTATTCCTTTTGTACTACTTTACTACATTCACTCAGTGTTTAGTTGTTGGTCTCATCTTTATCTTCGGATCGTATACATTTGCTCTTCTCCTGTAGTTTTCTATCTTAGACTTTATATGGTTGTTCTGGACTGCAATTAAAAGCGACTCAGTTCATCTCTTTAGGTTTCCTCCGAGTTACCATGTCCACGTTGATTTATCTGCAATTCCTTGAGTATGTCTTCTGAAATGCCTGTATATTCGCTTCCTGCTTTGGATTCTCGTTTTTGTGTTTCTCTAGTCTTCTTCTTCTTCTTCTTCTTCTTCTTCTTCTTCTTCTTCTTCTTCTTCTTCTTCTTCTTCTTCTTCTTCTTCTTCTTAATATGATAAAATATCACCAGTAAAAGAAAAATAATAATGGTCAGATACGATACAATGCCTCCTTAGAATCTCCTTATTTTATGATTAAAAACATTTCGAACATTCACACAGATCACACTACTGTGTAAGCTTGATATGTAATATGTTCAAGTAAGATCTTACAGCACTATATGGGATATACTACAGCATTATATGGTGTAATCACATGTTACTATGAAATCAAAGCTATAGAAGAAAGAGAGATAAATAGGACCATAACGAACATCATAGTTATCATCACCATCGCGAAAAAGGGGAAAGAATTTCAATAATTATAAAAGAAAAATTGTTTTGACGCTGAAGGAAATGAAGAGAAACGATTCAATAAGGATCCCTGGAAGAGTGTCAAAGGAAAGAAAGAAAGAAATTTAAAATTCATTCGAATACAAATGAAAACATTAACATTTTGAAAACGTGAAGCTACCAACTTTGATTGCTTTGGAAACTTTTTCTGGTGGTGGAAAAAAACTTAGAGAATTGTCTGATGTATTCATCATTTCAGTAAATGCCGAAATTTCAACAGGAAATCAAATCCTAATCGTAATGATTTACCTAATCCAGTCATAAGACTTAATCGAATCACTGTCGACCGAAAGAAAGAAAAGTTATCATCAGGATTAACTTAAATGAGAATGAAATGGAATATCAAAACAATGAAAAGCGATACTCGACTTGGCTTTGCTATAAAAACAATGGATTGTCGATGACAGTCATTTTTTTTCAATTGTCGCGGGCATTTGGAAAGAACTAAAACAAACAGCTAGAATTTCAATTAAACAAGAAATTGGTGTGATAAGATTACGGACAATAGTGATGCAAATTTGGAGAGGTTGGAGTCATTTAAGGTCTAACCTCCAAGCCATCAAAAGAACTCTCGGGTTCGATGATAATTGTATGATAATGAGGAAGAAGTGAAAAGGAGATGGGTTGGGTGGTGACGAGAAAAGTTGATGTGGTAAAAGCGACGTAAAATTTACATTTATTTATCTGTTATTATTATCATTATTATCATTATTATCATTATTATTATTATTGTTGTTGTTGTTGTTGTTGTTGCAGAACGTCTCGTCAGATCCTCAGCGTCCTCACAGATCTTTAGGCTTTTGCTGATGACTGGAGGTCGTAAGTCTCATATTCCCAGTACTCTCCTCGGTATTTGTCCAGTCTCCAGTAGTGTTGTGGTATGCATAATTGCAAACCTGCTCTTATCTCCAACTCCTCCAATCTTGACTTCATTATCTTTGGCACAACCCCAAGTGCTCCTGCTATTATTGACACTACTCTGACCTTCGTGTTCCACATTTTTCTCAGCTCTCGGACCAGGTGCTGGTATTATGCCGGATTTTTCCTTTTTTTCGTATTCACTCCGTGGGCTGCAGGTACAACCACGTCTATAATGAGGCTGGTTCTCTTTCTCTCTGCCTCCATGACTCGAGCGATCCATGGAGACCGTTTCATTGTAGCAACTACGGGACAGGGATGCCGGCCCAACGACCAAGATTCACTGCTTCATAGGACTAAACGGCTCCAACTACCGTGCTATTTACCCATAAGTAGGAGTTGACAGAAATTGATTCATGCCTTTCCAAAGGGCATTAATGCAAGGTGAACGAAAATTGTCATAGCCAGAAGTTGCTCCTTGACTGGGATTCCTTATCGCTTGCCCTCTCAAAGCCGCTCCACCACCCACCACCACCAACCATCCTCGACTTGACTGTTTTTTCTCTTATTCACTCACTCACTTACTCAGTCAATCAATTACTCACTCTCTAATTCTCTCTGCTTTTCTAGACGTTCCAATTATGTGCTTTTTCTGCACAAGATGAATATCGACATTTTCTCAAATAACACTCTACTCGCATTTTAAAGCGACGTCAAAATTCCTGCCGTTTCGATCGGTTATCTCCTCCAAGCTTGTTCATTTGAAGCAGATTCTTCTGGTTGGCGTCTGAGCACGAAGAATGAAAATGTGCCTTCATGATCTGCTTATACAAAACCAAACTGAAGTTGATCAGTGATTAGTGATCGAAACGTCATAATATTCAGTTTCACTTCCAAATAAACGAGCAGCCCCAAACAGTCATATATACTGAGGATTGTTTAAGTTGTCTTCTTTCCTTTATCGAACGAATTGGTTTTCATTTTATTTTTCCTTCAAATACTCTTGCTCGCTTCGTTGTGTTTAATCTTATGTTGGCTTCGAAACTTCACCAAATTAACCTTGTTACAAGTCGTCTTTCAACAATTATCATTTATAATTTGTCTTATGTAAATGTGGGGGGGATGATTAGTGAATATGGTGATGAAATAAGTTTACTTCAACCTTTCTCCTGAATTAACACTTAATGAAGTTGTCTGATTTGAACCTAAGACCGGGTCAGAGTTCTCATCTCCTAGCCTTCAGTTGTTCCATATTAAACGATTTGACTAACTTTATTCACCACTACTAACGAAGTTGGGCGAGGTGTATGTATTCACTCGTGTCTCTCCGTCAGTGCACATGATATCTCCAGAAGTTCTCCATGAATTTCAATTAAATTCTGTGGAAGGGTGGCAAATGAGCCATGAAAGAAAAGATTGACCATAGGAGCAGATCCATGTACAGATACCTCCCCTACATTATAGGTCCACACAATATCCCCCCAAATTCTCCATGAATTTCAATGAAATATTCTGAAAGGGGTAAGGGTGGACCAGGGAACCTTTTTTCCGACCGATAGATATTTTTCCATTTTCATTTCATACATTAATGTATTTTCTAATGTTTGTCGAAAGTTCTCATCTTATTGCTTTACATGTATTTTCACTGGAGTCTATACTTTGAAAATACTGGGTTCTTCAACCGATTATTTCATTAATTGGAACGGCTCACCAGTCTATTAGCGGGTGATATATATTATTCCAAGAAAAAAGCAAACTGAAGTTCGTTATTGCGGGCAAAAAAAACCCCAAAGGGTATGTGATTTCAAACCTTGATTAACATCGCCATTCTTGATAGTTATATCTCTAGTGATGTGCGCTCAGATCTATTAGCGCCTAGATTCCAATCTAAATTTCTGTTTCTTATCATATTTTAGAATTAATTATTATACTTATCTTTGCTCACTTACATCTTATGAATTTTGTTTGATTCATTTATGATGATTTTGCTTAATAATCAGTGCTTATCATTTGCTTGTATTTCTTTTTTTTTATGGATTTTGATAATTATTTGTTATAAATAATTCCAATTATCAAATGATACCTTTTATTTATTTTTCTATTTGTTCAGCGTATTTTCATTTGAGTTATGCCTTCGTTTATACCAATGGTTCTTGACTTTTTCTTCCCAAGTGTCCTGTTTTCAGAATTTGCGCGAAGTGGCACACCCTATACAATTGCAATAGTAAATGGCCATGGATGGTCGATTGAATGGGAGAAAAGGGAAACTCAACTTCACAATAACTGCCATTCATTCATTACTCCCCACTCATAAGTCTAGAGTCTTAAAATCAAATTATAGTAGTAGTAGTAGTAGTAGTAGTAGTAGACCATAAGAATATAGACAGGTAGAATAATAATTAAGATATGTTTGTTTCATTTGCGTTTGCAAGTTATTTTAGATAACGTAGAATCATTCCATAGGTAATAAACTTTAACAAAAGTATAGACTTTAATCAATGATGATATTTGAGTTATCAACACCCTAGAATTTCCACGGGACCAGCTAGTTATTATCATCATTATTATTATTATTATTATTATTATTATTATTATTATTATTATTATTATTATTATTATTATTATCATCATTATTATTATTATTATTATCATCATCATCATTATTATTATTATTGTTATTATTATCATCATCATCATTATTATTATTATTGTTATTATTATCATCATCATTATTATTATTATTATTATTATCATCATCATTATTATTATTATTATTATTATCATCATCATTATTATTATTATTATAGCTGTTGTTGTTCTTAGTGGTGGTGGTGGTGGTGGTGGTGGTATAGGTGTTCATTTATCAAGCCTATTTAGTAATTTTGATTTTTAATATTTCTTTTATTCTTCTGAGAGAATTTCACGAAAAATACAGTTCACACAGAGTTTAGCTTTGTAGCAAAAATATCACAGAGAGAACAGGGAATAATGTTTCTTCAACAAACAGACATTTTTTTAAACACTCAGCTTAAATTTCAGGGATAACTATTCCAACATTCATACAAATAAGCAAAATTAGATAAATAAATGAAATCTACGAAGAAAAAAAACGAAGAGAGTGACGAAAATATCAAAATCCCCAGAATGTCTTCACATCTTCCTTGATACGGGCATTATCCTTCCATGAAATTTCATTAAAATTCATTGAGAACTATTGGAGACATCGTATAGGCAGACAGGAACAAATATAGAAATGTATTGAAATTATCTCTAAATCAAAATAAAATTCCTGGATTCCCTTTGAAATTCAATCACTTTTACTTAACCTCGTGGCCCACTTTTTCACACAGTTTGGTTGACTTTGATTGAAAACTTTTGGAGATATTGTATGGACAGACAGGAGCGAAGAAATTTCGGTAGGAGTAAATAGACAAATATCTCTCCATCAAAAACAGATTTTTCGGTCCAACACAAAATTTAAACACATCCTACCTGATACATGCCCTACTCTTTCACGAAATTATATGACAAATTGCTGAGAATTTTAGGAGATATCGTGTTGTTAGACAGGAGCGAATTCAGAAATTCATGGGAAAAAACACAAAATACTCCCAATCAGAAACAAATTCCTGGATGCATCCTAAATTTTAGTCAGTTCTTCCTTACAATGACCGTACACTTCCACAAAATTTGATTGACATTCATAGAGAACTTTTGGTGATATCGGGTAGTGAGACAGGATCAAATACAGAAATATATGAAATATTAAAAAGGAGAAATATCTCTCAATCAAAAACGAAAATTTAGTTGCTTCTTCCTGAGGATAAGCCTTACCCTTCCACAAAATTTCACCACAATTAATTGAAAAACTTTACGGAATATTGTGTAGGGAGATAAAATTGAATGGAGAAATTTAGGGAAAAAAACAACTGACGTTTCTGTTCTCCTTTCTTTTTTGTTTTTTTTTTTTTTGTTGTACATTTCTGTGTTCGTTCGTATTTTTCCTCACGATATCTCCAGGTATTGGACCGAGATAGAAATATTTGTAATTAGAAAGTATTGGGATTTGCTTATTGGGTTAGATTTTAGTGTATTTGCCACATCTTCCACAGTCCATATTCCAGTCCATACTGTCTCTCCGGTTTGGAACATGGTCTCAACACTATCTCCTTTCCTTTCCCCTCCTTCATTTTAGCTTTGTACTTAGAAAGGTTTAGTCATTATCTGTAACTTGGAAGTTCATGATTGTTATGTACACTCTCACATTTTGCGTGTGTGTGTGTGTACACATACACACACACACACACACATACACACACACACACACACACACACATATATATATATATATATATATATATATATATATATATATATATATAAATATATATATATATTTTGTTTGGATGTACATAATAATCATAAACTTACAAGTCTGCGTAGCAGCACATGATAAGTGCCCAATGCACCATTTTTTAAGCAGTTGATATTTTTGTTATTTTTAGAACTGCAATACTCGTTTTTTTTTTCATTTTGTCGCTTGAACGCTCCGCAATATGATTCATACAGTGTTCAAACTTCGAAATGAAAAGGACTGAGCACAGTAGCTCCAAAACTAACGAAGATATCAACTTTTTTTCAATTATTTTTAATGATGCGTTGGACCATTATCATGTGCAGATATTCATATATAGTGATTCTAATGGCATACAAATAACAATTCATGCTTCTTTGTTTCTAGAAAAAAAATTCAGTAGTAATACGATTCTGATTTATTTTTATCCTTTTAGCCGCAAGCTTATTCTTCATTTCCGATCTTCGCTGTTTACTCACAATGATAGACTGACGGTCCAAGTTAGTTCCGATGAAAAGCAACTCAGAAAAATCAAGATTATAGAAAATACTGGTAAAAAAGATGATTAATGGTTGACATTTCAGTATTTACAATGATAAACACTTTTCAAAAAGCTGATTATATATCAGAAATACATTGCAGTACAACTATAAAAAGCAATACACACTTGTTATAGTGATTTGAAATCCCTCTCCTACAAAATAACATTGGTCATAATCAAACATTCATACGTCGTTTGTACCTATTCTAAGAGAAAAATAGTTATCTATCTATTGAACGAAATCATTAAAGATATCGCAATCCTAAATATTTACGATTAAATCATAAATAGAAAATAGTTATAATAAATAAGTATGAATAAACGAAACAATTTCCAAGCATTTATTTTATAACAATGCGAAATTAACTTTTAAGAAACAATACTAATTCTACGTTATTTACTATTTTTCCTAAAAATCTTATCAGCTTTGTATGTTACATATTTTTTAAAATTATGCCGAGAAGAACATTTCAAAGTTATTTACGGTGCAAAATCAACAAATATTCGTTATATATTAGATTGGATTTTTATAAGCTATTTTCTATTATGCTTGATATTTTAAATGGGTT
This sequence comes from Thysanoteuthis rhombus, assembly GCA_963457665.1. Classification (NCBI taxonomy): domain Eukaryota; kingdom Metazoa; phylum Mollusca; class Cephalopoda; order Oegopsida; family Thysanoteuthidae; genus Thysanoteuthis; species Thysanoteuthis major. Next base: position 32,367,540 of record OY735203.1, read on the forward strand.
ATTTTCAGTTTCGTTAAAACACTTTAACTAAATCTGGAAAAGTATGATATTGAGTTGCATTTTAAAAATTATGTGCAAAAATAAACAGAATGCCCCTAATTCTCATTCTGTCTTTTATTTATCTCTCGTTATGAGATAAAGAATGAAAACAGACACAATTACAGAAACTCTTGATAACTGTAACTCGTATTTGAGTTCAAACATCTTAAGGTAATTCTTAAAAGAGAGCAGAATGTTTTCAGTTTCTATCGTTGTAAAAAGATATTCTGAATTCTCTCTCCAGTAAATAATGTTGAGAAATGAAAAGCTGCATTTAAACATTCACCAGAAAATAATTCTCAACAAAAAAATTTAATAAAAAAAAAACTTGGAAATGTGTATATATTTATCGGATTCGTATTAATTCCATTACATTTAGGAATGATTAAGGAATCATGAAATGTCAAATCTATTTTTTTAAGTGTTCTGATTGTATTAAACTCAACCAATTGCCAAATAATACTACAGCAAATTCAAGTAACACATTGAGAAAATATACTGATAAAAAAATTGAATCCATGAACTTTTTTTCTAATCATACATTGATAAATTCTTGATAACTTTTCTAAACTCTTAAAATTGATAAATAGTATATATTTTTGGTTAGGGTTCATCGACAACAAACAATTTTATTTTTTTGGCTGATTTGCTGTTGAAGTAACGAGAACTTTTGTTTCCTCGCTTTTTATGTCTTGAAATGTGCTTTGTTTCTCTTTATACAGATAAAACGATACCAATTAGTAAAGCTGGAAAGAATGAATGTTTAATTAATAATTTATAGGGCTTCACTCCAGAGTATTTTATAAGTATGAAAAATCTTTGCGTATGATTCAACCTGTATGCAAGCGAAAGAGAAATAGATATGTTTAAAATTGCTAACAGCTTCATCCGATGAGCTGTTACAACAACGAGACAGTACTACATGGATGAAACCAGTAAAAAAAAAAAGAAAAAAAAAAGAAAAAAAATAACTTGTTTGTAAAAAAATATCTGTTCCGTTCTTAAATTGAACGAGGAGCAAACATTAAAAAAAGGACCCGAAAAGAAAAACTTCCATCTCGTAAGTCAGGACAGATCCAGGATTTTGAACGGGAGTCCCCCTTTTTTTTTCTTCTTCTTCTTTATTCCACCTGACTGTATAGATGTAATATGTTTTTGTTTTTTGATGGTTGATTTATGATTACGTGGAATTATTCATATTTTATAAACCATGAAATTTCTTCATGTAGGTATTTTCAAGACAAACATTAATTGCCCCACCTATCCCAAGATCTGCGCCTATAAGTATTGTTGACTTTACTAACTTCAATGAAAAAGCAAAAGTAAAACTGATCTCAAAATTTCCATATTAGTTTCGAAACTAAATCAACTGCTTAAAAGCTTAATTACTTTACCAAATGAGCCACGGCACTTACAATTAATAGGAAATCATAGAGAATAGGGTGGAACTTGACTGTAGTCCTAAATGCCGTATCGGTAGCACTAGCAGCAGTAGGATTAATTGCAATGGGCTGTGGCTTTTCTACAATAAACTAGGAGGAGCCAACACAGTGGGCGATGTTATCGACAACCAATCGGACGTCAAGACAGTCTACAGGAAAAGGAGGGCACCGTCAGAAATAGAGAGAAGGTATATAGTTATCATGAGAGCGGGAGTGAAAAATAGGCGGGGCTGTCTGATTGTCCGATGCTCAAATGATAATAACCATTTTATATCAGTTTTGTACTTTTGTATACCCTGAGCGTGACCTATTCTGTGCACGCACGGGTATAAGTTAATTTTGATTCATTCGGAATTTGTAAAATCTGACGCAAGAAAACATTTACGGAGTCCTCGCCGAGGGTTATTATCAGTTGTAGCCCACAAGATTAACACATGTTCCTGAAACGTCCGCCACAAGACTTGAACTTGTGTGTAAGAGGTTTAGTTGTTTGGAAGGCGATATGCACCTGTTGTGAGATTTGAATTCGTAGAGGAGATACACTTGTTCCCGACGTCTCAACTGAGACATGATACTTGTGTCAAGTCAGCAAAAAGAAATCTGTTATTTTGTCTGCTTATAAATGGGTTTCATTTTCGTTCAGGGCTTTTTCTCCACCTTGTATCAATGCAATTCAACCTTTGTCTATTTTACAATCGTAGCGGAGTACGTTTGTTTCCGCTGAAATCTCCTAATATCCAGAATACAACCGTCTGTCTTGGTAGTTTCTCCTAGGAATTGTCTTGATGTGAGCGGCGTATTGCGTTGCACGGTTATAGCAGTGGCCAAGATGAAGTGGGAGGATATGATGTTAGGAATTATATATATATATATATATATATATATATATATATACATATATATATATATATATATATATATGTGTGTGTGTGTGTGTGTGTGTGTGTGTGTGTGTGTGTGTGTGTGTGAGAATTATTCTGTGTGACACAAACAAATTGGACAACTAAGATAAAGGCAACAAGTATATTTCCGAAAAACCAAGTGCAAGTAATCAATATTTGATTATTAAACAAGAAACTCTTGTATGATATCTATATTTCGATGTTTATTCACACCATCTTCAGATACAGATGTCTCCAGTTCATGAAACAAATAGCTATTATCAAATTTTCGGGAATTATCTTTTTCATAGTAAGGTTTGCCTTTTACGGAACTAAGTCAAATCAGATGAAATAGGGAAAAAGCTGCCCGACTGCCTGGAAAATAAGCACTGAGCACAAAATCTTGGTTTTCAACTTGGTTTCATACACCGACCGAGCAGGTCCCTGTTTTATCTTCCTGTACAATGAAACAAATACTCCTATTCACACATAGGCACGTGGATTTCATTATTGCTGGTGATGCGTGGGATATTAATATTGTATCTTCGGATATCATAGGTTATGGAAACGCGAAAGCAAACGGTCTACAGTGGGAATGTGGTAGAAAATTGGTCCAGGGCCCAGATTCTGTCTCGCCGGCTGAAACTCAAACGGTCTATGCCGACATCAAAACGACAACTTAATGAACTATCCTTTGCATTGGTGTAGGAGATGAAGTATTGCATGTATCTATGCTGAAATGTGATTGTGTGCACGTGCATGCTTATGGATGTGAAAGCCAATCTGAACCATCATGTTTTCGTACACAGAAACATATGCGTGCATTAGCTGAACATATGTTTGATCCATTTGTATACCTCCATTAAGTAAGGCCACATAATTATTGTGATTAATCCTTCCCTTATCTTAGCAGCTTTATTCCTCCCTATTGACTTTTGGACCTTTTCCCCCATGCTCTTATTCTATCCTTTTTACTTTCTTTCCTCCCTTTTTGCCCCAAATCCAAGTATCCCCCTTTTCCCTCTCTTTTATTTTATCTTCTTTTTTCGCCTTTAATTGAACTGTTTCACTTTTTCTTCCGACCTTTCTTTTTCTATTCGTTTAACTTCTTTTTACTTCTTCTGTCAGTCAGTTGCTTTTATTTTTTCTCCCCGAGTTTCTTTCAGTATTTTGTTCACTGTTATTTGTTTTATTTTTCTTCATTTTCCTATTTTCTTCACTATTGTCCTTCTCGCATGTTTTCTTCCTTTTTGTCGTTCTTTCCTTCTTTCTTACCTCCATTGAAACCTTTTTATAAACTTCCTAAAGTAACGGCAATAGCCGATTAATTTCTCAGATCATTTGTAATTGACCATCAGTTTAATTGAGAAAGGAAGTGGGAGGCTGGTTCAGATGATGATCTAAGGACAGAGAACATGCCTCAGGGTGGCAAGGATTATCTGCGAGAGAAATTAAGAAGAGGAAAGAGGAGTAGTTTGAAATACAGAATCACGGACAGAGGAGAAAGAGTTGTATGAGAATTAAGAAATATAGATTAATAGAAAAAAAGAAAAAAAAAGGGGGGAGAGAAGAAATGCCAAGAAAGATATCCCGTTATATATGAAGATTTATCCTGGACTATAAGGCGAATGATTTATAAGGATATTTGGAAGACTACCGCTCACTGCAACTTGTCCAAGGCCCATAGTTATCCATATCGAGTTTCGGTAGACTGCCACCTAGTTATAATACCAGCGCATTGAACTCAGTGTGATATTTTCATTGTCTTTTTTCTTGATGAATATTAGTATTCTTCTTCAAATTAAATGTCCGTCTTATATACTGGCATATACGTAAAAAAAGAAGGATTTTTTTCTAAGAAAGAAGAAATGAAGCGTCAGGTGACAGAACGGAAAGAAAGAAAAAACATTGGCCAGATATAGACAAAGACAACAGGAGATAGGTTGGGAGAAAAGTGAGAAGAGAAGAAAGGAGACGGTTAATGATGGAAGTTCACAGTCGAATTATGCGGAAAACGCCGGCTCTTGTCTAATCAATGAGGTTAGGTAGTGACAGACCTCATCAGTAGTTAGGTGACAATTTCGGAAAGAACACCAAGTACTGCAACCAGTTTGAGGCTTTTTGCCACACTTGGTAAGCTTGGTAAATAAAAATGGTGAATGATTGAATAGAAGGAGAAGGAACAGAGTGAACTGAAATCAACATGATGAGCCGTATATTTCGGCCTATGTACAAAAGATATCTAAATATTATATTAACACAGATACGCTGGATTTCAGAGAATTACCACGAGTTTCAGTAAGCAGCAATCAAAACTTGTAAAGTAAGTGTCTCATGGGCTGACAAACTTCGGTAATCCTAATTATGAAACTGAGACTTGGCCTGATTGCTGGCGTTTGGACGTACAATACAATCCATGTATTACTTCTTTTCTTACTAAATGATCTGAACGAGTGCATACAGCAATCATGGTTGTTGACATACGTAGTACAGACACTAAGAAGTGGAACATATTGAGGATAGAATACGAATTTACATATACAACTTATGATCTACTTATATAAATAACATGTCATCGTGTCTGTCTGTCCGTCTGTTCAGCTCATATATATATATATATATATATATATATATATATATATATATATGCTTTAGCCCCAAATTTGAATAGTTTTAGTGTCCCAATGGCTCTGGGTAAAAACACTGAGCTCTCTCGATCAAAGAAATTTTGAAATATATAGTCTATCTATATTTATGATTATATTTGTGCGTATATATATATATATATATATATATATAGAGAGAGAGAGAGAGAGAGAGAGAGAGAGAGAGAGAGAGAGAGTGAGAGACAGACAGACAGACAGACAGACAGACAGATATATATATATATATATATATATATATATATATATGTGTGTGTGTGTGTGTGTGTGTGTGTGTGTGTGTGTGTGTGTGGATATGTACATACACATATATGAATGTATAAATAAATGTGTGTGTTTGCACGCGTGCACACAAATATGCATTTTTCTTCTTTTTTCGATGAACATACTCATGAACCAGTGATAAATATTTACGTGGTCACTGCGTGTGTGTGTGTGTGTGTGTGTGTGCGTGTGTGTGTGTGTCGTTCAATCCTAGCAATGCAGTCAATTGTCTTCTAACTAACTCAAAATATCGCTGAATCCATCCGAACCTACCAATCCTCACTGCATGACCCATAGTTGTGTCAGTAGGTCGTACTGGGATAAGCTTACTGAATATATCAATATAATTCAGACGCTGCAAACCTCAGTTTTCCCATCATTCCGTTCGTGTGCTCAAACAAGGGGATTCCCAACTGAACCAATGCGGGTGTTTCCAACTGAACGTTGATCCTGCAGTACGAACACACAGATACACGAAGAAGTGTACACGTTAGATGTGCTCATTTTGTATCGGATACTCCAGGATTGCTGATGACAGCAACGTGAACAGCAAACATTTGCCTACTTTATTCAAATTTTATTTAATGATAAAAGGAGCGATTGGATGGTAAAAGTTCTATCCTGATCGTTCAGTTTGTTTGTAACTCAATCGTAAACCTGGTGTATTTAAAACTGCTTAATTTTGATTAATTTCAACAATGTAGAGAATGTTAAGAGCTGATCATGATTCAGCATTTTTTTTGGAAACACTTGTAAATTGTCTAGAAAGCACGCAGTCTATTTTGCATTCAGAATTCCGTAATACACTCCACCGTCCAATCAAGATTTCTTTTTTATCCATCATAAGTATATTTCTTGAACAAGACACCGGACATAACACTAGTGGGACAAAATAAACAATATCGATACTCTAAGATGTATTTTGACTGTTACTTTATCATAACTACAGATATGGATATTGCTCGCCACCCACACACAGACATGAAGACTGCATTTGGAACAAATTAACCGACCTCTGGAATAAAGAATCATATTCATTATGAACAATTTTTTTTAAGCATTAACATGTTCTATTATTATACATTCAAACCAACAAAACAAAATTCTGCGTGGTATTATTGCGAAAACGTCACACTAGCAGGTAATTAAAGTAAGATTATAATCAATCATTGTAAGTTAAATTAGTGTCTAGATAATTCCACTCCTAAAAATGAAATGATTGAAGCTAATTTTCATTCCCAAGTTTTGGTTCTGGTAAAATCGTAGAGACTGTTCACTTACAACTGTTCAATCATAAAGACGAATTATGTGTTTAGGTTTAATGAGAAGGAAGTCTTGGCCTCTTGGTGCGTTGATAGTTGAGAATTTCTCATCAGCGCTAGTGATCGTTGTCCGATAGCAGATTTTGAAAAAGATCTTGAATGCTGATTCTAACCTTTAACGAAATTTTGCTCTTATCAAACATGCTTCACAACAAACCAAACGTAGTCATTATTGATAAAAGAGAAAGTTTTACAAGGGAGAGGCTATCATTTAAGGTCTTTTTCGTTAGTCCCCACTAAAAGCTAACATTCATAGTTTTTGCATACAGACATCTGAAAGAAAAAAGATTAGGTTGCATTTTCTTTTTCGCTCTGAAAAAGACCCAAAATGCTGGATCTTTTCGTTGGTCCCCACCATGAAAATGAAAATTTTAATCCTAACCTGAACCCAAACACTTAACCCGGGGATAATGATATAAACTTAACATCAGTTCCAACTGGTTCGGACATTTTGGTCTAGTGGAGACTTACGAAGAAACCCCCAGATTCTATACCTTATATGGCTATTTTTTCTTTATTTCAAACTTTTTGCAGCATTAGCGTATTCTTTGGGCTAAACTTTAAAAATCTGTTAAATTGACTGATTAGGAACGATACTAAAAATGTTTGCAAGACTGACCTTTCAGGAGAAAGGTTCAATCTCCAAGAACAAAGTGTAGTTAATATTTGATCCCAAACTAACACCACAACATGAGTTTCCAGTTAGTGGGCAAAAAAAAATACAACTTGACCTTTTTTTTTCCTCCCTTTAAATTTCTATAGTACATTTAAATTATGGACCTTAGTTTTGGGGGACTAACGATTTTTTTTTATTTATTCAATCAAATCAGTTTGGAAATCCAATTTATTACAAGCAAAAACTAAAGTGCTGATTGAAGATCTTTTGCCACATTCAAATTTTAAAAAAAAACATATTTTCCATTTCTGTAGTTGATTTTCTGGAAAGGATATCTTTTTGTAATAACAAAAAAAAACAACAACTTATGCACCAAAATTTACTAATTGATTAAGCAAAGACAGTTTTGCAACTCCAAAATGAATTCTGAAACATCATTGGAAGAGGTCATACCGATATTTAAAAAAAGACAACTCCTTCGGATTAGAAATCCTGAAGTTAACGTCTTATTAGCTGATTTCAAGCGAGCCAGACACGAAGATTGACTGACTTTTGATTAATTGAAAATTTGTTAGGATATATGACTAGAAAATGCAGGGATGACCATCTGAAAGATGAAAGGTTCATTCCATTCCATTTGATGGTGTATAAAAGTTAAGATAATGGTTTAATAAGAGAGGAGGAAGAACCTCTTCCAATCAGGACAAAGTATTTTTCTTGGGAATCACTGAACTTCAACGTTGTGCATAATTATTTAGAATTGAGAAAAAACTGGGAGCCACATAATTCTGAGTTTTTTAAAATTGTTCAATAAATCTTTCACCAGTCGACGTAATCTATTACGAATCTACCATATATGTCTCCCTTGCTTTTCTTTAAACTTCGAACAGTGTGGCTTCAAAAATTATGAGCAAAAACAACGGAAGGGAAAGAGATCTACTTTAAAAGGATCAAATGTACTCGTAATTATAACAATGGTCTTCACTTTAAATCATAAGTTATAATTGGCTTTAATGATAAAAGCCCAAGCAAGTAATTACTGACAATTGCGACTTAACATGAATTCGCCTTATCTTTTCAATCGTGTCATGCCTGACAAAAAACAACGGCGATACAACTGGTCGGAAAGAATTAAATCTTTGTATCTAAAGAAAAAAAAACAAAAAAAAAACACTAGCACAAGAGAAACATAAACAGTTACGACATGAATTTTAGATCAGTTCACTTGAAATCAAATGTTGAATTTGATATCTGATGAAAACAACCACCCAAGCAAAGCGAAGTTGCTTCTGGTATCACATGACACGAAAAGAAATGATTTTGTCTCCATTCTTTGAACGAGATCTAATCTAATTTTTTGATGCAATGTTGGGTTTTACGGGGCTGGGGTGCAAGCCTGACACACAATGTAGATTCATGCCTTTCACAAGGGCAATATATTTTTTTAAATTTAAAATGTAATTATGACCTGTTCAAAAAGCAAAAAAAAGCAAGTACAATAACTTATGCATAGCGGTTTACCGATGATAAAATAGCCAAGATTCATTTGTAATTTTATTAAAATCTATAGATTAGCAAACTTGTTCATACCTTCTTACCATATTTGCAAAGTTTTTTTTCTCATCCCTCCAATATACACTGCGTACAACTTTCTACTCGGGGATCCATCAGTAATTCTATTCAGGTAAAGAATTGATAGAATCACCATTCAATGACAAAAATAAAATCCAAAACTAGGCAGTCATAAGATTTGCAATGTACTTGTTCCAGCTAGTATTTAGCCATTGAAACTTAATTCTAAATTGAATTTTTTTTTTAATTTGCTAGGAGCGTAGTACACTTATATATTGTCTCTCCTGAAGCTTTTTTGAATGGAAAAAAAAACGATTTTTATCTCAAAGCTTATGAAATTATAAATAGATAAGCCACATTTTAAAACTATAAACATTATTTCATTTTATTACAAAATATAAATATTACTTGTTGTTCTGTATTTCAATCGCCAAGGCATTTGTAGCTCTCTGCGATTCCTGTAAGCATCAATCAACTTTTTTCTACAACTAATATTTTAGTGTTTTTAAAGTTAAAACATGTTTGAGCAGTTGTTATCTGAAAAGCATTTGAACCCACAATCAAGTTCAATTTTTATTTCGTTATCTTTTATAATTCCAGTTATGCTATAATCGATGGATATATACTCAAACCAGAATACTATCCTAATTAAAACAATTGGAAATGAGTAAAATGAATCGAAATCAGGGAAAACATACTACACAGGGGCGGCGTGAGAGTTTTCATGTGCCCAAGGCCTGGCTTTAAATTTGCGCTAGGGTTTTATGTGTCCTTGGAGAGACCTAAAATCTGTGTCCCAAGTTGTATTTTTTTTAAATTGGAGAGCATCACTAGAATCTTTTTGCCTCAGGCAACTGCCTTGTTTCGCCTAATGGATGGGCCGGCCTCGTACTGCATCTAAAATTTACCGTGGAGAAATTGTTTTCTCATAAAATGTTGTTGATTTGTTCTTAAGAGATTTCTCAGCAAGATCAAAATCTGATGAGAAACTTCGAATTTGCGCTCGATCATATACGAGCATGCACGAAATCGCAGGCCACAAATTTTATGAAATTCGATGTTGAAACTTCTTAGACATCAAAACTGTCCTTATTCCTCTTTGCCCAGCCGACTCATCTGAAACCTCGCGGATGTTTCTGTAGGCATAGGATACAGTCCTTGCAGTCATCTAACCAACTGTCTAAATTTGTAATCTTTTAGATAATCTTCTTACTTTAGTTTTCTTGTTAAATGAAATGAAATCTATCAACATTAATATGTCATGTTTGCAAACATGAGAAAAGAAACAATTCATCGACGTGCAGGGAAGAAAGGGGATAGGAAGATTGTGAAGCGTGTGAAATCGAGCGAAAATGAATTAGAACAAAAGAGCAGCGGGGAAAAGAAGAAATAATTCACAATTGGAGTCCTATGAATAATTCATAAATCAGTCATTATCAATTGCTTAGTCTCTATAATGCCAATATGTGCCAGTTGTTTATTGAGTCTGGAAACGAAGCTCGTGCTTCAAGTTAAGGTTTATATAATGAAATTCCCTGTGCTTGAAAAAGTGCGAATAAAAATTAAGGAAGAAAAAGGAAGCCAATTTATCGAAGTGACTCTCTTTCCGTATTTCGTTTCCTTTCGTGAGTCTGTCATTAGAAACCATCAACCAAAATCAACTTCAACAAAAACTCCCAACATAAGAGAGGGCTAAAAATTTAAACATTTACATTTCATTATGTCAAGAAAAAATATTTCTTTTGGTTTTTACCCCCTCCAGGAATTTAGTGTGGGGTTTAGTTTACGATGCAATTTTATGCTAAATTGATCCTTTAGTTTGTGTCCGGTAGCGTTCATACTCATCACAATCCAACAATTTAATTGATCGTTCCCAACACGGTTGGCCGCCGAAAAAAAAGTTGATAAAAGTTGAAGACGGTTTCTACTGAGGAACTAACCAGGCCTGTTTTATCTATCTTAAATTTTCTTCTTCCTTTTGTTTTTGTTTTTTTTTCTTCCATCTAATGTTTCTTTTATTTTTTCATTCTTTTGGGTTCTTTCTTTTTTCCTTTATCTTTTCTTTTCTTTCTTTCTTTCTTTCTTTCTCTTTCTTTTCCTCCGCATCTCATTTTCTTTTTGCAATTGTTCCTTTCTTCTTTCGAACTTTCTATGAATATCGTTCTTTCTAAATTCTCTTATTCATCAACCCTTTCAATTTCTCTTTCGAATTGAACCTCTTCTTTTCTACTCTTCTGTTTACCTTTGTATTTCTTTTTCTCCTTCTCTTCTGTCCTCTTCTTCGTGTTGTTCATCTTATCATTATTGTTATCACCATCATTAGTATCATTATTGTTATCACCATTATTATTATTATTATTATTATTATTATTATTATTATTATTATTGTTGTTGTTGTTCTTGTTGTTCTTGTTGTTCTTGTTGTTCCTTCCTCACTGATTGACGTTCAAGTGTCCGGCTGCAGCTGTCCACACAAAATACTTACGTAAACTATATAGGATCTATATGGGACACACATACGCAAAACTATCTGAACGCGTAGAAACATAGAAACATACACCATTGAGTTTTCATGCGTACGCACCCACAATAATACACATACCATTTGATCACATATAGATTTACACACATACAAACACGCAAAAACATTCACAGAATAAAAAACTGTACGTATGTTGGTGTACTTCATTTTCTCTCTCTCTCTCTCTCTCTCTCTCTCTTTGTCTCACTCTTCATAACACAAACACATTGATTAATTCACACGCTCACTAATGAATCACGTATACACACCTATTGGCCCGAATATCCAATGAAGCACACATGCGCACCAACATGTTTGCATTTGTGCATGACTATTCAAGATACACGCGTATATACATGCACACGGTTACAAATATATAGGTAGAGATATGTACCCATAATTACACACACAAATATGTATTCATATTCAGACCGCCCCAAAGACACGATTGACTTTAGAAATATAATTTTTTTTTTTTTCACCACGGAATTAAATTTTAATCAGACATGAAAAATGGTGTAGCTGGTATGGCTACTATTTTTGGTTAGGTTAGATTTTGAAACTGTTTTTTGAATTGTGGGATATTCTGTATATCAACATAATTGACTGTACACAGGCGTTTATAAGTACACCTAAACTCGATTACATGAACAAAAAATGACAATATTGACTCTCATAAGTAAGTACGACATGAACATACATATGTAAATGTACATGAATACAAAAGTCGTTCAGTATGAAAACACTTATATGGTCAAAATAAACACTCTTCAATTCGCACCTTTTCACAGGCTCAAATTACCGACTATTACAAACGTACACGACATAAGAGTTTAGTCTTGCAACAAAACTAACATACGACGAATTATTTGAATTTCCAAGAAACCGTCAGATGAGAGACTATCTCAAAGTGGTGGAAATAAGACAAAAAATACAAACATGCTTAGTCAACCGGACTAACATGAAAACTGAAGAAACCTATGTTGATAGTTTAGGTGGCAGATTTAGCTGCCGGTTTCTAAAAGAAAGAAAGAAAAAAAATAAAGATAGGAGCTAGAGGCAATCTTAAACAATAACCTTCCTCTTGAAACATATTCATCTCTCGTTCGCGCCTAATAAAACTCTTCACTCCACTTGTGTCCACTTTACTGAATGGTACACCCTGACGATAGGCGATTGACGCAGGAGGCGATCTTGCTTAATTTTACCCTTTGTGTTTATTCCCCTTGTGTTTAAACTCAACCACTTCACTAACTCAGCTTCAGTACTGCATTTCGTTCCTATTTCCATCCAGAGAAGCCAACTTCTCGTTCTCCCATTCAGGTGTTAATCAGAAAAGGAACAACTCTAATTAGATTCATTTTTCGCATCAATTAAGTCTCCTTAATGTATTTTTCCCGTTTCAAACCTGCTGAAGGACTTGCGCGTCATCTGGCTGGTTTTGAGACTTGCTTTTTTTAACTATTCTATTTTATAACATTTTCATTTTTATTCATTCTATCGTTTTGGTCTCAGTAAAACCAAATAATCACAGCTTTAGCTGATATCAATTTTAATTTAAGATTACGCTCAAAATAGTATGTCGCATTGTACTATAATGTATTCAAGAGAGCCTACTGGTTATAACAATTAACCGGGAGAAGCAAAGCCGCCCGTTGAATAATCGAGTCTACGCTGGCAAAACATAAAATCCCGAAGAAATTTTGAGACCATCTACATCTTTTATCAATTCCTGTTTTTTTATTTAGAATATTTTCCCTGAGATTTTACATTCAGAAAGACACGATATGAGTAAATGCATGTCTTGTTATGTTGACTGCAATGATTGGTTTTTCTTGCAAAATCTTCATGATTTTTACACTCAAAACCAAGCAACATTCCTGTTGTTCAAGAACTTATAACAGGTACAATGTATATATATATATATATATATATATGTGTGTGTGTGTGTGTGTATATATATACTATTGCCTCATCCACAGACAGCTGTTTCGGTGTATTACATCGATTCAGTGTAGCTATAGACTTTTCCATTATCCCAAACTTCGCTTCAGACCCGAAGGCCGATTTCCCACCTCTGAGCTACGGAACTGGATGGTCAGTAAGGCTAAATTTAAGCGATATATGTATTTACGCATAGAATCCCCATCCACCAGAGTGCTCTATTCCAATGGAAGAGCATTGCATAAGCTTACAATGATGAGTCACCTCACTTAAAGAGTGCTCAATCCTGAATAGAGGAGCATTAACTATATATATATATATATATATATATATATATATATATATAGAGAGAGAGAGAGAGAGAGAGAGAGAGAGAGAGATAGATAGATATAGTTGTAAAGGTAAAAAATGACCTATCCCAACCGGCTGTAGAACTAGATCAAACCAGTCACAAATTAAAAGTATGTGAATCTATCAATGGAATATTGGGTGTGTGCCTATCTAAAAAGTGTACAAACATGGATTTTAAGCACTCTTCTCTCTATGAGTTATGGATTTCTTCAAAATCGTATATCGATATGTTGTCATGATCTATCCAACAATTAAGTATTTTACTGTAATGACTAAATTTCTATCAGAATGAAACACAAACAAGACACTATGAGGGCTAAATTACCATATTGATGCTTTGAGGACATCTTTTTAACTCCTTACAGGCCTCTTTTTAAGGATCTTTCTTCTTTTTTTTCTTCAGAAATGCTCTATTTGCCTCTGTATGGTACTAATAAAATTATTGATAATATTGAACGAAGCAATACGAGCCCATAAATCCAGAGGTGTCTTTTAAAAAAGCGTCGAGCAATATAGAGGAGTATCCATGAAAACGTTTCTTTGAGATCATTTATTTTTCTAGGTTATTTTCCATCTAATGAATGATGTACACATAAACAGAATCACCCCATGTAGTAATTTTGAATGAATCATGTTTCTTGGCGCAGCGTATGCCATGGAATAGTCCACAACAGCTTGATGATAAGCTATGGCTATGAGGTTAGATTGTATACGTATGACCATGGCATTCATTGCTCCAATAGGTGAACTATTCAGTAATGTTGTCTTTTATAAGAGTCTTTCATCTTACGGACTTTTTTGCAACATCGTCGACAATCCCAATGCTTCAAGAACACACACACACACACACGCACACACACGCACACACACACACACACACACATATATATATATATATATATATATATATATATATATATATATATATATATATATATGTCTATTTATCTCTCTCTCTCTCTCTCTCTCTATATATATATATATATATATATATATATATATATATATAAGAATATTTGGTCAAAACAATGCTTTTGTAGTGGCTGCTATTTCTAGTGCATACAATCGTTATTCCCGATTCTAGATAAAACTATTCCCGATTTTAAGCCAATTATCTCGTAGTCTACCTGAAAGCTACGCTTCGTCGTTAGCTTTATACGCACGCCGTCGGACTTGGACCTTCCCCGAGATTCCCGTCACGGGCGTCGTGGAGCCAATACTTTATAAACTTGTTTAAATTATCATTCCATGTGCGTGTTGCATGATTTTTAGTTTGGGGGCCATTCTTTTGGTTTAGTTCCAAGTCTCAGCTCCGTATGTGACAGTTGGGGGCGCATTGGTTTTAAAAATCTATTCCATATTCTTGTTCTTAAAACTTGGTCTGTCGAAAGCTTACCAACCTGTAGTGTCTCTTCGTTTTCTTTTGAGTATTTCATGGAGATTCGTTGTCCCAGATAGAGGCAGTAGTATATTTTTTCTTGCTCTACATTTTCGATTTTGATCGTTGTGTCTTTGTCTTCAACATATTTGTTGCACATGACATTGGTTTTACTGAAGTTCACGTGAAGAAATACTTTTGTGCTTTCTCCATTCAGATCGTCTAGCATTATTTGTAGATAATAAACGATCTTGAAAGATAATGTCGTCAGCAAACATGGGGTTACTTAGGCATTCGCTATCAATTGATTCCTTCATTTATCTAGAGGAAGTTCCAGAGAACCTTTTCGAAGCAAGCTGTGAAGAGTTTGTGCTAGTTAGTGTTGCCTTGTCTTACTCCTTATTCGAGCTGGATGGGCTCTGAGTCTTTCTCTAGCCTGATGGAGGAGCTGTTGTGTCGGTAGATATGTAGCAGAATATTGACATACGTCTTGTATGATTGCATCAACGACTTTTGATATTTTCCAATAAGTCGAAGGACTTCAGGAAGTCAATGAGTCGCATTCTGTATTCTGTCGCTTCTTCTTTTAGTTGATTCACCGATTTTCAACAAAATTCTTTTTCACTACGTTACATCACAGATTTTATTATTGCAAAAATACTCTTGTTTCTCGACATTGTGATTGAAAGATTTTACCTAATTATGTATTGATTGATTGCACCACAACGTATTTTGTAATCTTCGATTTCTCTGCATGCTGTTAATGCTCGGGTCCTTGTTGATACTTCTTCATAAACCAAACGGTAAATGAATACATATACTCCAACAACACAAGTTTTTAAACGCTCTTCCAATTGAGCCACGCTCTTGTACTGCTTAAAATCGATATCTATTGCTATTGGGTACAACAGATTTTACAAGCATACGAATGAATATCTCAACAAGAAAGTTTAATATTCTATTTGGGCATTAACATTGAATTTATGTTTATGTTTAGTCCCTGATAGCCGAGCTCACTTAATTAGAGGACATTGTTCAGTTAGTTCAATGTTAATTGCATTAATGATTGATTGCGCAGGCCACTAATTAGAGTTAATTGCGTCGCCAATTAACCTCAGATTGAGAAAAGGTGGTCTGGTGGCCGGTTGCAGCTCAGAGCTTTAGATTATGGATGTCTTTGCCTAAAAGCAAAATAACACGCTCCAACAACGCCCGAGCCGATCTACCGGTTTCCCGCCAACAATCTATCATGCGCGAGAAAGAAACATTTGTCCGCGTCGGCGGTGCAAGTGGTTGTACTTAACGCTCAATGGTATAAAGAGGTAATGCAAATAAGTCTCATGCCACGCTCTCTCTCTCTCTCTCTCCTTCCCTCTCTCTCTCTCTCTCTCTCTCTCTCTCTCTCCTTCCCTCTCTCTCTCTTTCACCCCTTCTCTCTAACAAAGTCATTCATGCTAACATTGATTATTATATTTGTTGATTGTTTGATTGATGACGGATCGGGTTTTGATTAATTAAACTATTTTGCATATTATGAACTCTATCTAAGAAATTTCAAAATAACATGTAATAAGCATTAGGTAATCCACCGGCGACGTGCTTTGTAGGGCAGCATTGATAACATGCTTGATTTCGTTGCATGTCGTTAATGTTTCAGTACTGGTCAATGTATTATAACGATATGAAACGTCTATCGTTGAGCCATGGTTAGCGTACAATTTTCGCCAACTTGGGCGTAAGAATGCATGTAGCCTTGTATTCAAGTCTATTCATAGTATTAGAGTGTTACCCCTCATACAGCGATGTTTCAATGGTTGTCGGGGAAAAAAAGCTCACTTGAAAAAGTCAAAGAACTCATGATAATAATTGAATGTATTGCTCTAAAGTAGAAAAGATAATAGCATTAAATCAAAGAATTTTTTTTTTTACCATAAATTCAATAGGAAGAACATCCTGAAACATGTGCGTTGCTCAACGGGAGAACTACAGATTAAGATATTTATCATTTCATTACTATAAACTAAATGTGACTTTGTTTCCATGTAACTTCCATCCTAGCCATAGTCATTACATTTTTCTGTTACTCTAAACCCTAACACTGACCCTAACCCATAAGCCTAACTCTAGCACTCACCATAATCTCTAACATTACCCCTACCACTAGCCTCAAACCATAAACCTATAATCTTTTTCTTTCTTCCCTTTTCTTCTTCTTCTTCTTCTTCTTCTTCTTCTTCTTCTTCTTCTTCTCCTTCTTCTTCTTCTTTATTAAGATATCATACTCTGCCCTTCTTTCCTCCACTGAATGACAAAAAATGACATTAAAATGAGACGAAACTCTGTTTTATGTAAGCAATTTTTTACGACTAACCTTCTGCTATTCTCTTGCAAATAAGATATTCAAATTATTGCATTACGTTTAAAAAAGAATTTCTACATAGTTCATGATCATTTTTTGTCATTAACAATAGAAACCCCACTTCAGGTACAGTGACTCTAACAGTTTAAAATCCGCTCCAAGTACGCAGAGATATTTTTTATTTACCATAATATTATTTCCTCGATCATATTTTGGAGTTATGCATGTTTAAGATGTATCTGGTCTACACTCTTAAACATAAACATAAACGTTGCCTAACGTCTTTTGTGTCACAAATGCTCGCGTTTATGTTGATAGATTGCTGAACAAATATCAATGATAACAAGCAAAATAATCTCTAATTGTTTGGTGATAATCAAACTCGAAGATGTATTTTGTACCATAATAAAACCTTTAACTTTAAATAACCACACCGGCGAAAACTTCATGATACATTTTTTCAATCGATGAATATAGTAAGAAATCTTTATGTATTTCAACAATGTGAAAAAACTGATTATTCATCGTGTTAAAAAGTGGTTTATTCATTACTAAGTGTATATACTTTTTCCCACCTTCTTACGTGCTTATAATGTATGCAGCGCTTTCATTATTCTTACTGAATAAATTTGTCTATGATAATATATATACAGGCATCAATTGGGTGTCTTGTGGTGTAATGTTGAGCAAACTGTTTTTGCAGATGATTTCTATTGAGTATTGAGTTCTTCTCATACTGGGTGCCTAATACATGCGGCATAGTAACAATCTGTGCTTATTGAATAACTCTACAGACAATAATTGACCTGAGAATTATAAACTTCAATCTGCAAGCCAAAATATACCACACTATTCAAGATAAGAAACCGGTATGACTTGAAACTTCATACAGGGAATCTGCTTATTTAACAAGGAACGTGTTACACGCGTAATTGTTACATTCGTAATTGTACACAAGTCTGTACATACATCGATTCATTTCCCATCTTCATAACTACCATATTCTAAGTACTATATATTCATCTATAAATCCTTAATATAGTAGGTTATACTCAAAATGTATATGTATGCGTGTGGGCGAGGAAGTCATGTATATGGTTGCTAGTAGAACTCGATATATGTATATGCGAACTTTGGCACAAGGTCACAGACAGAGATCAGATTTATCCTACTTTCATCTACTCTAACACCTAATCGTTCTGGTGCACAGGATAGAAAAACATCTGATCTTTTCTAGTTTAACGCCAGAATAAAGTTAACGTGATCAAAGATATTTTATAGCTTTTTTGAATGTCTATGGATCACTCAGATGTTTGATAGAGGAAAGGACAAATCGGTTGAAAGTAAGCTTTTCTTCTTTTAAATAAATTCGTATTAACTAGCTTTATCAGCACGTTATTTGGAGTTTAAAGTCTAAACTTTCAACTCGTCCTTGATCATTGGAAATAAATTTACCAGTATAAATATGAGAAAGCAAAAATGTTATCGGGATATAAAATCTTGGTGTTGTGTGTTCGGTGATTTCAATCGAAGAACCTCAATGCTCTCTCAGACTTGGCTGGAAAATGAATGTCAGCATTGTCCGCGATTTGATATAGTGCTAATATCCGTTACAAAGACAATAAAAGTTTTTCTTGCTTTAGTCAAAACTACATAAATCTCAAGACGATCCGGTGGGCATGGAAAACTGTGTCCCTGACAAAGAAATCGAGCGCAAACAAACCATTTCAGCTTAATGAAAAATGAGAAACGAAGGGCGTTTCAGAATATCAGTGGGTCTACGTTTTTATATTCATTTAAACCAGTGCTTGTGATTTAAATATTCACCAATGTTTCTATTTATTCAATACAAGGCTTCTTTGCTAAGGATTCCTAGGTCTCAGATCCTGTGATTCTTATATGTTTTCGTTTACTTACACGTCCGTTATTTATTATTATTTTACCAACAATTTTGTTTATTGCTGTTTTCTTAGTTTATTTGAGATTATTCTCGACAAGCCTCTCATCTTTCAGGGTCCTCTTTCGCTTACATCTTATAGATCGTTTAAAAATTGATTTATGTACACAGATGGCTTATAATTATATCAACGTCATTATTATTATGATTACTATTAGTAGTTGCAGTAGTGCTTGCTTTGTATCTACTTACCAGAGATTGGCATTCATTACTTACTCAGCAGACGCATCCGAGACAGTCCACTGTTGTGTACTCATAATCTTGTCAATAGCTATCGTGGAATTTTGGGTGCCAATCCCTACTGCCACCCTTTTGATATCGAGGTGTGGTCCTTTAGCTTTTACTCTACCAAGAGTCAGTTACAAGGCAACAGCTATTATCCTTATCACACAGATTAGGGTGGACTCAATTGACAGCTGAATGCACAGGGAGTGTGTTTCTACGAAGAGTTTTTCCACGCTCTTTCATAGTATCTGGAATCGAACCCGCGTGTAAGGCAGATTTGCTAACCATTACTCCGCCAGAGTAGACGATTGGAGAAATCAAATAATAGCAAGTCTTGAAAAATCTCTATCACTCCGCTCAATATTATCGCCAAGTCTAACAATGCCATGTTTTGCACCTTCTCGATTCTTCCTTTGATTTTTGTTTCTTCGAGTCCCTTTGGGAGAACCTTTTAAACCATTTTGGTACTCTAATGATTATAAACGTAACCATTTAGTCTTTCTTCGCGTGAACAACGTGTACTATTTTCTTTAGTTCTAGTTTCTTTCGCTACAACTATTAATACCGATTCTATTTCATTTATAAGATGATCATTGAGTAGTTTTGTACAAGAGAATCCATTCGGTATTTCTTCAGTTTGTCTCCTGAATTCTCCACATAGTAATTTACCCTAGTTTTGGCCTCTACGTTTTGCAGAGTTTTTCTCTGATACTTTTCTTGTCTTTTTCAGGCTTTAGAGCAGTTTCTAACGGCCAATGATTTTTCCACTCCGTTTTGTGTACTCTGCCGATCCTTTTGTAGAAAAGTCTACTCTGTCCTTTGTGTTGAACGATTGTCTTTCTCCTCCATTTATCTGTATGTAGAGCTTGTCATCAAAACGTAGCAGATTTAAGGGTTTATGTAGTGTCATTAATTTCCTAATTCAACTATATGGTTAATGTTAACTATTGATACAACTAGTAGTAGTAGTAGTAGTAGTAGTAGTAGTAGTAGTAGTAGTAGTTATTGTTATTGGTATTGTTATTGTTGTTATTGTTGATGCTGTTGGAGGTGTAAACGTGAACAATATGAGACCCCTGAAATAAACAACAATGCATTGAGACGTCTTAGAGTTGATGTTGAAAGTAATAATAATAGAAGTAAAAGTAGGTGGAAGACCTATGGAAATATAACATTGCATCTTTCTAACTGAGGAATAGAACACAAAATTCTGAATAAAAAAAGATGATATAAAAAATAATCTCATTATTTACAGTTTGAAACAGTGTCTGGCTTGTCTCATATCTCAAAGGTTGTTGGGACACCGCAGAGGACTTTTGTCCTTCACCATATCTCAGGAGTTGCTTGGTGGTGCCCATCTCTTATCCAAGTATCATGGGACATTATCTTTATCGGATATTTAACGGCACTGAAGAAGAAACTCCTTGAAATATTGGAAAGACCATGAAGAAACATGCAGTTTTCTGAGTTTCTTGAATATGTTGCGATTCGCTTATCAAAATCTCTTTACCTTGTTACTCCCAATGTCATTAATGTTCTTTTAATGCATCTTTATACTATCTGAGGTTCAGTGATAGCATCATAAACTGCACTTATATTTGAGTTGTGCCTGTTCCCAGCTGGACAAATGGGGAATATAGAGCAAAGGATTTGTAAATTGATCTAAGTATTCATTTCTCCGTGAACAAAATCGGTCAGGCTGAACAGGTTATGCACATTTAACTACTCTGCCTAAAATGGTTGTATACTCTGTATGTCTATTCAAAATGATGTCATATAGCGATTACATAGAGTAAAGGACGGGACTATGTGTGTACATCGTTGTAGGTTGTACATGTGTAAACAACTGTTGATAAATACAATGTGTTAAGGTCTTGCTAACAGATTCACAACTACTGTCACATACAGTACACCTTAAATATAGGCTATAATATTGAATTCAAAGGCTAAAATTTACAATTAATTCATTGTTCTAATCTTTTCAATAAATCATATGCGCATTTAGCCTGATCATAAGATAGTTACTTTAATTTAGGTTAAATCATCTTTTTTCGATTAGCGATATCAATCGGTTGATCAATTAATAAGTTCAGAAAAACTTTAAACTTTGAACCAAACGACTGAGGGATGTATCAGGCATTTCATCCCCAGCTGCTTTGAGTCCCTGAATCATATTGAATTGCCTCCCACGTCCAAAAGCATACTCTGTTAACCATTCCCATTTGATTAAGATCACGCTGCACTTACTAACCTGTCAACATATTTGAGTGCCATCTTCCCACAGTACCTCAAACACGAGGCTGCCATCCCCGATCAGACTTCTTCTTGGGTCCAATGCCTCTGTTATTGGCTCCATAACTTTTTGGATTGCGTAAAAAAATATTCACAACCATCTGACTTTGATTAATTAGCTCAGCTATTGCACGTTGAGATAGTCCCTAATATAGAAGTTCCATAATCCTACCACATTCGAAATTGGACAGGTCTTGTCTCTTTCCCATGCTGTCTAGACATGACATTGTTTTTAACAACAACAGAAACAGATAAATTGAACTTTTAATCCTTTATATCAATTGTCAACGAATTAGAAGTTTGGCTGCAATTTTGTCAAAATTATTTTACTAATATAAATATGAATAGGATTAATCGTTTTCATGAGCTATATGGTTTTCTCAAGAGATTGATTAATGGATATCAATAGGATGCTAAAAGCTGAAGATTATTGTTGCCAATATGATTGTCCTTGGCGTTATTGTCACAGCATGTTCCATAGTTAATCACTTGCTATAGATAAACATAGATGTCGAGAAAGCCGTAGTAAGCAGACAGTTATTTCCCTTTGGGGCATCGGTTTTTACGTTATATATGGGATTATAGTGAAAGATGATTCCTGTAGCACCAGGTTCACCCTTTTTTCCCAAGACTCACATTGTGAGTCTGATAGGGGGGCTAGATAGGGGGCTAGAAAATTCAAATTGCACAGTAACCTTTTCGTTGAGGGTATGAGACGACTGGAAGTGAAATAAAAGGCACTCCACTCTGTTATTCTATTCTGACCATAATTTCAATATATACATGCAAACATCATGCCATAAAAGACCATAAAAATGCACGAATCTTCACAAGTATTCAACATTTGCAAGACATACACTTGTGTTAAACACGTATGCATACATACAACAGATAATGGTGTGTGTTTCTAAACATGCAAACTTATTTACTTACTCATGTCTATGGATATAAGTACACACTTGGCGATTACGCGTCAAGAAATATGCATAAACAGATACTGTGAACTACACAAATGTAATAAAAACTCCATTGACCAGATAATAACGTATCCATCTACAGCGCTGTCAATCAGTGTCTGAACCCAGGTGAGGGTAGTTTTCAAATCAGATCTCCGGCACTCGTCTTCGCATGAAACATTGGTACTCATCAAACTTTCCTTTCTTGGGTACGTAAAATAACCAAACACAACTGGTATAAACAACAAATACATCCATGCAAATGTACATGTATCTATTCATAGTTATGCATCAAGCAGAACTCTTATGATAACCCTGGGAAAGTATTCTCATTGACGTCTCTTATACTTCACCTTTTGACACGTCCGTATATGCATGCCTTGTATTTCCTCATTATTCTCGAATCGTCTTTCCTTTTGCTTCCAACTCCATCTTTTTCTCAAATGGCTTTCACGCAGCCTTCTCTGCATTACAGCCAAATCTCTCGCCTGACAACACCAAAGCGAATAAAAATCCAACCGGAATTATTGATTTGATTTCCGCATCGATCCGACACCAGCGATAATCCCAATCGAAGTGAGAACAGGTAAGTGGCGCTTTGGTTTGGGAGAAAATGGTGAATGCGTGCCACAACACAGTAATAACAGTCGAAATTCGCTTGCCCGTCAGTGTGTCTGTTTAGTCGCAATTGACAGAGAGGGGAGTGAAAGAGAGAGTTCAAGCGGTTTATCGTTTGCGATAAGACGTCAGTCAGATTAAAAGACAGTTTGCGCGCGAACCTGCAGGTTAAGAGGAGGTCCCCATGCTCAGTCTTCAGGATGCTTGCAATCGACGAATGAGTAAACGATTTCAAGTTTGAAACAGAAAAAGAAAAAAACGAAGGTCAGAACGAGGCTAGCATGATAGAGAGGGAAAATTCGAGGAAGTTGAGGAAAAATACCAGCATTTCAACAAAAATACTTCATGCTGCATTTCTAACATCATCCTCTCGAGGTCACAGGTGACTTGCATCGACTGAATCGAAGAAGAAACGAGCGAAAGGCCTGCGATATCTGTTTCAGCCGAGAAGACAAGCAACAGACTCTTTTGTCAAAAGGTATTAGTTTTTTCCATATCAGATAAGTCTTTTAAAGATCTCCGCTGATCATAGACGGCGCTTTTAGAGGCATTAGGCCTGGCCGAGTTGAACTCTTTTTCATTCTCCACTAAATCTTTTTACCTCCATCATCTCTTAGCTGTCTCGGTTGTTGGCTGATCCGGTAGCACGAAAGCCAATACAGTATTTAAAATCATTCAGGCATTGTCTTATACTTGTAAACATTGTGTTATACTTATGAATATAATCAACATGCACGGCTACCTTCTGAGCTTCCGTGTGTATATTTTTGAAAGCAGAGCAAGCTGCATAGGTGTGTGATCACAATAAAGAATAACTGCGAACTGCAGACAAAGATAGACTCTGTGTATGAATGTGTGCGTGGATATGTGTATGCATTTTAAATGAGACACCTACATTAAGCTGTATTTGAGAGAGGCAATATAAGTGGTGGACGGAATGTTAAATGACCACGTTATGTTTTATGGTGCTCCAATGTGTTGGTAATATCTCCACGAAGTATACATTCATGGAAAGGTATTGTGGAAGTAAGAAAGGAGATGAGGTGATTACCCCAAAGACCAATCTGTCGTGAGGAACAGACGACAATCTCCCATAATACCTGCATTTGCTATAGCCATCAACAAGGCACGAAGACTATCATTTGATCAAGGTGGCATTTATTTACCTTCGCCAGTGTTTAGTTTTGGACAGCTTCATGTTGCTTCAAGCAAGACGAGAAATTGAAACAATCTTAAAATACTGATGAATAATGATGGGGAATGTGGAAATCTCTATTAGACTCTCATTTTTACAATGAACATTGTGATAAAAGAACTCCTGGGATAATGATAATGTAAGTCTTTCAATTCTTTTTAAACAATATTGTAATATTTTTGTAAATATAACATCCTTATTTCTAATTAAATTTTCATGAGTATCTTTAGACCGTTCAATGAAAAATTTATATAAAAAGCTGTCATAACCGATTGAACGGTTGGCTATTTACAAATAAATCGTTTCGATCCATCGTTTCCGACTGGGAGAATTGCACTATCATCTTTACGAATTATAAGTTATATATTATCATTAAATACTAAGTGCGAAATCTTTAGGAGGGAAATTTATCAGTGGTTTGATCCGCCATTTTCTATTTATTTTATATCAATAAACTATTCGGCATTTTGACAACACGAGTATACTAGTGTTTAATAAAACGATCAGGCTTGCAGACTTACAGCTATATATTGACATGTTCATAATGTTTTTCATCAATGCACTCACTGGTTGTACTTGAAATCTGTAGTAAAAGTTCAAAGGTTAAAGCTTAAAGCACATGAGTGAACGAAATGGGTTTCCATCCCAGATGTTCATTCTCAAAATCGTGCTGAGAGAAAACACTTTCCACCAGAGGTTCAAACCATTAATTTTATTACAATATAGTTGAATGCATTTAGAAGTTATATCTACATTGCTTGTAACTTTATCGGTAAAAACCATGCCTGTTATGAACCCTTAAGAACGATTCCATGTTTCCCAAACATCACACAACTGATAACATATATTTTGATTCAAATTCCACGCTTGATTAACATCTCCAATAAAATAATGAACAGCGTGGTTTTCTTGGTTCACTGTCCGTACCACTTGACTCCATGGGTAGAAATTTCACTGATACCTCCTACCCACAATTTTAAATTATTCACTCTTCCTACTGAACAAATTCAATATTCTTTCTATAAAAAAAAATAATCCAAGTATATCCGTGATTTTTTTACATGGGATTAACGAGTAGATCATATGAAGAAAATGGATCAGTACACAGTTCGTTTAGCAATTATCAGCAAGTTAAACCCTAATAACTTTTATGTGTCTTCATTGGGTCCTCATTGGATTTCCTACTATTGATGGTCTGATACAAGACATCAATGTTAATGATTAATTTGAAAACAAAATGGAACAGTACACGCCACATAACACAGATCAACGGGCTAATCTTGCTGGCAATTGTTAATGTATTCGAATCACTTCGAAACTTTCCCTGATAGTCTGATACACAACTGCTGTGTTGATAGATAATATGAAAATAAAAATGGATCAGGACGCACGTCGTACAGCAATGATCATCAAAATAATCTTTCTGGTTGTTGTTAGTGGATTCACTCTCCATTGGATCTCGCACTGTTGATGGTTAGATACCAAAGTATGCAAAGTTAACATATCATATGAAAAGTGTAGATCAGGATACACCGTATTGCAATGATGAGTAAGCTCATATCCCTACGAAAAGAGGGTGTAACACAAGGTCGATTTAATATGCAAGCATGTATGAAAACGACAAAAGGATTATCAAACACTGCAGTAAAACAGTGTTATTCTGAAATAACATTTGGATTTTTTTAAGCAACAATTATAGCTGATTTGACGCAGGTACGGGAACATACAATTCACGTGAAGAGTCAGAGATAGTTGGTATTTACATAATAAGTATCATAAATAATACATATATATATATATATATATATATATATATATATATATATATATATATATATATATATATATAATAACTAAAACAATGCAAAGTGCTGACGCAGTCACCTGCATGCGTGAACGCAGCGTACATTTGAGAATATTCATGTCCAGATATTTTGTAAATGATAGGTTTAATCAGAAGTGCCTCCATAACTTGCAGTCTTTGCTTTTATGGCTATCGGTAGACTGTGTCGCCGGTTGTAATAACAAAGTGGTTTCTCATGTAGTATATACAACCACGAACCTCTCTTGCAGATTGACAAGTCACCTCGAAAATCATCTACCAGCATATCTTGAAGAAAACATAGCACCACAGCCATTATTCGTCAGCTCCTTGTGGACAACACACGAATTTTATATAATACCAACTCCAAGAAAATGCCACAAATAATGGAAGCTCTTCTGAATAAAGCAAGGCAACCTTTTGACATAGGCATAAATATTTTTAAACGCATGCAGCGTCTATGCATGTAGATGACGTTGTTGGTTTTAGTTACGCATTTAAGCAGATTTATTCATGGTTACGCTAGTTAAAGATAACAACTCTCAAATATTGATAAGTTATGATATAGAATGATACTAATTACTCTTTAAATACCATTATTACATTTTAAAATGATGACCAATAATGGTCGAAAGAAGTAGAACTACCAATTTGGGAACATTTTTTTTAAATCGATGATCTCAATAAAAGGCTTGCACGTGATCTAGAAAAAATAACTCATTGATTGAGTAGACAGTTTGTCTATCATTTTTCAAAATGTATGTTTGAATAAAAAAATTGCTGTCTCTTTTCATACATACATACATACATATATATATATATATATATATATATATATATATATATATATATATATATATATGATTATATGTGTGCGTGTGTGTGCAAGTATACATATATTGAAATGAATACCAATTTATTTTTCAACTTATCCATGTCAAGACGGAATCACCAACTAAGTGGAATCAACATGTTCAAACGTTCTCTTAATTTAGTTTAAACAATCACTTGAACAGTTAGTTGTCAGTAAATAATGAAATACAATGTTATCCCCATTTTGAGCGAAAACAAATTATTTGTGTGTCTTTCAACGAATGAACTAACTAGTGCATGTGTCGAAGTTTCATTTAAATCGATAAATAAAATTAAGATATACGATAGCGATGAAAAATAGATTTGTGACTCCCCCTGGTTCCACAACATGTAACACTCTTTGTCTGATCAGCGGTTCGAACAATTGGAAGGTATTGAAATATTCTCCCGTTAATTCATCGAATCAAAACTGGAATTGTTCTTTCATGGTGCAAAACTCGATGGCATGGGATCATAGAAAGCTAAGCAAATACTTAGATGGTTGAATGATGATGTAATAAATATATATGAATAAAAGATTTCGTCATAAAGATGCTGGAAACAGTCCTAAAAAGAAGGG
The DNA here is from genome assembly GCA_963457665.1 of Thysanoteuthis rhombus. Classification (NCBI taxonomy): domain Eukaryota; kingdom Metazoa; phylum Mollusca; class Cephalopoda; order Oegopsida; family Thysanoteuthidae; genus Thysanoteuthis; species Thysanoteuthis major. Next base: position 32,395,389 of record OY735203.1, read on the forward strand.
TATACAACCAATGCATCCTCCAGATCGTCACCTATGGAGCAGAGACATGGAACCTAACCAAAAGACTGACCCTCAAACTGAGAATCATGCAAGAAACACGCTCAACCTCATAAGGCAAGACAGCATATCAGAGAAAAGACAGAATTCCAAGATATCATAGAAACCATTACAAAACTCAAATGGCAATGGGTTGTGTATGTTGCAAGAATGATAGATAAACGCTGGACATTACGATTCACATCATGGATCCCCAGAAATCATATGCGAGATCGTGTCTGACAAAAAGTACGATGGCGTGACGAGCAAGACAGATTCAGGAAATACTGGCTCCGCGACGCCCTTGATAGAGGGGTTTGTAGAATCTTAAGGGAAGTCTATGATCAACGAAGGGTATTAAAAGTCTGCTGCTGCTGCTATTGCTCCTGCTGCTGCTGCTGCTGATGATGATGATGATGATGATGATGAAAATTCGCACACATTCTTGGCCGAATTATCAGTTGGTCGTTCGTCTTTCATCTTTTGATTTTTTAAGAAAAAACATTCTAATTACTGCTATATTTTCCAGAGCTGCAAGACTCGGTTAACACGGTAAATTGAATTAGCTCAGCAGTTATATGTTATCTTGTGGTTGGGCTCTTGAAAACAAATTGTCTAATCTAATCTGATGTGAGAAATCCTTTTTAAAATAGAAGAAAATGCTATATCTGCCACAATAGCGTAGAATTATTACGAACTCTAACGAAGTAGGCAGTTTTGTTTCTTACTTGATTAAAGTGTAGTGCAATCAGTATTCACCATATAACCATTTGTTCCTATTTGACTGTACAAATAAAATACCGATATTTTCAAGATATTCATGGAGATTGATTTCTTGCCCACTTTGTTCAGATGATTTAAAACAGTGAATTGTCGAATTTATGACTTGCACCAATAGTCTGATGGTCATTAGTAAAAATGTAAAACATTACAAAATGGAATTTAAACAACGTTGAAATCTTTGTTGAAATATTCAGTTGAAGATATTGTGTTGGAGAATCTGCTATTTTATGAAAAACAAAACGATGAGGTTGTCTAGCCAAGTTTGCAAATGGAAGCCCTTTTTTAAACTTTTTTTTTTTCAAAGATAACGGGAAAAAGTTATGATTCCTTCTCTCCCCTGAAGCAAAAGCAAGTCTTTTCCTTTAATATTGTGGGATTTCGTTGGTTTGTCGTAAGAGATAATAAGCCTCCATGAGTTACAATAGAAACATTTAAGAATTGATTGATTTAGAATAGATTAAAAAAAATCATTATGAAATTATTTTTTTCGTGTACAATATGCTGATAGATAGAATGAGAAATTATTTGAAACATTTATCGTTCAGAATGGTATATCGCTGTAGTAACACAATTCACCAGATACGTCGATATATATATATATATATATATATATATATATATATATATATATATATATATATATATATATATATATATATATGTGTGTGTGTGTGTATGTGTGTGTGTGTGTGTGTGTGTGTGTGTATGTATGTATGCGTGTGTGCTCGTGTGTGTGTGATCGTCCTTTTGTCAGATACTTATTTAAACATTCATTTTACAGTTATGTACGAATGTACGAAATCGAACCGAAATTTCGTGGGTAGTTCTTCTCTTTCAGCTTGAAGCTTTTCTTTGAATCGATGTGCATTATTAAGTGAATAGTAAAGGGAGGTTAAAGGTTTCGTCTGAGCCAAAAGAAGTATAAAGAAGAGAACACAGGAGAAAACTTGAGAGGGAAATACGAATAAGGCCGACAAAATACAAAAAGGGGGGAAAAATGAAGCAACGATTTGAGAAGACTTAGATGTGAATATTGCAAATGGAAAAAAAGAAAGAAAAAATGAAAGAAAGAAAGAAAGGAAAAGAAAGGAAACAAGAAGTGAAAGAAAGAAAAAAAGAAAAGGAAACAAGGAATGATAAAAGAAGAACGGAGAGTAGAAAAAAGAAAGAAACTAGAAAAAAAGAAGAAAAAGCATGAAAAGACGAAAGGAATGACAAACGAATAAAGAATAAAGGGGAAAAAATCAAAAAAATAATTCTCACAGCATTTTCTGGAGAATGAAATGTTGGCATTGTCCGCAAGTATAGTAAACACTAGTTCATTTATTCACACTTCGCTAAGATCATATGTATTAGGAAGAAGAAAGAAAGAAAGAAAGAATGAAAGAAAGAAAGACTGTTAGTGATAATAAATGAATAGAAAGAAACAATATAGATAAAAACTGAACATGAAAGAAAAGAGAAAGAGAATTAAGAACGTTGTTGCTTCAACTACAATAGAGTAATTTCTATCTGTTATGACCTCTGTTGCAAGCAGATGGATCCGCTGTTAGTATCTAAACAAAAAAAAAACAGTAAAAATTCAATAATGCAAAAAATCTTTGGATAAATATGTGTATACCTAACCTCTTAACAAGCAAACTCAAACTTAAGTGGCAGAAATATAAACTAATTCATCGCTCCTTGTTGAACTACTTTTGCCACAATTTTGCACTTACAAGCACAGCTGAAGTGACGAAAAAGAGGAACGAACGAGTCGAGGTTTAAGTTTCAGCTAAATTCTTTACTACAAATCAGAATGAAAGAAATGTCTACAAAAATTACTAAGCACGTTAAACTGCTTTACAATACATAAGAGTTAGTTGTTTTGAAGCCTTTAATATAATTCTAGTTTTAGATAGATAGATAGATAGATAGATAGATAGATAGATAGATAGATAGATAGATAGATAGATAGATAGTTGGTGTATGAGCATAATCTTACAATTTTTATTGCTGTTATTTAAATGTATTGCTCAGGATGAAATTAAGTTTGCTTCTTAGCAATACTTAAGGATAGCATTTTGCCATACCATTAAATAAGGGATAATACCATCATTCGAGGTTCCAAGAATAATCACAGGATTTAGGCTCTATTCAAATTCCCTTTTTTTTTTTGTTGGATGTTTATCGTTGCATAGATTTTCTTCTGTTATCTGCCATGTTCAGGACCAAAATTCAAACTATTCCTTCAACACAGCAGTCAATTTAACATTTCGATTCACGTAGTATTTATTTTCCTAGTGGCTTATTAGGACAGATGATGGCGGTAGCTGCTGCTGCTGCTACTGCTATTATTATAATTATCATTTTTTTTTTTATCATCATCATTATCATCATCATCATCATCATCATCATCATCATCTGAATTTTCAAACTAGGTCCAGGGGATAAAGAGTCGAGTATATCTCAGTATTCCAGCGTTCTCTTCAGTATTCTCACCGATTTCACGCAAAGAAACTCATCTGTGTAGTTTCAAATCTTCTTCGCATAATCACGGCCATAATCTTTACCTTCATATTTCACCATCTTTGTTTAAGTTTTCCGGTAGAATCTTGAGATTTACCAGTTTTTAGTATCTTCTAGTTTCTCTTTGTGGTCTACTTGAACGGAAGCGTCCACTATATAAGAGATTTTACGATGACCTGAATAGGGTGATCCATTCGAATTTTAAAGTCTCTATCTTTCTTTTCTCCTCTTCAGGACAATTCCTGATTCATTCCTTATATAGTCTAATTGCGTATGAATGCACATGCTAGTGGCGTCTAGGAATTATCGCTGAGGATCAAATGACAGCAAGTCTCCTTACACCTTCTGCACCTTCCTCAACACTCTGGCCGACCCCACACTCTGCGGTCATCTGAACAGTCTTATCCCTTGTGCAATTGTCCAGTTCCCGCCAACTCGCCTCTAGTTTTATTGGAATGGTGAACCAATTATTATCAACATGAACCTCTACCTTCAAATTTCTAGAGTATCCCCAGTTAGAAAACTCGGCGGGCCGTTTGAACAGTCAAGTCCACGATCTGACAAAAAATATTTCCTTGTCTACAACTAGGTCCGGCCTTCTTTCCTGAGGATGAGGTTGTGATCTCAAGTCCAAGAGCATTTCCCTCTTTTTCTTTTCCACGAGAGCCTCTGGTTTATGATCATACCATTGATGTACTATAATTATAACCAGATCTTCTCATGATTCTCAGCGTACTACTCTTCCTGTTCTGCCGAACCTGTTCTTGTATTCTCTTCAAGCCAGTTTTCCAGACTCACTTACGATTAATTGTAACGGTAATTACACTTAGTGGTACTATGTCATCAAATGCTGGTTTCAATAATATTGTTATCTGAATAGTTTTGATTTTTCAAGTCTTTTCGGAAGACACTTCAGGGATGTTCCTGGCCTTGCAATAATTAAAGGTACAATTGTCACAAATTTTCGAATGATCATGTTTTCTTGACTTGAGAGGATGGTGACCTGTATGGATTGTTATGTTCCAAATGATTATACTTTTTTATTCTCTAATTGCGGTAATACCATTGGCTTGTAGACTAAGTTTGGTGAATAGCTATACTATTTATCTATATGTTATTATTACTAGTAAATATCGTTGCTTTGCTAACTGTATACTCAAGTCTGTGTTCTGTATCAGTTATCTGAAAAATTAAGGCAAGACATTGTTATATAAAATGATAGTATTCAGTTTGGGTAGAAAAACGAAATTGATGCATCAGCAACAGTAGCAGTAGTAGTGGTTGTATTATCAGCAGCCAGCGAGCGAGTACGTGTGTTCGCATTACCCGTTTCTCTCTCTCTCTGTTGTTTTTTTCATGTCACAGACAGAGTGACACGTTGAGGATTATTATAATGACTGGATTAATTAGTTATGGATGAATTATACATACATATATTATAATATAAATGAATTTAATGAAAATGAAAAATCGCATACCTCGAACTGAAATGATTTTTCTGTCTTTTTTTCACAACTCTTCATATTTTCTTCCTTCTGATGATTTTAAAATAAGGCAGCGTAATCTAATGATATTTTTCAATGCCAACAGTACCACCATCATCATCATCATCATTAGTAGTAGTACCAGTAATCTATTGCTCGGCTCTTACGATTACATTTCTTTCTACGTTTCTCCTTTCCCCGAAAGCATCAACTTTTTTGTTTTCTTCTTCTTCTTCTTCTTCTTCTTCTTCTTCTTCTTCTTCTTCTTCTTCTTCTTCTTCTTCTTCTTCTTCTTCTTCTTCTTCTTCTTCTTCTTCTTCTTCTTCTTCTTCTTCTTCTTCTTCTTCTTCTTCTTCTTCTTCTTCTTCTTCTTCTTCTTCTTCTTCTTCTTCTTCTTCTTCTTCTTCTTCTTCTTCTTCTTCTTCTTCTTCTTCTTCTTCTTCTTCTTCTTCTTCTTCTTCTTCTTCTTCTTCTTCTTCTTCTTCTTCTTCTTCTTCTTCTTCTTCTTCTTCTTCTTCTTCTTCTTCTTCTTCTTCTTCTTCTTCTTCTTCTTCTTCTTCTTCTTCTTCTTCTTCTTCTTCTTCTTCTTCTTCTTCTTCTTCTTCTTCTTCTTCTTCTTCTTCTTCTTCTTCTTCTTCTTCTTCTTCTTCTTCTTCTTCTTCTTCTTCTTCTTCTTCTTCTTCTTCTTCTTCTTCTTCTTCCCTTTTTATTGCTGTTGTAAGTATTGTTTTTAGAATAAAACGAATTCAAACAAGGTTTGGCACCTGCTACGAAATCTAATCAAACAGACATTAACAAAGCACCTAAACGGTAGTTAAAAGACCAAAAGAAGTATATCTATTTAAAAAGATAAAACATATAAGACCTACATTTCTTATAGATGTATATTTATATTCCTTTGAAGGGTGTAAAAGGTTTGCTTTCCGCGGACGTACCATTAATGCAACCAGAGAAGACGAAATTGCTGTGCACACATTTACATAGAGCCGACATCAAAGGAAGCGCAGCCGTGAAATAAATGTTATACACGTACATAAATACAGACGCTTACACAATCACAATATATTCAGAGCCAGATAAATAGAGAGAGAAAGAGAGAGGGTGGAGCAAAGAAAAAAACAGAGAAAGAGAAGGAGAAGCGATAGATATTTATAGAGAAACATATACTGTGTGTATATGTACCTATACATCGGTGTATGGGGGCTGTGTGCGTCCATGTGTCTACATTCGCAAGTTGAATTTCGTATGTGTGTATGTATACATATATTCATGTAGGCATCTTGGGTTAATGCCAAAAGACGTTTACATATATCATGTGCATAGGAAGTTTGAGATCCTTCGTTATTGATAAAGAAAACAGACTAAATGAAATGAGTTCGAATTCCGGCTAAGAGAGCTCGTAACTCTGTATCCTGCATTCATTTTCTCTGAAAAAAATCCTAAATCATTCTCTTTATCCAATCATCAGTTACCTTTACCATGGCATTATTACAAAACACACACACACACACACATATATATATATATATATATATATATATATATATATATATATATATATATATATATATATCGTTATATACATATATAAAGGCTGTGGATTAGATAAAAAATAAGTTCAAGTATATATCTGTGAGTAAATGTAACCTCATACATATTTATGGATAACTGAAAAATTATGAAAAATATCTCAACACCATGTTTCGCGTACCTGTGCTCTTCAGAAGAGTGCGTGCGCATAAAATACAGATTGATATTGTTTCATAATTTTCTATTACATATGTCTCACCGTTTATGCAGGTATCTGAACTATAAATGACTTGAATTAATTCACTGCTCTCTATTATGTTATCATATGTTTATATTTTTACTCTTCTACAAAACATATTCTGTTCAAGTTTTATTCAATGTATTTTGTATTTTATGTTCTGTTGTCTAAAAATGAAATTGGATTCTAATCAGGCTCATAACTAACATCTTTTGACACTATATATATATGATTATAAATTACGTTATATCAGATAGAGACTCCCATTCAAAATGATCTCCCGTCGTTACACGGTTAACGTATTACTCGGCCTAGACAACGAAAATAGAGTAAACAATAAAAGAAAATAGGGCTGCTGCAAGAATTGAACCTGCGACCATTACGGTAGCCGCTTCAGCATAGCGATGCTCTTACCATTGAGTTAAACAGCCACCAGTCACAGATTCGATTCGTGCCGCAGCCCCATTTTATTTGATTGTTCATTCTATTTACGTTGTCGAGGCTGAGTAATGCATTTTGCGTGATCATTTCAAATAAGAGTTTCTACAGAATATGGTGTAATTTATAATCATTCCGTCGGATCATATATATCCATTTCTTACATATATATATATACATATATGATCTGAGTAATGTTTAGATCCAGATGTTGTCCATCTACGACGGTAAACTGTTTGTAATATTTTTGACCCTGTAACAGTGTATAGGTACCCCCAAATTAGGATATTCAATTCATCATTCCTCCCCCTTCATCTCTCTCTCTCTCTCTCTCTCTCTCTCTCTCTCTCTCTTGTTCCTCTTAATCAGTATCAAGGTATCATCATGTGTGAAGTATTTTTATTCTATATTATCATTATTTTAGGCATTTTCAGATAAGTATAAACACTCGACCATATTTACATATTCATATCCATATGATTACATATCATCATCTATCTGTTTTTTTTATTTCATCTTAATTTTTACTGTTTTCGTTCAGGTATTCATAAATCAGTATAATTATTTTTTCGTAACGATTTGATAATGTTTGAGCGGATGTCTATTAGCAGCTTTTTGTAGTTGTTATGTATCATTGTTCCTTTATTGTATGTATTAAATTTGCGACTTTTTCTATAAAATCATTCGTTGTAGTGTAGTTTTTGTTATTTTCAGATATTCTGACAGTTACAATATTCCACAATAGATATTTTATGGGATATTGTTGCTTTTGTAAAGCATTCCAATTATGTGGAATGTAAATGCATCTCGTTTGTCGTACAATTCTAGCTCTAGTTTTAATTCAAGTCCTTCCGGATATATCTATTTACACGATTTCTTGAATTCGTCTCCGTCATTTCAACAACTCACACCATCAATGGAGCGTATATATGCTTCATCTGCATTGTTATCAATTAATGATGATATAATATTGCATTCGGATCTATGCAAACATAGGTTTTCCCCCAAAAGGTGTAGGGTCAATTACCGTAGGTATTATTAAGTTTTGCAATAGTACTTGGTTGTCTATTTTAAAGTAACTTTCTGTTCAGTGTAGTTCTAGTGAATTGACCAGTAAGCTTTAGAACCTATGATGATTATATATCGGCTCCAGCAACCTCTGAATGATAAATGTACATTGTTATTAATTTAACAATAAGGTCTGTAAGTAGAATTTTTGCATTTAGTGTACCAAAGTCGTATGTTGACATTGATAGAGCTTTCTTTCGTGTGTGTGGGTTTTTTCTTTCAATTACTCATATGGAATTATTCGTTACCCAGACGAAATTTATGTTACTATAGAATTTTCTTTTTATGGAATAGATCTATTTGATTGTATATCAATTTGAACACTTATGAAATTGCTCTACTCAGAGGTTTGGTACTGCACGTTTTTGAGGTTTTGTTAGATAGGGCACTGGTTGTAGTGTTATGTTATCAAACTCATGATCGGTAATGTGTTTGATTTATCTTCTATTTTTAGTTTTAAGATTTTACTTAATTCAATGCTATTACATATAATCTAACGTGGATATTTTTTCAGTTATTGCATATGTTGGACTTCATGACCCAAGAATTCTTACTTCTGGTAGTATTCGTTCGATATAGATTTTTTTTCTTGCATATGGAACTCAGCCAATGGAAACTATTACAATTTGTTTTATTTTTCAATTCTTCCAGGTATTCTAGTGCTTGAGAATCTGTTAGTATTTTATTGGTTCCATGTGGGTGTTATACTGTCTTTGGGTATTGTATCTTTTTATTGTTACTATAATCTTTTCTTTCCACTGAATGAATCCAGATTCTGCTATTTTATATTCATTTGCCATAGATACAAAGAAATCATCGAATACTTTACTAAATTCTGCTTCACATTTATTATAATTCTTACTTCTTTGTTCTCTATAATTTCGTCCGTTACTTGAGAGTTTTTCGAGTTAAGAGTTTTTAAAATTATTTTCAATTTCTGCGTTATGATGTGATTCAGATGTTCATCGCGTAGATCAGATGTTTAGCATTTGCAAATAGATATATTTAGTGTCCAGTTATTATTTATGGTTACATCTTCCATTGTTTTCTTCTAGTTGAAAAGATGTTTTCGTATAGTTGGTCCTAAGTTACTTGTTCTAATTGAAATATATCCTTCAAATGGTAGATCATTTTGGAGACTTTGTATAGTTTCTTTATCTTTTTATATTTTTATAGATTAATATCGCCAAGTTCTTCATTTATGTACACAATAATATATACATTTCTATGAATCATAATTTATTTCGTTTTTGGTTGTTTGTATGATTAAGTATCGATCATATCTAATAAGTATTTGTACAATTGATCATATCCTGTTTATCTTGAATATTTGTTCTGATTTAATCATTATTGTATATGCTATGTCTGGGGGGGGGCTTTATTGAATGATACTCTAATTAAATGGACAGATCTTAGTGGATCTTTGTTAACTTTTCTTGAGAAATCTTCTCTTGATACTGTGGATTCTCTGTTATTTCTGCTAGTACCGGTCTTTCTCCTATACATAATAATGGAGAAAATATTTCATGCTAATTCCTTACTTTGCTGTTCAGTACATATGTGTATTTCACTTGTATAGTTTTGATGATCTCATCTTTTGTTGTGTTTTTTTTTCATGCATTTTCACACACACACACACACACACACACACACACACACATATATATATATATATATATATATATATATATATATATATATATATATATAAAGAAAATAACTTTTTGAAAAGTTTATAAATTTTATATCGAAAAAAAATAATCATAAGTAGGGGATTCTAGCCATGCAACTTTGAAAATTCTATGTATAGTCATGCAAACTTTTCATCTTGGAATGCTGAAAAAAGAACAAATATTTTTCGTTAATTTCATATATAATCCAAAAATATCCTCGACCGTATGCCACGCAAGCCGCTTTTAATCTGGTCTATGTTATTTGAACGTGTTGTCCTATAACTGCTTATCATATGATTCTAGATTCTTGTTGTATCTAATTTAGCTTTGTTTGTATTTGTAGTGTTATTCTTCATTATGAAGTCTGTCGATTTTATCCTAGCCCTGTTTTGTGAGTCTTTCTAAAGCACTTACCATGATATTCATCAACGTTTCCGTGAATATTCAGCTATTAAACTTATCATAAGTAAAAGGTATAAGGAGATTTGACTTGCATATGCATAAGAAAACATTATTTGGAAGAATGAGAAATGGGTTAGATTCATTTAAACCATGGAAGTAAATTCAATTTAGTTGGATCTGACAGCAGGAAGTTTGCTCGATGTCGTACACTCGACAGACTTGAACCAACCAGTGTCAAAAACTATTATACGTTTGGAGGGAGAGCGTCATGGTTTGAGTATGTGCTTCTCAGAAGGTTTTAAATCTATTGTATATGTATGTGTGCGCCTGTGTCAGTGACTAAGTGCATAAGTTGATCGAATTTTACACAAATACTCCTCAGGGCTATATATAGAAATACGTCTCGATCATAAATTATGATGAGCACGTTTGATTAATCATATTTGGCAATAATTACCCAAAATCCAGATATCTTATAAAACGTAGAAGTAATTTAATAGGTTAGTGGACTATATATATATATATATATATATATATATATATATATATATATATATATATATATATATATATATATATATATATTATGATTTCGTTATATTATAAAGAAACTCATCTGAAATGATCTCCCGTCGCTACATGGTTAATATATCATTCAATTTAGACAACGCAAATAGAATAAACAGTTAAATAAGATGGGGCTGCTGCAGGAATCAAACTTGCCACCGATAGGGTAGCTGCCTCCACGTAGCGATGCTCTTACCATTGTGCTAAAAAGCCCACCGATAATGCAAAGGCCAAATAACTACTTTCAACCCAAATTCTCATCTCGTTTATTCTCGGCCTGTTTCGTTTCTTTCAACGCGACTGTATGCATTTAAGAAATGGACGTATTTGAATGAATTATAAATCATATTTGAATTTAAAGTTGTTTTTTAATTTGATTTTGTGATTTTACATTAAAACTTGATAGAAGTTTTTTGTTGGGATTTGTTTATGCAATTAAAGATATAAAGAGAAAATAGAAAGTAAAAATAAATGTTTTATTTTCTGATTAGTTTCAATTTTGATGGATATTTTAGTTTTTAGTTGGAAGAAAAAGTAAGATTATTTGAAAGAACTCTCCCTTAAAACATTCGCCTTATATTGCAGAAATTTTTAAATCGATAAAGTAAAACTTGAAACTACAAATCAATCACTAATTTTTACAATAGTCTTTCTTTTTTTTTTTCGCAGAATTTAATGTTTTTTTAAATTCCACATTCAGTTTATGATATTCTTTTTCAATTACTTCCGACGGATTAGCGTGATAAGTAACGTCTGTAACCTTCTTAAAATCTAACTTTTCAGTTTTTATTCAAATTGAACGGTAAAACATGATTAATTTTGGTTAAGATTTGTTTCCTTGCAGCACAGACATTCTTTTCTTTCAATTTTAGGTGATTTCAATCGATCAGTCGTTTGAACCAACGGAAAATTTATTAGTTTTTAGAAGAAAGAATTCTAAAGTGTTACGAGTTACTACATGTTACTGTAACTCGCTCGCTTGATGCTAGAAACGGCATACACCAAAAAAATCGATTTATCCTAAACAATAACAACATTATTACGTATTTATTTCTATTTCCCCTCATTAATTTTCTTTTCTAATTATTTGCGTGCCATTTTCAATGTTGAATGAGTAATTGTGATAAACTTCACAATTCACAATCGGGATCACCTTCCCTACATTGTGCTGGGATTAGGGTGAGAGTCGGGTTACTATTTATGAAGGAAGTGACTGCGAGAAGAGAAAATAATTCATGTAAACCGTACATCAGTAAAAATGCCGGAAAGTTTGTATCCAAGTTATCATTAATGTTACAGCGCTATGTAAATAGATATGCCTCCGACCCCAGAATAGAGGGATGGGTCATTTTAGTGCGCTATTCCGAACCTCTGCTTGCCGAGAGCGCTGTTAGCTCAGTCGGTAGTGCAGGGTCGCGTTAAGATGGCTTCCTTTAGAACGCAGGTTTGAGTCTTGCACAGCACTCATTTTCTTTATTCATTGACATGGTCGACTGTTTGATTTGCCTCTCGGTTGATTCCGGAGCCAGACAAAATTATTGTCTCTAACATTATCACATACACACACATACACTCACACACTTAAAAACATACATATACATATATATGTGTGTGTGTGTTTACATTTTAAACATATGCATATATACATAATATACTACCCTAAAGTTCGGATAATTCGAACGGAATTTGCGAATCAAATGTACGTGATAACATTGGAAATTAAACGTTATGGTAAGTAATATCTTTAACGGTCTAATCCCCTCAAATTTTGCACACACACACACACACACACAGAGTCTAGAAAGCTTTACAGCTTTAAGCGCTATGTATTAACAAAAACAAACTTATTTCCATATATATATATATATATATATATATCTTTTTGAGGAACATTTTATATTCTAGTTCGTCTTTGTTAATTTTTTTTTGCGCGCGCACAGTATAATGTATGTGTGCGACAATGAATTTTTAATCAATGAGAGAGAATTACAATTGTAACGTTAAATGCCTGAAGCACATCTGAAAACAAAAGCCAAAAGTCCACTTCACTACCGTAGAAGGTCACAGTTCCATCTTCAACAGCTCTGTCGCATTAACGTTCTATTTCATGTTCATCTTTATTTTTTTCCGCTTATATTTTTTTCTTTCCTTCATCTTGCTTTATTCATTTCTTACCAATGACAGCTCTTATCTGGGGCCGGGGTCACCAAAAGAATACACACACTGGCACGCACACACACACACACACGTATATATATATATATATATATATATATATATATATATATATATATATATATATATATATATATAAGAAAAAAGGCATAGCAATACTCTCAAATTCTTATGCGCCGTTTTTCAGCTCTTCTGCTTTTTCGTTTTCCATCCCCTCCACTTGAACGGAACGAATGGAGTTGAAAAATGATAACAATAATAACAACAACGAAAAAAAACAAGTAAAAAAATGAGCCATGGACAAAACAACGGGGAATATGACCCACTGACGTGGCCGAGACTACTAATGGCATTTGGGCCGCCCGGCCGGCCAGTAGATTTAATAAATAACGTATGCCCATGTTCATTTGTGTTTTTTGAGACAGAAGGACGCGGGGATAAAAAAAATCTTATAGATTAAGCGGGACAAAGAAAGACGGTAAGGCAGAGGGAATCAAAGAAGAAACGACCAAAAATTTGTTTTTTATGTTTTTTTGTTATCAAAAAGCCTTTCTTTTTTTTTATTTTTTATTTTTTTTTTTAGACAGGGGCGATGCCCAGGGCATAGCTAAGACCTCCAGGATTTACGTGACCATTTTATCTTAAATATACACGCATAGGAGGAATTCTGACAGCGTCAAGGCTCTGGTCGCCTAATATGACAAGTAGTGCACTGGATTACTTTTTTGTCTTATGAGATCGGCTCGGCTCCCAAAGTCTACATTTCCAATCAACAGTCCTGACTTTGTGTGGTGAATTTTTTTTTTCCATTTTCAAGTTGCGATCACTGCATCTCCAATAATGTTGATTTCGCTTTCTGACTAATACTGAAAACTTTCAAGTTTAGTAGCTTCTTTAGAAACCTAATTTGGAGACGAACATGCTTGTCGAAAATACTGCATAAAAGTTTCAGGAGGCTCATTTGTTTGGACAAGTCCATTCATTTTTGTGTTGCTGATCTGATCAACATCAGCAATACAAAAATGAACCTGATTGTCCGAATCGGAATTGAAAGAGTTGTTAGAAAAACAAGTTAGAAAATTACTACAATTTTTTAAAAAGAATTTTTGATCCTAGTCTCGAATAACGAAATGTATAATTATTGTGAATGCTGAAGACAAAAAGCAACGCAGATAAAGGCCAGAAAAGTTCTCAATTTTCGTAATTTTGATTCAGATTGACCAATGAACAAGGCCTCCTACCGTCTTGAGAGACAATGGAACGACACTGAAGTGACATCCCCAGGGTGCAAAACAGGACGACGCGCATGGAGACCCTGAAATGCACAGTCGACTAAATCACCCTCTTAGCCATCTTGGGGAAGAACAGATGGGTTCATGCCTTTCCCGAGAGCATTTGTGCGAAGTGGACATGAGCATCCATAAATAGAATTTTAACTCGATTTGGCGATTCCAGTGCCCTCGCCACTAGCCACTGCACGGACACAAACACATACACAAACAGACACACACACACACACACACACACACACACACACACACATACATTTATATACATCCACAAATATATTCTCTACGAACATCAACCAAATTCGAGATATATTTGATATTTTGTCAGTAGACAGTAATTAAACAGCCCGCTCTTCACGTCAGCTCTATTTTCGCCGTACGAAAAGTTATTCGCGTAAAAAAAAAATTATATAAAAATTGTAAAGAAGAGACAAACAACATACAACTCAGATGCCACTTTCAAAAGTGACTATATCCAGAGGCGGAGACAGGATTGAGAGGGGCAATCCCCCATCCCAAATGTACGTATGAAGGGGCCTAGAATTTACTCCAGCCTATAATGCTTAAGCAGTCGTGGTATTAATTCTTTCAGCTTCATCATATGAATTTTTTTTTCTTATTTGCATACCTGGTGTCATTTACCGGACGATTGGAAATTCTCCTGAAGCGATCAATATCTGATCTGCCGCCAATTTCTGCAAAAGAAATAGAATCCCAATATCTTTGTCGTTACTTTATGTTCAACTACTTTAGTCCATAACATCTTCACCATCTGCAATTTCATTTATCTTCTTATGAACCTGAACAAGAGAATACAGCTCTGCTGCAGATTTTAGCCATTCACAGACACAGTTTAGAATATTTAAAGCCTCTGACACTATTGGTCTACCTTAAGTAACCTTTGGTAACCTCCATCAGGTAGCAAATTCTTGGTGGCCAGACTTGTGATAACGAATTTAAGCCGCTACAAATTCATTGCAACCTAACACACTTATTTTCACTTCTTCAGCCCGTTGACCACTCAGTCAAGATCTGGAAATTTTCACGAATGAGACGATTTGAAGCTTATATAAACTCACTTCTATTTGAATTGTCGTGTCCTTTCTCTTCGTCTTGTTATGTACACTCTTCTAAAAGGCATGCATGGTGGATCCTCATATGAGTGTCACTAGCTTGGGCGTCCACAGACACTTTCCAAAGCTGTTATCGTTCACCTTAGTAGTATAGTTCACTAAAGTCTGAATGCCTTTACCAACTTCCTGTAAAATTTCTAATACAGAGTCTGGATCTTTGCATTTCACACAACATCACTTGTCAATTAAATATGGTTCTTTAACTGGATCTTCGTGCAACTTCCCCAAAGAAGCAGGTCTTCTCCATATCTGCCATTTACATTCAATATCATTCATTTTCTTTTCTTATTCATTTTGGAAAATCTACAACTCGCTGAAGTTCCCGTCCACGCCAGGATAAATATTGAAGGGGATGTCATAGTCTTCAAGTGCAATCGGGGGATCTTCGTCACATTAATCGATCACGGAGAGAAAAATTGATGTACCAGAGTATTAAACCAATCAAAAACAGAAGGGGAATTCAGTATTATATATATATATATATATAAATATATATATATATATATATATATATATATATATATATATATATATATATATATATATATATATATATATGTAGATAGATAGATAGATAGATGAACATATTTCACCGATCACTGATCACTGGTATATATAAATATATATAGTTCATCTCTCCATCTTATATATATATATATATATATATATATATATATATATATATATATATATATATATCAATGATGAGATTTAAGAGGTTTGCATCGGGTACGTAAATGCAAACCAACGCAGATGTACACATGAACATATGTACAGAAACAAAGTAAGAAAAATCAACGTATATATATATATATATATATATATATATATATATATATATATATATATTTATATATATATATACATATATATATATATATATATATATATATATATATATATATATATATATATATATATATATATATATATATATATATATATATAAAAGCACAAACATAATCGTTCATATATTTATATTCATGTCAAATGAAATTCCATTATTGCTTTTTCTTTTACATTTTGATTTTTTTTATGACTTATTTATTTCCGTTTACAGTTTACATATCGACAGGTAGGTGTGTGGTTAATGTCATACACTACATACATATAAGTGTGTGTGAAGTAGTGTACATACGTGGTGTTTAAATAATCACTTTCGAATGTTATGTCTTTATCTCATTGAACACACACATACACTATCATCGAACACCTACACGTATGTGCATGCGGGTGTCTGCATGTATGTGTTTGTGCACGTGTAGTAGTAGTAGTAGTAGTAGTAGTATTAGTAGTAGTAGTCTGTACCAAATAACTACCGATGTTCAACTTAATCTGACTAGCGTATGTCTCTTTCTTTCTATTTCATATCAGGCTAATTCTGCTAGTTGATTTAAAGGAAAGCGCTAAGCATTGTTGAATGACATTCTGCAGAGGCGACAATAAATCATGACAGCTTAGCAGTATGCAAGCTCCAGCGTTTCCTCTCTTTCTACTCCATTGGACAATCTGATTCTATTTATATATGTTTCATTTTTTTTTTTTTCAAATTTGAATAAAGAATAGAATATTTGTGGATATGCAGACATGTTCGATGAAATTATTTGTGTACATCGTTAAAAAGAAGCAGCAATACTGTATTCTCAAGGGGGGTCTTCCCACCTGTTTCTATATTTCCAACTTACGCTCTTATTGTTTTTGAAGTATTAAGAATAGGTAACTATAATTCCATTCACGAGGAAAACGTACCATTGCTGTGGTCACAAAATAAGGATCTGAGTTACAGTAATATTTTTATTGACTCTTCTTATTTGACATTTCAGTTAGGATTTTCAAATTGAAAATATAACGTGGAGATATCCCTTATTTGCTCTCAGCAATTGTAGCCAATTTTTATCTTTTGTAATTAAACTTATCCAGTATACAAAGAGTTGTGAAGGGTGTGAGTGAATGAGTTGGTAATTGTGGCCACCTATGCATTGATGAGGGTGGGTAAATAGGTTTGAAACCATGATGTATATCTTGTACACAATAATTATCGCTTATATTCAGATGTGGGATGCTCTCTTGTAGTCGTATTGATCATACAATAAGTAGCCATCAGATAAAGATATTAAGAAAACTTTCCTTAAATATAAGAATTCTTGCGTATGCAATTATTTCTCAACCGATATTGAGTGATCTAATCAGCACACATGTATTTAAACACTTCTGTTTTGTAACATATACTAACACATAGACGTGGGCTAATGATTATACATACGAGGGTAAGTAAGGTTTTGCTACCGGTGCTCTATATTAGTACATGTACGAGTCTACTAAAAAAACGGGTTTAAATACGTATCTGGGATAGGTGAATAGCAGGAAAAGTTATCCATTTCATACACTTGATTTTTGTAGTAAGGATGCCTTCATAAAAATGATACATTTTGTGTCATGGAAAATGAATTTTTAACTAACGAGTAGAAATCTGCCCATACATTGAAGCTTTGTAATAGGTTCACAAAATTGCTGCCACATATGGAACAATAGTTTCTAGATGGATAGAGCGTTTTAAAGAATGTTGGGAAGAGCGCAAAGATGAGACAAGAGGAGGGAGACTGTCAATCCCGACGAATGAAAAAACTGTGACTTAAGCCAAGAAACTAGTTGCCTTTGGCACGATAAACTTAAGATATCACATGTTCGGTATTTTCAATTCTAAGGGGATGTTTTGACCTCAGTAAGCTTCCAGCTTGGCGGATGCCAAAAGCGTTTCTCGAAAATTAGCGAGCTGAAAGAGCTGATCTTTGCATCATCAGCACGATCGAAGCAGACGTAGACAATTTTATATAACGAATCGTAACCGGAGACGAGTCTTGAATCGACCAATACGATTTAAGAAAAAAACAATCAAAACAGAGGCTTCCAAAGGGATCTGCTGAGGTCAATCAAATTCAAGGCAGGGGGGGGGGTCAACTTAGACGCTGATAGGAACTAATAATTTGAATTCCAAAGAAATGATCTTTTTTTTTTCGACAGAGAAAAACCGCGGAGAATTATTATAATTAAAAAATCAAAAATGCTTTGGTGAGAAAAAAACTTCGTTAGTCGCAGAGGAATTTTTGTATACGACAATGCACCTGCCCAATTTCCGATGGTAAGGTTTATTGCCGGGAAACCTTGAGACTTCATTTGGTTCCCAAATCTTAAAAAAAAAACATATAAAAGAAACATGATTTTAGTCTGTAGATGATGACTTAGTATAAATCAAAGAACACAGAATTCTTTGGAGAGATGGCAACACCACTTTCAGGGGCGTATATACCTAGATTAGGATCTGTCAAGAAATAATAGTTTCACGTATCGATAATTTCGTTCAATAAAGCAATAAAATTTTTCTATGATTTGGTAGCCATACCTTTTGATTTACTCTCTTTATATATATATATATGGGGGAGTGACAACTGGAAGTTGAAGAGATACATCGAAACATGCCCACAGAATTTTTTTTTTTTTAATTCTAAGATGTAAAACTTGAGTTTTTCTCTTCACCTTCCAATTTTCATTTTTATCAACATCTTTTCGGATAACTTCACATCCAGAATACAAATATACACACCTTCTCTCCTTTTCAATTTGAAAGACAAATAAATGTCCATCCCGTAATACTTATCGAGGTTTTTTCTCATCCTTCTACGGAAAAATGGGACCAAAGAGAGGTATGCTAAAGATACATAGTTTATCACAGATTTTATAAAAGGAGACACGAGTTTGTTTTGTTTTGTTTGGGGGGTTAATGTTTTAAATAATGTAAAGAAAAATTGGGACTTCTGATTCAGAAGTTTCCCTCAGAAGAGGTCCAATGTAATTCTTTGGGGGAAAAACACAAAGAAAACCAGAACAAAATGAAAAGGAAAATACTACTATCGTCCCCACCCAAACTAAACAAAATAGAAAAGCGGGTCTGGTCTAATTTGAATCTCAATAAGAAGCATTCCCATCCACCTCCCTATGATTCGAACCTGAGCTCTAGGTTTTCACACTTACAGGACACTATTCAGAGGGGTAGCAGATCTCTACAGTCAGCGCACATCTGCTATTTTGGAGCACCTGGAATCATTGCTCAAAGTGTAGGCAGCCGTATTATCTGAGGTATCTGTGCTTATAAATTGCAGAGAGACACATGTTCAGGAGGGTTTGTGCATTGTGTTGATGAAAGCTGTACAGTCCTTTTTTTTCCATCGGTACCGGTAAAACTTTATAATCACCTTGGCGTCTACCAACTGCGGAGTGTTCACGCCGAGTGGTCCAAACACAGTTCAGCTTTACGGTTTGAATACTTCCCTCGAGCTAGCTCACATTTACTAAGAACATTCCTGTCAAACCTACGATTTTGGAATCCAGCTCCTATCCGAGCTGTACTAGTGGTTCATCGGATACTAACCCTCGATTTAAAGGTTGGGTTTCACGCACATACACACAAACATATATATATATATATATATATTTAAAGGTAAAATAATATATACACACACACACACACACACACACACATATATATATATATATATATATATATATATATATATATATATATATATATGTATATATATGTGTGTGTGTGTATATTATTTTACCTTTAAATATATATATATATATATATATATATATATATATATATATATATATATATATATATATATATATATATATATATATTTACATTGATATCAATATATATATATATTATTTTACTTTTAGATATTTGCTGCAGAAACGATGGGAAAGATTGAATATCTAATCGAAAGTACGAAACGGATTTTTTTAAAAATCAGCATCAAAATCAATGAAGAAAACAAAGAGAAAGAAAGAAAGAAAGAAAGAAAGAAAGAAAGAAAGAAAGAAAGAAAGTAAGAAAGAGGGAGAAGAGAAGTGAATTGGAAAGAGTAAAAGTGAAGGAAAGGTGTGAGAAGGAATACAGCAAAGACAAAATCATCATTTTTCATATCATATGGTCGAATAAGCATTTGGTTGGGAGCAGGTTACGAAGTGCTTCACTCAAACACGCAAGCTAAACCTTATAAGTACACGATGCAAGAAGGAAAGCAATATAGAATCCATTGTTTGGGCTCTTAAAGCGTATTATAGACAACACATCCTCATTTTTTTTACTGGTTCTGAATAGAAGAACCTGGGGGACAAAACCGAATTACTATACCCTCTTAGTCAACCGACCAGGGAGACGTAAAACTTCTACTCCAAACTGGTAGGAATTAATAGAGAAATGCAAACACCGAGAGGATTACTGGCTGTAGGATTGAGATGGTCACGTGGCTCAGAAATGTAGGTGGCGCTGCACGCACTTTGTGTACCACTCCACTGAACAACATTCCGTGACAGAAGCGCGTACCTGAGCGGACATCACAGGAAATTTGCATTTCTAGATTGAGACTGAAGCTGGCCCGAGACGTTGTGCTGTTTCATGTGGTCCTTTTCTTGTTTCCACATCTCTATAAGTACGCATGTAAATGCCCACGCACATATACACATATATATATGTGTGTGCGTGTGCGTGTGTGCATATGTGTACATATATTTCATCATTCGCCTTCACTTATTGTGGTTACAGAGTAATGTTAGAGCATAAATCTGTCCATCTGTGCACACGTATGTATATAGATTTTACATCACTTTCTCCATTCAGAGAATGATATGTGTATTCATACACACACACACATACACACACATATCTATGTTAACTTGTTTCTTCACTGTATCTCACCACTCCTCACAGATAAAATCACCTCCACCAATCTCCGAACCTCATTTTCCCTTTTTTCCCTTTCACCTTCCCCACTTTTTTGAAATTTCTCATTGTTCGTAAAGACTTCTCTCGAAAGCGAAACATGTCTCAAAAAATAAAATCTATCCTGTCCTGAATCATTCTAACGAGGATTGTCGTTGGTAAATCTGATCTACCAGTTGTCTTGTAAAAAATGTAATAAACCGTACACAGAACCATTTGAAAATGACTGTCAACGTATTATAGAACATATTGAAGAAAGTTTTACCAATGTATCTTTTTCCACAGAAAAAATCATCGGGAATGGTTACAACCAATTCGACACAGTGGATTGAAAATATGCGTGAAAAATGGCTGACACGAGTTCATTAAAACTATATGTGTAATAAATCCATATGGATTAAATAGCAAAACGATGAAATAAATGCCTGGAAGCGGCATAAACATGACAAAATACAGCAAATGATGACATCATGAATATTGATCTATAAATTACCAATCACATTGTTGAAAAAATCGGCAACATGTTTTTTTCACATCTTCTGTACACGTACTTTGATACTTCAGCGAGATATTGCCTGTAAGATGATTGATATGCTACCTACCACCAAATGTTTTAGTAGAAGAAAAACTTTTTTCCTTTGACCTTGATCTAATTGCATTTCCTTGGGTTCTGGTAATCTCAAAAGCATCACCAAATGAATGAGCATCCACAACATAGATGGAAATATCATCTTAAATGCTTTTCTACACTGTTTCAAAATCAAACACACTTGAACATTAGATCTGGTCGACTAGCGGTCATCTTGAATTAGACAGCAGTTCTCGGAGGTAAAATCTGACATCCCTCCACATCTGAAAATTTATATTATTATCCGCACTACTATAGACATTTCATGCTTTTTTTCAAAAAAGAGCAAAGTTGGACATAATTTGAGAGCTTATCCGTTGTACAGATGAATTGGAATTAAAACTAAAACACGAAGGAACTCATAGAACACTTCTCCATTTGGATATAGAAATAGAAAATGGAATATATATTTATAAATTGCTCGATAAACATGATGCATCTCCGTTCCATATAATTCAAATGCCAGAGAAAAGTAGTAACATTCTCTAATATTTTATAGTCTACTACTATTGGAATATTTAAGAGTAGCAAGAACCACACTGCAGACGAATGATTTTATAGAAAAATCTACAAATTTAGCACACAGAATGGAGGAAAAAGGAAATAATTTACATATGATAAATAAACTACTCCACAAAGCTGTCAATAAGTATCCAAAGACCTTCAAACATTATTAGATTGATACGAAAGAAATAATTACACAAATTCATCAATACTTGCAAATTTGAATCTTGTAAATGATAAAAAAACATTTTCGCTTTTAAGGTTATGATCACTTTGGATTACATAGTTCAAAAATTCATTTATATCTGAAGAAAAATTAATTTGTCCCTTTCCCTACTAAGGAAGAGCAGGGATGTCATGAGTACCGGACTGGTCCGTGGATCCATGCCAGTAAGTGATTACTCATCGTTTCAGTTCGCTTTTTTATTTGTTCAGTGGATCTTTAAATTTGGCTTATTTTCGAATTTGCTTGCTTTATTTTTTAATTTACTTGCTGAAATTTCTAATTTGCTTGGCGTATTCTTAAAATTGGTAACCGTATTGTTCCATTTGTTGTGTTACTTCTTTTATTTCTTTTAGGGTATGGGGTGTTGAGATTGAATCCTGTAATAAATCTGTCACCCGTGGCTAGTATAGTTCTTTTAATGGTCAGTGTGCAGGAAATCCTTAGAATAAGGGGGTGGCGAGTGTGGTCCCCCTCCCCTGTTCTTGAGTCTATGGGAAATGGTATTACCAAAATACATGCACGTAAAGATAACCACGTATCTATACGCTCTAACGCACACATATTAACGGACATACATGTGCACACACACACATACACACATATCTGATGCACATGTACACACTCATACGAATACAAATACTGGATTAAAAATTCTAAATAAGAAGAAATGGATGACTGGAATGAACAGATGATTAAGATAATAATCATAATAATGATAAATTTAATACTTACCATAGAGGGGAAGAAAATGCGTGAGTGAAAAAAAAATACATATATATATATATATATATATATATATATATATATATATATATATATATATATATATAAAGCTAAACAGCCGCCATTATTGCGAAAGACAAATAACTGCTTCCAATCAAAATTCTAATCTCGTTTATTCTCGGTGTCTTTTAACGCGACAGTATGTATATATATATATATATATATATATATATATATATATATATATATATATATATATATATATATATATATATATATATATATATATATATATATATATATAAGCCTCCTGTTTGCTTCTCTTAGCACCATTGCGTTACTGCAAAGCATATTGATCTAATATTTGCCATGGTGACACAAAACTTAGATTGTGACATGAACTGTGTGAGCTTGATCTCAGAGATCATTTAAAGTAACTCGGGATTATTTCTATTTAAATTTAGTGAGATATTGAGCTTGATATAAGTATTAAAATGTTTTGACTTTACAAATGATAGGATGGTGAGTTGAAATTAACTAATATGAGTTCCTCAACACTGCAAAGACTTTCAAAATAATCAAATTATTCCATGACAGTAGATTATTGTGGTATTTCCTGGGACAATTGTGTGAGTTATCTCCTATCAGACTAACATACGATAGATTATACTTAGTTACAAGGTCACAGCAGTAGGGAGTAATCCCTGAAAAGACTTTTTCAGTTAACCCTATTCTATCAGGAAATGTCTTGTTCCAGACAATCACTATGAAAGTTGATTATTGTTAACTTGCTTCCCCCTATTCTGTTTCTGATTTTGTCCAAAATGCCTTAATACGTGATGATGATATTTCTCATGCACATCAACATTTTCATAGTCATCTTTTTTAGTAATGGTCAAAATTTCAAGGTTTTTCTAACGTAACTATATGCTGGAATTGACATTTACTTTCTGTTCGATAAATATATATGCATATACATATCTTTTTTTTATATGTTTTAGGTAGTTCTTGAGGGATCAAAAGTGAAGGGAAACTTTTCCTTTCAAAGATTCATGAATGGGGGAAAAATTGAACATTGTGTGAATATGTGTATGTTGGTATATCTATCCTTATGATGAAAAACATTTATTTCGCAAAACAAATATTTCTGAACTTCGTCACTTTCATGGTCAGTGTACTTTATTCACCTGTAGTTATTAATATTAAAATTGAATATTATACAGGGAAAAAATCCAGATCAAAATTCAGCAATTAACTGTGTAAAGCTATTTGTCCAATTGACAGGACACTGTATAGCATCTCACCTCCTTGTTGAAATCAGATTTGATTTACCTTGATGCTCCTGCTGTAGTGTTAAAGGGATCGTTTATGGCGCATGTGTCAATAACTCTGTCCCCCCTAAAGCTTCTCTCGTGTGGTTGATTGTTTTGTATTGTTTTTTGTCTATTTTTTTTTTTTTTTTTTGTCTAACAATTTCGAAACTCTAGAAATCACACTCTCGGACCGGCCCAGCCCTTGGAACTTCAGAGAGAAACATGACGATTTGTTGTTGAAGGACTGCAGTCACTTTGACGGGTTCGGGTGCGTCTGGCAGCTGATGAAACGTTGGGAACATTCATACTTAGAGTTTAGTGGGGTCAGTATCGCATTATAACTGAGAAATTCCTAGAACATGATAAAAAAATGTTTTCCTGTTTTGTCCACTGTAATTTTTTAATATCTTTTCCCATAACGACTTTCGATAAGAGCTTTTTTGAACACGAAGCATTTCTATATTCTGAATCTAATATCAATAATCAAAACTTATTTGAATTAATCGTTCTCTTATTTTGACCTGTACTGTATATGATATATAAAAACAACGTAATCTGATGTATATATATATATATATATATATATATATATATATATATATATATATATATATATATATATGTATATATTCGGATTTTTTTAGTATTTGATATTTCTGTCTTCCGCTATCAGCTAATGCTTCTCAGTATGATGCAATATATATATATATATATATATATATATATATATATATATATATATATATATATATATATATATATATATATATATATATAAATATATATATATATATATATGTATATGCAGATTATTAGCAAGTCATATCTAATAACCATTTAGGAGTTGATGGATAACTATAATTCTAACTATTCAATAAAATAATACCCATTTCGGTATTTCTGTTATTTAAGTAATGACTTTTTTCTAATAAAACATTATAAAAGATCTATAATGATAACTAAACTTATTGTGCACGCAAATGCACACACACACCACATCACACCATACATGCAATCGCTCCTATCATAAATGTGTATGTATACATCTATACACATACATACATATTTTATCTATACATACACACACACACACACACACACACACACATATATATATATATACATATATATATATATATATATATATATATATATATATATATCAGCACACATTTGCCCATATGCACGGCGATATGACTATATATATATATATATATATATATATATATATATATATATATATATATATATATATATATATATATATATATATATGGAAATCTAACGTCCTCATATAATAAAGAGGCTAGAACGGATTTTTCAAAAGTAGAACAGTCAATTCATTTCAAAATCAATTCACTCTGACTGGAATGAAAATAATTTGAAAAAGAAATAAGCGCTGGATATTCTTTTTGCTTGCTTTTTTTCTCACTAATCATTTGGGTTGCTTCTTGACTTAAAATGCATGTTCAAATAGATGTATTTTTTTCTCAAGAGATAAATACACACCAACTTTCATACACACGCAAAAATGTGGGTTATCAGCTTTTGGAAAGCATGCATAAAGATTAAATTTCTACACTCAAATATGCTCACGCAAACACACATTTGTATGTCTATATTGACATAAATACACACCCGGCATATATGTATACGAAACGCATAAGTGCATATTTGTAATCAATATAAGTAATACAAATAAATTATTACATAAGTGGACACAGAAAAGGAACGTTAGACATACTCTTACAAAATCAATACACACTTGTATGCCCGCATTATAACGCGTATACAAATTATTATATCCTAAAACACGCAAGCTATACTTTGACATCAACTTACTAAACAAATCGTAATCAAGCCCATATATCGAATAAATACACATATGCAAGATCTGACAACCACACAAGCGCATATACCCAATTACGGTACATGCTGCTATCCACACTCTGTCCTCTCTCGTGTGAATCCACATGAATATATATTGATAAAATATATGTAGATATTACGAGCTTAGTCTAGCCCACCTCTTGTAGAGCTAGACTGAGCTAATGAAGCTTCGAATGAGGATCGAACTCACAACACAGTAGTGATTGTAGTGCACCATCCATACCCGACAGCGAGACACCAATAAGCAAGGTTCGACCAGAGACACGCTTATATACTCGCCTTTTTAACATCAAAACATACTTTACATGCGCTTTGATGGCATTCCCTCATCAGTGTCTGTAGTCAATGTTCGGGCATCTTTGATACCTCGTGGCGTCTTCTTCTGAGAGTGAAATGAAGGATTGCCTGTCATGACATTTTGTGCTGGAAGCCTGACCTTTTCCTTGGTCTTTATATCAACTCCGAATATGCGGTTGCTTAGGAAATTACCTAACAATCTCTCTGACATAGCTTTCCATGAAAATTATTTGCTTAGCGATTTTATCTATGTCTTTTCAATTCATCAAAGATGGTTGCATTGTGTACACTATCAAATAATAATAAAATATTTTTAGGATACATGAAAATATGAGTAGGATAGTTTGATGCAATTTTTTGTTTCACAAGCTTTTCGTCAATTCCCTCATTTTGCTTCTTATGTATTTTTTCGATTGGTTTCGGAGTATTTTAAGCTGAACAGACGATACAAAACGCTTCAACTATATTGATTATCTTGTATACTTGTTCGTTCGGACTAACTCCCTCGCCATATACTTGTTGCTGTGTCTTCCGGCCATATTCAGCTGTCTGTAGTAGTTTAGAATGACCAAATTTCGATCTGAGAGAGCATGTATTTTCCCTCATATACATGTTACGGTAGATGCTCATCCTTTTGTGTTTTTGGAACTGTTCCCCATCTCATTCACCATCTTTCAATATATCTCAACAATAACAAAACGTCAGGCTACGAACTTATTGCTCAACCTTTGTACGATAACAACAATATCACAGAACTAATCTCGATGGTTTCCTTTCTGCCAATATTTGCTCACTTTCTCTTTGTCCCTGTTTTTCTGGTCTTTTCTTTCGTCGTTGTCATCTTTTCCAACTCCCATCAAACTATTTACAACGCTAAGTGTTTCCTTCAAACGCAAATATGGTACGATTCAGTACTACATTGTAATGTTCAGATTCATGAAGACAGATTTTATTTCGAAAATAACACTTGGAAGAAGCTGAAATGTACACACTTATGATTGAGATATTTTTTGTCCTTTTCATAACTTCTAAAGATATAGCAAAAACTGAAGTTTTCTTTTTCGTAACTACTAAAGATATGATAACGAAAACTGGAGTTCCAATTTTAAGGGTGGTAAATTCAATTTTACATCTTCTTTGGAATATGACTTATTAGTAGAAGGATATAGATTAGAGCCAGTTGTCTCATCAGTATGCAGCATAATTTTCTTGTTTTTATCTACACACATACTGTATACCGTATTGAGGATTTAGCATGATAGATTTGAGTAATACCAAAACTATTGATTGAAAGGCATTTCGCTTTGTCAGGAAGCCATGTTTTCGTTGTGATATAATGAGCCAAAAAGGGAGATTTCTTGAGATTAATTCAATGATCTGACACTACAATGAACCTTGCTGGACATGAGTGTAAAAGAGTGAAAGTTGAAAGATTGTTTCGTCACTGCGTATGAGAGAGAGAGAGATAAAGGTCACAATGTAAAGAATAATTAATCCTTGCAACCTTCAGACCCCCATAACACTGGTGTACACTGGTGTACTAAAGCAGATCTACTTCAAACCTCTAAAATAGAAATTCTGTACATACAAATATATGAAATTTACCTCAGATAATTTACATCAGATAACAGTAAGAAATCTTACGAAATGCATTATACGAATCATAAAACTTCTGATCAAGCAATGTCTTTGAAATTTTTTCTTGTCTTTTGCTAAGCAGGCGAATGTTTCTAAAGCGATAGACATCTCTTTTCATCGCTTGAGATATGTTTTCAGTCGGGGTTGAACTGAGAGAAATGGGTCTCTTAGGTAAGTGAGTAGACAAAGTCGTGCCTTCTAAACGTTATCAGCTATAAGCGGTTCGAGTTTGAGGAAAATCTTAATGGCCGCTGAATACTTCAATTAGAAACGCTTTGGGATTTGCTATTTCGGGTTGAATCTAACATGCGTTACTATACTCCCTGATGACGACGAAGACATTGGTAAAAGAAAGATAATACGTGCACCTGGCAGTAATAGTATATTAGGCGAAGACGAAGCAACGGGGGCTCATAAGGTAGAGAATATTACTTAACATTTTCAAAAGCAATTTTGTAACCTTGCGATCGATCATAATCGAGACTGTGCCAATCTTGGGGTGAATCTCCCGTGCCTAATCTTTGCACTTTTTATGGAATTTTAAAATTAGCAATTCGTTGTGAAAACCACATATTTGCCCGTTACGGATGAATGTAGTGTGGTGTATCTAATTCATATTTATGCGTGCAAGTATCAGAGATTTTTTATTGCTCTGCTCAGGAATCAGCTCTTTTATTCATGTAAGCTGTCCTCAACTGACTGATTCACATTCCCGATCTTACGCTGAATGACTCCAATCACAGGAGCACCCACTTCAAAATGATACGAAGGAAGAGTAATTGGAATTGTTAAAATTTGGTTCGATAAAATGAATATCATGCTCTAATGCTGGTTGAGTGGGAACCTTCTTGGACCGATCAGTCTAAATTTCTTATCTGCAAAACTCTACGAAAATGTCCTCTCCATTTGAACACCTATTTTCGTTTGATCCTCTTTTTGAGATCTTCTGAGATAATTTATGAAGAATTTTGATTAGGATTGAGCCTCTATGGACGTGGATCAAAATCTACCTGATGTCTATCAATGAGAGGCTGGAAAGCGGCCATGAGTGCAAAGAATCGACCTGAATATTCTTTCTTACAGTTCTTACGTTGAAGATATGATGCTGTGATTGAATCACCTCTGAAAAAAACAATAGAAAAGACTTGCAAGTTGTTTGCAATAAAAACACAACGATCAAAATCGATGACGCAGAGCTGTAGAAAGTAGATCACGGCATCTAACTCGAATAACAAATCTATATAAAATCCTCTAAAGAAGGAGAAATCAAGCCAAAATCACACTAGGTTGACAAACTTTCGGCAGAGCAAGCTCAGTCATTAAGAATAAGAAAATTCATGCAACCAATGTAGGCACCCGATAGTCACCTATGGAGCTGAAGAATGGAAAATAACCAAAAGATTGAGCCTAACGTAACGTGCACATGAGAGAATCATACTCAACCTCACATGGTGAGATCACAACGCAATATATTAGAGAAAAGACAGGAGTTCGAGTTATCATAGAAACAATTAAAAAAAAACTCAAATTGCAATGGGCTGGTCATGTTGCAAGAATGTCAGACAACCGATAGACATCCTGACTCACAACATGGATCCCCAGAGTTCATATGTGAAATTGTGGCCGACAGAAAGTAAGATGGTATGACGAGCTGGATAAATTCAGGAAGTGCTGACTCTGCTATGCCCATGATAAAGGGGTCCAGCGAGTCTTGAGGAAAGTCCATGTCCAACAACGGATACTAAAATGATGATGATGATGATGATGATGATGATTACCTTCCCCACTCTTGATCAAAATGAAATGAAAGAATAAGAAATAGTCTACATCCGTAGACTATTCTACGAAGTTATTTGTCAATTAAAATCAAATGTCACTAGATAATAAGATGCAGTGAATACCAGCATTATAAGAATGCAAGTTCAATCTAATTATTTTAAAAAAATTATAGTAAACGTTCAGAGTTTGGATTAAATTAAGTATTAGAGATCAGATAAAAACATTAAATTCGATTAAGTATTAAAGAAGAGAATAACATGGGATATATTTATCAATTCATATTTACTTAACATTAAATGAATAAATTGAAATTAAGAGCATTCTTACTTTCCTGTCCTTCTTTTTCTTCAAGATGAAAGAAAATTCCTTCACTTTCTTTTTTCCTCTATCGAATCCCCCCGGCCAAGTTCTACCGGAAATACAGGATCCTCATCTGATATGAACAACCAAAAAAGCGGATAAGCTTCAGAGTTGATAAGTTGCTTGAGATGTAAAAATTTAACGAGATTATTTATTGAATGTAACGAAAACAAAAGGCAGATAAAACAAAAAAACTTTTAAAGAGAAGAAATAATTTTGTTGAATTTTTATAATAATAACAGGCCTATCATACCTATTTTTATAAATGGCTGACACGACCAACGACGACTTTCGAAAGAATTGTAAAGCATGTTCGTATCTGTAAAGTCATTTTCTATGCATGGTTTTGTGAATATTTCATATTCTGTTGTTGTATGTGAGTGTGCCTGTGTGCGTGTGACTGTGAGCTGATGCGTTCAGATACAACGTGAATAAAAGTACAATCTTGAGAAACATGTTTGGCAGCAGCAAAAATAAGCTTAACAGATAAAAATAATGAAGTACGAATTTTTCAGTTTGTTATCAATCTTTCTATCAGTGTGTTTGAATGGAATGAAGTCTTCTCAGATAATATATGTTTGTGCTTGCGTGTGTGTGTGCATGTGTGTGTGTGTGCGTGTGTGGGTGTGTAAAGAATTAAGAACAAGACTCCTTAAATCGGAAAATGGAAGTAACGAGGTCGAAGAAATGAGGTTGTAATGTGGGGACGACCAGTGACATCACTTTCACTCGGTTGTCCTTTAAAAAGTCATAGACTCATTTTTCCTTGCACTCTGTCCCAACGACGAACGCCTTAACAAGGAACTTCTCAAAAGCACGGCTAATTGCTGAATGAAAAGAGATTTGAGTTGGAACAACGGCTATCAAAAATCTTATCTCTACTCGATAAATGACTGCTGTATCCATTGTTACAATTGTACTGCATTCACACTAATTTCTCGATTTCGTTTTAACAGAGGTTTCGATCACTGACTTCATCCTATTCAATATGTCATCTTGATAATAACTGACATGCACAAAATAAATAAGAAGAAAAATAAGGTTATCGTTGTTCTGGGTGAAGGTATTTTTGCTAAAATAATTTGTTTTTGTTGCTCTCGTTTAACTTTTTCCCACAGCTCTAATAATTGCTTAACACAGATAAGAAAATTCTTTCGGTATTTGCCAAATAATTTACAGACTGGGGAGACTAAGAGGCGCAGTTAGCCAAATAGTGACATGCCAAATCTTTATATATAAATTCATGTATGTGAGTACATCATACGTGTACTTGAGAGCATGTGTATAGTTGAGTATGTGCATATGCAAGTGTTTATACAATATATATATATATATATATATATATATATTGCACACGAATTAGTCTGCAAACCATCACGTTGCAGCAGTCACTCTGAATATTTACTAAGCCCTAATTATTTTTCAAGCCAAAGGCCACAATTGTGGAGCCTGACGTGGGGATTAAGATCGCAATTGTAGAAATGTTATACTAGGCTAGCATGGAACTACAAATGTCTGATGTAATAAAATATATATGCATGTATGTATGGGGTGTATATAACCAAACATGCACGTATAAGCAAATGCACGCAGATACATATAATTATATTTTATTTGTATAAATGTACTCAGTAGATATGTTCTTAGATATTCATATACTGTATTTCAAGCCATATAAAGCGCATTCTTTGGAAAAAAAGATCAACCTCCGTCTTGAACCTCGATGGTTGCATTTGGATGGGTTTCAGTGTAGCAGTTACATGTACTGGCACATAAACACCATTATTTGTCACACTAGTCTTCTGATGACCTCAAAATTAAATATATGTATACTAATACTTCGACCGTTTGTTTATTTATTCGTTTGTGCCTCTTCTCCGCTAAAACTACAAAGCGAATCAACCTGGGATCTTTTCTAATAATTTCTAACCAATTATTGCATGAAATTGGTTTTGCTATTAAGTACAGAAGTTTTGGAGCTCAGAGATGGTCGATCGGATAATATCAAATTCAATTGGATGGGTAATATATTTCGACCATTGTTTTACGCACAATTGTTACAGAGGTCAATTCTTGATTGAAATAACTTTTTACAGCCATTTTGCAGCCAAATAATTACATTCTTGAAAATCAACTTTGGGTTAATCTGGACAAAAATAGTATATGTATATGTGTGTGTGTGTGTGTGTGTGTGTGTGTGTGTGTGTGTGTGTGATTGCGACTCACAGGATAATTGGAGAGTAGAGGTCTATAGTAGAGGTCTATTCTGAATTAAAATTGCTTCTTTTAGCCATATTGCAACCAAAGAATTATTTTCCTGCAGGTAAATTGAAACAACGAGTTAACTTGGCCATAAAAAGATGATAGAATAGGTTGTGCTGACCTCAAGGTGATTGGAGGTCATTTTTTATTAGAATATCGTCTTTGAGACAAACGAAACAACTTTAGTGGTTAATAAAATTGTTCTTCTCTTTTGTTTGTTAAATGTTACATTGTACCGAGAAACGCTTTCAGGCAAAATTCTAAAATTGCCCAAAAGGACCAGGACTATCTCTCAAGATCGCTGTCATTTACCTGAATTCTCCACACTTGTCCCATGTACAGCTCTATATTTGTAGTTCTGGGGTTGATTCCGATCAACCCTCTCATACTGGCACCCAATGGAAGAAACACTTATATAGTGCATCAGGAAGCACTGTCAAATTAAGCGACGACATCGTTTGTTTTTTTTTGTCATCAGAATATTTCTTCCGTCACAGCTACCTTTTCATCTGAACACAATCGTTTTATATTTGTTGTTTTGTATAAGAAGAAATATATTTTTCCTCTTTGAGTATATTTTTAGTTATTTTTCCCTCGGGCAAAGTCGGGTATCCCTGTTAGCATGATTATGAATTATTAAATTATAATTACAAATCAAAATAATGTTGGAATATGAATAGAAAAGAATAGCCAAAATACTGACGCACATCGTTCTATACCTGCACTTGATGTTCATACATATATATGTGTGTGTGTGTGTGTGTGTGTGTGTGTACGTGTGTACGTGTGTGTATATACCGTATTTATCTACCGTAGCAATTTGGTCCTTACTGCTGAGCATGGATAAATCATCAGTTGAATATTTGAACCAAGAACCTACGTTAAACCGGTTTTTAGAAGAAGTTACGGTGCCATATTGGCAGGGTCTTGTATTTGGGTTGTAAACATCTAACAGGTACACTCTTCTCTGTATTTACCGCAATAATCAGTTAATAGTGGTAAATTAAGAGACATAACATACAGGGATTCAGTGAACGTCGCTACTTTTATTTTACTGTCGAACTTTATCGTCGAACTTCGGGGATATTACTTATACAGTAGCCTACATTTTAAATCAACTAAATCACGGTTTATCACCTCAAAAAACAACGTACCAGTATAAAACCATACTCAGGTTATGAGGATCCACGGATGATAAATGCTCAGACCTGTACTGCTTCCACAATGCTGTAGTTTGTAACTTAATAAAACCCAAGCAAACTAGCTTGTCAAAGCAGGTTAGCTATGAATGTAGATACACTGGTATTTATGAGTTTGGTTGCATTTTTCTTGGGTAGTTTAGGGGGTGAATATCAAGTAGCCTACAATTTTGGACAAAATCTGTTGAAGGATGGAGGACAAAATTCATGGAAATTGTGGATATTTCAGATTTTTTTTACTATTCCTTGTCATACGTATATATGCGTCTTATATGCCAGTGCGTCTTATATGGCTGTGAAAACGCCTTTAACTTGTACTACAAAGATAGATTCAGTTCTATACAGGATAACATTTATCTGTAAAGATTATCGAGAAGCCTTAAAATTTACAGAGTTACAATATGAGGACGTACAGCTGTGTTCTCAAAGCCATTTTCTGAATTACAGAATGTTAAAGAGAATTATCTAGTATATATATATATATATATATATATATATATATATATATATATATATATATATATATATATATATATATATATATATGTATGTATATATATATATATATATATACATACATATATATATATATATATATATATATATATATATATATATATATATATATATATATTCTAGAAAGCTTTACGGCTATTTTTTTAAATATTCTTATATATACATATATATATATATATATATATATATACATATATATATATATATATAGAGAGAGAGAGAGAGAGAGAGATTTATGTATGTACGTATGCATGCATGCGTGGATAAATTAATGGCTGGATAGATGAACAAATACAACACGATCAATGGTTTTATGTTCCATACTTGATGGCATATAAGACCCTTGGGCATGTAAGACACACGTCATTTCAGCAGGGAATAAATGAGTGCATTTGTAGGTGAGGATTTAATATTATTGAAACATGTAGCCACAATATAGCAGGAAAACATTTTTGAGAGAACATCACGTCACACTTTATTTAGAGATAAATTGAATAGGATGATATATGATTCAATTCCATATAAGGTGATATTTATGTGTGGAGATTATTCAGAAGCCTTAGAATATACAATGTTTAGAGGAAGAAACGATCAAGATTCGGTTTAAACTTTTTGTTTGTGTTCTATGGAAGGGAATAGGAGTTAAATTAAAGCAATATGTTTTGGTCAAGAACTGGTTTAGTTTACATACATTGCAGTTGTGTAAAAAACTTTTTATTTCCCTTTTATATGATATTTTATGAATACTGAAAACGAAAATAAATGCAGTGGATCTTTAATAAATGAATTATCATTTCAACTTGCTTAGTATTAGTTATTTAACAAAATAAATTCAAATGCGCTTTCGTGCTTCCAGAATCTCAGAATTATTTGGTAATTATAGTCTAAAGCCATCTAGATTGAAATATCTGAAGCCTTCTACCATTTGGGGGTACGAGTAGGGCAAAACGAAATTTTCAGGGTGAAGCTTCGTGACAGGAAGGTTAAAGAAATTCCCATTATATATAAGGTGCCGCTGTATTTTACAAGTGAAACAAAAACAGCTTATCTATTACAGAAAACGTTTTATTTCCATATGTTTCACCTCCGCATATAAGACCCAGGGAGTATTTTGAGTCATTTTTGTGAAAAGAGGTTGGTTTATTTGTCATCAATTCTGGTATGTGTCTATTTAAACGCATAGGAACTGATATACCATCATTGAAAGTTTTGGGTTGATATTTATATTTTTCATTGACACATGTTTTTTTAAGCGAGCTTTTGATTACTCGCCGATGCCGTATAAACAAACATGAAGATTTTGACAAGTACCTGCGACGTCTATTCCTTATTCTGTAAGTTCATCATGGTTTACTTTATTTTTCATCCCTTTATTTTTTGTTTCCTGTCTCGAGATTCCATTTTCAAACTTTCCATTAATCAGGAAAAGGTCATTCGTTGAGCTGGTGTTCTTCATTTCTTTCTTTCTTTCTTGAAATTTGGATTCGATTCTCCATTCCCACCCCAATGAGTGTTCAACGCTACACACTTAAATGCTTTTAAAATATATGATGCTCATAAGATGTGATGTTTGCAAGTAATAACAAGACTCAAACCAACTGAGACTTTGATAATGAACCGACGGCATAATGTGTTTACTGCATTTTATTTTCCCCCTTTCTTTTTCTTTTTGTCTTATTCTCTATTCTTGTTTCAAAGCAGCGATTAGCTTGGTGGTACTTCCTTTGATGAAACCAAATGATGCAGAACTTGAGAGTTGGACTCAAGCGCCAACAGGAGGGTTTCCTCACGAGAGAACAAGAGAGAGAGAGAGAGAGAGAGAGAGAGCGTGTTTGTGTGTGAAAGAGAGAGACAGTTGTCAGGTGTTTGAACCTAAGACGATCATATACGTTTGATGTAGAATACCGATTATCCTGTGTGGGGGGGAGCTTAGTACTACTAGAATGTAGCACCATAACAACTCACTTGATATTTCTTTTGCTCTTCAACCAACCCGCGTGTATAAGTATTCATAATTCGAATTAATCATTTGTCCCTTATGAGTATTCCAATGCCTGTCGAAGCTCGCTGAAACAGGAAGAAGTAAATGGGAATTGAGCGCGGAGGAGAGGAGCAACATGAGGAAGACGAGGCGGAAAAATGAAAGAAGTGTAGAGGGGGGGATCGTGTAGCAAGAAGAGGAAAAGAAAGATGGGAAGGAAGATGGAAGAAAAAGATCCAAAGAGGGAAAGAAAGTAGAAAGAGGAATTTGAGATGGTTATGAAAAAGAATGGATAGGAAACACGGAGCAGGATGAAAAGGCAACAGAGAGAATGGAACAATAAGAAAGAATAAAAAGAATCATATTTTTACATTAGATGACATTAATGTATATTAGGATAGATTTTTATTTATAATTCTTTCAACACATAGAATCAAAAGACTCAGCACTGTATATGTATGCACACACGTGCACACACACACACACACACACACACACATATATATGTGTGCGTGTGTATGTGTGTGTATCTGTGTATGTATGTGTGCATGCACTTGAAAGTATGTGTTTGGATATGTGCGTAAATGTATACATACCTACTAATAGACATTTGATGTTTAAAGATTCAGATTGATCTAAGGAGAATATTTTCATTTTCATTTACTATCTTGAATATATGGGTGAATATCTCTATATCTTATCTTTTGATTCTTTTTTCAATTCTTTGCTCAATTAACTTGATCTGTCGTCGTTGATTAAACAAAATCTAATCAACAAGAGAACAATGAAATATCATTAGATGATTTAAACATGTTGAAAAAATATCTAATGCTGCCGAATATGGTGTACATATTTTCGGTAGCAATACACAACAAGTTCGAGGCCTTGTGGTCTTAGAAGTCGCCCTTTGACAATAGACCACTTACACACATTAAATCAGCTAAGCAAAAAGACATCAGGATACAAGAAACCATTTTATTTGGTTTACGTAGACTATGAGAAAGAACTTGATGCAATAGAACACGACAGCCTTTTGCTCAATGGTATAAATGAGAAGTGTATAAGATTGATTGAGAATATATACGGAAATGATACTGCTATGATTGAGCTTCATAAAGATACTAACAAGATGAGGATTTGAAAAGAAGTAAGACCAAGGGATATAAGATAACTAAAACACTCTACAGTGAGCCTTGAAAGCACCTTTCAGGGAGCAGGCCGGTAAAGCATAAGGGTATAAATCGATGGAGAATATTCAAACATTTTGAGGTACTATTATTATATCCCATTATATCAGAAACTGCTGATGATCTACAAAAATGTTTAGTGATCTTAACAGGTAAAGCAAAAATATAATTAAAGGAGAACGGAACAAAGACAGAAGTAATGTTCAATAATAAAGTCCGGTAAAAACCATGAGAATAGAGGGTGCAACCCAGAAAGTGGCTATGGAATACATTTACCAAGGTCACGCGATAAAGCTAAAGAAAGACCACGGAAATCAAATAAGAAGGAGCAAAACGATTGGCTGGAAAGCAATTAGTATAAATACAGATATATTTGAAAGCGAATTGCCAATGTGTTTAGAATATAAAGTATGCAAGCAATGCAAAATATGACGTAAGGGTGCAAAACCTAGAAACTTACACGACCACAGGAGAACCATCTCAGAATCACACAGATGAGCAATGGCAAGAATAATGTTAGGAATAACTTGTTGATAGAAAAAAGATCAACAAGGATCCGAGAGAGGATCTAGATGAAGGATATCAAACAGGTAATTAATTAATAAATGGGCAGGACACTTAGCAAGATGAAAGGTCAACAGATAAAGCAAAGGGCTAACCGAATGGTACCCATGGGACAGTAAACGCAGTAGGTAAATACTAGGCACAAGACGGAGAGATAAGATAGAAAGCTTTGCTGGCACGACCTTCCCAAGATTTGCACGACCTCTCTATCTTGGGCATTGCAGAGCCAGTACTTTCTGAATTTATTTAGTTCGTCACGCCGTCTCAATTTCTGTCAACAACGATCTCGCAATATGATCCTTGAGGATCCATATGGTGTGTGGTGATGTCCAGCGTTGGTCTGACGTTCTTGCAACATGTCGAGCCCACTGCCATCTGAGTTTTCTGTTTCTATAATATCTCGGACTCGTATCCTTTCTTCAATATACTGAGCTGTCTTATGATCTCTCAATTTGAGCATAGGTTCTCTTATGTGCACGTTGTATGTTTCTCAGTTTGAGGGTCAAACTCTTGGTTAGAATCCATGTTTCAGCTCCATAGGTGACTATCGTTATGATCTCCACTTGTAGCAATGTAGCATTCTTTACAAATCCTATTTTAAGCCCCATCAACAAACTGGTGTGGCAACTCTTCCAAATAACAATGTCAGCCAACCTTTCAAATCCCCTTGGCGATTAATCCTGAAGCCAAGCCATATACGCAAATTTCTGTCGTTTGAATACTTATTAGAAGTACTGTATAGATTGGCTGAAAACCTTGTACAATTATCTTCACTTAAAACACTGATATCTCAAACTAAGTTTTAGCAAACCAGGGGGGGGGCTAAAATGTGTCCACCGTACCAGAGTGATGCCAAGTTCGATGAGTCACACCGACCACAGCATTATCCGCTGTAAATTCAATTTCAGGTCATAACCAAAGATGTGCAGAGCGCACAGAGTCGACTGTCTTCAAAACAAGGGTAGAATTCCACGAGAAGCTGGAATCTCGTCTAGAAGCCATTAACTGCTATCTAAGGGGCCTCCAACAGGCGTTGAAAACCAGTGCTGGATCAAGGAAGCCAGGAGCCCCAATATTTAGGAGCGCCCCAAAATCAGTTGACGTAAAAAGAAATTGCCATGAGAAAAGTTTGTAAACGTAGGATGTGATAATGATGCAGATGATATTCAATATAATTAAAATTCAATTAAAAAGAATTTCTTGTTTTTTTTTCCCTACTAATCATCTTAATTGGAGGGGCCCTGTTTAAATTACAGCCAGTGACTACATGCAACCTTAATCCGGCCACGTGGAAAACCTTCCTAAATTTTTGTTTGTGAAGCTAAACAATGGCGATATAATTTCACAATTCACTCCTATCCCGTTATTTCCAGTAACATTGCTCACCATTAATTATTACTGTATAAATCCAGAGTAATGACAAAGAAAATCCTGTTTTACTGATTTGTTTCCTTTATTTGCTTGTCATAAAGAATCATTATTTGTTTTTAAGCTTGAAGAAATCTTTCAACTTTCATCTGTTCTTCGAGAAGATACATGTTCCTATTTGTATGGGAAAGAAATTACCAGACCCCTTAATCTTGTTCAGGGTTGGAACAGTGTCATGATTGTCATTATCACATACCCCATTATCTTCATGAAGCCTATAAACCAATAGATTATTAGGAGAATAAGTAGTCAAAGTGTCTACTTGATTGCTTACTATATATAAAGTTCGGCTTTATTGATAAATAAATTGATTCACATATTTTCTGTTTGAGTAACTACATGCATTTTTATACATATGTATTTTTGTGTGTATGTCTTTGTGTGCGTCTGTTTCTGAGGGAATGAGTACATATGAATAAATAGGTTAGTATGTACGTTATATTGGTCCGGGTGTTAGTGCGAGATCTTATCAAAGCAAGTGACAGTAGAGAATATCCATCTCAGCAGGAAATTGCCAAAAAACAAAATAGCAAATGGAAACAGAGAAGCATGGGGAAAGGGACCGAGTCGGTAAAGTATATTAAAAAGGAAATTTGGCCAGTATAAAGTTTCGGGTGCCTTTCTTCACAGTTTTATTAAACCTCTTTTCTCAGATAGAGGAATGGATAAAGAACACTTATATTGCTTCATGGAGGAAACATCTTGATAAGACCATAAGGAGTTTAGGGCGAGATTAGATATACAGCAGGGTACGAGATATTTGAAGATATACCAAAATATTCTTCCGTTCGTTTTTATTTACTTGTTCATTTATGTATTCTGTTCGCCCAATCTTTCCCATCCAACATCTATATGTATGTCTTCCTCCTTTCAAACTATTATATTTTCATGGGTTTTTAGGACCAAATATGTGAAATGCGAGAGTGGAGATTGTTTTGTTCTAATCTTCTAAGTGGGGATGCCATGCTTGTCAAGACTCGAGCATCGGCCACTGGTGCCGGCTGATGGGACTAAACTAACCCTGTTACGAAGCAGGCTTTTAAATCTCTAATTTTCCCCCTCAATTTTGATTTTATTATTTTCATTATTTATCTAATGTTTTTTTTTTCATTTCATTGTCATTCATTTTCTTTCTCTTTTCTCATCTCATTCAATTATTTTTGTCCTGATTTTCTCACCATATTTTTTACTATTTCTCTTTTTTATTCCTGTCTTCTTTCCTATTTTTGAATGATCTCTTCACTATCAAAATCTTTCTTTCTCTTCTTTCACCAATCTTCAGCCAATATTTCTGGCCCTGTCAACCTCTGTAAAAGCTCTAAATGTTTTTGTGTTTTTTATTTTATTTATTCTTTTTTTTTTCACGGATTCTCTCCTTTCTTCGTCCTTTCATTCATCTTTTGTTTCCTTCTCTCATTTCCTTTTGTTCTGTTTTCTCTTCATTCTTTCATTTACTAAATTTGTCTTTTTTCTGTTTTTGGTTTTTTTGTTTTTTTGTTGTTTTTTTTTTTTTTACTTTCTTTCTTTTCTTATTGTTTCTTGCTTGATTCTTTATTTCTTTTTTTTCTTCAGGTTTCACCCCAGTTCATTGGAAAATTTCTTTCATCGATTTATTCTTTATCTTCACTCATTTTTTCATCCATTAATTCCTTTATTCCATCAATTTTGAATTCATTCATATAATTATTCCATCTTCCTGGTGTTCCTTGTTTTTTCTACCTTTCGTCTCGAATATATGTAAGCTTATTCTACTTTATTTCATTCTGTCTGATGTTTATCTCATTCTATCTGCATAATTTCCAGTTTTTTATTCGCCCTGTCTTCAATTTCTTCCTTTCACTTTTCTTTCTATTATGCCTTTTCTATCTCATGTTCTTTGTTACTTCAGTTTTGCTCTTTATATTAGTTCACCTTCATTTTCATTTAACCTTTTTATTCGGTTTTCTATTTTTCCTTGGGCAGCACATTTTCCCTCTAACCCATCCAGTCAATTCTTTAATCTTCTTTCAGATTAAGCGTTTTCATTATTATCCTTCATTTGCTAGTTTCACACTATATTTTACTCTCTAGCAACTGAGAATGCTATAATGATAAGAAACAAGAAGATGGATTAAACTAGTAATAAATTAATATCGATTGGTCAGTCAATTTTCAAATGAGGATTTACTAAAAATAGTGGGAAAATCTGTAAAACGATCTTCCAAACAGCGCATGTATCCCCACAATAAATCCAGTACACAAAATGCTTAAAAATCAATGGTATTGTGATCCGAAAAGTATTCCATCGCTGCTGGAAGTCACCATGGTCTAATCAGTAGGGCAGCTGCCTGTTAAGACAGGGTTCCCTAGGAAAAATGGACGTGAATTCGAGTCCTGTCAGAGGCTTATTTTTCATTATCAATCATATGTTCCTTGCCTATGGTGTTCTGAGAAGTTACAATGAAAAGACGATTGAAATTAGGATGAGGAAGTAGCTAGTTGAAAAATTAGAAATAAAAGACAATCTATCCTTTATCTTGTCCATTTTTTCTATTTTTCTAGGGTTTTTTTTCCTTCCTTTCACTTTCCGGGTTGGCGGTTCCTCGTTCTTTTTCTTCCTATTTATCATTTATTTTTCCTTCTTTCCACTTTTGATTCTTTTTTATTTTCCTTTCGGTATGATAGATACGAAACAATTGAGATAAATTGCTTATCATTGTCATGACCGCATTTTTGTGGTGCATGCAGAAAGAATTACGTTCTTTAACGTAGGATTGGCACACTATTTCACTGTAATGATAGATAGATGAATAGATATATAGATAAATTTCTCAGATGGCCCAAATTTCACGAATGTAATGAGTGTATGAAGATTGTATGACGCCAGTGCTTTCTGTTTTTCGAAATCTGACCTTACAATTAAACGCCGACAACTGGGTGATTTAGGAAAAATTTGCTGCAATATCAGCTACCGATGTTAGTACTGAAAAATACGTCCGAATGTTTCAATATC
This sequence comes from Thysanoteuthis rhombus, assembly GCA_963457665.1. Classification (NCBI taxonomy): domain Eukaryota; kingdom Metazoa; phylum Mollusca; class Cephalopoda; order Oegopsida; family Thysanoteuthidae; genus Thysanoteuthis; species Thysanoteuthis major. The sequence goes on from OY735203.1 coordinate 32,437,988, forward strand.
TGTGTGAAAAATTTTCATCCCTCACCAGCCTGTATTTACATTAACTTCTTTAATGGCTGCATGGGAATTGGCTGCAATCAAGATGACTAATGTAGCACGGGGCAGGTGAAAGCTTTATCAGCCAAGGACACGTCCCATCGAGAAACCATAGCGAACAACTATTTAATTCAATTTGATGTAATCTTCAGACTAATATCTACTAAACATCTTACATCAGTGAGCAGAGAAGGCTGTTTGTCCATCGTTCGGTGCACATCGCCCTCAACTCCGCACGTTTAGATATATCTACACTCATCAAGGGAATTGAGCCTTCAGCATATATGACACGAGAGATTTAGTTTGAGGGTCAGGGGAGAAGTAAGATGATGAAAAGAAAAAAGGGGTGGAAAAGTGAGTAAAAAAAACTCTGAAAGATTTGAGTAAAGAGGAGGGAGAGAATAAATGGGAATTAAAATGTGAAAAAAGATGGAAGGAAACGAGGGAACGAGAAATTAAAAAATAAAGAAAAGAGTAGGAAAAACGAAGAGTATACAAAAGAAGAACAGAGAAAAGATTAAGAGAAAATGAAAAAGGAGGGCAAATAATAAGTGATAGAGAGGATAAAAAGAGACGGAACGAAAAGAAGAAAGAAAAAAGCGGAGTGCAGACGATAAGGAAAAATAACGAAAAAAAAGTAATAGAAAACAGAGAAAGATGAAAGAGATTCAAAAACAAGTCAGTAAGAAGACGACAGGCATCAGAAAGGAATATGAAGGGAATAAGAAAAGAAGAGAACGTTGGAAATAGGAGAATATTATAACAGGGTAATAAACAATATGAGAAAAGGCGAGAGTTGAATTGAGAAGAGAAGAAAAATAATGATGGAAGATGAAAAATAACGGAGCAGTGATAAAGATGAGTAGAAAAAGAATCATGACTGAGGGTGGCATAAAATGGGTTGGGCTATGTGTGCATTACTTGATCACTGACGGGAGAATGTCTGTTTAATTCAACACAGTCCCAAGGTAACTGGAAAGTTAATCTTTATGAAAAAAAAACTCATAAACGCCCATACACACGCACACGCAGAGATGCGCGTGCAAGCACACACAGACGCAAACGAACGAGTTACATCAAGTCACACAACCGGTTCTTGAGATATTCAAAATGGGTGGTATTTTATTAATAGACATAGATCAGTCACTTTTAAAAACATGGTGCAGGAGAAAGTAATATCCAAACAGTGAGTATCTACTTGTGTAATGATTCTTAATGTGTAATCTTCTTGGCTCTCGATCCGTAATCAAGAAATCTTTCACTCAAAGGTAATAATTTTGCTAAGAGAATATTCCCTACCCATCATTTTCAACAACGGACTCGTCCACTGTGGAGAAGAAGAAAAAAAAACGGAGACCTTCATCGGAATAGGTTATGAGTTATGAGCTAAGCCTATATTCTTTCAGCTGTGCTTGAAGGCAAAGAAATATTTCGTGAATCTGACCACCGTAATTTGCACATGCGCACAATGAGTTTTCAAGCAAGAATTCCAAAAGAACTGTCATGGATTCTATTCCTCCAATTGAACCTTATCTCATTGACTGTGGTTTCCATATTCATCTTTTGCCATTGGGAAAAAGGGACAGTTATAGTGCCATTGTATGGTCGGACGCCGACTTCACCGTTTACTAATATAGTGAAGCAACTGCAGTTTTCGATGGTTATAGAAAAGATCCTCCCGTCAAAAACAATGCGCATCAGAGATGTTGGCGAAACACACAACTAATTGTCAGTTTCAATACAAAAATTGAGTTCGTAGGAAGAAAGGTTGATTTCCTTTCCAAACCTTGAAACCAACGAATTGTTGATCTTGTGATAGAGGAACTGACTCCACTGATATCAATCAGGGGATGTTGACGTGAACATGGTCAAGTCTGCAATCAAGGCGTTACAACATCAGCCCATAATCTTGAATGAGATTATACAGACATTCATTATTCATATGCTGAGACGAAAGAGGGTCTGTATTCTGAAAAGTATGACATAAGTGAGATAAAATAAGTCAGCAGAGGACCTTCTAATCAAGGTGATGACAATTATGTTTCGTGGCAGGAGTATCGATTCACATGCCTCTTTGCATTATAACCTTTTTAGTGAGCAAATTGTTTACAGTAAGTCATTTGTCATCCTAGAACGTCTACCTCCGAGCCAACCCTTAGAGTGTATCATAAGATATTGTCGTTATTCGGAAAGGAGAGTGGCATGAATCCGGTCGATTCGGGTCATAATTTCGGGAACAATCGGTTCGTGCCATTTATGACCAATAAATTCGCTGCCTCCGAGCCCTGCTGCAAGGAGTCAACTTCAATTGCCAAACTCACTGTCGAACACTACGATGTTCTTTCTTGAAACGTCTTGCAGGTCAATAAGAATGAATTACTCATTCAAAAGCGTACGCAATGTATGTTTATTTGTTCGTGTATACTTTTTTACAATTTATATTATTGTTGGAACTATTTACTCTTATGTTATGAGCTTTGTTTAGAACTCACATTAGCAGCTCAAAAGCCAACAGATTAACATTCAATCTTTTATCTGCTGTTTTGATTCTCTTTCTCATCAATAGCTTTCTGCCTTGTCCTGTTGTTGTGTCAGTCACCTCTGATTAGTGACGTCCTGATAACTTCATTATATCAGGTTGATGCATAATTATATTTTTTACTCAGTAGGTGAAAAATAACCGCTTCAACTGACTTTGGGGATCTATGAAACGGACAGGTGAACTATACGAATGAGGTAATTTGACTTTTTTTAATTTTTTTCCTTCTGTTTTTACTTCCTTTATTCTTGCAGTCTATCATTTATTCGCCAACCAATTTTAAACTCTCTCTCTCTCTCTCTCTCTCTCTCTCTCTCCCCCTCTCTCTCTCTCTCTCTCTCATCCCTCTTCCTGGTTCTTTTCACCTTCTAGCTCTCTGCCTTTCTGAAAATCTACTCTCATTTTTATCATAAATTTCCTTCATTTTTTTCCGGCCCTTTTTTCACACATTTTCATCAATTTGTCTTTCCCTCTTCTAACTCCGAGATTCTCAAAAGAATATTGTCCTAGGATCCGTTCTGTGACCTCAACGTCTTCATGACAGTGTTCACTAGGAGTGGGCAATTTTCTTCTTTCTTTTTTTTCGCCCACACGTATGCATATAAGCCCCCATGTTAAACTCGACCTTGTATCACATTCTGCTCTCGTGGGGAGACGAATAAATACCTACTTTCTCGTTTAAGTTCTGCCACTCGGTGCTTTTTCCTTCGTCTTTCAAATTCAAATGCCACTCTCTCTCTTCCTGATATTTCCTTCCTTTTCCCACTCCTCTTCCCTCCTCCACCAATGATGTAACGTTTTTCTCTTTCTCATCCTCCTCCCCCTTCTCTGTTCGCCTCTTTACCCTTCTAATTTAATTCCCTCTATTAGAACAAAACCTTGAATAGCCACATGGTGCATCGAATTAACGCATAACTCTCCAAATGCACTCCTGAGAATACAGAGCTGTATCGATTGCCTCACTTAAACGTTGTTATCAATCAGCTAATCAACGCACATGAAACATGAAAGAAACTCAGGCGAGATCAGCACACTGGTTTGGCAATCTTTGACGCAAGGGAGACAACCGACCTTCAGTGCATTTTGCCAGGCCGAGATTAGCCGTCATATTAGATAACACTCTTGGGGAATCAAGTGCAATTGAATCAGGGCAATTTAATCACCCATTAATCAAGACCCCAATCGACAAATGGTAGGGATTAGTAAAAAATCTAAAAAGCAATTAGTGAGCACGACTTCAACAAAAATAAATTTTATTTATCTGACAAGAAAAGCATTATATATAAATATATGTATACAAATGTGCGTGTGAGTGCATGTGATTCTATGATTGTGTGTTTGTGTGTATATATGCGTGAAGGTGTGTGTGTACATAGATATCTTCCTGCCCTTACATGGACCAGGCCAAGTTACATGTATATTGAAATGTTAACACTCATTTTATGCAAGCTGGTACATAGTCTTCTGTTTATTTGTTCATTTATCTGTCAGTCTGTTTGTTTGTTTGTTTGCACATCATTACTACTGCGTAATGAGTTTGATTTTCAATAAGAGTCCCATATCTCTGGCCCTGTGCTAAAACTAACTTACTCTTAGTCAATAAGCATATTTTAATCTAAAAGTTTTATTTGATTTCGAAAAGGGCAGAAAAAATGACGAAAGCCCACACTCATATACATACACACTAATGCACATGCATTAGTTGTTTGTTTGTTTTTTTGCATAACTCTCCTTCTGGAAAGTATTCTTCTTTCTCTCATTCTCATCTTCCTCTCTCCCTCCCTCCCTCTCTCTCTCTCTCTTTCTCTGTCTCTCTCTCTTTAATACACACACACATAGCCATTTAAAACTTATAAACATTCAAACATAAAATATTAACATTGTGTATCAACGTGGGGTTGTATTTCAACATTTTCAGTAATTCTTACGAAGATTTTCTGGGTCACAAGTGCTAAATACGATTTTGCATTTTCGTTTCCATCAAGATTTTCATTTCCTGGCAGTACTTTACAACCTATAATTCCCTGATGTAAGTATATGTAACTTTTACTATATGAACAAGGTTCTCGAATCATGGGTGGTCTCAAAAGTGTTAAATCGCAACTGTTAGAAAGCATCCATGTTTGTAATAAAGATAGCATAAAACTGGGAATTAAAAAAGGATCTGGTCTATAGGGTTATGTATATGAGTGCTTAAACATAAGCGCTTGTATGCGTATGCATATAAAATAAGTGCGTGTCCGTATGTTACAGAGTGTGTGAATATGTGTACAACCTATAAGATGCAGTCTTCGTGTCTGAAAAATCTCTTTGAAATACTATTGCTGATTGTAAGACTGGTCTGTTTTGTTTTGTTTTGTTTTGTCTTTTCAAATTACCGGAATACATACATTACGTAATATGTATCACACACGGACATAAATGATGCACATTGTGATATGTTAGAAAGATTTGAGTTCCCAGTCTAAGAAATCTCTGAACAGATGTTACCGAGCTGACTAACAGATAGCTGGTGGCACTCGAAAAGAGCAGATCCAAAACTTAAACACGGGAGTGGATAACAAATTTCCATATTTTACATTACTGTTTGGAAATTCAATTAAGATATTTTAATCCGTATTTTTTTTTTTTTTTTTGCTCCTTATATACCAACTTTAGACGTTACAAAACTTTATAGAAAGATAATTAACTTCCTCATTTTTGTAACATCGCCAAAAAATTTCGATTCCTTTGGAGGAACAGGGTTAACTCCCCTACTTACCATTTTCTTAGAGAAATGACAGGAGTTATCAGCCCTTTTTTTATAACAAAATGGTGGTGTTTACGAATTTGTCTTGTCTAACGGAGATGTTTTAAAAAGCTCTACCCCTGGCACAAGTTCCAGACAACTGCAGATTTCTGACACCATTTACTATCAACAACATGGTTTTGGACCTACAAATTAACCCCAACCGAAATTAGGCAGTGGAATGAGCACATTCCGGACATTCGCTGAGATACCCTCACCCTGTCTCAACGGTTGGAAGAATACCTATTTATCACCTGGAGATGGCCATTGGGTACAAGCGTCGAAATGTTGTGTTCAAGAAATAAATCAAGATGAGGACAACATTCAGAAAAAATTGCATAATGATCTTCCCACATCCATGAAAAATTAGGCAGAAAATATTTTCTTTTCAAGTTAAGTGAAGAATTTTTTGATAATTAAATGAATGAATTAAAATAAAACAAATCTTATTACCTTTTTCTGTATATTCTTGTGTTAACGTCACTTATGAAATGAAAAAATGAAATTATTTAATGGTTGCATTTTTATAAATTCGCTAATGTGATTTTTTTTTTATGTATTTAATTTTAATGAAACCTTTTGATGTACCGGATCTTCAATTATTCCCACTAGACTAAATACCCAACCTGAAAGTGAAAGAGACAAGAGTTCACCTTCCGATTTTGCCCCCAAAAATGAAAAAAAAAAAACATTCCCTCTATTCTGACACCTGTATGAGAAAAAAAAACTCAATTTTGACAACTTGAAATGAAAACACTGATTCACTCGAAATTTAAACCCAAAAATGTGGAAAAAAGTACACTTTTCGATATCAACACCGAGGAGTGAGACAAAAATCTTCCCGACAATTTTGACTCCCAAAGATGAAAAATCTCCCTCCTCGATTCATTTGGATATCGAACCTTGAAAACGAAAATCCCCTTTGTTATCGACCCCTGAAAATGAAAAATGAATGTTGCTTATCGATTCGACCCATAAAAGTGAGAAATCATGGGCGTCGCAGAGACAGTACTTTCTGAATTTTCTAGCTCGTCTCTCTATCTAACACTCTGTCGGCCTCATTTGCGCATGTGATAATCTCTGGGAATCAATGTCGTGATTTGTGGCTTGGTTTAAGCTCCATGAGTGACTATTGGGAGGATGCATTAGTTATACACCCTTCTTTTTAGGGTTGATGGGATCGTCTTGTTTTTGAAGGTTGAGCTTACTCTGTCAAAGGTTTGCCATCCTAGGGTGGTTATTCGCTTGATTTCCTCCTCTTTTGAGGGTCTCATGGAGATTCGTTGTCCTAGGTAGATGTTGTGGTCTACTTTTTCCAGTTCTATGGCTTTGATTTCGATCTCAGTGTTTTTATCCCCGATTTGGTTGTTGCATATGATCTTCGTCTTGCTGAAGTTCATGTGTAAGCCGACTTTCTTTCTCTCTTCATTTAGTTCATCTAGTATTAGTTGAAGTTCATATAGTTTCTCTGCGAAAAGGGCAATGTCATCTGCAAATCTGAGGTTGCTCAGATATTCGCCGTCTATTCTGATTCCTTTACTCACCAAGTCAAATCCCCTGACGCTCATCTCGAGGCAGGCTGTGAAGAGTTTGAGTGAGCTGGAATCATCTTGTCTTACCTCTTTTTGGAGCTGAAAAGGCTCCGAGTCTTTATGTAGCCTGATAAAGGAGCTGCTGTGACTGTATATCTGTTGCAGCACTTCGGCATATACTGGATCTACACCTTATCGAGTGTTTCCCTCCATGACCTTAGGGATTATCACGGAGTCGAAGGCCTTTTTAGAGTTGTTAAATGCTTAAACGAGTGGTGGTTTATATTCTGCTGCTTTCTCTTTCAGTTGATTTATCGAATGCAGGTGGGTCATGGTCGAGTAGCTTCTTCTAAAGCCAGCTTACTATCGTGGCTGGTTTTCATCTAGTGTTTTTGTCACTCGGCTGGTAATGATTTTTATGAAAAGTTTGTATATGCAGTTGAGTAGGCTTATAGGCCCGGAGTTGTTGAGATCTTTCAAGTTTCCCTTTTTATGTAAAAGCATTATGATTGCACTGTTACAATCATCTGGGACTTTACTCTGTTTTAGACACTTGAAAAGGGTGGACAGTTTCCTAGTGATGATCTTACCTGCTTTTCTGAGTAGGTCGATGGTGATGTTGTCTGGACCAGGGGACTTTTCTATCTTCGTCTGTTCGATGGCTTGTTTCACCTCCCACGGGGTTATTCCTGGGAAATCTTCGAGTTGATTGCTCACATCTTGCGTATCCTGTTCATTGGTTTGTAGTCCTTGTTTGGATAAATAGAGTTTTTGTAGAATTCTTTGGCACGTTCGACAATCCTGTCTCTGTATGTGGTTAGGTCTCCAATTTCCTCGAGTATGCTGGTTATTTGCTCCCCTCCTTAATTGAGGCCTTTTTTAAAGCTTTGAAACCCCGACCTTTTTTGAGAATCGATTTGATGACTTCTGTCGTGTATCTTCTTCTGTCTTCCCGTTTTTTTCCTGATTATTTTATCTAGTTCGGCCAATTCAATTTTCTCTCTCGCTGTTGTTGGTGGCTTGAGGTTTCTGCGTTTTTCTACGAGGTTCCTGGTTTAATCTGAAATTTAATAATGGTTTGTATGCTTATGCAATGAGCCAACTGTCAGAAATTATTTTCTGAACATATACAAAAATGACATTGTAATAATTAAGCTAAAAAAAGATATGAATAAGATAAAGATAGAAAAATGAGTTAAACAAGCGATATAATGTTGAAACACTTGAGATTCACCGATGACCTTTTATGTGACGTCAAAAACAGCGGAAGAATTACAAAGCATGTTAGCTGAACTGAGTAAGGAAAGTAAAAATAAGGGTTAAAGATGAACATAACAAATACAAAAGTAATGTTCAACGATAAAGTCCTCAAAAGACCATAAGAATAAAAGGGGGTTCTAGAAGTGATTAACGATTACATTTACTTAGGTAATATAATAAAATTAGAGAAAGACCATGAAAGCAAAACGATCGGTTAGAAAGCATTAGTATGAATAGAGACATACTGAAGAGTATCCTGCGCTTAGAGCATAAAATATGCAACGAGTGCTATGACTTACAGATGCTAAACGTTGGAATTAACAGAAACTGCGGATCGACATAGAATTGCGCGAAGAACCATGGAAAGAGCAATACTGGGCATCACTTAAAGAGATAGAAAAATCAACATGGACCAGAGGGACGACTAGAATCAAAGATATTATACAAATTATTGAGCAACAAAGATGGAGATAGGCTGGACGCTTGGTTGGAGTCAGAAAGGCCTTTGTCCAGCAGTGGACTTCTAATGGTTGATACACACACAGACATATACACACACACAAACACACACACATATATATATATATATATATATATATATATATATATATATATATATATATATATACTAGCAGGGATACCCAGTGTTGCCTGGGGCAGGATTGGGTAACTTGAAATATAACCAAACAGGAAAAATATGTTCTTTGATATACTTCTTACACAACAGTAAAAACATGAAAAGAAGAAACATTCCTATGCAAAAAAGAAAAGAACAGATGATGCCACTTAATATGACGAGGCTTCTGGATACGCTACATAAGTGTTTCTCCCATTGCGTACCCTTATGAAATGTTGATTGGAGATCTAACTCTAGAATAATCAATATAGAGCTATCTATGGGAAAGACGTGGAGAACTCATGTAAAGGCCAGCCATCTTCTGTCCCGTTACGATTCCCAGAAATGACCTCTGGTAATCTCTAGTTACCTACCGCATCAATCTCGCATTGACTCTCTGCAATATGTATATATTCTAGGTGCAATATTGTGGCCAACAACTGTGACTAGAAATGACATATTGTGACCTCGAATGACCCCGATGCTAAAATCACATTTCTATATTATCTGGCTGTGCAAGAATCTACCTCAATGCCAGTTTCATAGATGCAAAATAGTGGGAAATGACTGATAATGACCTTGCATTGTTGTTGACCTTTGCCAAAAGAAGATTTACCTCTATGCCAAATTTCCGATATGTAAGTGCGAATGATTGCCAAAACCTTTGGAAATTGAATGGAATCGACCAGAATGACTTACAAGGTCAGTAGCTGCGTTGCTTGTTACCTTTGATGAACCTCTGAATAAGATCATGGCCAACAACTCTGAAAATAAGCTAGAAATGACCATAAATTACCTCTGGTGACCACAAATGACGTCAGAGGTCAACTCTGCGTGGCATATGACCTTTGCCATTACCAAATGACCCCAGAAGTCAGCGTCACAAAGATTGCAATCTCCACCGTGAGAAGATGTACCCATATGCCAAATTTCAGCATACTTGGTACCAAATTGTGTCTAACAGCTCCGAGAATTGGTTGAAATTGACCAAGAAATGACCTCAATGGGGTAAGTTGACCTTTATCAGTCTACCTCCAGAATATTAGGTCGATAGGCCTAATAGTTCCAACAAAGAAAAGGCACTAATAAACAAACTCATTCCTCAAATATTATTATAGATGTGTGTGTGTGTACATATACCTATGTATACATACTCATATTTGCACACGGCACATACTATATGTATATACTTGCACACATAAACATTGACATTTACCTGCATAGAAATCAATTTAGAAATTATCTAAGATTCATAATCATATATTTTGTCGTTAGTTTGTCCATATCAAATTATAGTTGAAAATGCTTAGAACTTGTTTAATGTAGCGTGAAAAATTGATGAACAGTGGCTCTCATGAAGAAAAAAAGATGAAAAAAATCACGCTATCTCTGAGTCATTTATGATGTTTCCCCGGAGGTTTACTCTAATCGAGCGTCAAGATATATCCTAAAATTCTATACTCAATATATAACGTTGTTTTTCTTTTTTAATCACCCTGTCTAGTTTACGTCGAGACAGAAAATGATTTGCCCTCTACATTTGCTGTGATTGTAAGTTTCAAATTCTACCCGAATCAAAGCGCGAACTCTCTTTGAAATGAGCCTTGATTAGAATCTCGTTGACATTCTTAGGTGAAATAAGTTTTAGCAGTGCTCGATCAACAACAGATTCTCAATGAAAATATCAAGTGAAATGGCTAATTGAACGGAATTCACTTCTTTTATCCCACGAAGTTGTCAGAGACTTCACCTACGTGTATTGTGAAAGAAAGTAATTATATGGGTAATAACAACTATTTAAAATCAAAAGATATTTGGTGTATGGAAGCTTATTCAATCTTCATTCTTCTTTCCATTTAACACGGCTTCTACGCTGCGGCGAGACATAGGCATTGGAATCAGGGTGGGGGATAATTCACATCCTCCTAAATTTTTAACTCGAGTCCCTTTCCGATATTAGTATTTTTTTTTCAAAATGGGTGCTATTTCTGCCCCATGAAGGACTTTTTTTTTCGAATTCCAGGGATGAATAATGACCAAAATGGACACTATCCCAACCACGAAAGGCACGTATGAACGAGGGAGTATGTTTAGAAAATGAGGCGACGGAACCCAGAGAAATGATCATACATTGCCTATTTTTGCCCCGAAGTGTACTTTCACTAATGAGTTATTTTCGTATTTAGTTTTCCAACGGATGCAGCACAAGGGAAAAGCCACATAGAATTGAGCTTGCGACGCAGGTGCCCCTTTTTTCAGACCGCCCTCATAATTCACCTTTGGGGAAATAGTCCAAACAGAAACAGAAAATTCGCTATTAGTCCAGTAAAATATAATTTGACCACTCACCAAAAAATCAACGGATTTCGTGTCCTCAACATGGCCAGATTGAGAGGAAAACTCGACGAAAATTGGACGAAGGGAAAATCCTACGGACAACAATATATCTCAAGAACCGGTTACCGAATTAAGTTTGAATTCGGTTAGTGTATTTCTTGAGATCTAAGTGTCAAGTCTGAAGTTGTTTGGACGTGTAGTTTCTTGGACGAGTTGCTTCTCGAGAAAGCTGCAATTAATCGGCATCTGACGTGCCGTCCCTTACAAATCACAATCAAAATGGGAAATTGTTCCGATTCGAGATAAACTGTGTAGGTCAAAATATCTTTGAGTAGAATTTGTTATGCAGCTGAAATAAGATTGTTCAAAGGTGCTGATTCAAAATCTGTTGTTTTACATTCCATTTTTGTCATTTCAGTCAAAATCAGAATCAAAATTGCATTTGATTAATTGGATGCTAGTGATTCTGAATGACAGCTTAATCCAAGAATCATTCAACATATTCCCATTAAATGACTACTGAGGGGACCTCCAAGCAAGTTAGTTTTTTGAAAATTCCCGAATAAATGTCAGTATTAATAGTTTTGGGTTTGCTTTCGCGCTTACGACGATAAAAAAAATGTAGATAAATTAGCCTAACGTATTGTTGGGAGGAAAATTTGATCAGCTTTCTAGCGGTCTATCTTTGAGTTTTGTATCTGTTGCGCGTTTTTGTAACTCTTCATGCACCATCGATACAAAATGTCAAGAGAGAGAGAATTGAATCCACAAAGACAGTAGATTCTGAGTTACACATATACTTGAAATTTCCGTGTGAACAAATTTTTTCCGTGACAACAAATGCAAAACTATAATATGCCCTATTGGATATGTATATATCATATGTTTTAGTACTTGATGAATTATAGAAGAAATAACAAGTAGTGAGTTCGCGATCGAGATGGCTTCTGCCAATGACGGTTTATTCAGGGAGGGACATCATTCAAGGCAAGTCTATCTACGTGGTTACAAATATGATGAGATAGCATAACATCACCCTTTCAAATTATTTCAATGCAAATATCTTTAAATTAAAAAAAATAGAATTGACAGGATACTCTGTTAGATAGCTGATGTATTTCTCTTTCCAACCATATCTATACGTACATATATTCACCAAGGTATAAATCCACAATCCATAGACTGTCGGCTATAAAGTACACCGATACTGGAAAGCTCTTTGTAAAATGCTAAATACCTGGCTTCATGTTTGGCTGTAATTTCAGTGCACAACAGATGTAAAGCTCCAAGATACACTCCTCGGAGAGACAATGAATTTTCTTCCAACGGTCATGTCAGTTTATTTACATATTTTACCTTATTTTGCTTGCATGATCGGAAACTTGCATGCATTATATTTATATGTAAAAGTGGATCTATGTTTATATGTTTATAGGTTCCACTTTGTAGGCTGCATTTTTGCACCTAAAAAGCTGAAATTTTGCATCTGGTCACATCTTTTAAAAGCCCAGGTCATTGGGGGTCACAAGATGTCATTTCTGGTTATTTTTGCCAACTGAAGTAGGTTATGATATTGAGTTAGCTATGAAGTACAAAAAGGTTTTGATCTAATAATCATTGATCTGATAGCCTTTCGTTCTCTGATGATAAAGTTGATGAAGTCAAATCCGATAGAATAGTTGTTGTGGGCACCGAGGTCAAAATCTCAACAGGGGGCACTTTGGGATAAAAATATATGTTTCAGTCATAGTGTTGCCAAACAATTGTGTTCTTGGAGGTAATATGGTGTATGATATTAATTTGGGTAAAAAAGATGTAATGATAAGTGGTGCTGACTGCCAAGGTCAAACATACAATGGCTGTCCTTGACATATTGCAGCCTAATAATCAAATCGCGTCAACTTGGTCAGTAGAGGATGTTAGGATAGATGGTGCTGATCTCCAAGGTTATTGGAAGTCGTTATCGGATTAGAATGGCGTTTTCTAGCCAAATGAAAGAAATTAACAAGCTAAATACTTGATTTCTTTTGTTTTGTTCGTTAAAAAAAGAGTTCTACAAGACTGCATCGACCTGAAAGTTACCGCAGACCCAAAACTATCATTACCGGCATTTCTTTTAGGAATTTTCAAAGACTTTCTTGCTAAGGACATGCTAGATGGTCTTTTTATTACAAACAGTAAATTCCATGGGGATATGTCGTATGATTTTTTTCAGTACACTGTCACATTCTGAATCCATTGCATATGGATTAGCAAATGCAAGTTGGCTTTGGTTTTGAATGAGCTCTTCTCTACAACAAAATAGTGAATGTCAATCAGTAGATTTGAAATCAGCACCTTTCCACTATCTCAATTCTGCAGCATAGCAAATTGTGCTCCAAAATTTGGATAATGATTTTAGGGTACGGTACCTTTAACTTTTCCCCTACCGAATAATTGCAGCTTTCACGAAGTCTGCTCATCCAAATAACTTCAAGCTTGATACTGGATTTCCTTTGGTCCCGTGCAATATACCAACCGAATTTCCACGCGATACAATGCCAGGCTCTCCAGATGTATTACTGTTACTATGGTGGTAGGTGGCTATTGCGAGTTTTAGGATTTTCCCTTTGTACAATTTTTATATACTTTTTCTCTCATTCTAAACATATTGTGGATAAAAAATCGGGGGGGGGGTGAAGGGAGGGGTAGGCTGATCCACATTTTTGCGTTAAATGCCTGGACTATACCTGGCCGTTTTGTGACAGATTATGCAAAATCTTGCAGTATTTTTTCAGATAGAACTAGCATATTGTACCAACTGAATTCAAAGAAAAATAAAGAAATGATTCATGTTTGGAGAATAATTCTTCTCAAACATTTCCCGACAAACCTTAACGATTCAGATGTACTTTAATATCAAACAATTTCACAAGTAAAGTGCACGGCTACGTCATAGCAAATACTTTCTCAACTCGTGAGAGAGAAGAAAATGGAAAAATTATCATATTTTATGGCAACTACAGATTACCAAAGAGATTTGGATCATAAATGAATAACAAATGTATCATATGACTCGAGTTAATATTCATAAAGGAAAACCATTTCACCAGAATAGGGCCTAAAGTATTTTAAAAGAGGTTTTGTAGATCCTGAATGTATGGTCCATTTATTGCTGGTGTAATCAGTTGGAGAAGCTATGGATTCTTTTTGAAATCGGTCGAGAAAACTCCAAAGAAAAGAATGATAAAAGTCCTTATAACTATACATTCAATAACTACTTGCTAACATATTTTGCATGCAAGCAAGCAAACACGATAGTTTCGTTAGGCGCAAGGCTAAATATACATGTATATTAATATATTGAATCACACAATACATATAATTATGCACCAACATACGCATCCCCAATGCGTATTGACAAACTTTATCGTACGCACGTACGCAGAAGCACACGAAATTATTTGGGTACATTATTTACTCATATATATATATATATATATATATATATAGAGAGAGAGAGAGAGAGAGAGAGAGAAAAGGAAAGAGAGAGTGAGAGAGAGGGAGAAAGAGAGTGAGACGGGAATTCTCTTGTCTTATTTCTCCCTAACCCGATTTATGTGTTTCCCAAAAAGTCACAAATCTTTTTGCGGCTCTTGTTTTCGTGCGAAGATTCATCTTTTCCTATTTATCGGCCGCTGCCATCAAATAAAAAAAATGACTTTGTGGAAATGAGATACACCAACAACCACAACAACTATTACAAAATAAGAGATAAAATAATAAAACTTCTCTTATTCCCCTTTCCTTTCAGCTCCCTTCAAACCAGTACCGCAAACGATCTAGTCTGTAATTGTTGACCCCATTTTCAGGTCCACTGGGTTTTGCGTAACTGTGCGAATCTCAAAAGCACCAATGGATAAGGAAAAGATCCCGTGAGAACGAAGGGCTATCAGTCAGCAGGGTGGCTATCCGTCCGAATCAAGTGGCTCTTTCCTCACTCACCCGACATTTTTTTTTCTTTTGTTATCATTTAAGACTCGTTTCTATAATTGTATTTCTTTAATCGGCCTAGTTCGGCCATTCTTTGCAAAAATCTGTTTAAATATTTTTTTAAACTGAAGAAAAACTGATCTATCAGATTAAAGTAACGTTTTTCTAAAAATGATAATGCTTCAACAAGTACGCAGGAAATATACAAAAGCAATGATGAGGATATCTTACGCTACATTGTATCTTGATGAGTAATTCTAAGCTTAGGTCACACTTATAACTGGTCACTGATTGGATTTCGTCAAATCACCGATTTTTTAGTCTAATCGGCGATGAATATATCGACGGTCAAACGTTGACATGAATGTTCTTTAGACCTTAAAAACGTCTGCGATGATGTCTGTAACCCAATTGTTGCAATAATAATTTTCTTATTTTTACGATTGAGCCACATCGTTGCCAATCAGAACTAAATCAAAAATAAAATATAAATGGCGACCTTTTTGTATCATTACAAGAAACTCTGGATAATTAATAATGCCTATTTTCATACTTTGATATCATTTTCAAGAAAATTTAGCTGTTTTTATATAATTTTTGACTCAGTTATAAATATAAAACCATGACGTATTGATGTCTCTTCAATAATGAAAGTTACGATAAAAATGAACATTGGATTAGAAAATTGTTAACATATAGATTTGTATTAAAATATATTATTGTTTGCTCAGTTGTTTTTTCATAAATTAATTGTGCATTTTGTATATTCAAAATATTTTTTGACTATTGGTTTCCCAAGGAAAAAAAGTTTCTGTTTTTTATTAAAAAAAAAAAAGATTTAGAGAGAGGGCTAAATTAGGTATTTGAAGTACCAAATGTTCTTTTCTATTTATTTTCGATGATTCGACTTTCCATACAATTTTTTGTCAAAAAAAAAGTTTTGCTTTAGTTAATATCGTTTTGATAAATTGAATTAAATAAAATTCGATTATATTACAACTATCTTTTCATTTATTTCCATTCATATATCACGGTCATGTGATGCCAGACTTTTCAACTGCGATTGAGAGTTGAATCGTTGTGACATGAGTATTTAACGTCTCGATCTGCGATCAAAAATATAAATTGGTGACACTTCATGCAAACCAACCTGAAGTCAACTTACGGTTCAATTGGCGATAATTTGATCGGATCGTAAGGTAAACTGTGTTTCTGGATGGTGAAATATTTTTTAGCTAACTCATTTCAATCAAAAACACTATATACGTTCCTATACGAGCTTAGGTTAAAAAATGTCTGTGCCTTGACTTACTGGTGTCGAAGAGAAAGAAAGTTTTCGTTAGAATCAAAACAGCGCACGCGCAGAGATAAAGATTTTTTCTATAAATACTCCGATTAAATGATGAAATACAGTGGAAATTTAGATGACAACTGAAGAGAAGGGGCTTTGAGTCTTCACTGAATAGGAGGCACCGAGTCGGATGGAGGTATTTACTGAGCTTGACTTAGTTCGTTATTGAGATAATCTCCAAAAGTTATATCTCGCCGTTCAATCATCTTGCAAAGTTTGAACTTTGGTGATTGTTTGGAATAGGTTAACCAAAACATTATCGAATATGTCGATATTTTGCAAAGGGGATAACCAGGATAGACGCTGAGCGTAATAAAGGCAGATTTGACACAAATCAAAAGCTGCATTCACACGAGTTTATGTGCAGAATCTGTGTTAGAAATGACAAAGAAAAGTATTTAATATCTTTTTTATTGTTAATTTCAAATTTTTATTCATTTTACAATTACAAATGAGAAAATATTTTTATCTTTTTATGCTGTAAACTGCAACCCAAACCCTAACACTAAGACTAACCCTAATACTAAACACCAACGTTAATACTTATCTTAACACTAACACTAAGTACTAACACTAAATCATATCTTTTAAAATTAAACTGAATCATATGAAATTTCAAATATTCCAAGTTTTCTGCTTCCATTTGTTCCGTAATAGTTTAACTGCATAATATCAATATAATGTTTTTGTGAACTTATTCCAAACAATCACCCAGAATTTACCGAGAAAACAGTGTCAACAATTGTATTCAGCATCACATACAGTTATAACAGAAAATAATCCTGCTCTAATCCGCCAAAAGTTCGTCCGTATTTGACTGCCTAATTCAGGAACCATACAACATGGAATTTTCTGTGTGTACTAATGAGGCCCCATGCATCTTTAAGCAAGTAGGTTTTCGAATATTCTGGAAGAAAATTGGGTGGATCTGCGTTCGCATTTACTTCGATAATAATGATCTGATTTCCATCTATCTGTCCGACATAATTCAACATATGTCCCTATGGCCATATGTGACAACGTAACCCAAGAACAAGACAACATACCCCCATGAAAATTTCTATGTACTAATGGGACTTCAAGGCGTGCTGGACGAATCACAACTAGATGTCTGATTTTTATCTATCTATATATCTATCTATCTATCTGATATTAAAAAAATTGATTTAGTTTGTCAGTATAAGACCTCTAAGCAGCCGAATCATGCTGTAGTCAGAGGTATTGAATTAATGCACTCCAAAAACATCTATTATTAGAGCCAAAGGGCCTATTCCGGCCTCTTGCAGGATCTAGCTGAAAACCTGACCGTATCGCTGGTTTTCAGCACGGGAAATTCGCTCTCCTTTTAAAATGCAGCTTGAATAAGATCACTAATTCATGGTCCTTGGTTGATATCAGATTATATATTAAGGAAGAAAGACTGCATCGGTGTGACTGGGACGATGAGAAAATAATATAAAAATGCTCAAGGAAATATGGAAACTCCAGTCATTTGAATTGGTAAACCTTTTTCATTAGTTTGTTCACTCATTGGCTACAAAGAGGAAACAAAAATCAAAAAAAATTGGGGAACTTCACCGTATACGAAACTTTGGAGAAAAAAAAAGAAAAAAATGATTCGGAGCTAGAACAAAATATTCCCTGCCCCCCAAAAGTTTACAAATCTGACATAGTCTCTGAATAGTACTGTTAGTAGGTTATGGCTTGTTTTCATATTGTTTCGTCTTGTTTCTTGTTGGTCTTTCTTTTGGTAAGTTTTCGTTTTGAAAAAAAAAGGTTGTGCCTCTAAAGCTTCATCATCTCTTCCCTTTATGTTGAGTTTTTTAGCATTTACAATAATTATCCTCTGTTGATTTGCTCTATTTATATTTCACTCTTTTTCTAATTCCCTCGATGTATTGTATTCTTTTATTTCATCATCAATCATACGAGACATTACAACTTGACTGACTTGACAACTTTTCTATTTTTCTCTTGCTAGAAACTCTCTTGTTTATTACTACCAGTTTCTTCCCCCTTGTGCCTCTTTACCCCTCTCGTGACATCTACCTAACTGTCCATCTATCGACGAGAAACCATCAACAAAAACTGTCACTAAAACTATCAATATAGGTCTCTTCGGTTTTCAAGTTGGTGTGGTTGGCTGGTAAGTGATTTCATGCTAAATTGATCCCTTAGTTTGTGTGACTTCTTCTTTTTCAATTCATGATTTTTTTAGTGATCATCACCCAACAAAAGGCGAGAGAAGTAACTTAATGATTGATCACTTTTTTTCCCCAATGTTTTAGTTGATAACTCACAAAACGGCATGCTGCTAAAAGTCGTTGTTCATGTGACTGTTCCTAACCAGACCCCCCTCTCTTTCTCTCTCTCTCTCTCTCTCTCTCTCTCTCTATATATATATATATATATATATATATATATATATATATATATATATATATATGTGTGTGTGTGTGTGTGTGTGAGTTCATGTGCATGTATTTTTATTCCTGTGCGATAAGAGATAAATAAATCTTATCACTGTAAGAAATATCCGTACCTCGCATTAGTGTATCACCATAGCCTGCGCGTGTAACAGAACTAATAATCAAAAATTATTATCTGAAATCGTCTTTAAAAAATTGATCGTTTATCCGGGATTTCAAAAAAATAAATTACAAGCGCAAGATTTGAGTATCATTGGTCCAAAATGACCATAGTGACCCCAAAAAGCACTTTTTTGGAAAAACGAAAAAATATCTTTGAATAGTGCGTAGTGGTGTACTCATGCAAATATTCAAGTTTTTAACCCCCAAAATGGAATCAAGAGCTCCCTGACACCCACATACACACCCACAGATAGATACTGCATCCCAGTTCGGTGCCTGATTAATATGTACGAATGTATGTATAAGCTCTGTCTATGAGAGTATGTAATTTATATATGTGAGTTATGTACTAAATTGAGTCTCAGCAATGAGTGATAAGAATCTCATGGTGCATGTAGGCATCTTAGAAGATGAAAATTAATTCATTTCTTATGGCATAGAAAGAACAGGTGGCTTATTACATTACACTAGGTTCACAAGCCAGCAACTGATTTTGAATTTACATTTGTTAATGATCATTATATAGATTAAATTATGCATATATATATATATATATATATATATATATATATATATATATATATATATATATATATATATATATATATATATATATATATATCAGATTTAAATGAAATGCTCATAACCAATTGCTGAATGCTCGAGTTTATGTGTGTGAGCGTGTGTCATTACGTGTAAATATTCACATTCTAAACATATTTCATTGCAAATGATTAACCAATTCTAGATGCAATGTTTTACATCATTTTATGTCTATTTGGATACCCGTACTACGGAATTGGAAAATGTCACCTGTAAACTATCCATGAGAATACCTAAAATAGTTATTTGGCCAAAAGAAAAGTTTCTTCCGTTTTGTCGTTAGATGGCATTAGGGCCTTTTGGTTTTAGCAAACTAACTTCCCAAAGATCGCTTCTGATTGTGTTGTGACAGCTATTATATCTGCGTTCAGAAAAATATCAAAATTAGTTTACAGAACATCATCTCTAATTCTTTCTCCACTCTTAGCTTTGTTGCTGATTATTCTGAATTCAGAATGATCATGCGATCTTGATATCCTCAATTTTTTTTAAATACTGCACTTTACAATCGGGCTTATAAAAAGTTTTCCCTCAAGGTACATGCCTTGGTGTTTTTCCTGTTATTCAACATAAAATTGCCCTTCGTTTGATACCAAATTTGTTAATTTTCAATGGAATTCGACTGGACTATAAGTCATTGTACGAGTGATTCATTTGCAACCAACTGAAATATTCGTTAAGAGATGAGTCCAACAGTCCCAGTTTCAATGCAATCAGCAAGAATGTTGTATCAAATGTTATCTGTCATAACTAAGTATAACGATCAAATTACGACAGATTTCGTATCTGGATATTTCGTTTCGTTTCATTTTTTCATGAATGTATGTTTATTAGTTTTGTGCCTTTACTTGTAATTCAAAGTGTTTCCCAGATAGTAATAAATAGAATTTTGATGAAAGCTCAACTGGAATACTTGATCAATTGTGTGGTCACCCCTGCATCTTCTTCGGTAATAGAAGTGTGACAGTGTTTTGGTCACCTTCAAAGAATATTTGGCAAACCTACATAGCCTTATAGTGCACAATTTTTATACCAGAGCACCTTTCCAAATCAACCAAGAGAGATACCCAATATTGTTAACTCTACACAGTCACCTACATCTAAGACAACAGAGTTCAAGAAATAAACATGCAGTCTATTTTCTGATGCTGTCGATATTTTTCTCTTTTTACAGAATCTGATGATTTACATATATGCAAAAAGGGTTGATTATATCTATAAACAGAAATCCTGAAAAAAGAAAAAAATGATAATACATGCTCAAATTGACAAAATTTATGTTTTTACTCCGTCAAATATGAACTTGTTGCATTTTAATCAGGAGAAATACGAGTTTTGAAACTGCACCATTTTTCAACGAATCATTTGTGTAGAATTTGGTGAAGAAGATGCCTTAAATCGATAAAAAAATATCTATTCAGTGGGATATTTCTAACCATTCTATGCATTGATCATGTGAAAAATTTAATTTTGGAAACCTAATTCACCTTTAACCCCACTGACAAAGCTACCGCAGAGAGGTGAAAATCTAGAGAACTAAGGAAAGAGTGTGGGTGAGTTATAAGATAGTGGTTTTGTGAAATTAATCTTACGTACAGAAGTATGATGGCTCTGTAAAGGCAGAGTTTTAAATGGAATTGTGAGCTTCGTTGGAGATATAAACAATTTTCTCAAATCCAGAAATGAAAGCTTTAATCAACTAGAGAGCACTCAGAGAGTGCATACCTCTACCAACCCTATTGTTAAGGGGTTATTGTACATGGATTTGTCCCAAGTTTTAAACAGTTTTTCCAAGACTAAATTTTCATCATTCCACAGAATATCTTTGAAAGAGATAAGTATGAAAGGATCCAAAATTTAATTAGTTCCCCCGTAGCCTATTGCTCGCCATCATTGAAATTCATTGATGACTTTAAGAGATATTGTGAGGAGAGTCATGAGCGTATGTATAAAATTTATTGAAAAAAAAAAATGAAAAATATCTCTCAATCAGAAAAAAATATTCCTGGATTCGTTCAAAACTTCAGCGCCTTTCTTTTGTCCCATTGAACTGTCTTTCACAAAAGTTCATTGAAATCTATAAAATACTTTCAGAGATATCGTGTGGACAGCCATGGCATTTTGGACATATTGTGTGGTTTTGATATATAATTATGATGTAGGTGGGGTAATTGTGCCTTGATCTGCTCCAAAATTCAATCAGTTCTTCGGTATTCCATTGTCTATCTTCCTACAAAATCTGATAGAAATTCATTTAGAACTTTGGAAATATCTATCGAACAAGAGAAACATTAGCAATTATGTGCTTTTGACATAATAATGCGATGTAGGGGAGATAATTATGCATACATCCACTCCGAAATTCTTTCCGTTGCAAAGGTGCATGCTTGGAAGGGGCCTAACTTTATGGTCTGTGGAGCTGCCTATCATAATTATCATGTAAAATGATTTTCCGTCGGACAGATGGTTTCGAAGTATTTCGGTTATTTCTCTCCAATTTAGATATTTCATATCTACATTTAGATCAATAAATAAAAAGTCAGAAAATACACAAATATTATCCCACACAAGAACTAATCATGTCTCGCACCCTCTTTTCCTATGAAAAGACAGATTTAGATTTTTTTTAAAAAAAGCAATTGAAAAAGTTGAAAATAGAAGAATCAGATTCCTCAAATTTCCT
>OY735203.1:32465295-32640295 GCA_963457665.1 Thysanoteuthis rhombus
TTGACAAATTCAGAATCATCATATATACAGTCAACCAAACTGGGGCAAGAAAACTATTTTTTTCTGTAACGCATTCGACATGTGCCCACCTTTGACGAGATGTGCACTTTATCCAATTCTCATCGGCTTTTGATTGGAATAAGGTTCAAGGCACACCAAACAGAAAGTTTCATCTTCTGTGGATTCATTTGTGTTATTAGTTTTCCCTTTTATCTTGTTTCAGACCCTTTTTCTACTATTTGTTTTTCTCTGAAGCCTTTTTGACCAGTACAAAGTTTCTAGCAGACTTTTTTCTTTTCCTCTGTCTCAATTGCGTACAATTACAGAGTATCAAGTGGTCCCACAGGCAATGTATGAACCAATTTAAAACGCATCGTTTTATTCACAGATGCTGCTTGGAATGTGGTATATCTATTGTTTGTCACAACTTCTCATGAATAGACTTTACTATCATCAAATGCACACTAGAGCATTAACTAGGCACTCAGTGAAAAAGTTACTTGCCAGGATGGAAAACGTTTTTTATCTCTAAAATTTCATGCTTTCAGTACATGTGGCTCAAAGTTGGAAGAAAAATGACTGAAATTTTTACGCTCAAAATGAGGCCACCAGTGCTGCCATCAAGTGGTTAAGATAAGAAACGAAAGCAAATGATTCAACCTGCCCCATATACTAACCAGACCCGGCCTCTCATTCATATATATATATATATATATATATATATATATATATATATATATATATATATATATATATATTCTCCATCCCAATTCTGTTCTACATGAGACAGATTGATTTTCATTGTGTGAACCATGGGGAGTCAATCTGTCTAATGTAGAACAGAATTGGGATGGAGAATGGTTCTACATGAGACAGATACACATAGATGAATTGCTGGTTGAGGTGTGAGGAAAAGAAATACTTCGAGAAGAACTCGATGTCTACAAAAATAGAAGTCTTATTTCACACTCTCTCTCTTTC
Organism: Thysanoteuthis rhombus; assembly: GCA_963457665.1. Classification (NCBI taxonomy): domain Eukaryota; kingdom Metazoa; phylum Mollusca; class Cephalopoda; order Oegopsida; family Thysanoteuthidae; genus Thysanoteuthis; species Thysanoteuthis major. The sequence continues at coordinate 32,466,277 of OY735203.1, forward strand.
TCTCTTTCTCTCTCTCTCTCTCTCACACACACACACACACACACACACATTATGGATAACCTACAATTTTTATCATAATTTCCTTTCTTTCCTTTTTTCACCCCCATCTCTCTCTCTCTCTCTCTCTCTCTCTCTCTCTCTCTCTCTCTCTCTCTCTCTCTCTCTCTCTCTCTAGCACTTGTTGATTACATTTGCATCCCCTTATTTTCTCTTCTATCTTTCTTGCTATTGCAATGATCACTGTCGTAGTTGTCACAACACGTCCTATCTCTCCAGGCATTTATATGGAATCTTTTAATACTTTCCATTCCCTCAATCCCCCACCCATCCCTATCCTCTACTCCAACGACCCTCATTTATGACCACTTTAATATGTTACCATTTTGCCAATGTACCGTTCGCAGCAGCTGAAAAGCCCAGCCCAGTGTGGCATCTAGCCCCCGTTCCGTAACATTATCAACATTTTCAATCTATCAGTCTATCTAGCTATCTTTCCATCCATCAAGTCTTCAACCGTGTATATATAGTTACACTCACGCTTATATGTTAATTTTATCAGTTTTGTTCTCATTTTCTGTCTACCATTTCATATGTATTAGCCTTATCTTTGTTTTATATTCCTTTCTTTGCAGCTTTCCTGAATTCCACATTTACCCCTCTTTATGTTTTTAAATATTTCTTTAAATTTTTCTCTTAAAATTTTTCGATAGCATTCTAGTGCTTCATACCATTGCCATTTTTTCTTTTTTTTTCTTTCCTTCTTATTTCTCATTATCTAAACTCATTGATTTTATTTTCAATTTTCCCTTAAAGTATTCCACTCAGCTTTTTATTTTCGTTTTCTCTTTTTTTCCTTGCCTTCATTTTTCTTTCCGTCCTTCTTTTTCTCCTTCGTTATTTCTATTATTTTTCGACCTTTATATTCATTCTGTTAGCATTTCTTTCTCTTATTCTTTTTCTTCTTCTCCTACTCATGCTTCTTTCTCTTCTACTACTGTAGCTACCCTTTCTTGATCTTTCATTTATTCTCCCTCTTTTACTTTCTTTCCTCTGCCTTTATCTCCTCTTCTACAAGTCTTATTCTATTCTTCTTCTTTCTTTTATCTCTTTTTCTACCGTTCTTCCTTCTTCAAGTTTTCTTCAGTTTTTCCCGCTTCTTTTATCTACTGTCCTTCTCTTGCTCTTTTCTTTGTCTGTCACCTCAACCCTTTCCCTAATGATTACTCTTATTTTTACTTTTAACTTTCAAATTCTTTCTTTCTAAATATCTATTCTTTCACTTGCTGTCACTTTTTACCAATGTTACCAATTTCTCTGGGTTCTTTTCAAGATATTTCCAATTTGAATTTATATCCTCTTCTTCTTACCCCCCCCTTTTCTTTACATCACTATTTATTATCTCCTGTTTATTTACTATTTGATATTTTTTTATTATATACTGGTTCCATATCTTTTTCCTTATTCCTAAATTTGCTCCTAATCTTCTTATTTTTCGCCATTATCTATTTGTTTCCTCTCCTTGAGTTTATTTTATCCTTCATCGTCTTTTATATCTTCATTTTTCGTCTTACAGTCGCACTATTACTATGATCCAGCGTCAGTTTGCCCATTATTTCTCTCGTATATTATTCTTTATATTTTCGTTGTATTTATACTTATCAGTAGAAGAGGGGGGGCTTATCACGCAATCAAATGCTATTTCTATTCAATGCACACATCTACATATATCATAGTTCGCTTTCATCCAAAGAATTTAAATAAAACAAAGAAATGAAGCAACCGTTGTGTATTAATGGTAAGCACATGTTTCCCGATGCTAATTGCTGTGAACATCGGTTTCAATTTCACAAAAAATGAAAAGAAATGCTAAGAAACCAACCTTAAAGACAAATCGAACAAATACAAAGAATATAAAAATGAAACATGAAATGAAAGAAAGTAATAATGACATCAGATTACAAGTAAAAGATTATCTTGTTTATTTCCTTTTCTTACGAGCCACTAGACTCATCAACTAATTACGACGTTTTAAACCTTGTGTAGAGAAATACGTGTACTTTGAACAAAGGAAAATAAACTGTTAGTTTTAGCGGGAATCAGTTGTGGCCGCCTGCAGACTTCCACGATGAAAGCGGAAATTTGAAAAGAAGGTCTCTCTTCTCATTAACTCTTCAAACAAAGATGCCACGATGACAGCGTCTGCAGGGGGGTTGGATAGAAGTCAGTTCGAGAAAGACAAGGGTAGCGTTCAGACATCTCCTGACAAAGTGGGAATGTTGAAGGCGAACTAGCAATCAATTCAGACTATATGGATGACTTAAGTACTAACTATGAACGATGCTTGAGGCCACAATGCTTTTCTCTCAGCTTTGTTGTGGAATGTTTCTGTTCGACATTTCTAGTTTCCTGTCAGATTTGAACTGTTCATTTTCCTCTCAGATATTTGTCCGATTTATGTTTGCTGTTTTCGTCTTCGTTTTTAGGAAGCTGTTCTTGTGACCTTCACGTAGGTATTCAAATCACAATGGCTTTTTCTCGGATTTTTACGTGCACGGATACAAATACGTATCCATACGGTTATACTTCACTTGCAAATAATGTTTATTTCGACTGAGTATTTTTCAACTGCTTCACCAAGACATGAATTTCAACCAAATAAGTTTTTTCTTTCTCAGATCCAATTCTTACCAAGTTTCCCTAAGCTGGCATTAAGTTTTTGATCTTTTGAATATAAGACCCATAAAATTTACAGCGTGAAAGCTCTTTCAAACCGCCTAAATGTCAGTACTCAAGCTAATTTAAAGGCTGGATTTTGAATCCTTTAAAAATGGTCTGGTTCTCCTCTGGAAAAAGGATGTGCTATTTATATACTCTCTAACCAGAGCAAAACGTGACACAAGGCCAGGGCTTTATGTGGGGAAAATAGGAGACACCCTTCAAAAATAGCTCCAGACAACGTGACTTTGCCTGCTAAGCAACCGTGGTGGCTAAAACAACTGCAGTCACAAAAGCGTCAGGACGAGCCAAACCTGTCCCTTTAAGGGAAATGGGAAAGTGTTGGCCCGGAGTGCTGTATCCCCTGCAGCTGGTCCATGTGATAGAAAGGGAAACTGAAGAATCCCAATGTGCGTAGCAATGTGCAACTTCAGTATAACCTCATTGGCTGACGCATTGCACCGGTGAACTCGGGCTTTGACTCTCACTATCTCCGACCCATTCGGCTGGCAAGTGTCAGAACCGGTACCTCGGGCTCTGCCGGTGAACAGATACTACACTTCTGCCGAAAAAGCCAGAAAAGGGCGGTGCTATTTATTTACTCTCCCACCAGAGCAAAGTGTGACACAAGGTCGGGGCTTTACGTGGGGAAAATAGGAGACATCCATCAAAAATAGCTCCAGCCGACACGACTAAAACAACCGCAGTCACGAAAGTGTCACAACACATGTTGAACCGTGTGTGGGAGTGTGTGTAAATGAGCGTATCTTCTCGATTCGGTTCAACGTGTGTCGAAGAGCCACTTCCAAAGCTTGTCCGTTCGCACGGCTGGTTTTCATCTAAAGTGTACGTCTTAATCTATTTGTAAGTTGATTGATTCGTTAATAGGCTTTTTCTTTTCACAAAAAATAAAATTGGGAACATTGTTTTTTTTACAATAAAATGAAGAATATACTTTTTTTTCACAAAAAATGGTAATTTGGCAATGGGGTGCGGGTGATTGGATGAGTGTGGTCGAATTCCTTTCTTTTGACTTGTCTGACTCGGTTGGATCTACTAGGAAAAGAGTTTCTACCAGGATAACTCGGTGGGTCATTGGAATATGCCAGCCACTCCACCAAACCAAGGTACTTATTGGTGAAGTAGCTATTTGTAAATATTTTTTAGGATAATTTGTAAATGTTAGGTAATGAAGTGATAAGGCGTTAATTACCAAGATCTTTATCGTTTCCTTTCTTGTGTAGTAAGATCACTATTGTTAGTTTTTTTTTTGGGGGGGGGGCTTCTTTTCTCATGAATATTTCGTGAACAGTTGTGCTTTGGGATAGGCCTCTCCTGCATCTCCTAAAAGATCTATCGGGTGATCTAATATGTAGGATTGACCATGACCTTTTGTATAAGAAAAAAAATTCGCATGCGAGTGTACATATAACGTGCTTGTCCTCATTTTTCATGAAGAATGAAGGTTTGAGAAGTTCTGTGAAAATACTGTGTAATGCTTCCAAAGAGGTTGTGATCATTATTATTATCATCAGCCTCTCAGCTTCTGCCGTTCGACGTAGAACTCCCACAAGATTCGACAGATCTCTCCATCATCGGCGTCACGGAGGCAATATTTTCTGAACTTGTCTGGTTTGTCTCACCATCTTATATTCTGTCAGTAATGGTGATCTTTGAGGATCCATGTTATGAATCTTGATGTCTTGCGGCTGTCTGGCATTCATGCAATATGACCAACAAATTGCTATTTGAGTTTCCTGTTGGATACTTCGTTACCTCGGACTCCTTTTTATCCCTGATACATTGTGCTGTCTTATGATCCCTCCTTGTGATGTTGAGCATGTGCACGTTGCATGATTCTCAATTTGAGGGTCGGTCTCTTGATTAGATTTCATTTTTCAGCTCCATAGGTGACTATAGGGAGGAAACATTGGTGCTAATGGGATTTTCTTGTTCTTGGACGTTGAGCTTGCTCTACAGAAAGCTTGCCATCCTAGAGTAATTGTTTGTTAAATTTCTTTTGAGGGTTTCCGAGGGATTCGTTATTCTATGTAGATGTAGTGGTCCCCATCTCGGCGTTTATGATTTTGATCGTTGTGTGTCAGTCTTCAAGGCAGACTACAAAGAGTTTGGATGAGCTGGTATCACTTTTTTTTACTCTTTTTTCGAACTGAAAAGGCTCTGAGTCGAAAAACCTCAACAACTATAGGCTAATAAGGCTACTTAACTGCATCTACAAGCCTTGTTTTACCCAAGTTATCACTAACCAAAGCACCAGAACGCTAGATGAAAACCAACCGCAGGAACAAACTGGCTTTTAAAGAAGACACTCGACCATTGACGATATCCATTCGATTAATCAACTGAAAGAAAAAAGCAGGATATAAAATGCCACTTGCTGTAGCATTTATCGACTTCAAGTCGGCGTTCGACTCTGCAGAAATTCCCAAGGCCATTGATGCTATCTCTCTATAAAGTGCAGACACCGTATATGTCAGAATTTTGCAACATACACAGCAGTTTCTTAGTCAGGCTACGTAAAAAGGTTGTTGGGATCCGTAAATTGTCGTGCGACGTGATTTTAAAAGGAATATTGATGATCCATCGAATTGCATTCAGTTCATCTGTTAGCAGATTTTGTGGTGATTCATCATCAGTTTTTCTATTAAAAGTATGTTTAACTAATTTTTACAGACTTCTACCTTTTTGGAAACATCACAGACAATTAAATGACGAGATGTTATCTCTCTCGGTCAACAAGAAATCTCATCCAGATTCATCATCCTCTTTGGTGAAGGTTCTTCCCAATTTGAAACGCTGTTACCACTTGTGGCATTGCGTACAGCTCCTACAATCCTCTCAATTGGCCTGCTGCAACATTAGAAAAGTCTCTTGAAATATTTCCTCAATTTGAAATGGAATTTCACATTAGCACGCCACTCATCTCCAGCCCTCACTGTTGAAAAAGCCAAGCGCACCAGACACACGTTCACTCTCGTAAGTGTATCTCAAAAACTAACTGACATGTATGAATGATTTTCTTTCAAATACAAGGGTAAGGCCGTCGCTAAATAAATTTTCAGCCACATCAAGCTAAAACGTTTCATTGGCGCACTATTCTAAAAGTTCAATTTTTTCATGGACTGACTATATAAGTGATGATTGTAGAGACAATTTATTTGGAAATATATTTCGTCTGGCATCGGGATTAACCAAGTGGAATGTACAAGGGCAGCTGTTGTGTAATGAGATAATGATCTGAATTTTCTCGCAAGTTTTCTGATGGCTGAAGTGGATTCAATGCTTACGTATGAATTGTGAACAATTGATAGGACAGAGGTTTCTAACATTGCTCTTAGCTGTTTTGAACTTAACACATTCTTTAGAGGATGCAAATAGTTCCATAGCAAATTTCATATGATTTCACGTCAACCGGAGAAGAATTCCATGGGTTATCTAATTGAGAGTTTTCGCTATAAAAACAAATGATTTGAGTTTATACAACTGTGTACACCGTAATCCTCGATCACATTTTTAACACTCATAAAAATTTCATTGTCAATATATATTTAATTGCAAGAGTATTTAGACTATCAGAAGCCTTGCAAGCAGTTCGTTCTTTGGTAAAAAGTTTATATTTTTACTCTACAATACCACTGACTGCATAAGAAAATGTTTCCATGGAGTCGACAAAAGTAAAGAGCCACGGTCTGCAGCCTGAAAAATTCTGCTCTGAACAAGGGCATTTGAAATTATTGTTCATATTAAGCAAGGTTTACGGATTTTCGAACACAGAACTAATATCAGTTGTGCGGTAGATTTTTGTAATTCAAAATTTAACATTCTATATACGATTATATAGTAACATTTAACGACCAGTGACAATAAAAGTACTTAAGACTTTTAAATCTGTGATCCACCGTTCTCCATCCCAAAACGAATGTTTGTAGATCATTTTCTTTTCAGAGCTGGATCCAGCATTTTCTTCTGTACCAAAATCCTGACTTCTCTATCGTTTGTCCGATGGTCTCTTTGTGAACTTGAACCCTGTTTCTACCTTCAGTTCAGCTATGAGGATTTGCTGCATTGCTCTGACAACTGCATTCTCACCACTGTTGGACATCTTGATTCTAATACCTCTATTCTTGACTCAATAACTTTCTGGATCACACGAAAAATCGCTAAACCTCGAAGTTCCAGAATTCTACCTCGTTTGAAACTGGACAGCTCTGGTCTCTTTCCCATACTATGTTGACACCATTTTAATAACAGAAACCGATAAATTGAATTTTGAACCTTTTATATCATGTCACTTGTGAATGACTTTAAAGTTCGGTTGCAATGAAAATCTTCAATGATTAAAATTCCGTAAAAATCTCGCAACTCCTGACCCCTGCTTAACTTTTCATTATTGGATAGTGTACGTAAAAGATCAATCAATAAAAACACAGTAATTTATTTATTTCAGACCAAAACCATTCAACGGCTTTCTTTGGATGTACTCTGAATATGATGGCGGTAAACAGAGGGTTTCATCTCCAATTCCAACGGAATGTTGATGCACGCTGCTTCTTTGATTATTCTCAATTTCCAACAGCGTTCCCTGTCCATAATCCAGTCTTCTTCCCGGAGAGGATAGCGTACACCCTTCTCCCTCCAGATTTTTTTTATTTCACCTTTGATTATGATTTTTTTTTTACGTTCTTTGAGTTTGACCTTCTGCTAGTTTCTCCTTTACAATTCTTTCCACGTTTGCTGGGAATATTAAAAACACAGCTATATGTCGGACTCGTATCTCGTGGCGGACCCATTCTGGTCGAAGGGTGTGAGTACTACTAAAATCTAGGTGTTATAATGACTACAGTTTCAAGTTTTGTGGTTCACTATATATACACACACACACAAACACACACACACACACACACACACACACACACATATATATATATATATATATATATATATATATATATATATATATATATATATATATATATATATATATATGATCAGGCGAGATGTTTACAAATTGCGTTATATTATATAGGTACACTTTCTGAAATTATTTTCACGGTCAATGCATCACTTGGCTTAGAGATCGTAAACAGAATAAACAATTAAAGAAAATAAGACTGCCGCAGGAATCAAGCCTGCAACCGATAGGGTAGCTGCTTCAATGTAACGTTGCTCAAAATTACGATTACGATATAATGCATTTTATGGTCATATATAATCATGTAATTTTTCGATTTTTATCAACGCACGCCCCCCCCCAATTTTTAGTCAAAATTTATGTTAATCCAAAGTATCCACGACTCCGAGCCATGTAAGTCATCTCAAGTCTGATCAGTTATATCAACGTGTTTTCTCAATACTATCTTTAAATTAATTTTAGGATCCTGGTACATGTAAATTAGTTATGTATACACACACAGACTTATATGTGTGTGTGTGTGTGTGTGAATGTGCGTGCGTGTGTGCGTCTGTATGTGTGTGTGCGCACGTGCGTGTGTGTGCGTGCATGTGTGTGTGTATATTATCTACTTACCTTCCTAACTATTCTCCTAGAGTGTGCGTAAAGCTTCCTTTGCTTCCCAAAAAACAGAGACTCAGCTGTCTCAAGTTACTGTACCACCAACAATGCATCAAGTATACGTACCTAAGTACCCAAAATGAAGGAATGCTTTCAGTATTTCTACGGAAAAAAAAAACGTTTTCAGTAGAAAATGATAACGCGTACAAGTCTCATTACCCTTTCACAAATAGCACTGAGTGTAAGTTACCAAACAACCTATGAATCTGCGAATGATTATATCAGTTACAAAAATCTACGCGCTATTCGATAATCGAATAGAGCCAAACACAAATTCTTTTTATCTGTAAGCGTCACCCTCTAAAAGTACACATTTTCCCACATGGATGAATTGCAAAAATGTACTGCGTAAGTTGTATGAGTTCCTTGAATTGAATTGATTACCTGTTTACTTTTTGGATGAGGTGCACGAAAAAACGACAATATATAATGTATAACAAGTACAATGTCATCAAAGAAAGTTTGGGAGTTGTTGACACTCCTTCCTCGCAGAGATGCCCTCCATTTTACAACTGATTATCGTCTGCATTGATAATCTCAAGAAGTTTTTTTAAAAAATGCAAGAAAAACGAACCAAAGTGTATCTTATTTAGTTCAGCCATTTGAGCTATGAATCAAGAAGCGAAAAATTAAAGACTAGATTTCAAGAGATTTATGGTATAGTTTAATAAATCTAAGTTCATTTTGTGGCAAATGAATTCTTTCCACTGAAATCAGTTTGATACTCGGGAGATCCTACAAGGTACTGCTATATTTTGAGAAATGAATTGTGCTTAAGAACAGTGACACACGTTCAGTGGCAAAACAAGTTTTACCCTATGATTTTTGTGATATGAAACATTTCAGGTTAATGAAAACTTTATAAAAGTGATAAAATTTGAATTTCAGATAATAAAAATAAGAGGAAGAAACAGATGGTGAAGAACAAGAATTTCTGTGTACTCGAAGTATGAGTCAGGTGTGAAGAGAAAAAAACCTTACTGATTCTTGTTCCCAGATAGCGAGCATCTGCGTAAATTAATGAACACAGAAGTGTACCCTTTCTTTCTGTTTCTGCCCGTTCCCCTTTTCTCTCTTTCTCTTCCCTGTACCACATTCCCCTCACTCTCTTCTCTCTCGCTATCTCTCTCTCTCTCTCTCTCCCTCCCTCCATGTATATATATATAGAGAGAGAGAGAGATAGATGGATATTTGCCTTTTCCCTTTTCTTCTCTCACCGTCGAAGTCAATCAGCCAACAAAAAGAGGAACATATCTGCCAATCCGTCTGAGGAGAATTCTGGTGAAGAATGACAGACAAACGGACAGACAAAATGGATGGAACGGGACCGGGGGGTGGGCTGGGGCTCTGATAGGCAGAAATCTTATTGACATAGAAGATATTCTGGGTATTAGCCTATCGCAACCCCCATCTCGTGGATGAGGTGGGCGGATGAAGAGCTGTAAAGCGTGTGCGAGGCGCACGTGAGCACATAACGACCACGAGCCTTCAAATCAACGTTATCAAAATCTCATCATCATCAATTTAGACCTAATGCTTGTACTTTTTTATTGACCTACTTGCTGGCTTTAATGCTGATGATTTGCTCCGAGTTTCTTTTTTGGTTTTGTTGCTATTTGAGTTTTATAAGTGAAACGTCGCTAGGTTAGAAAAGGGGAATCGTGTAATTCTATATTGATTCTCTTCTGAAAACATTGAAATATCTTATGATGTGACTTTTGTGCTATATATCAAGTTATTTCCTGTTTCTTTCTCTCCGCTCTCCTATCGGTTTCACTTATTTTGAGTAAGTTATTTTCCTGCTATTTTTATCTCATTGTTTTTATCCAACCTCTTCTTACTTCGAAGAACTCTACACATGATACATTATGGGTGAAACGTTTGTCATTGAGCCGCACGTACTGTTAGCCGATTACCTGCAGATGATCGGAAATTTCAGTCACGGTAGTTCCATGGCTCAATTGCAAATGATGACCATTCCCATCCGTTGCACAATGGATCTTTCCACTTGACATTACAAACAACTTGTCAGTTTATATGCTCTTCGGCCAGTAGCTGTACGTGGAAGGGTCCGTTGTTCACTGAGAAAATAAACAGTTCAGCTTATTTTGCACCACCCTGTATGAACAAAGTTACTAGCGCATTTGGAACACGGTAATTGAGCTGATCCTACCGCAGTTAAGGGGTTAATTCCGTTGTAAAAGAGATTAAAAAACAACGATTATCATTGTGGAAAACTAGTGAGTGACTCTCATCGTATATTATAAGTTCACTGTTCATGCGTGCGCACTATGTATGTATGTATCTATCCATCTATCTATCAATCTATCTATCTATCTATCTATCTATCTATCTATCTACGGTAACTTTGGAAGTAATTAGATCAAAACTAAAAAAGGATTCACTACTCTGGACAATTAGTTGAGCTAAGAAACACGTGTTGGGTAGTTTCTCGCCCGGATTCTTAGTATTTTGCTGTATATTATATGATTAGGATGTTATCTCGATTTATTTAAATAATCAAACTAAAGATTCGACTGATCTACTTCATTTATGATTTTTTAACAAAATCATTTACAAAGAAAGCAATATTATATCTTCCAACTGGTGATGGGGAATTATGCATGAGTAAATATATCGCTTAAATTCAACCTTACCGACCGTCTAGTTCTGCGTAGGGTAGAGGTAAGATGTCAGCCTCTGGGTCTGAAGCAAAGGATTCGATCGATATAGCCACAATGAAGAGTTGTAATACGACGAAACAGCTGTTATATATATATATATATATATATATATATATATATATATATATAATGGGTAGATAATCCGACAGAAATAATTTAAAATGTGTTGTATCGCTTGAAACTCTGTTTGAAATGATCCGTCATTTCACTGTATAATATTCGATGTATGTGATTAATATCCACCACTGAATTAAGTGCATTGACAAGGACGGAGAATATGTTGAAAAATGAATGGAAAATTCTGTTTCCCGCTATCTCATTTGGATAGTATACTTGAAGAAAGCCATAATTGAGCGGCCGAAACGTCCTCTCAACGACACAGACAACAGGGAGTTCAATCGTTTGAAATCGTTTGAAAAACCCTTTGAATATAGATATTTGTTGTGTAAAATAAATGTTTTTTTCGTCATCAGGATACATACATGTGTATGCGTGTGTGCACGTATAAATATAAAATCAAGCTTCATACAGACCCTGATAAGTATACCACATGTTTGTGAATAATATGTAATTTATTAAAATGTGTTTGCTTATGAATGCCTCTTTACATGCATACGTACGTACATGATGGATACATACATATTTTTATGCTATGCAATGAATATATTATAAGTACTCATATATAAGTTTGCATGATGATAAATCATATATAGATATAATATATGAATCATGGGTGTATGTAATTTATAATTACTTAAACATAGTGAGGGACGAGATTACACTAGAAATAATATTTTCTTTGGCAATTACAGAAACATTTTCTCAGTTGATGTTTCGATGTACTGGTAGCCACCCACTTCTAAACTCTTTTTGGTTCTTTTCTTTATTTGCCTTCATATGCAAACTTATCTTCACTCTTTCCTCATTTATCTCTCTTCTCCTACTCTCCTTTCTCTCTATAAGTCTCTAGAGGATGAGGGGCACGAATACTTCCGTTCCTGTTTTGGCTCAGAAAATAGAAATGCTGATTGCCATTCCTAGAAGAAATAAAATAAGACAAACATCTAATGCACCTCAACAGAACGATGATGTTTTCAATAAATAAAAAACCCATGAGTACAATTTTTCTCACACACATATAGAGAGAGAAAGAGAGGAAGTCATTTATGATAATCATGTATAATGTTATCAATCTGTTATTGTTATCAAAATCAGTCGATCCAAACAATGTATTTAAGATTAATTAAAAATTACTAATTTTTTCATCATCATTACATTTTTTCAAAATGTTAAATCATTTACAATAAAGAATTTGAAAACATAAAAGTAAATTTATAACAATGAATGTTAACTACCAATTTTTTCCCTATTTCGTCCGGATATTGTATTCTACACAATGAGCAGCAGCTTCATATATATATATATATATATATATATTTGTCTGGCCCCTTTACCTTTCCGTCGGCCTGTTTAGCCCAATGGGAAGAGTGACACTACTTTAAAGAGGTTACCTTATCGCTCGCAGATTTAATTCCTGTCGAATCCCTATTTTCTTTTATTGTTTATTCTATTTACGCTGTCTAGTCTGAGTAATATATTCTTGTAATAACGGAAATTCCTTCCAAAACGCATTCATAATTATTCAGTCGGACTGTATATCCATCTCATAATAATTGCATATATAAATATATGTATGTATATATCAAATAATGTATATTTTGGCCGCAATTTCTCATTCAAACAAGTTTCATCGAACACTGCTGATAGTTTTTAACGGTTCAACTTTTTAATTTTTTTTCTTGTAAACGAATTAATCATTTTTCGCTGGGTTACAAGAATAAAGGAACTGTTTAATGTTCCTACTGTAGTTTTTCAAGTGCTTTCAACCATCATTGGTCATTTTCAGGATGTATTTCAACATTCAATACGCAAGAGAACGCGTGTACGTGTATGTGTGTGTGTGATTCTAAGAATTCGTGAATTATCATTACAGCAGATTGGATGAATTACCTCACAATAAGAATACATGTCCTTAAACAAGACTATTTGAGAGCATTGTAGCAATTTATATTTTAGAATATTTTCCCTACCATTCTGGTCTAGCATAATTTCACATTAATCTCACTTATTCGAGTACGAAAGCCCTCGTGCCTCCAGAACTTGAGCCTATGATTTACCTATATAAATATATATATATATATATATATATATATATATATATATATATATGTATATATATATATATATATATATATATATATATATATATATATATATATATATATATATATATATATATATATATATATATATATATATAATGTTTTTTGACTTGACTATGTGGTCTATCTGATGACTGGAAGACTTATACGATTTATTCTATTTGTAGGTCTACTGTTCTGGAAAGAGCATAGATATTTATTCAACCCCTAACCTGCATTCAAACACTGATACTAGTTTTCTTTTGCTACGTCTGGTATACGCCCAAGAACTTTGCATAGGTTCCTTGAGAAGTGGTATACTTACCAGGAAAGTGGTGCTACAATTCACACTCATCATCCTTTATATCATATAGGTGTAGAGTAACCTACAAGGACGCAAGTGAAAAAAGTACTATGATAGTACAGGTGGCGTGACAATTTCTTCTGGTTTACCATTATCCCCCTCGGAACGTACAAAGCGACGTAATCCCACCTGCGAGAGAATAGAGTCAAGATTACTTTAAGTGATAATGCTGATTAATAACTTCTGCGGACAACAGGTGGCGTGACAATTCATCCTGGTTATATTATTTCTTTGGGTCCTTTTTTTATGCCTTAGGACATGATGAATTTACTGTCTAATGGATGAAAACTCGAATATATCAAAAAACGTTATCAGTTGTAATTTGCGATGAGGTAAAGAAAACGTTTCTATTCTTCTCCTCGTCGTTATCACTATTCTGACACCTTCTATTACTTTTCTACTCATTCATTATCTTCTGTATCTTCTCTCCACACAAACACGTAGAAATCACACCCATGAGCACCTATGCTCACATAATTTCTCAGAACTGTTAACGGGAAGATTAACCAGTCTTTGCAGTCACGTGGTACGACTAAAGCAGAGGAATTTGATAGATACTGTCGATGTGTGTATGGTTGCATGTATGAGTCGACTCAACGGCAGTTGAGCTAAGCTTGATTAAACTTGATAGTGTAGTATACTCAACAACAAGGCTTGTGCAAAAAAGGTCATGGATCGTGTGATCAAGAACACGTCTCACATATTCAGTAACATGGCGTGAATGAAGGAAAACAGGAAACGCGACCACGTACGTACGCTTCACAATATGTATTTGACCATGGAACACGTTCATAAATCGACCAGCAAGCCAGGGGATGCTGCGACTCACACTGTCGGGAATGGTTTGACGATTTGTAATGGGAAACCATGTCCTTTTCTAAACTTTCCTCTTTTCTATTCTACTTCACAAATCCGAAGCTGATACCCGCCAGATTTGTTGGTCCGTGCACCAGACATTGCAGTGTTATACTTGAAGTCGTTTGGGTCAGCGGTTCTTGATATGGTGGCGTTGGGGCCTGATTTACATTTTAAAATCTATGAAAGAAATGGATGTATTTTGTTGCTGGAATATGCTACATCACCAGCGTAGGTCTATAGACTTGAAATGTTTGGTGAGTGAGAGAGAGAGAGAGAAAGGGTGTGAGAGAGAAGGGGTAGAGAGAGTGAAAAAGACAATGAGAGAATGCGTGCGAGTGAGAGAAAGAGAAGATGAAATGGATATAGTTTTTGTCGATGCATGGAGAGACAGTGTGTGTGTGTGTGTGTGTGTACAAGAGAGAGAGAGAAAGAGAAAGTGAATGAAAAAGTAAGAAAAAGAGAGTAAACGAGAGAGAGAATGAAAAAGTGAGAGTAAGAGAAAGAGAGAGAGCGAGAGAGAGAATGAAGAAGTAAGAGGAAGGGGAAAAGATGGAGAGAGAGGGGGAAATACATTTTTTCTGCAGAATTTTTTCTATAGGATGAAATTAGATTAAATCATAGTGAAAGGTTCTGTTTTAATTGTTATCACTATTAACGACGATATTTCGTTTTTGATTGTTGCTATTAACGATGTCACAAACAAAGAACAGCGACTAAGTTTAAATCTGAATATTTTCATGAAACCAGCCGAGAAATAAATGACAGAGATATTGTGGCTATTCCTTCCATTTTGTTTTATTTTGATTTATCAAACCCAACTTGAGAAATCATATTCTCATAGTCAATCTTATTCAATTGTTTGTTTGTTTTTTTAATTATCATTTTCATCAGAAAAGAAGTTGCAAGAAATAATTAGTTCTTCAGCGTGGAATAATATTTAGATGAGAGTGTATTTTATTACTTTTTATTTATAGACCTAAATTTAGATATGAAATATCTAAATTGATAACACTGACGAGAAATAACCGAAATACTTCGAAACTGTCCGTCAGACGGAAAATTATTTAACATGATAATATTGACAGGCAGCTCCACAGAGCATAAAGTTCGGCTCCCTTCCAACATAAACCCTTTTAACAGGCATGTCTTACTTTTTGATAGAATTTCTTCCAATGACTCTTCTTATACTGCACGATATCAGTGCTGTTTTTCTAACATAATATTTTGCTTTACGACATTATCCTCAACCACTCCATAAATCAACTTGAATTGAGTTGAGACTTTGAAATAAACTTGAAATTAGAATACTTGAATTATTAAAAACTAGCAATAACACCCAGCGTTCCCTGATAGGAAATGATTGCAAATTTTCCCCTTGCTTTAGACTCCCCCCAAAAAAATAAAGTTAAAAAAAAAAAAATTTCCCCTCGCTTTTCTTTCATGAAAGAGAGAAAACATTTCCTTTTATTTTTGTTACCTAAAAGTGAAACGTTCCTGCCCGAATTCGCCCCCTGAAAGTGAAAAAAATCCCTCTCGATTTTGATCCCTAAAGGAGGAAGAAAAATTCCTCCGCTTCCTTTTTGTCCCCGAGGGAGAATAAAAAGTTCTCATATATTTCAAATCCTAGAATTGAAAATAAGATTTCCCCAAGATTATGATCCCTACTATAGAAAATTCCTCTATCCCTATTTTGTTCCCTGAAATTTTAAAAAACTCAATTCTAACCCCTAACAATAAAGTTACACCAATCCGAATTCGACTGCTAGAAGTGAAAAAGAATCTTCATTCAATTTGGACCCATAAAAGTGAAAGAGATGATTTTTACCTCTAAAAATAAATTTTCAAAAGTTCCCCCCTCGATTTTAATCACTTAAAAAGAGAGTATGCCTCTTCGATTTTGATAAGGATGAATCTTTCCCATTATTTCGACTCCCAAAGTTGAAGATAAGTTTCCCCTCGATTTTCACTGCTAAAATTGAATCTGAGAAGTTCCCCTCGATTTAGAACATTGAATATGAAAACAAATTCTCATAATTTGACCTCTAAAAAATCTCAGCGATCATCAAAATTTTGCTCGCTCTAATCCTGCACATTTTATGGATACCTTGAATTATTAGCTGCAGCTGCGATCCATCGTTCAGGGGAGAAGGCGAACGTATGCATAAACCTGTTTTTTTTTTCAGATCGTCTGGTAATGGTAATGGTAATGGTTTGCAAAAAGTTTTGAACACCCCAACCCCCGCCTGAAACTTTAGGGTCAAAACCATAAAAATGAAGATACTATTCTGAATAAATCATGGAATAATAACAATGCTTATTTTCAGAACTTCAAGTAACACTTTCCCATCCAAACACTCTGGAGATGTCGAGCAGACACACATGTTCATCAACATCTTATCGGTTGCCAGAGTCTGGACACTTCAGTTCTACAATCCCTCGTCTCTCTTTTTTCACTATCTTCAACCTCTAACGTCTATTATCGCCCAATTTTTCTCATCTGGTAAAAAAAGGCGTAATAAAACTCATCCTTGATGAACTGTTTACATTTGGAGGCAGATCCAGGAATTTTTCGCTATCACCCTTCTCCTCCATTGTAGCTATTAGTGCAATATTCCCAAAGGTTTTCAATGAATTTCACTGAAATTTGTTCAAGGAAGATCAATACATTTCTGGGAGAATCGAGGAATTTTGGACATTCACCTCCCTCTATCGCACCTATATGTATACAAAACAATATATCCGAAATTCCTCAATGAATGGCTAAGGAATTGGTGTTTGAATTTTAGGGTGGATCCAGGATTTTTCAGTGGTCACCCCCTTGAATCGTAGGAATATTTACATTCCACGGTATCTCCAAAGGTTTGCAGTAAATTCCAATGGCATCTTGTTGAAAGGTAGTCAATAAATTTTGTGGCAGATCCAGCAATATTTCACAGTCATCTTCCCTGCATTATAGCTCTGTGAATACAACACAATATCTCAAAAAGATTAATTTCAGTCAAATTATGGATGTGGTGGGAAATGGTCTGAGAAAGAGGTGTTTACAATCGGGAACAGATCCAGAGTTTTCCCGCAGTCACTTCCCCTACATTGAAGCTATATATACACAGCACATTATCTCCAAAGGTTCTCAATTAAATTAAAATGGTGAGCGATGGGCCATGGAGGAAGTGTTGAAATTTTGGGACGGATCCAGGAATTCTACAGTCACTTTCTAAGTATTATTGTCATAGAAGACTACATTGATGAAATCTTCTATCTGAAACACGAAATTCTCAACTGGACCCTCTCTTTCCGCTCATCGTGCAAAATCATAGGTTCATGATACTTCGATTTCATTTTTTTTAGTTTATTTCATAATTGGTGAGGCGTTTTATTTACGATATATATATATATATATATATATATATATATATATATATATATATATATATATATATATATATATATATATATATATATATATATATAACCAAATGATTGTGTCATCCACAGACAGCTGTTTCGTTGTATTTCAACTCTTCAGTGTTGCTAAAGACTAACCATTATCCCATACAATGCCACGAGGTAGGATCGAAACTTTCGCTTCAGAGGCTGGCATCTTACCTCTGCCCTACGCAGAACTGGATGGTCAGTAAGGTTCAATGTATAATTCCCTATCCACCCGAGTGCTTTATTCCTAAGTTGGAAGGACAGAAGTGAAAAATGGAAAGCCAAACTTTTTAGTTATGGTTTTAAGGTATAATTATGTTCAATAAGCGTTAACTAGTTTCGTAGATATCTTCAGAAGGCTGATCCAATCCTGTTTCTGGTCATTATTTTCTGCTGTCCAGTAAAAGGGGTTAGATTCAAGTCATTTGTACATTAATCTTGATATTAATTCAAAGAGCAGTTTGAATCCTCCTATATAGGGCGGCTACACAATGGAAATGACATCCAGCTTAATGGCAGGCGGAGATGTCCTTAAGCGAAGGCACAATAATAAATGTTTTCACTTCGAGCACACGATTTTCAAGAACAACCCAATTCTGAAGTGGGGTTCTTTCAATTGAAGAGACAGCGATAGATTTATGGAAGTTTGCAATTAATTTTTTTGCCGATGAATGTACTTCTAAATGAATGGACGAAATGCACTTTTTAAGGCAGGTTTTTATATATCTAAATATGATATATTTTATATATCTAAACACTGTTCTGTAAATATAACCACTGTTTGCAGAGGGTTATTTTAAAATATTGGTCGCAATTTCTCCCTTCATAGTCATCATTTGATGAGAAAAGATTTTCTGTCACACTTAAAATTAATGTTTATTTGCGGTTTCAGTTCAATTAACGCCGCCTCATCTCTTGATGTTACTGCTCCAACCAATGCAAAAGATTTATATTTTACTGCTAAAGCCGTACCTTCAATCGAGTGACTTTAATGTGGTAATAGTCAGAATGAAGGATGATCAAACTCAATACATTTTTAGGGGTCTTTACTCAACCTTGAAATTTTCAAATTTCTGTGTCGTAAGTGTGCAGCCCGTGCGATACTTCATACATTCATTTACTTACATTTCTGTCTATCATGCCACTAGGGCTATTGTAATTTTCATATTTTTCTATTGTTTTGTACTATAGCACTCCCGTTGATAAATAAAACTGAATTATTACATTCGATTTATACTGTCCTCATTAAATCATGACACGATATGCATGTCTTAATCCTTCTTCAGCAGGGCAATGCATCGACATCGTCATGTAAACATTATCAAAAAACAGGCTGTGTTTTCTTTTTATCTTTCATTTGGATCAAAAGCCCCTTTTAGGCCTCCCACAGAAACTAGCAGGAAATCCCGACTGTAGGGAAAGTGTTCATCTACTTATTCCTAAAACCCTGACATCAATTAATTTTTTAACAACCCAAGTAGTTTATTTTTTTTACTGATGTACTTTGATTTGCTTTCGAACAATGATTTCGAGTCATCTAAAAAAAACACATTCATTATCTTGATCTTGACAAGTGCCAATATGTGGTCGCCGAAAAAGAATTAAAAAATAGATAAACCAAATACGAGACTTAATGTACAAAAGAGAAACAACGAGTGAGATTGAAGAGCAATCATTTAGTAAGTACACACATTAGTCATGTACACCTGCATGTACTTACACCTGAGTGTGTACATATTTCAAGGAGGTTAACTTTGGTCATCGTATTTGAAAAGTATAAGTAAATGATTATTTCTATTTTATCATACGGCAAAATATAAGTACAGCCTGAATTTTTGATATGGAAAATTATCATTGTTATGCATTGATCGGTTCGGTCAGTGTATAACAGCGTTGATTAAATTCATTTGATGGTTGTGATTTCAATCTCAGAAACTGATTAACTAGTGGTCCGGGCGCTGCAGTAGAGCTATGTACGGTTTTTGTAGTTGAAAATGAAAACAAATGGATATGCTAGAGGGAACTCCTGTGATTAACAATATCTTGGGTAGAAATTCCAGATAAGTTGCAAAAAGATTTTAGCATTGTTCTTCATAGAGGCGGATTTTCGCTGTGATGTCCAAGTCTGAAAAGAAAATATAGGCATGTTGTATATCGATGGGAAGGGAACTTTATACTAAGTTTAGTTTACGATAGAACCATATGCCAAAGAGCTAGTCCATCATTTACCATCAAACGTCATAAACCCTTATTTTAAAATCAAACACTTGTGTTGATTGATCTGCCAGAGAACATTTGAAGCTACGATATTGGAAGTAATTGTGCATGGATCCGCTCCAAAACTCTATGCCTTCTTTTGTAGCCCCTTCCCCATCCACGAAATATATTTGAGAATTCTGATGATACCTTGGGTACAAACTGATGAATCTTTAAGATATTATTTGATGTGTACTGATGGCTACAATGTAGGGGAGATGTTTGTGAATCGATACTCTCCAAACTTCAATCACTTCTTTCCTAATTAATTGTTCTCACTTCGACAAAATGTCATTGAAATATACTGAGAACTTTCGAAGATATTGTGCGAACAGACAGAGAATTTTTTAGATGTATTTTGGTTGCTGACACTTAGCTAAGACGTAGGCAAAATAATCATGCAAAACTTTTCGACTCCTTTTGTGGCCTATAGCCTACTCTTTGACAAAATTCAATTAAAATTCTTTGAAAACTTATAAAGATATCATGTGAGGCTGACAGAAATTTTGAAAATATTTTGTGGCTCAGATATATAGCTACGATATCAGGGAGATAATTATGCATTGATCTGTTCTAAAAAAAAATTCAGATATTTTCGTAACCTATTGCCCTTCTCCCACAAATTTCTATTGAAATAACAACTTTGATGGATATTGAGTGGACAGGGAACCTTCTGTTGCTACCGACTGTTAGCTAGCACATGGGTGGATAATCAAGTGTGTATCAGCTCTAAAACTTCCTGGCTTCTTGCGTACGCTAAAACCCACGTTTCCGCCTTTAATACTCTAAGACATACCGAAAGAATAGTATCAAAATTTAAGATCGGGGCGTTTTATTCAGTCCTGGCTGTCCCTACCGCAATGATATCTCTAAAAGTTACGAATTAATTATAAAGATATTTTGTGGAAGAGTGGTCAATAAACTGCACAAGGAGTCAGAAAATGATCTATGCAAAATCTCCCCTCTAGTTGACTTCGGCAACCACAAAATAACACAAAAAGTTCATTGTCTGTTCACCGATGACTCCCCAAGTTCTCAATGAATGTTGATGACATTTCATAGAAGAGTGGGGAATGGATAAGAGAAGAAATGATTGAATTCTGGAACAATTGATGCAGCACCAAACACTATCTTCAAAATTTCACTATCTGTACACACGATAGCTCCAAATTTTATCTGGCTGTTCTCATGATATCTTCAAACGCTTCCAATAAAATTCAATAGGATTCAGTGAACGGTTAGGGAATAGGCTCCAGGAAGAGTGGTCAAATTTTAATGGAGATCTATCCACAATTGCTTCCCCTATGTTATAGCTCTCAGTCCACACCGGTGTTTCATTTTAAAACAAGGGTTAATGACTGGTTTTCAATAACTCGAGTGACTTGCACTGAGGCATATGCTCCTCGAGTAAACCTTATCCTGGATGAAAGTTCCTTTACAACAATATACAATATGCCCCAAATAGATGGAAAAAACAAACAAACAAACAAACGTTTGTTTGTTTGCTTGTTCTTCCATACTAGGGCACCACAGCGAAATTTTATCATCATGAAAAAGGGCAATTATTGTCAAAATTCCAACTGAACTCTACTTTGCCAGGACTATACGGAGAATACAAGATATCCTTCAACATGGACAGTGGGATTGGAATAATCTGGGTTGAATAGAGGGTTCAGTTCAAACTTCCCAGAAGGTTACTAAATATGACAGACATCTGGAAAACAATTGGTCAGTACAATAGAGGAAACGTGGTGACTACAACAACCAAGATTAGAAAAACTAGTCTGAATCAATGCATTTTAATTCAATCTAAGTTGATTTGTTTCTATTAAATTGCAGTACGTGCCAAATTATTATGCGAAAGCGTTGTAAATTTAGTATCACGAAAGATGGAGAAAAATAATTTGGCACAAACATTGGTATCACTGACTTGTGCTAATGTAGCAGAAATAAGACATTCTGCGCACTGGTAAACAACAGAAGCCATTAGTTATTATAGCCTTGCATCTTCAGACTGCCAATTATTAGGTAAGCACAGCAAAACTACAAAGAGAAGAGTCATAAAAGTGAATTCTCATCATCACACAACTTGGAGAAAGCTGTACAAATAGCAAAAAAATGCTTAACCGTCGAACGGTCGAGAAGTACACCGAAGACTTTGTTGCATCGAGTAGATCAGATAAGGGCAACTCCAGGGTAATAACACAAGGATGGGGTCAAAATAATCGTATTGCTAAAAGAAATAGCCTTGAGCAGCAAAACCACATCCAAGGAGGTCGATCGAGATTACATATCCGGATTGTTTCGAAGTTGAATTTCTTACCATGTAGTAAAATGTATCAAGCCGGATATTGGGCCACCTTTGAAACCCAGACACACAGCGAAACGCCAGGAATGGCCTAAAAATTATTTGAAAACTGACTTAAATCTTGTTCTTTTTACTCATGAGTTATGAACTACCTTAGATAGAGTGTGGGTTACGTTGCAAAGGGAGAGCAGCATTTCAAAATAGTGGTATTTCAAAAATATATCTAATATTCTTCACCACCTGTACATTCAAGTTCAAGATTATTGTCTAATAATGCTATGCTCATGTTTATGTAATAAAGTATTTCAATTTTTCCACTGTGGTAGGATTTAGAAAAAAAAAACTATTTGCATAATATTTTGACACGCACTGTATAATAGTAAAAGCAAAAATTACAACATGGCCAAGAAGAAGAAGAAGAAGAAGAAGAAGAAGAAGAAGAAGAAGAAGAAGAAGAAGGGTAGCACTGCAAAAACACCGATAAAAATCGCAACCTATGAAGCTCAAAATTATTACAAAAACGTAAGAAAAGAATAGAAAGAAAGGACAGCAAAAAGAAAAATAATTGCGAAGAGAAGGAGGAAGAATCTGACGTTCCATTAATATTTGTGGTAATAGCAATAAATGTATCCTTATCTAAAACACGTGTTAAGTTATGATAGTTGATTATAATTAAACTTTTTAATCTCACCTTGGAAGTCTGATTGATATCAAGACTGATAGCGATGTTTTTAGTTGAATCCATTAGTCAGAATTTGCTTTACGTGCAAATTGATTAGTTGCATAATTAAAGCCAGATTATGTTTGAGTGTGGGAGAGAGAGAGAGAGAGATAGAGGGGGAGAGAGAGGAGGAGGGAGGGAGTGAGGCAAAGTGTTTGAGTTCGTGTGATTTTTCACGAATGTTTACTTAATCTTAATTTCAATTGCTTTTCTTGCAGCTACTCAGACCGTCATTCTAGTCTTTTCTTTCCAATCCATGTTGTTTACCAGTATCCGTAAAATAAAGTTCCAAGTGGTTCCGATGGAAAGCAATAGAAATTTAGTTCAAGGAAACATTAGTAAATGAAATAGTGATTATTGAAAATGCTTCATCTAATGATGAAAAAATTCAAGATAGGATTTTCATGAATTCTCAAAAATCTGCATATAATCCCACACTTGTCCAAAATTTATCAGATTTGGTTGAATCTGGTAGTAGGCTAAATTTTCGGGCAACATAAAAACCCTTTGCTATGACTTTTAAAATCAGACATTTATACGGCGCTGACATCCTACCTCATAACTGCCTTGAAATCCCACATAAGAAAATTCTATCATTGATTTTGAAATTCGAGAGCTTCTCAAAGCCGAACCTCATAACAACACGGTGCTCTCCATACACTGGGCTACAGACCGGTATCAGACAACAAATTATGTACTACAGGGCTTTGAGGAAACGATTATCATTATATCAATATTCTTTTACTTTTCCGTAGAATAAAAATGAATTACCTTAGATTTAAATCTTAAACTCTTTAGATAAACCCTTTCAGATACAAATTGAGTGTATAATCCACTCACAATTGACTCATAGTTGATATATGATATATATTCAGGTCGTCATTAATGTCAGCCCGTCTGCAAAAATATTGTCAATATCAAACCAGTCCCCACGCCAAAAAGTGGGGCAGATGGGGGAGGGGCTCCTGATCTGACAAAATATGCTGAAAAAGTGATAAAAATGCATGCTATCGAGTTTTAGATGGGGAGTGTGCGTGCATGCCAACTCGAGAATATACGAGGTGCTTTCCAAACGTGAGGGACATTAGATCGATACTAAATGTAATAAGGACTTTTGCTGTTACCCTGTGCGAGCAATATCCTTTGTGGACAAATATAGGCAAAGGGACCAATTCGAAGAAAACGTTGGAAACTATAATCGGTTAAATACTTTTTTCTTGATAACAAATGAAATTGATAGGGTGGGGTTCTATGCGCCGTTTTACTAGGATAAGGATCTCAGAACTTCTATCAAAAAATATGCTTGTGCGAACTCTCTCTCTCTCTCTCTCTCTCTCTCTCTCTCTCTCTCTCTCTGACCCCTTCCCCTGAAATACCAGACGAACAATAACACGGTAATGCAAACAGAAAGCAACAATGAAGGCCGGTATCGTGAATTTTTCAAGAATCAAAAAAGAAATCCCTCCCGAGAAATGAGTTCTATCTGGTTGTAATTACCCCCGGGTCCGCTAGATGTCGGGGTTGACCATTGGCAACATTCAGGCAAACAGCCCTTCGG
The DNA here is from genome assembly GCA_963457665.1 of Thysanoteuthis rhombus. Lineage (NCBI taxonomy): Eukaryota > Metazoa > Mollusca > Cephalopoda > Oegopsida > Thysanoteuthidae > Thysanoteuthis > Thysanoteuthis major. The sequence continues at coordinate 32,490,967 of OY735203.1, forward strand.
AAAAGAAGAAAAAGGCATGAATGCAAAATGACATTGTTCCGCTGTTTCCCTTTTTTAATCCTCCCATATTTCTAGTTTCATCTTTTTTTTCTTGGAAGATTCTGACAGATAATTTGGCTTTCCCCCATTCTCAATGACTGCGAAAATACTTTACTGGATTCGGTATAAAATTCAAATATTCACATTTATCATCATTTATATTTAATGATTTCTAATTTTTCATTATACAGTTTAAATACGCGCAATTAACTGAAATTTGCACAATAAATACACTCGGTGTTGAAACACACTGTAGTCTCTTTAGAAAATGCATTTTCATCTGATGTTGAGTTACGATTTTTAATCATGACATTTCTTTGTTGCTACTGTAAGTTTGGCGTTAATAACTTACGGCGTATGTTTTATGGCCAACAATGCCTTGTTCAGTTCTCGTTTACACCTTGACTTTTTATTCAACTTTTGTTCGAGAGGATCTATTTGAAACTCTCACAATTTATTCGGATTAATATTCTCATCTTTCTTAGTTTTATTACTATTTTCTACCGAAACGCAGAGATAAAACTAACTAAGACGAGAATATTAGCTTCATAGAATAATGATAATGACTTAGCTGAGAATTTCAAACAATATTTACCGTATTTCATATTTTCACTTTTTTGCTATGGTATTAGGCCAAGTAATTTAGCGTTTTGAAAGCAATACATTCAGTGTAATATTTATTGGCAAAGACCTGGGAAATATTCATGGATAGACTGAGATGATAGCCTAAAGTGCAGACATAGAAAAGAAGCGAGTAAGCTTAAGTTTTGATAAATGATAAAAGTGAAGAATGTTTTGGGTATTAATAATTTTCGCAATAACGATAATGGTACGTCCACCTAGTGTGAGTATTTTAGATAACCGATTAAATGATTGTGAGAGAAAGAAAAGGGGAAGAAGTGTCGAATTGAGGGAAAGACTGTTTACCAGGAATGAAATGAAGTTAAAAGGGCAAAAAGGAAATGGAGGAGAGAGAAAAAGAAAGATAGCAATAATGTAACAAATGGATAAGAAGACGATGGTAAAGCAGAAAAACGGAAGTAGGCATTGTTGAATGAAAGACAGAGTGAAAAGGAAACAATTTTGAAGAAAAGAAAGAAAGAGATAAAGAAACAGAGACATTACAGAAAGAAAGAAAGAAAGAAAGAAAGAAAGAAAGAAAGAAAGAAAAGAGAGAAGAAAAAGAGGCAATGCTGACCAGAAAGAAAGGAAGGAAGGGAGAAAAAGTATCAGGCAAATTATGCAGAAAGAAAGGAAATATGAAAAAAGAAAGACGGAAAGCAAAATGAAAGAAAGAAAGAAAGAAAGAAAGGAAGAAAGAAAGAAAGAAAGAAAGAAAGGAGGAAAGAAAGACAGAAAGAAAGGATCAGGCAATCTCGAAAGAAAGAAATGAAGGGAGAAACAAACAAGCAAAGAAACAGAGAAAGATTAAGGCAATTCTGAATGAAAGGGAGAAAGAGATAAGAAAGAAAATGGCAGTAGCAAAGAAAGAAAGAAGAAAAGATGGGAAAGATTTTAAAGAAAACATAAAACTAAAATATCCCCAATATCTCTTCACATTTATCTCAACAAGAAAAGAGAAAGTGGCAAATATCTGCTTAAGAAAGATTTTCTCCTGTCTTATCTCAATAAGTTCTCATTTTAACGGCAATTTTTGGAAGCTTATCACCGTACGCCATCTTGGTTAGCAACCGCCACTTTTATTATCAGTAACAGAGGAATAGGGCTGGTAGGGGAGTGGATTTAATGCTTTTACCTAGGATAATGCTACAAAATAACATGAAAAGCAAACCTCGAAGAGAGAAACTGGTTTGGTGACTCTATTCAATGGTGTTCTATCCACTTTTTCCAACAACAATAATACCAAACTAAAATATTACTGTCCTCATGATCTTCACTTGAATTGTGTCCTTAAAAGGCATCATTAGTTGTATAAGAATCACCAAAATAATGATTATGTTAATGATGATATAATGATTATCACCCAAATGATTGTTATTGTCCCTCGTGTTGGCCATTGCTAATGAAACCGTCATCTTCGTAATTATCATAACTAAAACCATAGTTATCAGAATCAGTAAATGTAACAGAGGCAGCAGCAAAGTCATTATCATTTAATACAATATATAGTTAAATATAATCGCACAAATTACTTCTATCAGTTTGAACATCGCTATCAGCACCCCGGGTTGTTATCTACATCCTTATCGTCTCAGTAATTTTTTTTTCATGTCGCTCTCCTACTTTCCACAATCTCTGTCTCTTTCGGGAACTAAAATTGTTCCCCTTTTTTCTTTGACTTGATCCTGGAAGTGGGATTCCTACTTGAGCAATTTTGGAAGAATGATTCCGGTAATCAAATGAAGAATCAAACTGTTTACTTCTGTTCGAAATCCTTGAGATTCCTTATTTCTATTTCTATGTAAAATAAATTCGATTAGTCTCTGCTAAATGGTATACAGATTGAGATAGATTCCTTTTAAATGTTCATTTTTAAATGTATGTTACTTTACTTACAATAAACTAAAATGAATAAAGTTCACATCTTCGATATATTCAATTTTCCATCGAGTTTTATATATACACGTGCTTAATATACAGACGTGCGTAAACAAAAAATTGACATCACTTTTATAGTGTTTACATTTCGGAAAAAGGTTCCAATAGAAAGAATTCTCCTGTTGATATTTCATAAGATAAAGATTTATCTATTTAGATAGATAGATAGATAGATAGATGGATAGATTCTCTATCTATCGATATCTGCCGACATGTATGTAACTATCAATCTGTCTATTAATGGACTCTGTTCACAAGTTTTCTTCAAATGGTCGTTGAACATAATCATAAATAAATAAAAGTTAAAGTTAATCCTAAATAAAGTTCAAGTTACCTGTTAATAAATCAGGAAAATGTAATACGATCAAAAGAAGTGAATATTTAAATCTAAAAAAGAGAAAAGGAAACACCAATACGAAGAGTGACTTATTGAGCTCTTCAGATAACGCATAAGAAGTAAGATAAGGTTCCTTGTATACTTCTAAGTTCAATTAATAATTTTCTCGTCAAATTTGAACTAAAATTTACAGTCTTAAGGCAGTCGAGAATTAACACAGGGGAGCACTTGATCAAAGGCAGTAACTATGTAGGGATTTTATCCTTCTGTCGATTATCTGTTCGGCCTCGTTACATATTCCTCGCTTGGAGTAAGCAAACTTCGGTGGTACCTTGCAGCCGACCAACTCACGTGAAACCTCACAAGAAAAAAGGTGTATCACACGGTGTCATTCCACTCATATTATCATCACCCCCTGACTTCCGTTCCCAGAAGAGAGAGTTGCTTTATTCCAATATGAAAGTACTAACATTTGTCGGCAACAATTAATCCCTTGATATCGCCTTTCATTCACTCCAGTGTACGTTTATCAACACATCCCTGGAATAGTGCCGAATGATGATAAAGATGTTTTTAGTTTGGTCTATTGAAGTTCTAATATCTAATGCCTGATATCATAATCATTACGGAGTAGAAGTGAAGATCTTTGGAAGCTATTACATTCCACTTCTTTATTTATTCATAGATAAAAGAGAACATTTACATTTATATTGTAAGTGTGATGGATACTAAAAATTATTTTGCACTATTCTCTCTATGATCATATGCAGGAATTGAAGTTGGCAAAAATAATATGGCGTGATGATTTAGACTAGTTCAGACGATATTGGCACCGTGACACCCAAGTTCGGGAGAACTGGTGGATCTTTGGGAATGTCCGACGATAAGTGTCAAAAAGGTGCTGTAGATGATGATGATGACGATCCCCATAATGATTTTCATGTCTAGAATATTACATCTTTTTTTCTGGTACTTTGAGCATTTCAAAAGAAGTTGTCAAAATTCACCTTAAATTTCTCCACAAAATGTTCGTATTTCATACAGAAACTCGGCAGGGTGCAGTGCATTTCTACCAAGATTGGATACGTATAAGTATCGAAGCTGAAAGAAATTCAGTGAGAGTTGTTTTATTACTTGCAAAATCAATGGAAATACGACAGTAAATATTACTATTTAGAAGCTGACTTCGGAGTTATCCAACTAATCAATGCAAAATATCATGTTTATGGCAGAATCAAATTGTGACATCCATTCAGGAACTTATACACTTCATGGGAATATTGATCTTTAGTTTTCAAGAACTCACACAAAGAGTTGTCGTTATTATTATTATTATTATTATTATTTTGTTGTTGTTACAACAACAAAAACAACAACTCGAAATTTGTGCTTCATAACTGGCAGGCCATCCCTTGTTGGCCTCCAGAGTAACCCGGTCGTCATCTTGCAACTGTTAGTCTGAATTCCGAGTTGTTTTCCCTTGATGGCATGAGTCGTTACCGAGCGATTGTTGACCAAAATAATGAGAATAAAATGAGTAAAGATGACAAATTAGTTATGCATTGCTATCTTAAGAGCAAATATCTGATAGACATTACTGTGAATGCATGTCCACAATATGAAAAATACGTTCTAGAGGCATCAAACCATCGTCTGACTGACCAAACAAAACAAATTCTGATAAAGAAATCGCTATAAGAGACAGAGTTACAGGAAATCTGGGAATGATGAGATGGGAATGTTGAAGAGGAGAAAAGGTTACTGTCATCCCTTTGGGGCAAGAATTAGGAAAAAAGTAAATGATTCAACTAAATACGTCAATTGTTTTTATGCAGCATATTGGAACTAACAGCATAACGGGGCTCAACAACCTCATCCACGCTGATGCAAAAAATGGTTACAGACATTTTACGACACAAAAAGAAACTCCAACCAATAGGAACAAAAAAAAAACGTCGGGGAAATTAGATTAGAAAAACAGATCTCCCAACAAGAGAGAGACGAAGGATTGCTGGAAAACATATTACACATGGACAGAACACAAGTGACAGGGACACATTCAAGATAAGACAAAAAGGTACATCCAAAGTTGCCCAGAAGAAGGCAAGGTCTCAGACTGGATGACCAGGGGCAGAACGATCATCATCCAAAATGACAGTGAAAAAGTGAATCAATCAAGCAACTACAGAACTATCACCTACCTACAACTGATGTGGAAAATTCTGACCGAACAGATAGCAGAGAGAATATACATTTTCATGGTAATAAGAGAACTCTCACCAGAAAAAAAGTTGCACTGAGATGGATTGACTACAAAGATGCATACGACATGATCGAACCTATCTGGATACTTTGATACCTCAGGATATTCAAGATTAACCAGTGGTTAAATTCATAGTGAACTCTATGAGAAAACCGGAAAGTAGACTTGACATCAGCAAAAAAAACTTAGCAGAGATAAGTATTAGAAGGGGGATTTTCCGATGGACTCCCTATACCAATTACTTTTTGTAATAATCAAGATTCAACTCAACAGAATACTGAAAAAGAGCTAAGGATACCTATTCTTTAAAACAAAAGAAAAAGTCAATCACCTCATGTACATGGATGACATAAATCTATTTACAAAGAAAAGGGCTCAAAATGTTGTTCAATAAAGTTAAAGAATACAGCGAAAACATTGAAATGGGCTTTGGAATAGAAACGTGTACTAATTGTAATGCTTTAATGCACGCGAAAGGCTTATGGCGGCCAAAGGAATCAACTTCAAGTGGCAAGGGAACTGAAGAAAGTGAGGAACATGAAAGTCACGGTGATACCAGTAGTAGTGGGTGCACTCAGAACCGTACCGAACACAACGAGATCGGATAAACTAAGGATAAGAGGAAGGATTGAGACTATATAGACTACAGCACTCGAATACTGGGGAGAGTGCCAGAAATATCCCAGCTGGTAGCACATATCATTTTCGAAATATCATTTGCTCGAGAAATATCTTGCTATAAACATTGTCTTTCTGACACTTGTAGTCAAGATTCAAATTTAGGTATAGTGAATATTTTGAAAGTAGAATATCATGATTAATTATTGAAGAAAGTTATATTAATTTGTTTATACGTTTGGGTTTTTGATTGCGACTTGAATCGACAATTCTTAGAATGGGGAAGATTTCAAGTCAAGACCAATTTTCAAATCGGTCAATAGCGTTTGTAAGGAATTAAGTGACCCGAAGAGAGGGTACTTGAAAGGGGATAGACAGCGTTCTTTCTTTTTAATCAGTTCATAGCGTTGATAGAAAGATACAATTTATTTATATGAGTGGGCAAAGAAAGAGGAATATTTTTCTTTTTTTCTTTATTTCAAACTATGTTTTATTATTTCTCCTTTAGATCTATTCTCGAGATAGAAAAATAGAAAGTGCGAGAAAGAAAGAACGGAAGAAAGGGTGAAAGAAACACCATACAGTGTTTATAACTTTTTCATTTCCCGATGAATTATATTAAATTTTGGACGATGTTTTTCGTTTTATTTCTTATGCAATCATTTGGGGGGGATGTTTTAACGGGGAGTAGCTAAAAAACTCAATTGGAAACAAATAATTTTATTATAGAAACAAATGCTGTTAAAAATGCGCATACAATGTCACAGTCTTTAAACAGAATCTGTTGTTTTTCTTATCATATTAAGTGATGTGTATTCATTAGAAAGACAATTCATATAGTCAAAAGAATAGCATAGCACTAATCATGAGTGCTTCCGCTGTTGTTTTGACTTGTAGAATGTCATCACTCTGATCGTCACTTTTTGTACGGCTTAAAGTTCGTTTATTATCTATAAATGAAAAATATTCCAATTCAATTATATTTTATTTAAAAACCCGGATTTTTAGATCAATTTTTATAATTTGTATTGCATTTCATAGATGAGTGAATGACACTGAAGTCACTGGAGAAAATAAATGATCCGCTAACTTACACTTAAAATGATATTGCACGATAACGCAACTGCAGTTTTATGGAGAACATGCATCGCTACGAGGCTGATAGATTCATAGATTACATGCGAAGGTATCAAATATCGTTGTCCATACTCTCTCTTTTAAAAGAGTCAATAAGATACAAGTCCTTGGTTACCCTTCTAAAGATTAAGATGCAGAGAGAATTAACTCATTCTATGTGCTACTCTCCAAAAAGTAACAAATGTTCTCCTCAAGATAGACCAGAGACATTTAACAAAAAAAAAACATTATTCACATTTTTTCTTTTTGTTACTGAAACTGTATTGAGCGCTGATGTTAGTTTTCGTTCGTTACATATTTCATGGAATATCATTTGCCTTTCTCATGATGGAACTAAAGTACTCTCGTATATAAAATAACATATTTGGTGTATGAATTCGTACAGAAGACACTCGCAAAAATTAATTCAAAACTTTGAAGTAATAATGAGATTGTATCTTTAAAAATATTTGCCTTAAAATCTGACACAATCATCTCATTTATATCTATTATACATTGTTGCTACTTATGTATTTTTCTTTCACACACACATACACAGACATCCCCACGTACACATGCATAGAAAATCCAAAATAAACACACAGACACACACCCTCGTACATACGCACATACTTGGTTCTTTTTCTCTTTTCTTACTTTTCTCTTCTTTGTCTCTTTTTCTACTTCTGCTTTCGCCTCGTGTAAGTTTTCTCAATACCTTCTCTTTCATTTTCCCCCGACAACGCCTTTTTATCTCTGTCTTCCTCTTTTCTTTCATTTCCCTCACTTTCTCTATTTTCTCTCTCTATCATATAAACACGCAGTCCCTATTATTTTCCTCCTTTGTTTCTAATCATGCAATAAACTGATCGACCTCTACATTACCCGGATATACTTACCCATTTATAAGATAACAAACGTTGACACTGACAGACGTGCAGCGACATAAGGTGCACTGTTTTCAGTCTCCCTAAGCGTTCCGCTGCAAAGAAACGATTTGCTTATCACAAATGAGGGTCAACAGATTAATGTCTTCCATTATGAGATATGTGCAATGATGGGCAGACAACCCATTACTTTCCAGTTACATATGCTCGCTGGAATTCATATCTAGAGTCGGAGCTGTGGCACGTTAAGTCAACTTCAACTTGCTGGTATGGACTGGTTTTAATATTTCTATGTTTAATAGATATTTTTGTTGCTAGGTTGGGCCAAAACATAACCTTCTCAAATTGCATTGAAAAACTGCCAAATGTTGCCATTCCACTCACAATTAACAACAGAATTAACATTTTTGATATTCATCAATATATGCTTAAAAATCAAGTCAATGATGTCAATTTTTAATCGGAACTTTAATCGAATTTCATGTGGTCAACCTTTCCCTACTCCTGTCCCAGATATGAGAGAAGACGGTGGTTGCTCACTTAGAATAAAGATAAACCAATATTTCGAGTAATTATAAATACGGTTGTGTGTATATTTACATTTTTAACCAGCTGCAGTCATAATGTGAGACATTGAAGACACCGATGACTCGCTGGGAAGCAAAAGTATCCCTCCTACAAAGGTATTTTCAAATTACAACTTGAAAAAAAATAATTATAAAAACTGATGAAATTATTCTTTTAACCCTTGAACGCATGGAAAGACACAAAACCCACCATTCTGAATGTGATATGAAGGTAAACTGCTTCCTTTAACGCCATAAACTCCAATAAAAATGGAAATTTTCATCCGTTATGTTAATTATTAGGATGGCCCACTGGCTTCGCTGGAAAATTTACTGGGAATAGACAACTTACAAAAATAGAAACCGACAGTCAAAATCGTATAAAATTTAACTTTATCGTCAGAACATTTGTGGCATTAGTAAGAAAAAATATTTGGAAAAATCAGGGACCAAATTATTTGTGTGCATCTTTTAGAGACGGAGATCTTTTGGAAACAAAACGTGCTATAAGCTGTAGCAGTGTAAGCAAAAAATTAGAACGTTGATTTGCACTTGAATATTTCCCAAAGTCTTCACGAGGAAAACACATAGATTTCAAAATCTAATAAAATAAAATAAAATGTTCATTGAATTTGGATGAGATTCTCGGTATTTATACAATAAAGGACAAGAAAATGTTAAAGATATTATCATCGGAGATTTTGTGAAAAAACATTTCTTAATGTGATGAATGATTTTATGATTTTTAAATATTATGATTGCTATTAAATCATGTGCTTTACACATATACAAAGTTAAATTAATGATAAAATAAACTTTGTTCTCTTTTTTTTAAATGCAGCTTCTGGAAATCGACACCAAAGTATTATTTATGAACTTAAAAGAACTGAAATATACAATAAAATATTGCTCTTCTAAGGAGTAATCAATAAACGTTAATCTCCATGAAAAAAAATATCAATATTCATTATAGAGATTTTTTTTTTATTATCTCGATTAATTCAATTCTTTTTTTTTTAAATTTTAATGTTGTTTCGTTCTTTGACTTATAGTTAAAGATGAAGACTAATGCCATTTCAACGAAGTAATTGTGAATTATTGGAAGAAATGTTCATTTTCAAAAATACTGTTTTGAGTAATTTTTCATATATTTTTGATGTGATTTTTTTCTGTTATTTTTAATTGGACAATATTTTTTACGGATGGGCATAACAAATCAAGTCTTCCCCATCAAGTGGCTTCCGGTCGTTAGAAAGAAACCGTTAACCCTATTTTATTTGTCTTGTTTTTCAAAGCATCAGTCCCCTATACTTGTCGTTAGCTATTGTTGACATAACCTGCCAATCACTTCAGCAATCATCGATGACTGATTATACCCATCCTTACATTGTTTTTTCATGCAGCAAATGATGACGTTTTACCCGATTTCGGTTGAGTAATTAGGGAAGATTTTTTTTTTTGATAAATTGAATCATAACCATTTCAAGAGTAATTTATTTTTAGTTGGTTTTTCAATTCCAGAATTTCAATTTTTCAAGTTTTACCTGTCAATCAAATGGCGTCAAAATGATTTATTTATCGATTAAAAGGTGAAATTTTATATCAAAAGTTAAATTCTTCGTTGTGCTTGATGAAAATTAGCTTTTATGTCATTTTGACATAAATTTTGACTTTCGTAAAACTTTAATTACGTTTTAAAATAAGGTGGAGATTTCGAAAATTCTGTGGGTATGCCTATAAATTACGGATCACTTATGTGGAACACTAATCTTAATAGATTAATTACTTTTCGGAACGGGGTAGGAGTAGGTGTAATTGAAATGCTATCCTCCATAAAAGTCATTTTAAAACTAATAAAATCTATGCTTTACGTTCACATGTAATACTTTAAATTGTTTGGACAAATAATTATTCAATGGGTAAATGTCGCTCATAACACAATAGGCTGGACGGAAAGAATTCTTTTTATCAGAAATACATGAAAGATTCATTGTATTTTTAAAAAATACTTTCAAAAAATCATTATAGATTTGCAAACAGTTCATTTTTAATGAGAAAATGTAAGGGTTCACGTGCATATATGCACATGTGTACACCTGCGTCTTTGAGAGACGGATAGAATCTTGATTTATTTTAAAAAAACAAAAAGCAAGAAGTCAACCGCATGAAAATATTGAGTTATTGATCGATTATGAGAAAAAAAAGACTCAAAAACATAGTCTCAGGACTATAAACCCTATTGAAAAGAATTATAGGATCTGACCCTATTCATACTTTTATTTTTAGCTGTAACACAGAGCAACTGAGTATTAAACTCATTCTTTACTTTGTGTCTCATCTTACATTCTCCGGCTCTTTTATAGCGTCAAAGTTTCTTGAGTATGCTCTCCAATTATATCCAATTATCAACTTGGCCCTCGGGTTAAGTATCTCATTATTCAAGTGTCGTTTAAAAAACATTTCTCTTTTTATATGTACAACATGCAGAAAGCGCTAAACCCTCGCCAGTTTTATTGTTCTTTTGCATACTACAATATTTGCCTGTTAATCCATCAAAATGATGACTTTGAACCTCTGAAAGAATTAATGAGAATAACAAATACAATTCAAGTTTTTGAAATCTAGTTATTGCTAGTATTGTTATAAAGTGAACACGCGGATTATCATATCATAATGTTCCCTATCCTTTCCAATTTTTGTTTCTCGTCTATGATTATATCTGAATGCTTCATAGGCAAAATTTTTCATACCCTTAAGTAAATTAACCAACTTTTGTTTTCCCTCTCCTATCCTACCCTATAATTGGATAACCTTTATTTTCTGTCTCTTCTCCTTCCTACCCTCTTAATAAACTATCTAATTTCCTGTCTGTCTCTTTTCTCTTCTAACCCATTCAAACTCTTTCTTTTCTTTCCTCTCTCCTTGTATACCCTCTGATTAAACAACCTAAATTTCTTTTTTCTTTTTTCTTTCCCTCTGTTCTACTTCACTTAGACCCTACCATGCTCTATTCCCGATCCCCTCTTCCAATACTCACATTAAACTACCTAATTCTCTTTCTTGCCATCTAACTACTTTTTCTCCTCTCTCTCTCTCTCTCTCTCTCTCTCTCTCTCTCTCTCTCTCTCTCTCTCTCTCTCTTCCATCCACCTTACTAAACTAACTTTCCTTTCTCTCTCCTCTCTCTTTCTATCCCCCAAGTGAACTAACTGTCTTTCTCCCTGTCTTCTCCTACCCTCTTATTTAATTGCCAAACGTCTCTTTGGGGAGGGTCTAATTCAAACCCCATACATAGTCAATTCCTTTTTAACCATAAATCCCTATCTCGAGATCATCTCCTCTGAACCTGAACCTAAACCGTGCCTATCTTTGGAGTAGGTGTAGGAATTTGCCTTAGTTTAAAAGAATCTACACTCAAGTTGAGAAGTGTTGTCATTTGTGGGAGATCGTATACTACACCCACTAGGAGTGCCACACCATCCCAAACTTGTTTGGTCTTGGGTCCAAATTAAGTAGCTTCAGTACCAAAATAATAAATCCATTATTGGGCTACGCTTCAGGGAACAATGAATTCAAATACACATTTTTTATAGTTCATGTATATTTTAAGCCGAATCATATCACTCGTTTGTAAGGGATTGTTATATTTTGTAAATTTCCTCAAGTGCCAAATCTTTTTTTTTTCCAAAGCCATATAGCTTTGTTCAATACCAAATTTGCCGAATTCTGGTCATGAAAATACCAAAAGGCAACTCTGCACTCTGCCCTCCCTCAAAGTAAGAAACAAACCCCTTTCTTCACATACAGTAGAAATTAATTGAATACATATTATCTATATGAAACAACATTTCGTAAATTATTTTAGTTTGTAATTCTAATATTTTCCAACTAAATAAATAATAATCATTTAGCAGCCTTTATTTCAAAATCGAAGTGTAGTATCTGCTCGTAGTACAATAGTATTGTGCCAGTGCCATAACGTGGCTGATGATTGCTTACTGAGGCTCGGTATTGCAAAGTGCAAAAGGCCAAAGGATTTATCCTGTGGCCTCAAGAAACAACTTGGCCCTGTCTCGAGGAGCAGTGCGTCTTGGGGCAGTACCTTCCCATCGCACTAAAAGGGATAGGTCAGGCTTGCCTTGACGCCTTCGTAACACTAGTTACAACGACTGGAGCAATTTTTTTAGCTTTCCTGTAACCGGAATGCTACAGTAAAAACGACATTGTATTACATCTTGCTCATGTGGAGGAGCGAGTAATTAGGAAATTGTAGTATCTGTTCTTCAGTAATCTTTCGTTTTTGGTAGACAACATCAACCATTGCCGATAGTGACGTACGGAAAGAGGAAACTTTTTGAAGTATATTTTATCTTTAATCACAGTATGTTTACTGGATGCACTCATCACACATGACTTTTGGATTAAACAGTATCATCTGCTGTCAGTGCCATGAATTATTCTATTTTTCTTTTATTACTTTGTTCCTTTCTTCCTTCCTTTCTTTCTCTACGTTCAATGCCTTTTTTTATTTCTTTGCCTCTTTCTACCTTTCTTCCTTCCTTCTTTCTTTTCTCTTCCTTCAAGTAGCCAATCGCGTCTGACGTATTATCCATCCTCATCTTTTTCAACTCTTTTTTTTTTTTTTTGATAAATTTGCTTTCTGTCTCTCCCTATCTTTTCCTAGTCCCTTTCAGAACTACTTAAGATGTGACACACACTCCAAAGAGTGATAGAATTGCCAAAGTAGTACTAATGGTCAGATATTATTATCATCATTATTATTATTACTACTACTACTACTACTACTACTATTATTATTATTATTATTATTATTATTATTGTTATTATTATTATTATTATTATTATTATTATTATTATTATTATTATTATTATTATTCAACCCTATTACAAAAAAATCAATCTTTTTCCAGGGTATCAAAATGTTATTATTATGCTTTCGTTGTTGCTGTCGTTATTGTAAAGGCCCTCGAGTTCAGTTGAAACGAAATACTAAGCAGATATCAGATCTATTTTTTAATGTTCAAAGGACATCCGAGGTCAATTAAAACAAAATACCAAGTAAATATCAAATATAATTTCCTTTTTAATCTTCAATGTCATTTTCGATGTTATCAATATTTTCGTTTTTTTATTGCTATTTGTATTTTTAAGGCGATTTTTCGGAAGTGGTAGAGGTAAATCTGATTTCGTGAAACCTTTGCCTAAACTCATGTACGGATGAATGGAAAGCATACAAATTATTTTTTTCACTGCAAACTTTTGCATGGCTGTTTTTTAATAAAAACTTTTGCAGAATATATAATATGTAATATTTTTCAAGGTAAAGTTTTTCACGGGAAACATTAAGAAACTTTTGTACACGCATGATATTTTTTAATACTTTTTCAATGGAAACAATGAATAATATCAAAATAATGAAAATACAGTGGTAGGGAATCCTGGCGTTGATGGGATTCCCTTCTAATCAACCAAATAGAAATGTCATTTATATTTATCTTATGACTATAGATTATACGAGATAGTGCACAGATTTTGAACGTGGTGGCGAGGCCACTAGCTGAAACGGTGTGAGATGAAAATGTGGCTGCATAGCTGAGGGCGAAGTTTCAGCAGGTGGCTTCTCCAACGCTCAAAATCTGCGCATTTTGACTCTTCAACGTGGTTTAGATGAAATCAAAATGTAAACAAATTAGTGGGGTCAATTCTTTCTACATACATGATGAAAATAATAGGAGCGTGAAAATTGAAACATACCACGATTTCAGGTGCTTTACTTCATTTTTTCTTCCTTCTTTTCTTTCTCCTTATTCATTGCCCTTTCTCTTTCTTCGCCACTTTCTTTTTTCCTTCCTTTGTTCGTTCAATTTCATGAGTCATCAGTCGCATCTAACGTATTATCAATGCCCATCTCTTCCCATAATTTTATTTTACTAAATTTGCTTTCTTTTTGTTTCTCCCTCTCTTTTCCTACTCTCTTCTTGGACTATGTAAAGTATGACGCACGCTCCAGAAAATAAGAGAATAGTGGAAGAAGTGTTTACATGCAATTATTATTATTATTATTATTATTATTATTATTATTATTATTGTTGTTGTTGTTGTTGTTGTTTTCTGTTGGCTTTAACTGGAAATCAAGTAGCAGTAATTTCCTTCAATATCCTACCACTCTTCTCAGTATTCTCGATGATTTTAGAAACGCTTTTGTCTGGATGGCTCTGATTCTTTCTCAGGTCTTCAATTTTTCTAATATCTTTGCAAGACTTTTCGGAACTATTTTTAATGCGCTAATTATGATGGGCACAATCTTCATCTTGATTTTGAACAAATTTTTCAATTCTCTCGCAGAGTTCTGATGTTTTCCAGCTTTTCCCTCTTTTTCAGCCTTACTTTGTGATCTACTATAAAATCGACATTCACTACCTGACAAATCTTGTTCTCTTTGTTTACGATATTTAAATTTAGTTTCATGATCAAAATTAGGTAATCTGTGTGCATTTCCCGTAGAATTTTACTTTTTTCATTTTCTCGGCAGATTCTGATTTACGCATGTACTTTTGACTGGCTTGAACAATACCTGGTATTTTGCATAATTTCTGGTGGATTATTTCCCTTCAAGTCAGCTATTTTAACTCCTTCTGAACTGATTAGCAGCATTCACTAATATGATCAACGGTTCCGTGTATGATTCCCTTTCTATCCCTCTCTCATCATTTACTATTCTACCGTGTCTTGTCCATCTAAGACCCAATATAGTTTGTTCTAATACACTTGTCCTGAAATGCTATTCATAGGGATTCCATTTCTTTCCTCAAGTGTCCTATACGCTACCATACCTATGTATTTTCTTTCATGAGTTTCTCAAAATTTCCATGGATATTTTCGTCCTATTTGGAGTTATTCATTTTGTAGTATACTGATTCAATACATGTCACTTCTCTTACAACTTTTAACTGACATTTCTCCGCCTTCATTAATTCTTTAGTCTTGATAGTCGAGTCAACATTCCTCAATCAGGACGATTCGTTTTCCTTCTCCTTTCCCTATCACATGAATTCTATCAATTGGGGAAGATTTTATGCATGGCCATCAATTATGTCATTTCTTATCTTGTTTAGTTCGGCAAGAATATCTTCCTATATCTTACTGTCTAAATGTTTATGCCTTTGATGAGGCTTTTCTATTGAATCTCGTCCCCCTAGTTTTTCTAAAGTATCCTTTTCTTTCTTTTCTGTGCCTAATCAATGCTGCCAGCACTATTCCAAGATATTTAATATATTTTCCTCCGTTCTGTGACCTGGTTATAGTTGAATCCCTTCTGCTGCTTCAGGGCGATACCATTTTTTATTTCGAATTCTATCCCAATATCCTGGTTAAAATTATATTTTAATGACTCTTTCCAATTAGTCTTTATTTTTGCAAATATTTTCAGGTAATGTGGTTCAGCCTTTTCTGTAACTTGGTGAATTTCATATCCTCAACCAAGATGCAATTAAGAGGTATCGTTGTTATTACGAACCGAAATGAAGACAGAGGGTCTCTTTATAAAATGCTTTTTCTTACGCTGATTTTGTCCAGCAATTGTCGCCCAGAATTTAGTTCTACCCTCCAGTTCAACGCTGCATTCTGTTATGAATTTCAGTACATGTTCTGAAATTTATAGCATTCTAGCAGGGGCACCCAGTGTGGCCTGGGAAAGAAAACTTTGAATATATCAACACATGAAAGCAAATGATATTCTATAGAAATTTCATAATTCAAAAATAAAATGCTTGACCAGTGAAATCCTAAAACTGAATAAAAAAAAAGGATTTTGCGAGAAATTGACCATGATTTCAATCAATAAGACCCCCGTTTCCTACGTGGAATTGTGATTTTTTCATGTAAAAGAAGGTTTTATGAGGGTTGGTTCTATTTGCCAAGTAACAATAAAGCTGACCCTTGCTTTCTGTCCATCGTACAACCGTCTGTCGTGCTAAAGTACGGCTTTCAAGAACCTTGTTTACTTCTATTATGAAGCCTTTTTGGTCGGGAGAAGGGTCATTTGTGATAATCTGAACGGATAGAGTTTTTAAAAAATGATTGCGAATGGTCGTACTACGGAAAGTAATTGCAAAGTTCAGCATAATAGCTACATCGTTAAAGACCCACAACCATTTCTTTCAAAACTGACACTTTGCCAAAGATAATGGAGGTCTGATTGGAAACAGAAAAAAAGTAATCGGGGAAAATTATTGATGCACCTGAATTAAAAAGGGGTGGCTCGAATAAATAAATCCGGGAAATAGATACCAGTGAAATTGAAGGGCGAATGTACGTAATTATTTTCCATTCTATTTCTTCAAAATGTCCTGACTTATTCAACTGATATGTTTGAAAAACGGGAAGGAGAGACTCATAGAATTTGACAACAGCTGTATTACACGTTATACTGAACTGTTGATGATTTCTGTGAATACGGGGAAAACCGCTGAAAACTTGTTAGGAATTAATTCTTATCTTAGAAATGTTTCTTCATTCTTCTTTTCATTTTTCAAGATTTTTTATATTTGAAAAGTAGGTCAATTTTTCCCCTGGTTCTTGAACTTCCTAACCAGTATTAACTTTTCTCTGCAAGAGACTGGCTTATAGAACTGTAATTACAGCATCCTTTCGAATTAGGGTCGTCTAACATTTGGAAATTCCTGATTCTGTCAGACACCCATGTAGTAGTTGAACTCGCATGTACGGACGTGAATCTCTTGAACCTAAACAAACATATTCTTTGTGGTCTGGAAATTTGTTGAGTTATTCTTAGTTGCATACGCTTTCATCTCCATGTAGTTCATTTGTTAAACAGTTGGATCACTCAACTTTACTGTTCTGTTCTCACTTCTAATATCTTCCTAATGTCATTATTCTGTACTGACTGAGTTTTTGCCAAGACTCTACGCTCTGAAATATCAGCGAACTAATCAAAAAATTAACGAAAGATCAAAGCATCACAAACGCATGGCTTCCGAAGTTCTTTCTCCGTGTGTATATAGGAGAGACGATCACAAACTCTTTATGTGTATTTTTGTTGATGTTTGTATGTACCTCTGTGTGCGCACACACACACACACACACACACACACACACACATATATATATATAATGCAGTAAGGTTTCACTACACAAACATGTTTATGTTTCTGTCCTATTTGGTTTATTTTAGATTTCTATTGAGGGGGGGGTGTCTATTATTCTAGGTGGTAGGATCTTCCTTTTATCTTATTCATAGGTGTTTTTGTTTGGTGGTTGGCCATCGCTTGCTGTATTTTTTGTTTTATCTAAAGGGAATGTATGTCTGTTGGTGGTTATAAAATACAAGCTTGGAGGGTATGGTGTGGATGTTCTCTTTATTGGTATGTGGTTGGTCTATCAGGACTCTTTTGGTATGTTTCTTCTCCGAGAGTATTTTATTTTCACTTGAATCTGTTTCTCAATATTAGAGTCTCCTTTTATATGGTTGTTAATTTGATTATATTTGGTTTGGTCTGTTTCCTCATGTCTATGAAAATTATGGTGATTGGATTGTTCTTCAAGGTGTTTATGTGAATAAGATATCTATGTTGATTATTTTTTAGTATATCTCTGTGTGAGTTATTGAGTTAATAGACATTTTGAGCGGTGCCGACATTTTAACGGTATTTGATTTTTTGTTTCTATCTTTTCGTTCTATTGGTGGCAAGGGGTTTCAATATGTTCGTTTGTTTTTTACTGTATAGTATTGTTTTGAGATTGCTATCACTCAGTCTCCAATAATATGTCGATAGTGATAAACATCATTGATATCTTATTCACGTATCCACCTTAAAGAATAATCTATTTTTATTGTGTAATATATATATATATATATTGGCTGGGACAGTAAACGTAGAAGGAAAAGACCAGACACAAGATGGAGGGATGAGATAGGAAAGTTCGCCGGTAAGACATGGTAGAGGTCAGCACATTCACGATCATCATGGAAGGAGGGGAAAATGCTCTCGACCAACAGTGAATCTATAATGGCTGATAATATACATATAGATATGTTTTGTTTCGTTTTTTGTTCTTTGTGTGTATGTGTTTGTGTGTGTGTGTGTGTGTGTGTGGATGTGTGTGTGTGTGTTTGCTTTAAATAACAATTGAAATTTTTGAGTACTTCATTGCCTGACTTTCATAAGTGGAAATAATAATGAGAGAAATTATGCCATCCTAGATAATTTTCGAGGCTAATTTTTTTGTAAATGCTACTTATGATCATGGTAGAGTATTTTGCTCCACTTGGAGATTAATTTTGTCGTATCGGGCACCTTTCATTTGAAAGTAATTCCAGTTAGATATGTACGTGATCTCTTCAAACTGATCTATTTCCCAAGCGTAGCTCAACTGGCACAAAACCATGAATACTTAACACTCTAAAAGACGGGTCGAACCCACCAACAATGATTTGTGTGACCAACTCACTAACCACTGAAACGCAACGTTTGCTGATAGATAAAAAAAATTAATTGCTAAGCCATAAAAAAATAACTGTGGTAGATATTTCGAGAAAGACAAACTCCCTTGAGAAAAATCATTATAAGGGCGCGCAAAGAGCATCTAGAGTTACCGATGTAAGTAGAGATAGAGACTGGCGCATACATTGCCAAATAAACTTGTATACATACGTATTCACAGAGGCTCCTTCTTTTGTACATGTTGTAATAATGTTTCTAAGGCGCGTACCCCAGGAGTGAATGAGCTGAAGATAGAGAAATGCTATCCGACATAGAGAAAAACCCGAGACATTAAAAATGCCATGTGAACATCTGCAGAATTAGAAAGCAAACTGTTCTTATGAATGTTTGTGCAGGGAGATAAGAGAAAATAAACATAGATAAATGGCTTGATTAATAGATAGATGTGCAGATATAGATGGTACATGTGTCGGCACTTGTCTGGCCGCTACCCAACCTCCTGTAGTGACCGTATAAGCTTGCGTCAATGTTTGTGTATGCTTTTTGCTTTATGTTTTTTAGATGAGATTGAGGTGATGAATTCGGAGTTGTGGGTTTCAAAATAAATGGTCCCAAACTAACGTTTTGATTGGTTCTCCCTCCCAAACAGTGAGAGAAAAAAATGTAAAGCTTGCGCCGAATTTATATTCGTTTATTGCCGGCGCGCGTTGCTATATAAACTAAGTGTGATCATTAGGACGGCTATTAGAAACGGATTATGCTAAGGCCAATAGATAAGCCCATGCTGATAAGTAAAAAATAGAAAGTTTTTATCTGCTTGGCAGTCGGTCGCTTGTCCATCAGTGAAGTGGAACTTGAGATCGCGTTGTGCCACCCCCTGGGTGATGGGCCAATTCAAATAGGAGAGATAGTCAGCTGTCGGTGTTATAAAAGAAGAGGTGGCGAGCCATTAGAGGTTATAATCAAAATCAGGACGACGAGGACAAAAAAATGGTTTCGTCGGTTGTTCATTTTTATTTTTTTTTAGATATTGTTTTATCATTTAAAAGCTCGTCAACTTGAGAGACAGACCATGATAAATAATTTCTTTTCATACAAGAAATCATTTAAGCAGTTGAAGTTTATGATTAATATCTAACAATTGGAATCAAAAGGAAACTCAAAATGAAACATAGTATTTTGTATTTATGAAATCAATTATTTGAGCGGTTCTATTCTCTTTGAAATGCATCCCTCAAAGATAAAGCAATGTTTTCTATTGAGACAAAAAAAGTCTGTTCTGTTTGTCAGTTAATCAAGTCGTTAATGAAATAACCACAATTTCATTTTTAGTAAACATGAAGAAGCAAACATATTCCATTTTTGTCTTAGATGTAGGCAACTGGCAAATTTATATCGGTTTGGGTTGTAATCTTAATTACACATTCTGAAAGTTGATATCCCGAAAGATCAAAATCCTGAAAATGTAATCCAGGAAAAAATCATTTTTTTAAAAGTTTTTTTAAATACACTTATTCACAATTCAAAAAGGTAAGGTAACTCGTTCATTTTAAGCTTATGCAATGCTCTCCCATAGGAATAGAGCGATCTGGTGGATGGGGAATATACGCTAAAATAAATGTATCATTTATATTCAACTTTACCGACCGTCCAGTTCCGTGGCGTAGATATAGGAGACTGGCCACCGGATCTGAAGCGAAGGTTTCAATCCCGCCTTGTGGTACTGGATGGGATAGTCTATAGCCACACTGAAGAGTTGCACTGAAGAGTTGTAATACAACAAAACAGCTGTCTTTGGATGACATTATATATACATATATATATATATATATATATATATATATATATATATATGACGTTCAATGCTAGGAGATTATTTCAAATAAGTTCTTATGTAATATGATAAAATTCATAATTCATTCTGTCGGATTACATATATCCACTTGCTTCTTTTTTGTCGCGTTGAATGATGCGAATAGATCGAGAATAAACGAGATGAGAATTTGGGTTGAAAGCTGTTATTTGTGACTTTACATAACCGGTGGCTGTTTAGCTCAATAGTAAGAACATCGCTATGTTTGAAGCGGCTACCCTATCGGTGGCAGGTTCGATTTTCTCTAATTGTTTATTCTATCTACGTCGTCAAAAGTAAGTGATAGTTTAGCCGTTGTCAAAAGTGAGTGATACTTTATTAAGCAATTCTGTCAGATCACATCCATCCATTTCTTAATTCATATATAATCTGCTTGATGTCAGCATATTGTTTCCCAATGATTTTACCAATGAATAATGAAGAGGTAATTCAGTTATGTATACATATAAAAAGCAAGAACAATAACTCGTGTTCAATGTGGTCTTAAAAATTACAACGATAGATACGTAGACAGATAGCTGTAGTTACAAATGAGTGGCATCACGATTTTAACTGCTGGATTGAATTCTATCATTGGGTGTCTCTTTATCAAATATGGTTTGTGGCAACAAATATTTTACTTGATAAGCAAAGTCTGTTAATAAAACATAGTATTCCTGTAGAATATGTACTGATACAACACAAATTGTTCTGCTCTTTATCCTGTAGTCAAATAATTAATTATTAGTTGAATAATTCAACAATCACCAATCATTCCATCATCACTATCAGATTATGCAGAATCTTGTATTAAATTCAATTTTTTCTTTAAAGAATCTACAGAATGTGCAAAACTCGTAGTAGTTCCTTATTGAACCAGCTCCGCAATAACCTACGGAGAACAGTTCGAAGATATCAAAACAATTTTGCCATTGCAATTACATACACATATACACGCTCGCAGGAAGAGAAAGAGGAAAAGTCAAAGACAATAAAAGAAGGCATTAATGTAATGCAATCTGTCTACACAAAGGCCTAGAATCGTTCTATTTCCATTGTATATGCGATAACATACTAGAACAAGGACTGAATATCTTTCGAAATCTCTGTAATCATTACTTACATAGTTGCATATGTACGAAACAATCGTTCTAAGAAACTGTAAGTAACTTACGAAGGTAAATAGATGTTTGTCTTAATATATTATATATAGATTAATATTTCGAAGTGTGCATATCTTCCTCAGCCGTCCGATGACTTATTGCGTTGATCTCTGTTATGTCTTGTCGACAAACTTTCCCATCTCATCTCTCCATCATGTGCCTGGTCCTTTCCTACTGTGTTTACTGTCCTGCAAGCATCAGTCGGTTAGCCTTTGCTCCATGTATTGCCTCTTCTTTTTGCTATGTGCCCTATCCATCTCCACTTTTGTTGCTTAATTACTTATACGATATCCTTCACCCTGGTCCTGTCTCAGATCCATGTTGATATTTTCCTATCGCTAACTCTTATTCCTATAATTGGTCTATCCACTGGCCTGGGTTTGTTTTCAAGCGGTTTTGTAAGTTTCTAGGCTGCATCCGTACGCCATAACTGGTCTTACATATTGATTATATAATTCACGTTTTAAGCATAATGGCGAGTCGCTTTTCAGTATATCTCTATGCGTTGAAATATCAGGTATTTTGAAAATTCTTTGGGATATATGAACAAATTTTTGTGTGGAGCATGTATATTGGGTTTTAATTGATGTAACTAATTAATCATCATCAATGATCGATCTTCAAGTCCCGGTAAAAAGGCTGAGTTTTGAATGTTCATTTCCAAGAAGGCAGAGCCTTACCACTAAAAAAATATCAGAGAAATACAACTTCCCAGTTTTCGTTTGGCCCTATGTCAGACTAAGCTAAGCCTAATAAATACATATATCCTATGTATGCTTATGATTTAACGCCAATAAGTCCGCGAATGTGCTAACCTTTGGCAAACCTTACCGGCAAACCTTCTTATCTTATCCCTCCATCTCGTGTCTGGTATTTTACTGATGATAGAATTAATTTTTTTAAATGTATCGGATACTTTTTGAACTCACTATATATTATCTCAAATGGTTCTTTAAAACCAGGATTCGTAATCACCACTCCTTCCTAGATTTAATCCCCTTATTCTATTACACCATCTATCTCTTTCCCCAACCAGAATGTACCAATGGCAACCAATCTATTGGAGACTTGACCCCTGAATGACCCCTACTCACTGAAGCCAGTAACTGATTCTCCAGAGAGCCATTACCGTCACCATTCCAGTCGCTGACCCAAAGCAGCAGATAGGACCTAAAATGAAATGTCTCATTCACCGACTTTACATAACCATTTACTGCTTTTCCAATGCTAAAGATGTCATTATATAACCATTTCTTAATAATCATATATACTTCGAAAAACTGCCATGCTAAGGGTATCGTTCGTTTGTGTATGTGTGAGAGAGAGAGACAGCTTGTGTACTTCGTGACCACTGCATTCACGATGACCGAGATCTTTGTAAGATTCTTCCAAAAATATTGCATTATTCAAATCTTTCAGACCTGGCCCCGTGCAGTCAAGATTTACTTCGCTGAGACTTCTGGCTTTCCGTAGTTGAAAGGAAGGAGAATTAGGATCAGGTACGAAACTGGAGAGAACGCAACATGGTAGCTAAAGGCGACCTCGAAAGAGGAAATTTCTGTTTTGCAATCCCAAGAAGAAATCAAGCGAAGAATCACTCTAGGATGGCAAGCTTTCGGTAGAACAAGTTCAACCTTCAAAAACAAGATCCCATTAATCCTAAAAAGAAGGGTATACAACTTATGTATCCTCCCGATTGGCACTTATGGAGCTGAAACATGGAATCTAACCAAGAGACAGACCTGCAAGGTGCACGTGAAAGTGTCATGCTTAACTTCACATGGAGAGATCATTAGACAGCACAGTACATCGGGGAGAAAACAGAAGTCTGAGTCATCATAGAATCTGTCAGAAGGCTCAAATGGCAATGGGCTGGTTATGTTGCAAGAATTGTAGACAACCGATGGACATCACGACTCTCAACATTGATCCCCAGAGATCACGTGCGCAATCGAGACCGGCAGAATACAAGATGAGAAGACGAACTAGATGAATTCAGACAGTATTGGCTGCACGACGCTCTCGATAGAGAATTGTGGTGAATGTGAGGAAGGTCTCTGCCCAACAACGGACGATAAAAGTCTTATGATGATGATGATGAAGTGCCATTGGCAATTTTTGTCAATATAAACGGCTGGATACTTTCAGGATATATCTCACACACGCACACACACATGCACACACATACCCACACAATTACAATTACAATAATTACCGCAATGCCAGTATGCTTAAGTACCAATTGTTGAGACCAGGCTGAGTTTTGATTGGAAAGTTGAGTTGAAATTCTATTCATTATTAACAATTGACTTATTTTCAACGCACTGATATATTTACCATAATTTTTTTCCCGGTACATTCGTTTGCATGCCGGTGATAAAAACGAACCTTTAGATGTACGAGAAAGTATGTGTTTTGAGTAACTGAAATTCTCACGATAGGTTCTCAGCCTATTTCCTCATGAGTCTGCGCTGCACCAATAATCCCAATATTTGTCTGCATGTATTCGAAATTGTAAATTTACTTGTTTCTACGATCGAATGATAACGGATAAAGTGCACGCATTGCTATAAATGATTTAGTAAGTGACTGACGAAATCCGACCATTATTACATACGTGTGCGTAACTATATATATATATATATATATATATATATATATATATATATATATATATATATATATATGTATGTATGTATGTATGAACGAATGTATGACGTCATATTTTGATAGCTTTTAGCGCTGTCAAAATGTACGTACATATGTATATATATATATATATATATATATATGTGTGTGTGTGTGTGTGTGTGAACGTATGTATGACGTCATATTTTGATAGCTTTTAGCGCTGTCAAAATGTACGTACATATGTATTTATGTAAATATGCTTGAATATGTGAGGTAAGATCAGATATCAAAACTGATTACAATAGGAATACAATTTCATAGAGATAAAACCGCTTCACTAATCTTATACAGTTTGTAAATGTGTTGGTAATGGGGGAATCGGTGGCAATTGAGGGAGGAGTAAAAGTATGCGAGCATGTGAATGTTATCGGAGTTTGCTATAGATCATCACTTGGCCCAGTACAAGCATACATCCGACATTTATCTCTCTAGTAATACCATCTTATCTACTAAAAGCGACTCGCTTGCTCACGTGGTCACTTTATCTCTTCAATCCTAACTTTTCACCCTTCCTTTCTGTCTGTCTGCCTCTCTCTCTCTCTCTCTCTCTCTCTCTCTCTCTCTCTCTCTCTCTCTCTCTCTCTCTCTCTCTCGCTCGCTCTCCAATTTTTCTACTCAAGGAACATTAAGTTCATTCTCACACCTTCAACAACAACACCTAGCTGTATTAACGGGTGTCAAAAAGAAACTTTCCCTCTACCCTGATTTTGTTGTTTATTTTCTATGTTTGTTTTTTATTCTTTTGTTTTCTTCTTGTTTCTTTTTTCTCACCACATGACACCCGAAGCAATATTTTAATGGAGGGACACGAATGTCCATTAATTTAATTTTTTTATCAGATGTAAATTTATCTTTTGCAAAGGAGACTGGGATAATGTAAAAGGCGATGGCGTTATGTGTGGTTAAGATGCAAATTACTTTTTTTTATTGGATATTCAAAAAGAAAGGTGTCGTTATATATTACGTAATTAATAGATACGTACGGATAACGGATTGTCTCGTGGCCGTGGTTGACTGCTGGGTGAGGGGAATAAACGGGCCATTTGCATACACACCTGGATCAGGCCTTCTCACCTAGGACGAGAAGGTTCAAAGATTGAGATTAGATCCAACCCAAGTCCATCACCAGGTTAGAGGGTGTTCTGCATTTTTTTTGTTTTATTTTGTTTTGTTGTTGTTGTTGTTGTTGTTTTGTTTTTTGTTTTTTGTTTTTGTTTTTTGTTTTTTGTTTTTTGTATTATTTCGTGATAGTGTTCTCCACAGGCGCAGGGGCGTTTGGTTTCAAGAATGCAACGCTTTGTCCGCAGGTTTGATGCCATGCTGCACGGTCAGAAGGATTTGGGGGTATCTTGCATTGCTTGTCGATGGCATTTAGGTCATCTTTGAATTGCTCTTTCTGGCCTGTTGCTCCTGATCCCCATAGTGTACTTTTCCTGAAAAGCAGTTCTCGGACATAAGGATGACATCTGCCGTAGTTATCGCCGGGCAATTATGGACACAATGCTGGAGTCGTTGGCTTGTTGTAGAATCATGACATGAGGAATGCCATCCAATCAGTTTATACCAGTTGAAGATTGCATATGTGGAAGGTGTCTAGTCTTCTTATGTGAGCTCGGTATAACGTCTAGAATTCTGAATCGTGTAGAATCGAGAAGCAAACTACCGAATACACGGGTGGCAATTAAGATCCCAAATTTCAGATTCCTGTCAACTTTTTGTCAAACTCCTTCCATTGAGTTTTGACTTTAGTTTCGCATATAACAACGGCAATGACCAGGGCAAAAACCAGTGATGTCATGCACGTATAACAGTGACGTCCGCAAAAACTGATGACGAAGTCCCTTCCACTCTGAAAGGAATTGAAATAGGACTTAGTTTTGGAATAATGTCGTATAGATTAATGAAATCTCTTTTGTTTACCTTTTAGATTTTAATGAAACAAAGAAGACTGACACTAGTGCCGATAAGTTAGTTCATAAAAAATAACAGAGTTCATGAAATAAAACAGATGTATATACATGAATTATATTGTTACGGTTTCAATTGATAAATTTTCGTCAGAATATATTAAGATAATCTACACCGTCCAATGAAAAACAATTTTACGTGGCTAAAGCATACAATTAGCTATGTTGATCAAAATACCAAAAATAAAATGAAAATATGATTAATCTTAGTGTAAATCAACAACAATAAATCGTATTTTTATATATCGTATATATACGATCATAAATGAGATCTTTTTTTTCATGAACTTCATGTACTATATATGTTGTAATTACTAAATCTTATAGTAAATAAATGTGTACGCAATTTTTTTCATAAATCGTAAACACACCACCATCGCACAAATTTTAAAGAAGAAAAGTTAACCAGTGTTTTGTAAATGACAAGTATGAAAGAAAGGCCAGTTCAGTTAAAATGTCAAATACTTTCTGACTTTGTCCAGTTCGTCACACCATGTAATGTTTTGTCGAGTCGTTGTGAGTCATGGTTGTCAGCCATTCTTGCAGCATGCCCAGCTCATCGCCATGTAAGTTTCCCTATGGATTCTATGGTATCTCGGAGTCCTGTTTTTCCTCTAATATTTTGTGCCGTGTTGTGATCTCTCCATGTTAAGTTGAGCATAATTCTCTACCGTGTACGTTACATGATTCTCAGTTTGAGGGCAAATCTTTTGGCCAGGTTTCAAGTCTCAGCTCCGTAGGTGACTATCGAGAGAACACTTTGATTGTATATCCTTCATTTTTGGACTAGTGGGGTTGTTTCGTTCTTAAAGGTTGAACTTGCCATCCTGGGGTGATTCTCCGCCTGAATTCTTCTTCTCTTGGGGATTACATGAAGATTCGTTATCCCAAGTAGATGTAACGGTCTAATTTTTTCAGTTTTGCGTTTTTGATTGTTGTGTCTTTAAATACTCAACACACACAGACATATACACCACATTCACACATACTACACATATATGCACATGAAAATACACACGAATTCATGCATGCACTTAAGCCATGCGTGCAATATACAAATACGCTATGGGTAAAGTAGCGGCTAGTGGAATGAGGGATACTACTTTGGGGGCTTGTCCCCTCTGTGTCCATTTCACATATCGAATACCTCAAAAGAACAAGCTGAGGCAGAGAAACTTGTCTTATGTGAAAGTCAGGCAGGGACATTTTGTTCCACTTAAATGCAAGAAAATACTCAAGTGAAACAACTGCATTAGTGTTAGCATTTTCTAAAAAATAATCCACAGCTATAGAAATTTTGAATAATACAACAGACTAAATTTTAGGAATAGTTTAAATACTGAGCTTGTAATTCTAACTCTAACTTTGTTTTGATGAGGAAGCATAAAATTATGCAGGCCCGTGCCATTTTGAGAATATACATATATATATATATATATATATATATATATAAACTCTGTGTAGTACAGTAGCCAAGCTGTGCACTTGGGCTTTTATATTTTATTGCATATTAGTATGAAAATATCTTAATACGTTTATACGAACCCGTGTGCGGATGTCTGCATGTGCGCATGCGCATATCCAAGTTCCCATGAGCGAGTCTATGCTTTTATATCTTGTCTCAGATTCTACCTTCCCATCAATTCTGTTATCACTACAATTTAATATTTGAACGTAGACAGTCGTATGATTGTGCACGTGCGTATGTGTGTGTGTGTGTATCTACTCGCTGAGGCCTTTCATGATGGGTGTGTACACGTTCGGTGATTCGCTAAATTATATATATTTTATTAAAGTTGGTGTACGGGTGAGAGAGAGGGGCGTGTTTACTTATTTTATTTGTTAACATTGTCTAACGTGGAGACCTAAGCAGGAAATATCTCTGCTTACATATAGGAGTAGATTGATGAATATTCGCTCTTTTAATGTCAAGACGATTAAACAAGGAGAAAACTCCGTATATATCAAAGTTCTATAACTCATCTACCGACTCAGTACTTCTTGTATCAGACTGCATATAGACTCCGATCAATTCCAACCCGAAAAAGAAATAACTCAAGGCGACACCATCTCACCCAAACACTTTTCAGCTTCCAATGAAATGATTTTCTGAAGCTTAGACTAGACAAATAAAGGAATCAGAATTGGTGGCAAATATTTGAGTAACCTAAGATTTGCGGATGACATCGTCCCATTCACCGAGAACCTTCATAAATTCGAGATAATGTAAGATGAACTGAATGAAGAAAGCAAGAATATAGGAGATCATATGAACTTCAGTAAAAGCAATGTCATATGCAACGAATATGTTGAGGACAAAGACACAACGATCAAAATCGAAAGTGCAAAGCTTAAGAGAATGGGGCACTACATCAACCTGGGACATTGGATCTACATGCATCCTCAGAAGAAGAATAGATCAAATGGCATTGCAGGCTCTACAAAATGGCCCCATTAGTTTTGAGAATAAGGTTCTAGAACCAATGCGTCTGCCTGGTAATCATCTATGGTGTTGTAACATGGAACCTAACCAAAAGATTGGCTCTCAAACTGAGGCCAAGAGAGGATCGTGCTTAGCAACACAAGACAGTACAGTGTACTATAGAAAAAACAGCAGGGATGGATATCATTAGAAAATTAAAATGGCAATGAGCAGGTCATGTTGGCGAATCTTGAGGAACATCTGTCCAACGACGGTCGTTAAAAGGACGATTATATCCCCTTTTGTTTTAATCAATAGTTTTATGTACCCAATTTGCCTTGAAGATTTAAAAACTTGTGTAATGTCAGGTATGTTTATGATCTACATCTTTATCAGAGTAATTGCACCGTGACATTATCTCATTTCTATGCATAAAATCTATGTATATGTATATGTGTGTATACTAAGTACATCAATAGATCTGCATTTATTTTATATAACAAATATTCATTTTTCGACATAGTCTCCTTCTTTGTCAATGCAGTAAATTCAGTGATGAAAATTAATCATAAAAACTGAACATGGCACAGAGAATGTTCAGCTCAAAATTCAGACACACACACACACACACACACACACATATATATATACTTGTGTGTGTGTGTAAAGATTATGTTTTCATGAATACGTACGTAAGTATACGTGTGTGGTGCGATGCGATGTTCCTATAATATGCTCCACCCCAATCTCAATGATGTTTTTTTTTTTAATCTTTTTGCTTACCCTCTACCCATCAAGCCTCGTGGGACAGATTATAGACAAGCATAAGTCATCACAAGATAAACGTTCCCCACTCACAAGATAAGACCAAAAGCATCTAAAGAACACGGGCCGGACCAACCCTTTTGATAACAAAGTGATTCTAATCGGACCAAACTTCCGCACGGGAGACTTTTTATTCATCAACTTTAATGGGATAACTTCAGACTTGATAACGCTTTCGAATTCGCAGCTAATAATTATTTCTCCATTTTTTTCTCGTTGTTTTCCTCTGTGTATCACCTCTCTCCCCTTTGCTCTCCCTCTCGCTCTATCTCTCTCTATCTTTCTCCCCCCTCTCTCTCTCTCTCTCTCTCTCTCTCTCTCTCTCTCTTATTGTTCTATCTTTCACTTCACTTAATCTTTGAGATCGTTATACATCTTCAACATTCATCTACTTTTATTTTGTTTTCGATATCTTGATTCTAAATAAAAGGGTGGAAAACGCAAATGGAGTAGATAGATACATACATACAAACATACATACCATCACTTGTCCATCAAAGAGGAACGAATAACTCTCACGTAAACAACAAACATCCTTATTTTTAGGCGAGAAATATTACATAAGCAGAAAAGAAACTGTAAGTTATTCATAGAAAATATATGCCGTACACAAAATCACCAGAGGCTGCTGAGACTGGAAACACGTTGATTAAAATAAAACTTCCTGTTGAATAATGCTTCCAGTACAGTTTGAATCTTGTCAATTCCCACAAATGGAGGTTGATAGTTGAAATCATTGTCATTTATTTTTCTACGGAAATTGGAAATTGAAAAAAGAAAACTGAAAATTTTCCGAACGATACATGTGTGAGTGTGTGTGTATGCGTGTGTGTGTGTGTGTGTGTGTGTGTGTGTTTGCGCATGTGCCAGTGTGTGTTTGTGTGTTTAACTATATAGTGCACATAGAAATATCGATATATTCCTATTCATTCTTCAATTCGTAGGCATACCGGCTATATATATATATATATATATATATATATATATATATATATATATATGAATGATATTAAAAAAAAGAAATATATCAATATTTCTTACATGCACTATATAGTATCATCATACATTCCTATTTCTTGCAACTTTCCTGTCATTGTTCATGAGACCAATTCAATGATTGGAGATTTGAATTAACTTTTATCAGAGAAAAAAATTACAAAATTTGGTGCCGATGGATATGAGTTTGAGGCTGTTCTCATGTTGTCTACTCTATTCCTAGTGAAATCCTTCCATGACCCAGTCATAGATTTTTTTCACCTAAAAATAAATCACTCACTTACATACTTTCTCAATCATTGCGATGCTTCACTTGTTCTATGAGATCTGAACTATCTCCCCTTGAAATCATATGCAAATGGGATAATATACAAATCTAGTCAGTCACTCAACGGAGACCATCACATGACCACTGTCTTTGGGCAGCATGCCGAGTCAGGGATGATCAATTTAAATAAATGGGTAAAGAAGATGATCATTGAATACGTTACTTCACTCGTGTTTTGTTGGGCGATGATCACTAAAATCAAAACGATTTTCAATAAAGAGAAACAAGCGTTAACACTACCAGAAGCAGCCTTCTGCACTATTTCCCAATATAACATGCTCGTAGACCATAAATGGTCACTGGACCGAGAAAGCTTGGACAAAGCATGCTACGATCATGAGAGGAAGATGTTTCGACGGCGCCAAATCTCACAGGATCTGCGGTTACTGTTGAGCCCAGGAAGTGCTACCTTAGCGAACGACTCTCACAATGTATCTTCGGTTATCATACGGTAGAGAAAAGCTAACCCCAAAGCAAGCAAATGATTCTCCAAGTTCAGCATTTCTATGCTACATTTACATGGTCGTTGGATGAAGACTTCACTGCGAATCAGTGAATCAACCTTCGTTAAAAACAATGGTAGGAAAGATTTGCACGCGTGTCCAGATTGGCTTTGCAGGCAGGGGAAGCACAGATTTGAATTAACTAACTAGAAATGATAATGTCAAGATGCTGAACTTAAGCTGTAAAGTCAAAACAACCCTCTACGTTACCCAATATGAAATGACTGGCGTTCTTCATTATTTCAACAAGTAGTTATTGCTGACAAATAGGGAAGTCTCGTGTATTGTAGTATTTTTCCCGATAGTGATTTCTTTCAATCGATTCATGATCTCAGTCCACGATTTACGCCGTTGCCGACACGGGCGACCAATTTTACTGGCACTACACTCTTTTCTCATGTAATGATGTTATTCTTCCCTCACTCTCAGGACATCTTGGGGGCATGGAGCTACATCCCATCTATTTGTGAGGTGGAAACGATTGTGTGGTGTAGCAATTCCTTGGGAATGCACATTGTAGATCGGGCTTTCAACCCTTATCACGGCTGGTGGTGGTCTTTCCTGACTAGTAGTTTTTCTTAGTGTAATATGAACTTTCCCCGAAGCCTATAATAGATATAATTTTACAAACATACACAAACACACACACACACACACACACACACATATATATATATATATATATATATATATATATATATATATATATATATATATACGCAAGTGTATTCATATTTATTTCTGCTTATCAGAAAACTAAATAGTCTCTGATGTGACATTTCTAATTAGCAAGCAAGGTGCCCCTATAACATACAGGGGAAAGTACTTACTCCCTTCCCGACAAGAAACCCTCAACTTTTGGCCCAACTTGTCAAAATCGTTTACTTCTAAGAAGGCCACAAAAAGCAGCGGATCTAAGAGAATATAGACGAAAGGTTCGTTTGAAAACTTTATCTGATACACAAAATCCGGCTCCTTCAGTATGTGCCCAAAAGCCAATACTTCCACCCACACGGAGATGCAGATACGAGCATCCATATGCGAACCTACAATTTTAGATTAGAAATGCATGTGATCGTGAATAATCTTTTTGCACTGATAGATATGCACGCAAAAATAAGTCAGTTCTTTTTCTCAATACTTGTACATACACATTGAAACAGACACAAAAAAAAACACATGAAGTTACCGATATGGAAAACATATATTAAAGTACTTATATTCGCATGCACATGTACAATTGCATTTTTAGTTTCATAAATACTGGCACATGTATGAATGTATTCATATATTCATATACAAACAAATATATACTCAACGTGTAGGGTTGCCAAATTAGATATATATATATATTTTTTTTTTTTGTATTTTTTGAATCTGCAAGTCAAATGTTGCTGTTTTTGTTTTGTTTTTTAATATTCCGAATTTTGGAATCGTGTGTTACCCATTTAGATGGGGTCTCTTTAACATTTTTTCGAATTTGGGAGCGATATGCACGTTCTAAAAATTGAAAAGAAAAAAAAGTACCTAAGTTGGAAACCACCACTGTTCAGACGTATCTTGACCCACTTACATTCATTTTGAAGTATAAATAAGTAACAATGCGTCCACATAAGTATCATCCCTAAGACAAAAACTATAGTTGATATAATATACAATAGCACACATAGAAATATAAATGAGTATTGTCAGATACATTGGAAGTGACTTTGAATTTGTAATGTGTTTCCAAGTACAGGCTTTGAGTGACAGATTTCGTAGTTCGCAGAAGCCAATTTTTTCAAAGATCAACTAAACACAATTTCCCTAAAAACATTCTTCTGTATATTTCTAGGGCCTATTTATCAGAGTGGAATAAGTATCTATACGCATATATGCAAATATGCACTTTCACTGATACGCACAATCACATATATATGTACATACAGACGTATATATGCTTTTTATACTATCTGGAATTATAGAAATAAACCACGCTTAATAGAGTGAATGCATTCACTAGTGCGAATGAGTACTAATG
The DNA here is from genome assembly GCA_963457665.1 of Thysanoteuthis rhombus. Classification (NCBI taxonomy): domain Eukaryota; kingdom Metazoa; phylum Mollusca; class Cephalopoda; order Oegopsida; family Thysanoteuthidae; genus Thysanoteuthis; species Thysanoteuthis major. The sequence goes on from OY735203.1 coordinate 32,524,603, forward strand.
TAAGAAAATATATAGTATCATCCATTAAAATACTGACTCCTACAAGAAAATCAGTTAATTATATTTATACGCCTTCATGAAAGTATGCTCTTTCACTGATATTCACAGAAATACGCAATTGTATCTATAAACAAGAACGCATGCGCTCGCGTGAACACATAAGTGAGCGGTTAGATTACAGGCACTTTCTTCTTTGTACCTTATCAAGCAAACTTAAACAAGCGCAATCAACATAAGTCTACGTTTATCCATCTGTGAGCACCCTGCAAATTCGCTAACATCATATAGTCCCATTTATATATACACATATATCAATATACAACGAATATAGTTTAGATTTATGCATACCTTATGCTCCTTTTGCTGTATAATTCACGCGCAGATAAATTGTCAATCACAAATATATGCAATGTACACACATACACACACACACATATATATATATATATATATATATATATATATATATATATATATGTATATATATATTATTAGTCAGCGTTGAGAGAAACAAATAGAGCTGATGTAGACCGTGAATGAGCAAACTGAGAACTTGGAGTTGAAGTAGTTATTCGGGCCTTTGCATTACCAGTGACAGTTTAGCTCAATGGTAAGAGCATTGCTATATTGATACTGCTACCCTATCGGTTGCAGATTCGATTTAAACAAGACTAAAATACATTCAGAGAGGAAACATATCACCGAGAGCTGATGTATTAACAACGTTCGGCTACCCTATCGGTGGCAGGTCACCAAATGTTAAAATTGAATATCGTATATTTTTTTACATTTACGCTCAAAATTTTCACTACCAGGTATCCATTTTCTCAGATGACGAATATCAAAAATCCATGAAGTACTGTTATGCGACAAGGGAGGTCGGATGCTTTGTCTCTGCTGAGTATATAAGCAAATTTGTACCGGCAGAAAGTTTATTTGCTAAGGTAGAAGAAAAACGTTCACAGTATGAGTGAATCCATAGGCATTATCAGGCATATCTTAATTCATGTCCTTATAAAATGTTGACATTTTCTATATTTTTCTCTCTTCACGCTTGGGATTCTTCCGGATCAATTTTGACGGAGATGGGTGTAAAATCGATCATGCACAAAGAACAGACATCAAGATTCAAGAGACAACGAAGGAGGTGACTTATTTCTGGCAACTGTAGTGAAGAACAGCATACAAACCTTCAGCCAATCAGTGACACTTACTATATTTACTATTGTCAACAGTCAAAATCACACTTGCGATCCCTCATTCATATGAAGACAATCGTCTACGCAGATGTGTCAGCACCAAGCCCATCAACTGTCATTGATGTCACCGCCTCTGTCCAGATACTCGTATCCGACGATAAGGTCTTGCACCCGACAAAAAAATTACGTTTGAAGTGTCCTGTTCACTGTTGGATCCTCGATCAATTCCTGCAATAGAGACGGCTTTCGAATACAGCAACCGAGGCAGATATCGTCATTTCCAGCGGTGGAGATCTTCCGAAGAAGGATGATGGTGGAATCTGACCCATCGTGGTTATGTCTTCCGTCGACACACCGCCAATGTTGCGTGCCGATCTGCTGTTATATAGTTCAGCTAAGAACTGAGGCCAGTTCAACATGGGGTCTGCATAAAAGGATGCTCCGAAGCGTATTAGTCCAGCTTGATATGAAAAATGTATATAACTGCATCCGGTGTGATCACCTGCGAGAAGTCTGCTTCAGACGCACCCTGCAGTCTACCCACTCGTACATCTTGTGTATGGGACACCCAGCATAGTGCTCATAGGTGACAAAATTATTAATGGAGTTCCACAAGAGGACCTACTGGGTCGCTTGTTGTTTGCAGTAGGCGTAGACGATATTGCCCGTTCACTACATTCACCCCTCAACATCCAGCATCTGGATAACGCCACCCTAGGAGAACCGGCTGATTTCATTGATCTACACGGTATTACCAGCCTGATAACAAATCAGTTAGTCTAAATCTGATCAATCAAAGTTATCAATATAAATATTGATTTGCCAAACTTTGAGCAAGATCCTGATGCCATAAGATCGACACTTATCAAAATCAAGTTAAAAGAAGGAATAGATACTTGACTTCTCTATCTTCCCACAAGCTGTGCGTCCGAGATTTGATGAATGTAATGATTGAGCGACTGTATCCGTTGGACGTCTACCCAGGGCTGTTCTTACTCAAGGGCCGCTCCACTCTCCCACAGTTATTCACTCTTCGTTGTGTTCCTTGCTACCTGGTGGATAGTCAACTGGTGCAGTTCGGTGAGCCAATACGGGGTGGAGTAGAATCGACATGTAATATTATTCGACGACCGTGCTTGGCGACCAACGTCTCTCCTCGTTCGACACGACGGACTCAGCCTATGTTATCCATCTGATGTAGCTCTACCGACTTAACAGTCTTTGCTGGTTCCTGTCACCCACTCGTTAACGACAACCATTGACGAATTCGGTCTCCTCCCCCACTCATGTCGCCACAGCAATGGTCACCTTCCTCGCTACATCGCCCTCAAGGTCATTATGAATGGGGAACGATGCCACCTTGTTGGAGCCCATCAGCCTATACTGAAGAGATGGTAAAAGCCTGGACGGGTTAACTGAAGTCCCATTTGAAGCTGGCAAACCACTGATTAGGGACACCACTTGCTATGATTCCTTCGCGAACGGCAACCAGATTTCGTTGGCTGAGAAGCGAAATGATGGCGAAATATCGTTCACTAACCGATAGGTACGAATTTGCAGTCGAGATATCTAGCTTGATTGGTCCCAAAGTATTGATGCTCATCCGCCAATTAGGTTCCAAAGCTGCTAAACGCCACAATGAGCCGTGTGAGACCGCGTGGCACTTCCAGCGTGTGTCTTTGGTAGTCGTCTCTGGCAACATGTTCCGCATAACTGCAGGAACGGACATATTTTAATACTAAGATAGTTCGTGCTTTTGTTCACATGCGGAAAAAACAATCAAGTATTTGTGGAGTATGAAATTTAGGAACAGGACAAATTCATTCCAACATTTTCTTCTAATGTCATCTCTAAACTTCTAGCATTGCTTTTTACAAATCATTTCATTGTTCATGAGTAAAATTTTGTTCTTTAGAATATTCTGTTTTTTTAACATATGTTTCATGTTGTATATTGTGATTATTCTCTTTGTTGGTGCCTTTCCTGCACTAATAATTTCTTTGCTTATAAATCGATGGGCTCGATCTGAAAATGAACCTCTTTTTTTTCAATTTGCTTTATTTAGTCAGCAAGTCTTGATCTGGTCCATAATACTTGCTTTTTTGTTCCATATTTCTACCATGCTCTTCTTATAGCCCCTTTGAGAGGGGATACTTTTAGAATGGTAACGGAGGAAAAGTTTGTTGCCATCTCTGTTCCACTTCTTTATTTGGAGAACAACGGCATTTCAACAGGGTCTCTCCTGCAGACCCTATTATTATTATTATTATTATTATTATTATTATTATTATTATTATTATTATTATTATTATTATTATTATTATTTAGCCTTTTCATTAAATTATTAGCTATCTATTCCCCGAAGGCAATTTGCTATTAAGCATGACGACCATTTTTCTGTTGAGTGAAGGGCTCATGATTTGGAGTCGGATGGCGGCGGGGGCTCTAACATTGAAGTGGAGTGGATGTGGATGACACTTTATCGCCAGCACCTGTGCTGCGTAGATGTTAATTCACGCGGGAAATCAAGCTTACAGAGGACAAGTAGTAGATATTAAGCGGGGTTAGGAGGTTTCCTTTTCATATTTATCTTTTATTGTTTTATTTTGGAACTCTGAGGAGTTTAAAGTGTTTAGAATCGACAGCAACATTTTTTGAGGAGCGGTGGGGTATGAATTCAAAGTGGAGAAAACCGAGCGATATTAGAGGTTAAAAGTATTCAGGAAATGAACCAAAGAAAGAGAAATTTGAAACAGTGAGCTCGCACAATGTGAGTTACGAAATCCTTTAGGGTTTTTGGGTTTTTTTTTTTTTTCGTTTTGTTTTTTTCACCTCTCTTCTTCTCTTTCCCTTTCTACCAGAGTAAGGATATGACACGAGTCAACATCAAGATTAGATCAGATGGTATATCAGTTGTTTTCCTGTTTTGCTTTTGACTACATGCAAGGTTTTAACATATTCTTTTTATCAAATTATGCACTCCCTTTTCCTGCCAAGATGTTTCTACATTTTTACGTCAAATAAAAAAAGCATACTCTTACGTCAAATAAAAAAAACCATACTCTTGGAATAGTGTTACAAACCATTTCAATTCCTATATTTTTGTATTAATTTTTTTTGTTTAAAATTCAGCACTTAACAATTTTGATAGCTTAGATCTAGAATTGAGATCTACGTGAGATGTACAATTTTTTCAAATCTACAAGACTATAAAAATGCACCTAGTTTTTGCTTGGTACAATTGTGGGCATCCAAGCTTAGTCGACCATTTGATCCATGTTCAATAGATAATGTGAATTACTTTCATCTGTTATATGACTTTCGTTTCTTGTTAGTGGACTGTGAGAACTGGAGGTGTATCAAGCCATTGCTGTTAATGTATAGATAAGAATCATTCAAACACAAGCAAACGCACATGCACAGATAAGTACAAGTTGACATAATGGTTATCAAATCAGAAAATAGAATTAGTTTAGACAACTTGCATCAGTTTGGTACTAATGTGATGCCCCGGAAGAAGTTATAAATCCAAACCTCCTACCATTTTGTCCAGCGTCATCTTCATTGTGATTTTGTCGATGCCACGACAAGATGATAGACGAAGTAAAGCTTTCACATATTATTAATTGATATGTGATACGGCAGGAATGATTATGAATTTATGAAGTTATGTTATATTGGAACACCATTTCAAATGATCTCCCGTTATCACAGACTGAATGTATCATTTGACCTAGACAACATAAATAGAATAGACAATCAAAGGGGTTGCTTCAGGAATCGAAACTTCGACGGATACGGTCATATATATATATATATATATATATATATATATATATATATATATATATATATAAATATATGTGTGTGTGTGTGTGTGTAAATCACACCTACATAAACAAATACATACATATACAATCTGATAAAGTTACTTGTTGATGAATAACGTAATTGGAAATAATGTAATTATGAGTTTTCAAATTTGTCAGTTCAAATAATTTGTATTCTGCACACGAACACACACACACACACACACACACATATATATATATATATATATATATATATATATATATATATGCCTGAATATTGAAATTCCATATTACCTATGCCTAAATGAAAGATTTGAAATCGTCACTTTTGCTAATAGAACAAAAAAAAAAAGAATTATTAAACAGAAAAAGTGAAGTTGCGTAAAAATGCCGTCATCGCACAAAATTTGTACTTACAAACATAATTTAACCAATACTAAAAATCATCCACCATAGATATCTCATTCCCTTCGTTAATACTATGAACAGTATCGTTATTTTATACCGCCAACCACTTTAAAGAACAACCCCGCAACAAAATAAAAACAAAAGATATATAAATAGAATAAAAGGAAGATTCCACAAATTAGAAAAGGAGACACACCCCTGCCAAAATGTCCTAAATAGGAATAAAAAATGAATCGATCATTTGCCTCAAGAAGCTGAAACAGGGCAGAAACATAAATGTGTTTGTGTTGCTAATGCTTACTTCATCATATATATATATATATATATATATATATATATATGTATGTGTGTGTGTATGTGTGTGTGTGTGTGTGTTGTGAATGGCTGCATTATCCGGCTGAAATGCAGGCGTTTGATAGTTGTGACCATTAAAAAAAACCTTCCCCTCACCATAAAAAATCCCCTACCGAATATATGGTTTGAAAAACTTGCTTCTCATTCCAAAGATCTTGCCAGTAGGATTACGTTCCATCGAGACTATCAAAATTGAACTTCTTCTCGTCAGATAACACTATCTTCTTCCATTGTTCCTTCGTTCAAGTCACTTTTGCCCTTAATTCACGCGACGCGCTTTTTCTCGTGAGCATGAGTCAAAGTGGGAGCCTCCTTTCTAGACTACTAACTCATTCACTGAGAACTTTCCGGACTGTTCTTGCCGGGGTATTAAGATCAAGTTTATTTCAGAGACTGTGAGAGCACTATTCACTTTTTGATGCCACGACAATGACCTGCTGTGGTCAGTTTAGGTGGCCTTCGTGTTCGTTTCCCAGTGCCACACGTTTTCCAATTCTTCAAAAAAAATTGTCAGTTCTAGATCTATACAATTTTTGTGCAATAGTGCTAATACTTTTGGTCTCTTCATAATACGCCAATTTTTTTAATCTTTTCTTTTTTTGTTGAGACTCTCCTTCTCCTCAATATCTTCAGAACATGAAGAAAATATACCATATGTTGTGCAGGCAGTGTTCAAAGTACAACTGACAACATCTCCAATCACTTCGAAGGAAGTTACATCAATACAAATTTATGGAAACCGATGGAAAAGACCGAAAAATAATCTTTGCAATATGTCGTCCACTTATTTGCACGAACCAACCGAGTTAGACTGAAGAATCCCATGTTCAACTTCTCATTCTCTCTACATTCAACATTTCGAATAGAGCAAGAACTCACAACGAAAACGACAGAAGTCAGTCGAATTTCAATAGTCCTACCACTAGATAAAGAAGATCACCAGTCCATCCATCAAACCAAAGTTTTACACTTGAGTACACTTGAGTAGTTCTCCACAAAATGCCCGATAATCAGAAAAGTTAAAGATAGCACCTAGGTTCTTCACCTTGTGCTGCTTGAATAAGGACTTTTGTCAGGATTTGCTTAGTCTCTGTTGATCAAATCTTGATTCTTAGTTAATTTACTGCACAGACACTATTAATCCTAGGAAATTATTTGACGATTAAATTCAGCAAAATCAACAAAAACTCAGAGTCTTTTTTCCCCTTGGGTACACGCACTCATGAATGTTGACAAGCTGACGAGCATGCATGCGTACGGAAACATGAAATACTAACCTATAGATCACCCAGGGGTGCTCATTGAAACTTAATGGTTAGCAAGTTCGTCTCATAAACTGATTTGCCAGTGCAGTGAGTTCGGTTCTCACGACTGTGTGTCAGAATGAGCTAAGCTTAGTAAATAACTACAGATCATATGATACGACTAACACTTATATACATCTTTTGTCATCATTTTTATTGCATACATTATATTTCATACAATTACAGATGCGAAATAAGGAGAGATAGTTTATTACATTTGAAGCAGCATCAGTCGAAGAAAAATCAACAGTTAAATTGTTTGTACAAATTAAAAAGCTTAGAATAAATGGAAATGAAAAGCATTGAGAGAGAGAGATAAACAGTATTTCTCATTACCCGTTGCGCCGACTAATTCATCGAAGGAAGAGCAAAAATATCCGAAGATCTCACTAACCAAAGTTCAGAATTTACATTCGTCATAAATCAAACACACAATGAGTTTTCATCCTTTGCACCTGACAAATTTTGCAAATAAAGCAAACCGTGAATTATAAAGGATTACCAGGAGCGAATCTGTTTTACGAGATGCAATAAAAGTACTGGACATGTAACAATTTTAGAACGACCAAGAATGTAGTAAAGTTATAGTACATCTCTACCCTACCTACCCGTAAACATATCTCTATAAACTTACCATTCACACTGTTGGATCCTATATGACACGTAAAGTTAATTTATCGCTGACATTGATAAATCACTTTTGAGATTCTCTTGGGATGGCGCAGTCATGTAGAATTTTAAAGAGTGTTAAACATTGCCACACAATTTTTTGTTGATAAGATTCAGAATGAAGCGGTAAATGCTTTGCATTTTTTATAAATCGAAATTCACTATTATCACGCTCCCTACCAAATTAAAAGAAAACTTACTCTTCACAGATGCATAATTTACTTGGAGTTCAATCGACAGTTTAATGGGTCCCTGTTGATAAGGAAATATTTGCAGCAAAGATTACTGAAAAATTCTGTCCTAATGTTGTGAAGCATGATGCATTGAATGCTATCCTAATGGTTACGATTAGCCTTTTCTGTCCGGATGTTATTTTGAACCACGTTGATTCCAATTGTACTGGTCACCATTATATTTGACATCATTTTCAATTATGAAAGACTCATACGAATACGAATTCAAACAGTCCAATGAAGTGCACCAGAGACGGTGCTCAAACGGGGTACTTAGAATAGAAACAGGCAAATTAATGACAACTCGTGCAAATTCTACCTTACTCAGCCCAATTTGAAAATGGCAACGAAGTATGATCTATTTTATATATACACATGTTCTGATATGAGAGTATACCAGTGCATGTGTGTGCGTATGGCAATTATATTTCTCGACGCACACACTCAAAAAGATTGAACAAAAATAACACACATACTTCCATCCTGTTCAACATATACCAACAACCATCAATCAAATTCTATAAACCGCCTCTCCATCCTATAGAAAAATTACAAACCCCACTTTCTCCGAGAAATGATCATTCTAGTCCTTCTTTGTCTTTTTTATCGAAGACAAACCAAACAGCCACAGAGACAGAAAACATACACCCGCTAAACCCGCCTCTCATAGACCCATCTCATTTCAAACCAAATGTTACTTCCATTTACACAGATACAAATACCTCCCCTGCTCCTACTGAACACCCGAACAACACAGAAATATTAACATTCTCTTCTTCAGCATCAAACATGTGAACCACAGACAAAAAAAATTCTCTGAAAAAGATGACTGGATGAATGGATCGAAGTATGCCCACAGAATAATAAAAAAAAGAATGAGATGTAACACCTATCTCTTGAGTTTTTCCCTTTCACCTTCCAATTGTCATTTTCATCTGCACACACACACACACACACACATATATATATATATATAGAGAGAGAGAGAGACAGAGAGAGACAGACAGACAGACAGACAGACAGACAGACAAACAGATGGATGGATGGATGGATGGATAGATAAATAGATAAGTTGATGTATTTCTACACACATAAATGGACATATTTACGAATTCAAATATATAAATATATATATATATATATATATATGTGTGTGTGTGTGTGTGTGTGTGTGTGTGTGTGTGTGTGTGTGTGTGTGCATAAGATAGATAGCTAGTATGCACGTGTGGCTGTGTGTGCATAACTGAGTCGGTATTCATATGCTTGTGAAGGTGTACGTGCGATAGGAGAAATTGAGTGAAGACGTCTCAGAGATATAAAATCAGTGTTTATAGTCGATTTTAATTGAAAAAAGAAACATCTCTTTGTGCTGTATTGTTAAGAACTACGCATTAACAGGTCTCTCTATATTTATTATTTTATCACTCAAGGCGTGTAAATAGCTTGAGTCAATCGAGACAGTTTAGTGCATTGCACTGTCATATACTACTAATAGACAATTTAGGCGACCACCAAGAACACACATAATTTGACCGTTTCGCTCACTACGTAAACTTTGATGAAATTATCTTATCTTGGGTTTTTTTTAAATGACATTAATTACGTAGAAAAGAAAACTCCCAAGAGAGATAAATACTAAAGTGTACCTGTTGAAATAAAAGCGCGATTCGGCTTGCACATCAATTAGATAGAGACCTATTTTATGTTTCCTTTCATCGCTCTTTCTTGCTGGTGTAGACATCCAAAGGGTTCCTCTCTCTTATCAAAGTAATTTTCATAATGAAACGATAGTGTAGATAATTGTTAATACATTAGTTTATCAAGATTTATAAACCGGTGAACATCCAAGTGCTTACACATCAGTAAATTCTTTGCATCAACCTTTCGGCAGTTCGGTGTCAGTTTAAGCAGTTAATTTGAAAATAATATTTTGAAGTGGAAAATCTCGTTTCCTATGAAATAATTTACTCAAAAAAAAAGTGTCCCATTAACGAATGAAAAACTTTCTTACTTTTGATTTAAAAAGTGAACAGGATAAATTGATGACTAGGTTAGCGTGTTGATCTTTCTAGGAGATTCTTACAGATTAAGTCAGATGAACTGAGGTATTTTTTAGGGTTTTCTAATACGAATTAGGTCTTCAACCTGAAATCTTATCAATATTATAGATTAAGAATAGATTATTTATGATTTACGTCTTGCACAAGATTTTTGGATTTCATAAAATCTTGATAGGAAAAGGATTTTGAGTGCTCCATGTCGTGTAATGGTTAGCAGACTAGTCATTCTTACCCTAGTGAGTTCGATATTCACAGGATGCCCCATACATGCGGCCCTATGCCAGACAAAGCTACATTTAGCAAACACTACCTGAACAAATTGTTACGAGTTTTAATCTCCAAGGTCAGCAGTTTCTCTCCACATGCAAGATTGATGCAATGCAATCTTCCAACCATCTTTTCCCCTCACTTGACCCAGTGTCCTACTATGCTAAACTTAAAAATACCGTTAGTGAATGGATATTGATTGAACCATAGCTGTGTCACAACAGCAATCTTCATTAATTGTGAATTCTGAAGCACCAGTTCCAGAGAAAGTTTGGCGCTGCCAAATAACCAAACTCGGCTTGCCTGCCATCACTAACCGAACAAATGAATACTTACGCTGCAATGGACATGTGGCCAAGAAATAAGATTTTGAACTGAAATGATGATGTGAAATCCCAAATTGGTTGTATAACTTAATGCGACTGTTCTTTGGAAAGGATTGTATATTGGAATCCCTTGCGCGTAATCCAAACATGAAAAGTGGGAAAAGAATTTATTTAAACCTGCCTTAAAGCTAGTTCAATTCACCAAATTTCTTGAGGTTACTTAGACGAAAAACTGCCAGGTAACTTTCACCGAAAAAGACAAAATATCGTTCTTTGGGACAGTCCCCGCGCGAAGGTCTGAAATAGAAAAGTAATGACCAAATAGCAATTGTTTACATGCTATAATATTGCAAATTTCACACATAATCCAACAGATTGGTCGTCAATAGTATAGTAGTTAAAAATATTTGCCAAAAATTGAAATATGTGGTTATCGGGTCGAACTAGGACTAACTACATTGACATGAACGTGTCTGGTTAGAGGGAACAAACGAAGTATTTACTATACAAGTCTCTATACTCATTGCTAGAACAGATTTACTGCAGATTTGCTATACAAACACTGACATACGTTCGGGCGTTTACTGCAAACAGAAAATAAATCAACCAATCCAATTTGCCGTGATGACTGCATTCATTTTGCACCCTACCCCCAGCCGGTGAATGAACAAGCGCCGTGTGGGATGTTACATAAACGGCACATGGTATTAGAAAAGAGAAAGGAAAAAAAAACGAAGACGTCATCGGTAGGATAAGGCATTTCGCCTCGATTAAATCTGGAGAGATTAGGCAAAATCGAAAAATCATATAAAAAGAGAGACCAGGAAGACTTTCTGATACTCCACAGGATAAGTAAACAATGTCATCGTGGCTGAGTAAACTGAGTAAATTATGCAGAAGAAAGTCAGCAACAGATGTTCGACTGGAACTTATTGATGTAACTTAACGGCTCTTAAAGACTGAAAGGTTTTCGTTCCGATTCAAATCCCAGTTTTACTAAGAAGAAAACCTTAATTTCAAGCAAATGATTACTCGATTTACGCAATTAGTCAGTCTAATGCTTGTAAAACCAAGGCAGAAATATCAACAGATGTTAAACTAAGATTTGAATACTGCAGTTTTCTTTTCTTTTTTTCTTTTCTTTTTTTTTTTTTTTCTAAAAGTAGTGAGCCTAAATTTAACACTTAATTGTATAAACATAGCGAATCAAGAACCATTCCTATCGCCTACGAAAACCTCCGATTTGTTAAGCATCTGATTGTTTTCTTATGATCGCTGTTGAAGATATGATGTCGATAGGTCGCTGTGTTGGGGGTTTGATTGGAAGATGATTACATCCTTTTTTCTTTTTTTTTTTTTTTTTTCAAAAATTTAATCTATTTATTTTTAGTGGAGGGTAGGAAAAAATAAAAATTTCAAAGTCTGCCGTATGTCGTTGCTGCAGTATATGCACGAATGAACAGATAAATTTATACAGGTACGAGCTGGATCAATGTGTCAGATATGTGTGTAGTTGCGCGTGTGCACGTGTGCATGTGCGTGTGCGTGTGCAGGCGCTCGATGCGTATGTGCTCCACTGGACAAAACATTTTTTTTTAATTTCAAAGGAAATGAAAGAGATTTTTGTCTACAGAGACAATTACTCTTTCGGGGCCATTAGCCTTTCACGGCCGTGTTCGATTTTAGTTTGAGCTTAATTTCTTTGCTGAATGAAGTTGATAACTTGCAGCCAACCTCTCCAGAAAAGCCCTAGCCCTAACCCTTGCCAGCTCCAGCTGCAAATGTAAGCACTCACATTATCTTTTGGGGAGCCGGTAAATGTCACTAGTGCGCAACGGGTAAAGTACTTCAATTCTGTTATTGTTTATTTCCATTTTAAAAGTAAACACTACAGCCCATCTACTTGATTACTGTTTTCCAAAGATGATTTGGGCGTTTAAATAAATACACATATTTTTTGTGGTTTAAATAAGTATAATGTATAGCAGAATATAAAGGATACTTTTGAGGGCTAAAATTTCATAGATTTGTATATTCATAACAATTTTTCGTTGATCCAAATTATAAATAAACGGAAGTAGGGCTATTAGAAATTCCATTTGTATTTTACAAATAAGAAATAGAAAACAAAGTAATTCGTTCATTTTAACAATACAGAAAAAATCATATTATTTATGCTTTTAAAAAAGTGAAATCAACTTATCAATTTATGTTTGCGTGATAAAAGCACTATATTAACCTTCAGCTCTATTCAGGCTGTTGACCAACGGCAGAGCTTATTCACTGTTTTGGATCCACGCTGTCAACTCACTGTCGTAGGTCGACGACCAGAGTTGAGGTGATAAAAAATCGATTGAAAAATAAGATAAAGAAATGTAGTAGCCAAACTAATGATAATGGTTTACCCAGTGCAGTAGATCAATGGCCTTAGTTAGTTTGTTATTTTAAAAATGCAATTAAACATTAAGATGAAGGACAATAATAGTGACAAGCATGGCTGCTGCAGGATCAAAACCACTCTACTTCTATTCCGACTGAAGGAGATTCCTGCAACTGTTTTGTATATGTAATCTTTATTATAAGGCACCAAAACTTCGCCTGCTGGTCTGAAGTATATACGCGCCTTCCGCAAAAACTATTCGATATAGCCTCCTGAATATTTTTGTGAGTACAGATATGACCCCGGTAAATGTCTTTCGCAGATCAGTTTCTGAAAATCACCATCCAAAATTTGCAACAAAAATCCATTCCGAAATGGACACTATTTTTGTGCCAGCAACAATGAAATGCTGGAGTCAAGGAGTGAGAAGTTACTTCGTACTGTCTTTACAGAGGATGGGAGAGTAACAGGGAGAACATTATTTAGTTTAGAAAGGAGCAAAGACGAAGAAAACATCTTTCTCAGAGTGTAGCCTGTGTTTCACTAGCTAAACATTATTCTCTTTCTGTGTCCCTCTCTGAGAACTTTGGCTCTTAATCTCCTCCTCACTATCAAAGTTACAGAAGTTGTTGAATTACTTCAACACTAAACAGTGTAAGAGACGTGTTTATGCACATTTTAAAACCAATTGAAGTAGGACAATATCTGATAATTTCTTTTCTTCATTTTTATTTTTCTATCAGACTAAATTAATAGCAAGTCATCGAATCAGAAAAACTGGCTACCTTTCGGCAGAGGGACTCATGGTGTTCTCAGCATTTTAAACCATTGGTGAGATTTGCTACGGAAGATCATACTTTTAAGAAAATACGTATTTATATTGAAAGCATACAAAAATAAAAGAAACGAAAACAGTTTTTTTTTCTTTTAAGAAAAGCTTTTTGGTTCATTTTTTTAATAGATAAATGAATACATAAGAATGAAACAAATCTTTTCGGTATATCATAATATTACCGTTACTTTCGAATCTATAAATGACCTGTTGTGCAATTGTCATATATATATATATATATATATATATATATATATATATATATATATATATATATATATAGAATGTGTGGATTTTTTTTTGAAAACTTGACTAATCTTCATAAATAAGTACATGGATTTTTCAAATCTTATGATATACGAATTCTTCAAATCTTTTGATACACGGATTGATATGAATAAGTATATATATAAATGATTTCAATACCGAAATAATGCCAAATAAGACAAAGTTTTCTTAAAAGCAAAAGAAATTTATGCGTATGATTTTCCGAGGCGAATTTTGCCAATAGTCTGAAATGTAGAAAAATTGACGAAAAATCCATCACTTGTTAAACGACTCATTTGTTCTACGAAAGTTTACAATTGAAGATGTAATAAACCTCACCCTTCTATTTACTTGATGCTAAAAAAAGTCGCACAAATAAATAAAAAAGAATAGAATTAATGAAAGAAAAACAGAACTTAACAAAAAAACAAAAAAAATTATATTGTTATTGCTTTGAATAAATTTAATTATGGAATATTAGTCGTTGTGCCTCGTTTTTAACATCGAGTGGGCGGGTAGTTAGGTTGGTCTGTTAAACAGTAATCGAAAAAATCGACAAAAAGTAAATAAATTAGACTCGTTGGTGATGAAAAAAAATATTTTCTTTGTTCCAACAAGATTTACGCCGCTCATCAAGACCAGTAAGGTTTATACAAAAAATGATTCAAACTGTGAAAACAGAACTTGCCAATTTACGCCACTTATCTATAGAATTACCTCCAATTGCAGCAATTCACTCCCCCTATCAGGGCGTAAGAGAGATGATTACTGATCAGAGTAGAGAAATGTGGATTTTATACATTAGTTTGGTTTAACGTGACGGGACAGACAAACAGTGAAGAGTTTACTTCTCTAAATCAGGTGAGGATTGTTCTTGTTGTTCTTGATGTTACGAGGAAAAACAAAGTTCGTCTCTAAATGGAGTTTGACAAATATTGATAATAATGGTTTACAATACTTCAACTGATAATCTTTTTTTAGTAAAAGCAAACTATTAACCTTTCAAGATTTTCGAGAAAGACTTTACATGCAGAAAGTACAAATATTCCTGCCCACCCGCCTCGCTGTTCGTCTTTGTTTGACTTTTCTTACTTACAGACATGCATTCTGAAATGCCCCAGTTCAGCAAAAAGCAGTGTAATACTGTCAGTGGCTAAATACTGTTTCTGTCAAGTATCTTCCGATGTGATTATCCGAATTGAATGATTAATTTACTCCTGGAGGCTTGTCAGAGTAGAATCAATGATCTTTGGGGAAAACTTTGTGTAGTGAAAGCGTTACGCAAGGATAGATAGATAGATAGATAGATAGATAGATAGATAGATAGATAGATAAATTCATACATACATACATATATACATACATACATACATAGAAACAATCGTATCAATATGTTGATACATAGGGAACATCGTGGAGTAATGGTTTCATAGACATTACTACTGAAGTGAGTTCGATCTCCAACTGGTGCTCTAAAAACGCGGCCTTGTACCTCACTGAGTTAAGTTTAGCAGATATCAATACAAAGTGAAACTTCTGACAATATAGGATTTCAACGTCTATCACGTACCTTGATGGATCGTGTGCACGTTCACACGGGAAAGCTACATTAAATAGTGTCAAAATAATTGAGGAGATGGAGGGGAGAAATAATAATGTGTTCACACTTGTGGTGTTTCGCCCCCCTCTATGTATATGTCTATTCTTACATGGGAGAGACACTATTCGGAAATAAAAATAATTGTCTCTATCCCTCGATTCAATCTTCTTGCATTATTCTTTATTAGGCATTCCAACATATCAGTGTCGGTAGTGAATTATGAAAGGTACTGAGGAATCAACAGCTTTACCCTTTGAGCAACCACTTCTGCTCTGATCAGCGCGCACACATATGCATCAACCCAGACAATAAACCATCGCCCTCTTACACCTTCAAATGTCACTATTCCCTCTCCTATTTTTTCCCTCTTCTCTTTCTCGCTTAGTCTTCTTACGCCCTTCCCGCCTCTCGGTGATATCTGTTGCTCATATCTCCATCTTGTCGGCCATCCTCAATTTTCGGTGATGGCAATCTCCCCGCTGACAATGAGACCAGATTTCTTTCTAAGCGCCTCTCGGGAGGAACATTTTAATTAACGCCATCCGACACGCTCCGATCTGATAAACACACCTTATCTTTGCGATTAATCAACAAGAACATTAGAACCAGGACATGTGAGAAAAAGATTATTCCTTTACATCGTGTAGCATAATTAAATTCGCACTTTTTATCATCTTAAAAAATACAAGCAAATACATAAATGTATGTCTGTGCATGAGAAAAGAGGGGCAAAAAATGAGTGTACGTGTATACGCACGTGTTTGTGTGTGTGCGTGTGCGCATGCGTGTGTGCGTGTGCGTGTGTGCACGTGCATCTCTTTCAAATTTTAGTGAATACGAAAAAAGGTTTTTTATTCAATGAATAGATATAGAACATGGTTCTGTAGACGTCAAAGTATTAATTTGACTTAGGTGAAAACAATTCAAAATGAACAAGTTTTAGGGGAATTATGATAAAGTTAAAAGTGATATCGAACAGACCAAATCCCCAAAAGAAATACAAAGGACAATGAAAAGGATAAGTATCAATTGTTTTTCTTGACTGGCAATCACGAACACACACACACACGCACACGCACACACAAACATATATATATATATATATATATATATATATATATATATATATATATATATATATATATGTGTGTGTGTGTGTGTGTGTGTGTGTGTGTGTGTGTCTGTCTGTCTGTCTGTGTACATATCTATGTATGTGTGTGTATGTGTATGTGTGTGTGTAAACAAAACAAGCATTTATAATGGTGCTCCTTTCGTATTTCAAGTATCATCATCATCATCATCATCATCATCAGTCTTTTAACGTCCGTCGTTGGACATAGACCTTCCCCAGGATTTGCCACACTTCTCTATCGTGATTCGTGAGTCGTGATGTCCATCGGTTGTCCACCATTCTTGCAACATGGCCAGCCCACCTCCATTTGAGATTTTTTAATGGATTCTATCATGTCCCTGACTCTTGTCTTTTCTCGGATGTACTGTGCTGTCTTGTGGTCTCTCCATGTGAGGCCCAGCATAATTCTTTCATGTGCACGTTGCATGGTTCTCAATTTGTTGATCCGTCTCTTGATTAGGTTCCATTAGATATCACAACGCAAGAATTTGCAACGGCGTTCTAAATAACCCTCACTGATCTATTTCATCACAACTGATTACAATATCAAATTATTTAGTCTATATAGATAATGCGGTTATTTGATTAACGATCACCAACGTTTAAGGTTCAGAGACAAGGCAAACTTTCAGAACTCAGATTGCCACTTTGCTGATTTAAGATTTAGAGATATTTGTGATATGGCATGATATCAGTGAGAAATTAAGAAACTTTCTGAAAAGTGTCATCATGCTTAGGTAATCTCAGAAATTGGAAACTTTGTTTACAATTGAGCATTTCCATGTGGGCCATATGGAAGTCATGTGTTTGTGACTTTGTGTATGCACGTGCGCATGGTTGCCGCGTAGAAGAAGCACCTGAACAAGGCAGGAAGCAAAATAGATCTTCCAAGTATTTCTTGCGGTGTGCTTGTCAATTCAACACACGAAAGCTGGTCTTTATCACGAGTAGAACAATGATAACTGGCACTGAATTACATTTTCTAGTACTGATACCCATCGGCCAAGATTGCCACAGACGGGGGGGGGGGCATGCACGCGCAATGGATTTGTGCATAGACAGATTAATAGATACACGATCAGGGATCGAAACTAAAGGCGTTTCGTCGTCCTGCGGAAGGTAGAAAATGTACTTGAGACGAACAGAAACCTTCCCCAGGACGGAAAGGACTTTTTTAACTGCTACTCATATTCAGTTAGTGATTTGCCGGGCGACAGTTTTCTCTTTTTTAACCCCAAGGGGGAGAGATATAAAAAGTGAAAAAGTATACATTTTCATAAATGTATACTTTTTCATTCCTCATATCCCACCCTCTGTATACTTTTTCACTTCTTACACCCCTTTACCCTCTACACATATTTTTCTGTCCCAAAAACGACCCTGTGAAAGCAGTGACCAAATGGTGGGGAAGTGGCTGCAAGGCGTAGATAACTTAGTTCCAAGACAGCTCTGAGAATGAGACACATAATTTGGTTCTTCCATTTATTTTCTTCTTAATTCTGTCTTAAGTTCAATGAGGCTGCGAGTAACAATTCTTTTCATTATCGATTATCTGCTGATTATTTTCTTGATCATCAATCATCTGTTGATAAAATGTGTTCCATCTATTCTACGTGTCCTATAAAATTTCAGAAAATGGGAAAATAGTAGACAGCTGTTTTTTGAGCTCGAAATAATGTCCTCAAAGAGTCTTTTTTGTCCACATCTCAAAGATATTCAGTTTGCTATCATAGAAGACTATGTTGGCGATTAATTCAATAGTTAACTCTCATGTTAGCAGACAACCTTTCAGTTCCGTTTGAAATCAATTCATTTGAATGGGGCAAAACAGATAATTATTTATTTCATCAACATTTTAATGGTGTTTTTATAATGTAACTAACCAATTAACAACTATAGATGACGATAACACATTGAAGGAACAACATTTTGATTTTCGGACGGCTTACATTGAGGGTAGTGGTGAAAAAATTAGTCTTGAACTCTGTAAACGATGTTATTGCAGATTTTAGATGTAAATAAATGTGCAGAATGCTGGTTGCCTTGTATTGATATACCAAGTAGAGAGAATAAACCAGTCATGAAATTCAGCATCCGAATTCCTGACCTTTAGCAGGATTCGAACACTGACTGCCATCACAAGAAGCAAACTCGCACGCGTTTCGCTTCCTAGGCAGCCCCAAAGATGAATATAAGCAGACAAAAGTAGAAAAACTATAGATTTTCTTTTATTACTTCTGGGTGGCAATTTATGCATATGTCACACTATATACTCCTAAATAAATTTCAGTACCCATGAATGTATATGCCTATGTTAACGTTAACAATGATACATCATTACTCTATTGTGTATGTGACTGAGCGTGCGTAACTGTACGCTTGTGTTTGTCCTGGTTTTTGAATGCTTTTAAATAGATATTTAGATAAATATGTGTAATAGTCATTGGGTATTTGTAACAGCTGTTAGAACTTAATCTGGTGGGATTTCTCAGATCCCAAAACAAAGCAGAGACAAACCTAAACAAAAAATAAAAGCCACAGTACGTTGGGCAAAATTAATTTTTTTAATATGATACTTAAAATGTGTTGAAGCAAAGATATGAGAGGGATTCATATAATATTCTGAAATATCTTTCAGGCATGCACCGTTGAAAATGTCACGATCTGTCTGAGGTGACAGGACAGATAAGAAACGAAAATATTACTGTTTGCTGTGCGGGTATATAGATATATAGATATGAATGCTTGTGAATAAGTAAATATATATATATATATATATATATATTTACACACGGAGAAGAATGTGCATAATATAAGCGTATACTTCGATAGACGTCAATGTGTAACAGTAAATATATCTACATAAGTATTTATATATATACATACATAAAGGTAAGCGTAAGTCTTTATATTGATCATGTCAACCTATTTTTGTGGCATTACTTTTGATATGGCACGCATACACACGAACGCACGCACACACGCACGAACGCACACACACACACACACACGCACACACACATATGTATATATATATATATATATATATATATATATATATATATATATATATATATATATATATATATATATATATATATATATATATATATATATATATACGAGGATGGATCAATAAGTTTGCGACCTGACTCAGAAATAATCAGAAATTTTCACTGTATAATGTAAAGGAGGATAAGCTTTGTTCAATAGCAAATTACAGTTATATCAATGCACTGCATAACCATATACATGAAAGTAACAAGAGGAAAATTTTGCTTTGCATTAATTTAAAATTCAATTTTCATAAGGATGAAATATAATTCTGTTTATGCACCTCATAAAGATAGACATAAATGGAATTCTTATTTTAAATAAAACCTGAATTCATTTGAGAACTACATAGAATAATATATTTTTTCAAAAGATAGTTGAATCAATTTTTTTTAAACCTTGGTAGTCAATGAATATTCACATAAACATAACTGTAACCGGGGGAGAAAGTTTGCCTCGCAGAAAATCAAATTAAGGAGTAGTTATATTCATATAACTACGTGTTAATTTGACGGGGAGAGCCATAGCAATAAACCTGTCCTATTTCCTGATACTCCCGAAACAAGGATATGTTAAAACAACTGAGGGAGCTCATAATAAAGGATAAAATTACAAATATTAATAAAGATATAAATAAATTACATGTACTAATATCCTAAAAGTAATTCTAAAATAGTTATGAGATATGGCTTGCGTGGCACGTAGTCGTGGATATTTTTCAGCAAGATAAAATTTGGCAAATAAAATTTCCTTTTTAGCAGTAAAAAATATTCATTACTATATTTATATATATATATATGGAAAATTTGTCATCGTCTTTAAAAATACAGTGTTCACTATTGAGGAAAAAAGGGCTATATAATAAATACAAATATGAGATTTATTCCCAAAACTAATCTATTTTGTACTTTATTGTACTTCTAAATTTGGTAAAAAGAATCACCTAAATGACAAGTTCGAAACAGATTTCAATTTATCAGCTGTAAATCATTCTTGAAGTTAAAAAAAAGAACGACCGTTTTTATTTGTTCTCATATTTCGACTATTTTGAGTAAACTAAACTGTAAACTGAAGTGAACGTCCAGTAAGAAGTGCCAACTATTTACTTAAGAACAACACATAATCTACCCCCAATTCTTATTAACACCAACTGAAAATACCCGCCTTCCGGGCGGTCATCCCTAGTTATATGGAGCCTACGGCCGTGAAATTGTGATATAAGTAAGGATTCGATATTTTACGGAAGGAGACTTCGTGTAGCTGGGGATTGCCGCCCGAAGATAAGATGTTTCAGCTTGTTAATGAATTGGTCAGTTTAATCATGTTAAAGGATAGAATAGTGATTTAATGAAATTCTCCCATTTGTTTTGAATGAAAAAGGGTATTCTTGACAACGTAAAATAAAAATTAAATAAAGCAGAGAAAAGAGGTCAACGTAAGTTACATTGGGGAACAATCTCATTCGTTCAGTTCCGGTGTCAACTCCCCTCGAAGTTGATTACAAACCTTTAAAAAATGTTCCAGTGATGCAGGAAACAACATTTGAGTTTTGAAGCTCATCATGGCTTTTATTGATCGCTCATTGAGAACAGCTATGTGGTACTTGATTTTATTTTCAATTTCAAGGCTTAACGGCCGAGCAATAACTCTGTAGCTTCCAACCCTAACATGGATATGTAATATCCTTAGCTAACTATCTTTCCCCCCTACCAAAAGCCTCTAGATATCGAATATGTTTGCCAAATAACCAAATAAGCCGTTGCTACTGAGCATCTTGAACTTGAGTGAATAGATACACGCCTTTGTTGAATGCTTTGTGACTTAGCTAAAATGTCTTGATTTTTAATCTGCAAAAATAATTCAGGTGACATCAATATTTAATAATATTCTTCTAATCCGTAGCTAGATTTTCTTAGTCCCGCCCAAACCCCAAACTTCATAATTTTGCTCAAAATAAATCAGAAGTCAACCTCTGCAAAATCTATTTATGTTTTAGCATATAAGCCTAGCAATCCTGGCCTAAGTTTATAGATGCTCAAAATTTTAATTCTATCACTATATATCTATATCTCAAGATATCGATATTTGGTAGCCATCTCTTTGAGTTCGACCTTTTATGTATTGGATCCTACAGATTTTTCGTTTACATGAATTGCAATTCTAAGAGATTAAGCAGTGTATTATCACTATTGTCCCTTCGAAATACTTGGTCACTCAAGTAGTTCTAGCGGAATCGTTCAGCCGAAAACTTCAGGCCGATTATGCATTTTGCTAATTGGATATGTAGTCAACATGAATTTTCATGGAGACCATTCCAAAAGTGAATAGATATAATGATATTAAGGACAATACCATACATAGTTTTGTGGAATTGCCATTTGAAAAAAAAAAAACATGCAAGTCATTGAAAATTCAAGATCGTCGCCATGATTGGTATCGAAACTGTAATTGCAATGAAGTTGCCTAACCTTGTCTGATATGGATGGTATCGGTGTCAAATCATACATTTTTTATGATGCAGATTTCGAATTTGGAACTTAGAATATTCCAGAAGCTCAAATTCAAGATGAACACCTAACGTAGGGTCAAATGCTGGTGTCAAAACTACCACCACTGCGTCGACGGGGCTGATCATGGTAATCATGGTGCGGGTGATCATGGTGGTGGTGATTGTAGTAATGGAAGCGTTGATGGTGAGGGGGATTATTTCGACGGAAGTGCTGGTGGGGAAGATGGTATTGGTGTTGAGGATTGTTATGGTGATGATGTTGGTGATGTTAGTTGTTACAGTGATGTATTGATGGCGATGATGATAGTGGTGATTATAGTGATGGTGATGGTGGTATTGATGGTGGCGACGATGACAGCGATGATAATGGTGGTAGTGGTGGTAGTGATAGTGATGCTGGTTCTGATGATGATTGGAGTGGGGGAAAAACCTGACTTTCTCGAAATTCATTGATATCTCTTTTTTCCTACTTTTTGCACAGGCAAACCGGATGACCAGATTATTGTGTAGTACCACTGAATGTTTGTATTTTATGAGAAATCTAGACGTTATCTATGCTTTCCAAGATAATTTTGATGTCGGAAATTACTTTTTAAGGTATTTTTTTTGAAAATTACCAAAGCTTGGGATTTGAAAATCATTCAATCTCTGTATAAACAGATATCTATACAAATATCTGATCCCTTTCCTTGCTTGTTTGTGTGTCTTCTCTGCTTGGCCTGTTATTCGGCATGGAGAATCAATGAAAATCGATTTCACTCTTATATTAACCTTCGATGTCATTCGAGGTCAACTGAGGTCATTCTCCAGCCAGTCTTCAAAAACACTGCATAAGAAAAATATTTATACCAGGATTTTCCTTCTTCTTGCAAAAGACCCACATTATTCTTACAATAAAATCAATTCTTAAACAAGTTTTGCTCGGATATCAATTGTTTTGAAATGAGACAGTGTACCAGCAATAGAGCCAACACGGTGTAAATCCATGGATGTTATTGTTTCTCTCTCTACCCCTCCCATTTTCTCCCTCAGAAAAATTCAACGTAATTCAGTTCATAGAGAGGGAAAGGTTGCTTCTACCCCTCTTTTCCTCATTGAAGAGAATTCAACGTAATTCACTTCATAGAGACGGCGAGGCTAAATCAGGTCATTTTCTAAGATCGGCTTGAATGTAATTATTCTATAATTTTGAGAGTATTGTAAATCATTGTTATCAATTTTTGATTACTATTCAGCTTCATCTTTTTTCTTTTTTTCTTTTTTGTTGATTTCTTCGATCACTAGTTCAGTAAGGTCATCAGTATATGACAGTCAGTAAAGGGTGAATGATGAAAGTAAATATTTATGTCTCTGAGTAAATAGCAGGAGGAAATGGTGGGAGGAAAGGATCCTTCCTTCAACCAGCCTCACTTCTCAAATGTCCTCTCCAACCAACATTACTCCTTTAAAATTAAATGAATGAAGCAATACAAACAATAATATGGAGACCTGATCAAGCCTCGCATAGATAGATAATAAGATTAGACAAGCATAACGTATTTTCAACTATCTATGTGTGTTTGTATAGAGATTAAATGAATTTGAAACCGTGAGCTACAGTAATGTTGATGATATAATACATTTTAAGGTGATTTCTGATCTCATAATTAACCCGAGAAGCAGAAATAACACTGGAAATAGATTTCTCATAATGAATTACATGTAATTAGAGGTATTGCACAATAATCTGCGGCAATCAGCGTTGGAAGCAAAATTGTCGGTGGTGGCCATGTTGGATTGTATGCAAAGGCAACCACAGGTCGGTACCAACTTGCTGGCAGTGATTCTTGAGAATTTAATAATCATCATAGCAAATTGAAAAAAAAAACATAGTACCAAGTGCATGATTCCTATGAATTCCCCGCTATGAGTCAATATGTCAAACTCGTGCTCACGCGCGTGCGTTCGTGTGTGTGTTCAGGTGCACGCCTGAGTGTTTTTGCAAGCATTCTCATCTCTACCCAACGGAAGTGATGGGCAGGGCATTGAGAGATACACCATTCCTTGTAGCTGACTCCAGAGGTGCGACTTGGAGCCAGAGTTCGTTGTATGTATATAGAAGTAGATATGAAAAGTTGCTGAATACAAGTTTATCGATACATGCTAAGACCTGACATAACAACCACGAATACCAAAATATATCTGTACATTCATAGATTTTATACATGTACACACGCATACAAGTATATGTGCATGATTGTACATACACACGCATAGACACATATTAGAAACAGTCAACTAAAAACTGCCAGCATAGGTCAACATAAGTTTTCTTAAGTTTCTAACTGATTCTGGTTAGCTAGCTATGTATGCATCACGTGTACAATAGACATATATATATATTGATTCATTATGCATGCCTAACTATATTTATGTGTGTGTGTGTGTGTGTTTATGTGTGTAAGGATGTGTGTGCATATAAAGTCTGCTCCACCAAATATATACACACATGCAAATATATAGGTATATATATATATATATATATATATATATATATATATATATATATATATATATATATATATTTAGAGAGAGAGAGAGAGAGAGAAACGGGACAGACAGACAGACAGACACATGTATTCAATAGATAGATAGATAGATAGATAGATACATACATACATACATACATACATACATACATGGGCACATTCACAGGAAAACAGCTGTAAGAAATTATAAATGAAGTCTATAAGGCTCACTTTTTAATCTTTGAATATAAAGTAAATTTAACTTCTTTTTTTTTAATCATGGCAATTAATTCTTCACAGATAATATAATAGTTGAAAAAAAGGAGAAATTAATCACCGAATCTTTTTCTTTGTAAAAATGGCATATGAAAATGTTTACATTTTTTCTAATCTCCAAGTTCTTCTGATGTAATCTAAAAATTAACATTTCTGTCTTCACTTTGCATGTTTCTTGCTTTTTCAACGTTTTGAGATTTGTGATCTTCCTGATATGTGTGCACGCTACATCACTAAACACAGACGTAACTAGACAAATACACCAACACGTTCTCACAAGCACACACTAGATTACATGTACACACACATGTGTACTCAACGATCAAACTTGGAAAATTTCATATCCAAGAGCACACATACTCATAAACTACAGTAGCACACTCATGTTAAAACAGAAATAAATAAATATGTTCATACTATTTGTAAGATGAAGCGTCAAAGACAGCTGGTGACTATGTAAATAAACATTGGATTGCTAACATATTCAACAAGATATTTTGATAAGTATTCATTGTCTTCAAATTTAACATTGTCATCTTGGACTACTAATTGGGCAGTGAAAAATCTCGTTTGTGCGGAAAAAGGTGAAGTATTTGGCATTGTGAGTAGAAAATTTACAAAAAAAAATTTTTCTCTCAAATACTTTACTAAGAACGTTTGGTACTAGTCTAGATTTAAGGAATGGCTTGTGTAATAATTTAATAATATGGGAGACCAGGGTTAGTTGGCACATTTTTCATTTAGTTTGATATAAATTCTTGTGGAATTAATTCATTGAAACACAAATATGACCAAAAGTTACTATGGAAAAGAGACTTTCTTTGGATGGGTCGTTGAAATCTGAAACATCAGATAAGTTTGTTATAAACATCATCATTTAAACATTCAAAGATTTATTTAAAGAATGAACCAACCTACCCTACCACTGGGAATAGGTACAATCTGGTCGAATTTGTTCTTTTGCTAGTAGATACCGATGTGATTATTGTTATAATTGAGAAATACATCATTTGAAACCAGACAGAAGAATGTATTTGAGTAAAAAGTGAGATTTTTGGCATACAATGACCACAAGG
Organism: Thysanoteuthis rhombus; assembly: GCA_963457665.1. Classification (NCBI taxonomy): domain Eukaryota; kingdom Metazoa; phylum Mollusca; class Cephalopoda; order Oegopsida; family Thysanoteuthidae; genus Thysanoteuthis; species Thysanoteuthis major. The sequence goes on from OY735203.1 coordinate 32,550,868, forward strand.
TAGGACAAGTGGAATCATATGAGAGTGGACCTCAATGATGCGAAATGGAAAAAAAACAATGAGAAAAGAATGACCAATGTTAAGATTTCGTTTATTTTGCAGTTTGTTTTTTTTTGTTTTTCCGCTGTATCGCATACAATTACAGCATACCAAGTATCCCAGCTAACAATGAACCAACAACTCCCAAGCACATAGTTTTCTTTGCATTCCACTCCAAAGAAAGTTGTGACTGAAGCTGTTTGAAATGCAGTATATATATATATATATATATATATATATATATATATACTGCTTATTGCCATTTCTCATAAACATAGATTACGCCATAGTCAATTGCACAATACAGCATGAACTAAACACTCGTTTGTCGAAATGAAAAAAGTTACCTGAGTGAAAAAAAAGTTTTTCAAGAAAAACTTTTCATGCTTACAACAAATATGACTCAATAGATTTAATAGGATAATAGCTGAGATTTTTTTGCTCAAAATCAGGTTAACAGTGGTGCCAGCAACTGGTGGAAATAAAAATCAAAGCAAGTGATTCAACTAGCCCCGGTCACTCGCCTAAAGACTGCTTTTGTCGGCCATTAGGCTTGATGTCAAGTCACTTCCTGTGTATCGAATTTATATTTTGATTATTTACAAATTACAAATGAATAAATGAAACATCATTATAATTAACATTTTCTCTTATAAGAAAGAAAAGTTTATCCTCATTTTTTACCCGCTAGCCGTTTTTGCTGTGTTACGTAATAAGCAAATCACGGGATATGAAATTCTACACAAAGTTTCTTTAACGTGAAAACTCTTTAAAAATGTATGTCATAGTTGTATTAGCTGCAGGCACCTGGGAATGTTTTGACATCCCTATTAATATTATGTAAAAGGTATTCTCTGAATAATGCATCCTATATTCCTGGACCAATCTCTTTGATTCTCAGCCAAAAGTGAGCATTGAAATTGACGAGACGGAATTGGAATTGAGTTTTCAATTAATGCTGTCATGGGAAACAATTTCTTCAACATCCTGGAAGACCAAGATGTTAGTTTCTGCTCTAAGGTATATATTTCTTCTCATATAAAGAGTATCAAACTCAATGTACCCTCTCTATAACCTCCCAATATATTAGATCCTTATTTTTATGATTAATTTGTCTAGAATAATTTCAAGAAAAAACTTCAGACACGAAAGGAATCTTTACAGCTTACTGAATTTTTTTTCCGAACAAAACTGCTGAGGAATCAGTTAACAGAGATTTAGGAGCGGCATTATTGGAAATTAAGGATACATATTAAGGGGGAAAGCAATCATTTAATATGAAAAGAAAACCTGGAGAACTTTTTGCTTCGGCCATACTGTATCCAAAATGGTATGATCAAATGACACCAGAAATTACTTTTACGATAAGATATTAATGTTTCAATGGATACACTTGAACAGATGCACCTGTGTGGACATTAAATGCTTCCGTGGAAGCGCTTTGATGTCACTTTAACTATGCGCATTTGCAAAAGTCAATGCACGACTACTCCATAGCGCATGCACACACACGTATACAAGCACACACACATGCATCACATTTTCTATGCTTATCAGTCAAAACTTTGGGAAAATAGGAACCAGATAATCGTCACAAAATCTCATATATGGACCAAATGCCTATGGTAGGTTGATGAAGTCTCAGACATCTAGTTTCCAATCTTTTCTTTCCCAATCCTTTATACGTTGTTTTTATTGGACGAATCATTGAGGCACAAAAAGAACCTTCGAGAAATATACTTGGTGATTTTTCGGTAAACTGTGTGCTGTAAAACTGCATTAATCGTTTATATACGTTTATAATGATTTGGTAACTTATTAAGATAGTGGAGTGTTAATCGATCAATTCTAACTGCTTGGTAGATGATCTAAAGGCAATACATTGATTATAGTGCATAGTTTTCACTGGCTCGTACTCACATTTTCTGTATGAAACATTGTCCTACAGACAATAAGGCAATGCCTAGGTTATTAACAATGGGACTGAAAACGGTCATTTTTCAATTCTTGCGGTGATTATCTTACAGCATTTCTTGTGAAAATAACACAAATCGGAGTTCAGGACAAATAAAACTACGACAGGAATTGCTCACTGACACTCATCATGCCGTCCATGAAACTAAGCATTCGTGTGATGACTATGTATATTGTCCGCTATTCTATAGATGAACGTATATGCTCTTCTTGATATCTTCAACAACTTCCTCTCATTCTCTCCCTTTCTTTCACTCTCCTTTTCTTCTCTCTCTCCTTGTTTTCATGAGTGTATGTCCATGTTTTAATATATGTTGGTGTATGTATGCGTATTTATATATACGGATATATAAATACATCTATTTAGATATGTGTGCGTCTGTGTTTGTCAGTATGTATTCGCTAAAGCATTATTGTCAGTATCATTGCATATGCGTGTATTAAATCAGAAGTAACTCTCTTCACAAAACAATCCACTGCTCCGCTGCGTATAGACACTAATTCCAACAAACATGGGCTCCCGAATCCACTGAGTACACACTCTTTTATTATTTAATATTTGTCTCCTTTTCTTTCCGACTTTTTATTTTTATTTCTCGTGTTTGCTTATCTATTTTAGGGGGTCGGTGTTAACCTCTTGCAAAATGCATCAACCAACTTTGTTATTTCTCCCGTGAGGACTGAAACATTTCAAGATGAAACGTAAGTGTCTGACGGGAGAAGTTTTCACTGGGGAGCGATCTGCGGGCCTTTTTACGCTAGTTGCTAGACAACATCTTGTCAGTCGGGGAAATACTTGGGTTAGAAAAGAAGAAAGAGAAGAGCTAAGAAGAGAAACAGAAGGAGACGAAAATGATGAAATTGGGGAGAATAAAATAAGAAAGACGGACAGTATCGTTTGAAGATAGATATAGAAGAGGAAGAAAGGAAGAAAATTAAATTGTAGAATTAGTAGGGATTCATAGTGAAGGAAATGAAATATGAACGCTACAAAAAAGAGGAGATAACACGCACACACACACACACGTATATATATATATATATATATATATATATATATATATATATATATATATATATATATGTGTGTGTGTGCGTGTGTGTGTGTGTTTTTAAGAGAGGAAACAAGTATAGGCAAGCTTACAGAAAAGTAAAAGAAGAAAATTACTCCTAGTAATGATTTCATGTTAACATATTCATGGTTACCGCAGATTTCATCATAACTCTTGAGCTAGGAAATGTAAAAATAAGTAATGAAAGAGAATGCTACCGATTATATTAGTCTTGATCAAGTTGAAATCGCTTATGTATATTGACAATATAAAACGTCTGACAATAACATTTATCTACATTAACTCGTAAGTTGGTTGGTCTCTTTTTCAGAAATAAAGAATTACTTCGTGAAAGGTAAAAGAGGCAATGCCAAAGTTTGAAATTGGTTACATCTAGATAATGAAACGGTGGCTTGTGAAGATCAACGTCTATTTTTTTCTAGGGGTGTGCAATCAATGCAAATTATCTTGATCGACTTGCGATTAAATGAAGATGCCAAATTCAAAACCAGTAAATCTGACCGAATTTGTGTCAGTTTTTGTCTGACTATCGCATAAGTCTTGTGTTTGCACCAGTCATGTGAGGTATATGCAAAAGTATCAGTCCCAGTGAAACCATTTTGAGAATCTGAGTCCCAAATTTTCATCTTGTAAGTATTCGAAATTAGATCAATATGAATGAATAAATTGTTGAAAGGAAAAGAATACGAAAAGAATTCCTGTTCTCATTTCTAATGTCCTTGATTCATTGTTGTCGACCAAATCAAAAACTTACCCAATTTTTGTCCTCTTTGTCCCAAAACTTCTTGTTGTTGGTTGTTGTGGATCCAGTGATTATAATGATGATGGTTGATCTAAAATGATTTGCAAAGAGAGAAAAAAGAATTTAGAGAATAGGTCAAAGCGGTTGAAGCTTTTAATGAGGATATCAAAAAGGGAATTCGCTATAGACGATGTTCAGTGCTAGTGGTGCTCATCAGAAAATATCTGGTTAGGATTAAACTGCCAGGTAACAAATCAATTCTGGCCTTGAACGGAAACAAACGCAACAAGTACCTTCGTGTACTCGAATGTGGATCAATAAACCAGTAAAATATATTTGAGAACAGGCAAGACAGGAATAGCTCAATAGAATCAGGAAAATGCAACAAACACGAATGAAAAGAAGAAATGTAAAAGAAAAAATACGTGAATACATACAGTATCTATATTGAGATACTATGACCCCTTCCTTAGCTGGACAAGAGAAGACCTGAAATTGATAAATCTTATGTCCAGGGAATTAAAGTTAATGTGCAAAACTCTACACGCTAGAGATGATACTGACATACTCTATGCAAAGAGAAAAGAAGGGGAAAAGAGGATTCATCAGTATAGAAGTCTGTTTCAACTGTAATCATAGGATCTACAAAATACATTCAATGGAGCAAAAGATGACTACACAGAGAAAATCCAACTGGTACAAAATACAATCTCTCATCATTGCTGCTCAGAATAAATATATTAGCATCAATTTCGCAAATGAAAAAGAATTGACAAAATAAAGAAAAACAGCCAATTTCATGTCTGTAAGCCATATCATGAGGTTATGTAGCAAGCTGACCCAACGAGAATACAGCAAGATACAATAGGGAAATGGCTTTTTGAATAGATGTTAAAGCTAAACGCTCCCAATGCTATATAATGAGGGGAAAAAAACAACAAACTTTGAGGGCAACCCAGTAAAACAAGAAAGACGCTGTTTTTGAGAACAAATTAGTCATAAAACTTGGATAATGAGATCCAATCAAATCATCTCATCCGAGCAAGGATAGTTGATAACGAGGAAATAAAAAGATGCTGCTAAATCGAAGATGCAACTGTTCCAACAGGCCACGAGGTGAAGATGGGAAAAGTAAGGAAAATATCAGGACCTCATTCCAGAATTGAAGAAGCTGGGGGATATGAAGGTGGGGGTTGTACTTATGATAATTGGCACACTGGGAACTTCCGCAAAGACAACACAAGCTAGTTAGCTAATACTGGAGAAATGTCTGTGTCTGCCCAGACCACAACAGTGTTGAATCGGCGAGATTGCTAATAATTATGGGGAAGATATGATAAAACTCGATCTCCAGTAATGACCAGCAGATAACTTTTGTATAAAAATTGCAAATTTGATGTACATTTCGGAAAGTTTGTGGCTCTGTTCTCCTAAAAGTTGCATTGTAGTCATAGGTATTGAATTAAGATACTTTTCAAATGAGCTAAATTTTAGAATTCATGAGACTCCAGAGTGCTATAAAAACAATGAAAAAAAAATTCATTTCTTATGAGGGAAATAGCTTTTCATGGGGAATTCAATAATGTTTTATTGTACTGTATAATCCTTCATCAACAAGAATTCTTGATATTTGTAGCTACTTCTAGATGATAAATAAACATTAGATTCTGAAAACAGATTCAAGTGAAATCAATGTAAATTTCTGCATGGAATGTGAGAAAATATGCGCTTGTATGTATGTATGTATGTATGTTTGTTTGTTTGTATGTATGTATGTATGTATGTATGTATGTATGTATGTATGTATGTATCAATGGCTGCGTTAGGTCCGACTGCTTTCCCTGCAAAATCTTTTACATTAATATTTTGAACTTTTTAATATTTTTTTTCATTTTTAGATTTTTCAGGGTTCCTCAAATATATTGTGCCCCAGAGTTCTGGTATCCCCTCCCCAATTGCAGGATGTGCTGGTCACATGCATTGTATGTATTTATATATGTATGTTTGAGTATTTATATGTATGCATAAACACATACACACACACACACACACACACACACACACACACATATATATATATATATATATATATATATATATATATATATATATATATATATATATATGCACGTATATATGTATGTATGTGCGTATTTATGTATAAACAAAAAATAGGCGACCTACACGACTGTTAAATTTTTGAGCCTTTGTGCGTCAGTGCGGATAGAGAGCAAAAAGGAAAGAAATGAAAAGATAAGATTGAGATTCATAGACGTAAAGAGAGAATTGGGGAAAACGGGAGAGACTGATAAATGAAATAAAGAGTTAACACCAGGTTATGATAATAATAATAATAAAAATAAAAATAAAGAAATCTTGAAAGAAAATAGAGTGATAAGAGATGTCAGTCAAAGCGTGAGGAGGAGAATGAAGGAAAGGCTTCACAAAAAGCAGGGGAGTAGGTTATGGTATGGGAGGAAGAAGAGAACGACGATATTTTAATGAGGGGTGAAAATAAGCGTTCAAGAAGGAAAAACGGGATATGTGAGACAATGAACTGTTGGAGAAGAGTTTTGGGAAGAGAGTGGAAATTCAAGCAAATTTAGATTTTAACATCAGAGAAAGATAAGAATATAAAGATACAAAAATAACAATTAGAGTAATATGACTTATGGAGGAATGTAGAAATTAGGGAGGCAGAAATAATAAAGGAGAAACAGAAACTGATAAAGAAGACAATAAAGAGGGAAGAAGAGTCAGAAGGTTTGAAGAAATACAGAAAGTAAGGAAAACGGGAAGTAATGATGGATAAGTAAGGAGCGAGAGTTACAAGAAAAGGAGAAAAAAATGACAAGAAAGAAAGGTAAAAAATTAAGAAGGGATAAATAAAAATAGAGAGATACCAAAAAGAGAAAATTCTGAACGAAGAGATGAGATCTTTAATTCAAAAATATAATCTTGTGTAAAAACAAAGTCAAATAAATCATGAAGGTAGATCAAACAGGTCTGGTTAGTTACTTAATAGGACCGACGTCTTTTGAGGGTGATCAATTAAAAAGTTGGAAAAAGGGTGATTTTGTCTCTCATCTTTTGTTGGGCAGTGATCACTAAAAAGGATCGAAATTTCATAAAAAAATAAAGCATGAATGCTGCCGGTCACATAAAAGAGCGAATTTAGCATAAAAGTACCTTGTAAATTGAACCCCACACGAAAGACGAGGGGTTTGTAAAAAATGTTTTTCTACACATGATAGATAAATGTTCAATTTTTTTGCCCTCTAGGTTAATTAGTGCAGCCTGTACGCGTGATACGTCACCAGCCAGCCAGCCAGCTAGATCAGCACAAAAACTGAGGAAACCTTTGTTGACATTTTTGATGAGGCTTTTGAATTACAGTGACTAAAAAAGGGAGAAAATCAAAAATGGTGAAAGAAAAACTTGAAATAAGAAGAGGCAGTTGGGTTTAAAGCAATAAAGAGGAATATATTTCTAAATTAAGAGCAAAATAAACGAACAAAAATAGACAGAAGTGTAAGAAAAATCATCAGAGAAACATTAAAGAAAGAAATATCTGTAGCAGGGTTGGGCTGCGGCTAACCAAGGAGTATTGCTGTTAGTATCATCAGCTTATCATATCAGACTGATCAGAGACACACGTCGAGTAAGAGTCTGTAGTAAGTGCGATGACCGGGCCTACTGACTGACAGGTGTACGTACAGCCTTACACGGTCATCAAAAGGCACTTGCCTTCGCTTTTATGACCCCTCATGCCTCGCACGAGCCGCCACCGTTGTGGCCTACATGCTGTGAACCCTACTGGCTGGGAGAGGCGAAGTTATAATAAAGTGACAGGGGTTAAGACAGAGATATTTTCGGAGGGGGGGGGGTCTAGCCGGTTGACAGAAAAGAGGGTCCACGCGCGTATACATGCGTAACCACTTACCTACCAACACGTACTCAAGCAGGCGTACATAGATATAAGAAGAGATTACTTATCGTTGAAGTGTTAGATCTCTACTTAAACGTCGTTAGTTCGATTTTTAGGAATAAGTCTTAGAAAGAGACCAACATGGATTCGAGAGGGGACCAGAATGAAGGATATCGACAAAAATGGAGATGAGCAGGGCACATAGCGAGAAAAGGGACGACAGATTGAGCAAGAAGCTAACCAATCGTTGCTGGTACGACATTAAACGCAGAAGTAAAAGACCAGACGCAAATGGAGAGGTGAGATAGAAAAGGTTGCAGGTAAGACATGGCAGGGATTAGCACAATCACGCTCGTCATGGAAGGAGATGGAAAAGACATTAGTCCAGAAGTGGGTTTACGACGGTTGATGATGATGATGATGATGATGATGATGATGAAACGTGGTACCATCAAACATAGCCATTGTTAGCGAGTTAGATTACAGCAGTAGCATTGACTCAAAGATAGATTCTTATTTTAAACGTGGAACTTAAATACTGACAGGTCCGCTTCCGTTAATTTGTCCCACGTAATTGTTCAAAAGAAATAAGTTTACCTATCTCTTAAGTATACATGAGCCTTGCCAAATTCATTCACGCTTAATGGCTTCTTATGTTAGTTCACTATTATGATTGCTAGAGAGTTGTCTCCAGAGACTCTCGATGTAGAGCAGTATTTATCATGTGGAACACTAATGGAAAGTCCGTTCCTGATTCACTACTTCAAGAGTAAAACTTCAGTCAAAAATTGGCATCTATACATCAGTATACATAATTCTATGGCGTGTTTGTCGCCCCATAGATACCCAATAAAGATGAGTGCAACCCAACCAAACTTGGCATGCATACGCAATGGACCTAAGGGAAGGTTTTAAAGTGAAAAATTGTTTTTTGATATTGATGAAAAATAACGTATATCATTCATGTAGCAATGTTAAAACAAACTCTCCTATTTTTTTACTCTTTAAATATTCAACCTGACGTAAACAGGTACTCCAGCTGATGAACTCTCCTTTTCTAATAGAGACATTATAATTATCTAGATAAGACATGATAACTTTTTTTGTTAACAGCTTTTCGGTAAATATCTTTTCAGTCTAATGCTTTAGCACTGTATTTTCCCTCGGTTTTCTGTTATCTTTTATGGGGGAATTTTTGATTTTGTACTTTAATTTATATCATTCAATATCAGTCTTGATTTGATTGTAATCCAGTCAAATTCTGAGTCTGGACTTGGCTTTGTTCTCTACCGTTACATGAACAAGAACAATCCTCAGAGGTGAGTAAACTCTTCACTGTTTGTCTGTCCGGTCACGTTAAACCAACCCGATCTATAAAACTAGATTTACCATCTATGATTTGAAACTACAACCAAGTGATCTTAGGTGATTCTCTTACTGACTGAGCAAAACTGACAAGTCTCACAAATCTAGGAAAATTTCTTTCAAATTGGCAGGGCTTACGTCATTCTAATAAGAATGTTAAAAATGAACTAAAAAGTTGTAATAATCACTCTCAGTCGGACTCGAAGAAGGATTGGAGTTTGACCATGCAGCAGCCAGAGTTATTTGTTAACTTTTCTTCATGCTTACTGGACGTGACGAATTTCCCCCAACAATGTTGTATTTAAGTACAATCTGAGAAGAAAGGAAAATAGTGGCTGCATTCCATTAGGAGCTGCTTTTGGTTTGTTTTTGACTCTTCAAGTAAAAAAAGCTACATTAGTCACTTCCTGTAAGGCAGTTCTGAAAATAAAGAATGTGAAATATTTGCCAGATTTTCAATATTTTTCATTCTCAAACCAGATATCAATTAGATCAATTATTACTCTGACTTAAATCCATCAAAATATACACACTCACGCACAAATACTTTCAATATTAACTTAGTTGAAAAAATTCGATATTGATAAAATATCAATATTTTTCATTTCTTAAAAAAAAAAAAAAAGAAATACAGAACGATTATCCGACGTGATCTCTTTTATTATTAATTACTTTCAGCGAACGCACAATCAAACCGTAGATTGTGATAAAAATAATCTTATAAAATAACGTCGGTTTTGAATCTAAAAAAAAGGTTTACTGTGTTGTTTTGACGCCATTGTCAATGCAATGCGAGAGACTTGCTAATTCAAGACGAGAGTGGAAAGGCGATAAGTGTGCTCAGTAAGGTGTGGATGCTCAAACTTCCGAACCGAAATGCAAGTTTTTTCATCCATTTTGAGGTGTCGCGCAACAGGCAGATTGCACGCAATCGTTGGTTTTTTTCGGCTATTACATCTGCAGCACGGTATTAGTCTCGTTTAGATTGTGCAGTTCCCAGTGAACAATATTTCTCATGTTCCCCCATCAAGAGAGCATCATGTTTTCCTTATACAAAACTGGCTTCGACGTGGTTAGAGTAGCAGCTTCTTTGCTTGTCCAACTTAGATTAACGCACAGGCATCACTTTTCATCACCTGTGATAGTTATGTTCATTCACGTATATGTGCGCCTCAGAGATATCAAAAAAGTTTACATGTCGAGATAGAGCTTTTAGCTGTCATTCCCCAGTGAAAGTACCACTCAAATTCTTTGCCAATTGCAGGCAAATAACCAGGTCTGTTAAACTTTGCTCATTCTATATACACCACACAAAATATTTTACTACTTATGTTGTGAGTCTGCAAATCTTTCCGGGGACAAAAGTAGGACTCGGATGATAGCCCATTAATATTCTTTTTTTAAATAGGGATTTATGATCTTCGTGACACAGGCTCTAAATCATCAAAGTTAAACCAATCAAGAGACAGCACAGCAGGAATCAGCAGTGGGAGCTTCTAATCGGGGAACGAATATCGTAAAATTGAAAAGAAGCTGTTTCGGGCTAATGATGAAAGGATACACGGTTTTATACTATCATTAGATAAGTTGAAAAATCACGTGTTTGGATAAACGACAAAAGGATGTGAGACTCTTTTTTTCCAAACAGCAGTTGAAAAGTTATAAATCAGCATTTTTGGAAGCTATACATAAGAAGTCGTTCTCTTTCTTCTTCCAGCAGATAAATATAGACTATTAAAACAAAATTTCATTAAACTGCATTTACGGGCTCTGTTTATAAATGTATATGAAGCCCTATCCCTAGAAATGTATGTTTTGTCAGTTGTTCTTTAATACTATCTTGTTTTCTCTTAGTCAGACGTGAACAACACGTGTCTTGATAGTATACGTAGTCGTATTCCACGATTTACATACACAAATATGTAAACACAAATATATAAAATGTAAAATATGAAACCTCTGTATCAAGAGGTTCTGCTGAAATAACATATAAGTCACCGTGTCTGGCGATTCGTGACAAACAACAGAGTAAAAATCCTTTCTTATCCTCTGCCTCTCCACAACAATTAGTAGCCATTGACTAACTGATATGACAATGCATGATGTACTTCTACTTCCGCTGCTAATGGAATAGATATTAGCATACAGACACTCTTACTTTTACGTTCGAAAATTAAGATAATACGAATAACTTGCAAGGGATATTTTCAGTACAGAGGATGTTTCTTGTAGAGTAAAAATACATTGAGGGATGGGACGAATCTTGGAGAGGATCTATGTCCAACGACGGACACTGGAAGGCTGATAATAATACTTACCACCCTATGTCCCAACGTTGATGTCAACAACAAACTGCTGACAGACACATTCAAATAATGCATATATATATATATATATATATGAACAATAGGGAATGAGACAGACTCAGTCGTAAAAGTATATGGAGACTTTATTTATTGATTAATTCTTTCATAAATGAAATAATTAGTATGCTATTTCTGTTTCAGGAGGGGTTCCCATCTTCAGTACCATGTCTTTACCTTTCACTGATTAAAAGGTTTCCGTAGAAAACAAATTTAGCATCAGATGTTTTGCTTTGGATGCAAAAATGGAAATCAAGGAAGAGGATTCCTTTTGAATCATTATGATGAGTTGAGATATGTATGAATGTGTCCGTATGTGCGTGATTATTGAACATCCGATCTTAAAATGGCGATAACTCCTATCGCTGAATATTAATCGGAGTGGCCGACAAGAATTTTGGTTAGAAATTAGGATACGAGTGTAAGGATCATCTCTTTTCCTTTAAGCTTTGAAGCAAATGACTCCCCTGATTTCAGCAACAACTGAATAACCTCAATATCAGGAGCAAAAGTCAAGTGAAACCGGAATCGTACGTTTGGATTTTGAATGTTAATTTGTGCCTCCCCGAGCGAAAGATGCATAACTAACATGTTCGAAATACATAGTAGCCTTCACAGATCTGTGATGATCGAGATGACATCTGTTCAACATCTTATGGCCATTGCCTGTACAGCAGGCGATCGCTCGCACACATTGCACGCAACTCCATCGGGGCAAGATTTCCGTCCCGCCACGAGCAAATCTACCTCCCAAGTATATTTCATTCCTCTTTTTTTCTTCTTTATGCTCCTTTTCATCTCTCTCGGCTTGATTCTATTTGAGACCACCAGCAACATGTGTAAATGTGTGAAGATATGTTAATCTACCCGAATTTTTCTTTCTTTCTGACTCCTCACTCCCAGTTTCTCGTTTTATGTCTGGTTGAGAAACCCTGCAGTATTTCACGCACTATGCTCTTTAAAAAAATTAATTTTATATTTGGCTATTGGGAAAGACGACTACGAGTCTGAGGCGCACAAAGTTCGGTTTTAGTTTAGGAAAGAGACAGCCGAGTCTGAAGAACGGATTAGTCAAGAGAGAGCTCTAAATGCTATATTATTCTAAGAGGTTAATTGATAAATGAACTTACTGGGTTTGTAACTGAAGACGATTCAATGAAAGTCGTAAGGGAAATGGTGGATCAAGGAAAGTGAAAAATCTATGAAAGAATCAAAATATACAGAACTGAAGAGAGATAAAATGTATAAAGATTCCATTAAATGTAACATTTTCTAAAACAACTAAATAAAGGTTTTTATTAAATGTTAATAATGGGATACTTTTGCACCCCAATTGAAAGTAGCAAACAATGCTCCTTTTCAATGTATTGATGTTTAAGACATCAGATAAAAGTTGATATTTCTCTAGTTGCTTTCAAGATAGTCTGTTCATTTAATTTATTTTTGTGTTTTCATTCATTTTTCCTCGTTCATTTTTACGACATTCCCTCTTCATCGTGTTCACAAAGAAAAAATTTTTGCTATGCACATCCAATTCAAAGCGTTTTTCCGATGCTCAAATATCTACAACAGAACTCAAACGAAGCTTAATCATGGAAAGGTGCTAACTTAATTACAGGATAAACTAAAATCGTCGCAGATTTTGCTGTCGTATGCAGTTAGATCTGTTCTGGTGTGTTTTATGTCTTCTTTGAAAAATAAACTCAGTTTTCAACATAATCTCTTCCCTTGCCAATGCACTAAACCCAACGCTTCTCCATTGATCGCTAGATCGAACATTGCACAATGAAGATCTCGGGTAAAAATTCAGCGAATAATGGCGAGTCAAGCAAAGAATTTATTGTTACATTCTAGTATGAACTAGATGAGATTAAGCTAAAGATAACATAAAATAGATTTATATGTTCTTAAATTAGATTGTGATAAAAGACTGAAAAAATGAATTTGAAACCATGGATAGTGAGTTTTTGTCAGCTGGATAATCCACAATCTTCGTGTCTGTACAAGGACTCTCAGTTGAAAAAAAAAAAAGAAATCAAATGAATGAGTGAGACGATTGAATAATGAGTGTATATGAAAAAAGTTTTGAGCACAGGTTAAATAACAAAAATAACAAATGACGAAGAATGAAAAAGAGAAATAAGGATTTCGAATAAAGGGAGCAGAAAAAATACGAAGTATGAGTGAATAATTGAAAAGAAAAAGACAGACGATAATACGAGAAGAATGAAGGAGAGAATGAATTAATCGCAGTAAGTGAACGAGAAGGAGTTTTTTGGAAAAGAAAAGCGATAGTCGTATTTTTAAACCGTTTATGAGAATCGCTGCTTGATACATTTTTGAAGCCATGAAAAAAATGTCCTCTCCTTGACATCTGCCCTACGCGTTGCTCTCAGCTGTCATTTCTTTTGACTTGGAGTCGCGGGAAAGTGAGATTTCTCTTTATTTGCTTTTTCGAATTTAGCATTTTCAATCTTATGTATCGTTCTGTATTTTAAACATCACTTAATACAAAATCCTTGGGTATAAGTACCTATTTCTCGTGTACGAAATGCATTACAATAAACTCCCGTTATTACGGCTTCCCCAGGGAGTGATGTTATAATGAATTTGCGATATAAAATATGATATGCAAATTAAAAATTGTGGCACGCAAATTTTAATAATACCACAAGCAAATTATCAACTTTTCGATTTTTCCGCGAAAAGGTGTGTTCTCCAACAATGGTCTTGCGAAAATATAAAAACAAACATGTCGTTCACTGTATTCGAAATTCCTTCGTGTCTTATACATCAAAGATTATAAAGCAATACATTATGTCTTATATAGCGTGGCCACAGGCTACCCAGTCACTCCTCATAATTTTTGTTTTGGAAGATAAGGATGCAACCAATACAACTGTTTTATACACCGAAAATATCATAGATTGCTTGATTTTTAGTTGGAAAGTCAAACTTACAAATAAAATTTGAAAATGTCGATCTTAATACTAAATCCAAATGTGCCAATTTAATGTGTAAAAAAGCATTTCCTAATATCAACAAAAAGACCCCCACATATTTCGAAAAATATATCCTACATTATATGCATCGTTGAATTATTTCATAATTATTCACAAAAATGTCTATGAGGAAATTTCATTTCTAAAATGATCATATATGCTTATTTCTCTCTCTTTCCCATCTTTTTTCTCACTATACAGATCTTTATCAAGCTTAGTTTAGTCTAGTCAAAGGTCACAAGAGTCGAGCACCCCGAGAGGATCGAGCTGACTACAGTAAATGGTTTAGCGAGACGTTTGTTAATCATCACACTATGCTAGAGCTCTCTCCTTGTCTCTCTTTCTCTCTCTCCCTCTCTCTCTCTCTATATATATATATATATGTGAGTGTGTGTTTGTGTGTGTGTGTGTGTGTGCGATGTCTATTCACAGAGAAACCAAAATGTTGGAACAGCGTGCCAGTGACACGTATTAGAGTAATTTTTGAATTACACATGAGAGAGTGATCACATGCCTTGCTGGTTTGTTTTTTCTCCGAGTTCAGCAATGAAGTTTTTAAAAATCCAGTGATTCGTGAAAATCGTTGCCTAACCGTCCTTGAAGTTTCCGAAAATGTTGGAATCTTTAAAGGCTTACATGATTCTAAGAAAAAAGACTGATGATTCATCATGCTGCCTATTATTCATTTGTCAGCAGATTTTGCAGGAAAGCAATTCATCATCAGATTTTCTCATGTCGCACGAACTTCTACAGATTCCTTCTTCTTTGGATACTTCACGGACAGTTAGATGACGATTTTCACAAACCACATTCAAATGTGATCTTCCTTCATCAACGAAAAATGTCGTCCAGATTTAGCATCCTCTTTGCTGAATGTTCTTCTCGATTTGAAACTCTGGTCCCACTCGTGACATTGCGTAAAATACCGACAGCCCTCTCCAGAGGCCCGTTGCAACATTAGAAAAGTCTTCCAAAATGATTACCTAATTTGAAACAGAATTTCACACAAACACACCACTCTCTAACCTTTATTGTTCAACTTGGGGTGGAAAGGCCAAGCGCCTTAGACACACATTCATTCTCGCACGTGAAAATGAAAATTATTTAACCGACTTGGATTGACGCAGTTTTTCATACAAAAGGGCAGGATCACTACTGCATAAAAATTTTAGTCGGAGCAAGCTAAAACGTTTAATTGGCGTGCTGTTTTAAAAGTTCGGTTTCTTTATGATCAGACTTCGTATATATATATATATATATATATATATATATATATATATATATATATATATATATATATATATATATATATATATATGCGAGTGTGTGAGGTCAGTCCATTATATCAATAAAAATTGTTAACTGACAAAGATAATTAGCTAATAACTGCCAGTATAGGTAGTTCAATTTTCAAAGATCACCGTTTGGCATAATGATGCTTTTCTCCATCTTCAATTTCCTTGACAATACCGATTATTCTTCAAAGTATTTCAAACGATGTCTCATCTTGAGTAATCAATATTCTGGCGTGGTATCACAAACCTCGACATGGTGTAAGTTTATGAAAAAATACGTATATGTCTTTCTCTTTATATACAAAGAACTCTCTCTCTCTCTCTTTCTCTCTCCCTCACACACACACTTTCTCTTTATTTCTCTCTCTCTCTCTCTCTCTATATATATATATATATATATATATATATATATATATATATATACACATTTTTTTAATAAACTTACACCATTGAAGTTTATGGTACTACTTATCCATACTATATTTGAATATAACATTGTATACGTCTGTTAATGTTATGTAATTGTATTAAATATCAAAAGACCAGTCATGATTTTGCTGGATTATAGGAGAAATGATCTTTCGCCCACTTATGAATTAAAATCTTGAACTGATCTAAATTTCTTAGTGAGTTCTCCATCTGTACACTTGGGAAAAAAACTTGACTTTTAAGCTTTCTGTTCCAACTATGACTACTTGAATAATTTATGTACTTATTTTACTGTAGTAGTATTTACGAGTGTACTTGGTCATACTTACTGGCTGAGCGGACACGAATAAAATGCTGTCCCCCAAAGGGTTTTTTTTTCTGAGCGTGCCTTGATATGCCTCAAAGGTTGTGCTTCGAACGGAGGGATGTATCTCTTTAAGGGAAACAGACGTCGCTTTATGGAACATTGCTACGGAGCGAAGAACTTGCTATTCCCAAGATGAAAATCTTTTTGGCACACGACAGCCACTCGAATCTTTAATAATAGTTCCAGATTTTTTTTCAACGCTGATTAGAAAAGGAGATGTCATGAGGTGCCCTTACAAAGCATGCGTTACCCCGTACAATTAATACCACCAAATAAAATAAAAGCCACCGCTAGCGAGAGGGAATTTCAAGAGTGAGAGTTTTCCATCGACAAGAGGAGTTATCTTGTGTGGCCTAGATTAAACTGTTTTCTGAAGCCATCTTTAGTCGTTAATTATTTGAATGAATTTACATCAGAGCTTGATTCTAGATAATAGAAGTATGAAAGTTTTCGTCAGTTTCACACTTTTCGCTTCAAGCGAAGCTTAGCCTCCTCTTGACAATTCAAGGCTTGATACTTGGTAGAAAACTGCTGTTACCTTCTTCATCGAGATACCTACTTCTTTTTTTCACATGGCCACTTACAAGGAAATGATTAGAAAAAATACTATTTGATTTCAGCAGTAAAGCTAAAATGCCAAGTTAGGATAGTCCTTTTCAAACCTCTTTTCAAGATAATGCTACATAAATCGCCAATAAAATGTTGATTCCAGGCCAATTTTTAAAAACTGAAAACGTTAGGTCGGAATAGATATTGACTTTTCGCTGAAAATATTCCCGGAATTGCCCGGTCAAGTTGGACTTAAGGACGAATACGCTATTAAATAAGTTACCTCTATAAATGAAGTTTAAAAGGGGTATATGTGTTCGGTCACGACTGTTTTCGTCTCAAAAAGTACTAAATGAATCCCAAATTTGTGGAAGGGTGGGAAATGGGATAAGGGAGAGATGGTAAAGTTTTCGGGTGGATCCAGGAATCTTGTTTTGATTGAGAGAGATTTTTTTGTATACGATCATGACTGTCCACACGATATATCCGAAAGTTATCGATGAATTTCAATGATATTTCGTATTGGAGCGCACAATAGGCTATGGGAGGAATCTTTGCTGAAATCTATGCACAATTGCCCCTCCCCCCTACGTTGTAGTTATATTCTCAATGTCCAAAACACAATATTGCAAAATATTCATGTTAGTCCACACGATATCTCCCCAAGTTCTCGATAGAATTCAATTATATTTTTATGACAGGGCGTTCAAAAGGCTATGGAAAAACTGGTTAATTTAGGGGCTGATCCATGGACAATTATCTCCGACACGTGACAATGGCGTTGGCAAAGGTACGCGCTCTCTGAGTGCTTTCCAGTTTTTCTTTTTATTAAACCGAACCAGAAGGGATTTATAAAAGAACAATATGCGCAAACTATCCACTTGAAACATTACGTTCAATCATCAAAACACATACAATTATTCTGGCGTAATATGTTCACAAAACTGATTGGGCTCAATTGAATTTAATCGAAGTATCACATAAAAAAGCTTTCATAAAAAAATGAACTAACCGGTGAAAAGACATGCAAAGCTTTATCTGAAAATGTCGTCTGCACACTGGGAAGAAGTAAAACCACTTATAGTTTTTACACACGTATGATATGCAGATATGGAGGTAAAGAGCTATCATTAGGGTTAAGGGTATCGGAAATGGAATTGGTGAGCCAAGTTCAAATTCCGTCGGTTGTTTGTATTCACACTGCATTAATTGCACTAATGAATCCACACATCACCAAAGCTCATTTCATGAATTCTGGTACAATATAACTTAATATACTCATACTGATAATGCAATTATAACCCAGTATAAACTGTCAAATAATAATTAGAGAGAAGATGGGCACAGCCAAGTACCCAATTTCCCAAGAAATATAATGAAGTATCCAGCATCTTATCCGGAACAATTCGAATTTTAATGCATGTATAATCACATAAGTTCTACAGACTTATTTTCTTAATTGATTCATCAAGACTAGTCATATATTATTTCAATGATATCTTCGTGAATGATATCTGTTGATTTAATTGGGAAAGATTAACCTAATTACTGATACCAAATGTGAGAGTGTTGACTTTTGAAACTGAGTATGACATAAACAATATGCAAGTCAATGATGTGAACCATCTTCTAAAGACGTGGTGAAAATTATGAGATATGATTTTACACAGTCGTAGGCATCATTTATAGATATTTGTTATAAAAACTATTCAGGAATTAACATATATCACTGTGAAAATGAGAAGTAATAAACTGAATAGAAATAATTAAGTTTTGTAGATTTCTGAACAATATAGAGGAGCCTGTTTTGAATTATTTTGCGGGTGGTAGTATGAAACAAAATTAGGGCTGTGTTCTGTTGTGTATTTGCTAATAGTCGGTGTTCGAGCCTGGGAAAAATCCAGGATTTTAAAGGTCGGATTTCAAAGCAGGTATAAGTAGAGAAATTAAGCAAAACACTCTTCCTACATTATTTGCTCCATTTAGTATGTGCTGAAATAAATTAAGATCAGTAAACATCGAAAGAACATTTGAGTAGACGGACTTGAAACTGTTTCGTTTACTCCATCTTCTAATGTTTCATTTGTCAGCCATTTTGCTCCCCTTATGCATTATAGAAAAGCAGACAGACAGGCACCCATTTGCAAGCAGAGAGTGACGTCTATAGATTAGATAATTTTTATTTCAGTGTTTCTTCCATTTTATTTCTCCATATTTCCATCAGTTTCTCAATATTATTTCAATCTAATTCTTTCAACTTCAAATCTTCTCCAATCCTTCCCTTTAACTCCCCATCCCCCCTCTCTCTCTCTCTCTTACATTTTGTATTTTTTCTTTCCCTCTTCTCCACCGTTTCCCCCCCTTCCCCTCTTTTTGATCTCTTACTTTTATGCTTTCTCTCTCTTGATAATGTTCCTCTTTTATAGCATGTACCTCATTGCCCCTAAAACTTCTTCCATCTAAATGTGTTTTCGCACTCACCGTGGATGGGGAACGATGTAGGCACACGCGAATTCAACTCGAAAGATAACTCGAGATTTAAAATATGCTGTAATGATGCTACAATCTTTGTAGTGATTACATCATTTGATATGATTTCTCAAAGATTCAGAGGGTTGCACGAGTGAGTAAGAAAAATCTCATGTCATTAAGTGTAGATGGTGTATAGGGAGGCTTGAAGGAAATTGAAATTTAGCGGAGTTGGAAATAAAGAGAGATCAAAGAATTTTTTTTTAGAAAGAGAGATGGAAAGGAAGGGGTGACAAGTCAAGAGAGAGGGGAGCCATTAAAAGAGAGAAAAGGGCAATTAAAAAGAAAGTGGGAAAACAAAAATGGCTTAAAAGAGGGAAAAAAGGGATAGAAGAAAGAAAGAAAGAAAGAAAGAAAGAAGCAAAAAGGATACAGGGAAAGAAATAAGAGTGCAACTAGTGGAAAGCTGAAAGAAAAAGAAAGGAAGGAGAGAAACAGATACAAATTCAAAAGAAGAGAAAAAAAGCGAAAATGAGAGAAAAGAGAGAAAAAGAGAGCCTAATAAAATGAAAAAATATTAGTGGAAATAAACAGTGGAATGAGATTCCTCTGAAAAAAATGAACAATTGCAAACGTCAACGTCATTCTTCATAGCAAGTACAAAGAAAAAGTAAGAAGCCGAGTGAAAATGAATGAAAGATTTGTAACAGAATTTCATGAATCGTTGATGTAGTGATAATCGTTCTTGGAAGGGAAAAGCTGTTAGGTAACACAGAATCGATTTACTCTCACCAAATCATAACTTTCGACTGATCTATGCAGATGAATACAAGTGCCAGACCTATTGGTGAAAAGACTGGAAAGACTGACTGAGATCAATCTGAGCAACGTGATCTTGTCTCAGAATTCAAGAATTGGGGTAAATACTCATTAAGTTGTTGACTCATCAGTTCCCCTTATAGTGACCATGTGTTTCGAAATAAGTAATAATATCAATGTTTTATATCTTTTCTTTACCACAATATATAATCTTTTATTCCTGTTTTTACTCGTAACCTGCTGTTGAAAGAGAGCAGATATTTATGAACTTACTTTTGGCGAGCACAATGCCACGTTAACGGGGCACTCAGTGGCGCTCGAACTCACTAAAAATGGCCTATGAGACTCATTTTCCTTATTTCCAAATTTAAGTAATTGACACAAGGTCACAATTGAAGTGCTTCCGTGAGCCTCGAACTCACTTTATTCGTTATAGTTTGCGTGTGAGCTTAGTAACTATTGCACTACGAAATGACACGTTCTGAGGTGAAAGTGAGCGGATATTTACCTAGCTTAGTCTGGCAAAAAGTCGAATATATTTACTAATCCAGGTCTGGAACAATAATAATGAACCGAACTTACTTCACTAGAATGAGTCGTTATTCCACGCTCCAAGGTGGGCGACTTCTCCCCTGAACTGTGTGAAGTAAGGATGACAAAACATTATAGCACTTTTCACTCATTTTGAAGATTCATCAAAATATTTGCCCTATAACAAAGGTAAAATATAAGTTTAATTGAGAGATCCGTATACAGTTCGCAAAGAATGTCGTATTCTCTCTATAGAAAACCCTAATGCTGGCTTATGGCCTTCCTGTTCATTTCATTTTACTGCCTTGTCTTATTCTGAGACAGCTGGGAAGAACTTCAATGAGCCTCGAATATCAGCCTCTTTATCTGCAACGCTGAAATCTCACCATCACCCTACCCCCTCTTCACACCTCCACAGCCCATGCAAAAGCGCACCTGTGGCCTCGCTGTTTGCCCTCACTTTGGTCTGTTGCACAAACGTTCGCATCAAACGAGCGGCAAGCCTCTGCAAAACATGTCGCTATATCTAGAATCGGAAAGGCACGGTTGAGCGTGAAACTGGGATATTAACATAGATAAGTTAAAATTCGTTATCTTTTATTATTATTTTGAATCTATGTTATTATTATATTTGATTATTATTAATTATTTTATAACGCTGTTTTTACCGTTGCTACTTTTAGTGATACTACTTTTACTGTTCTTACTATTAGCACCGGGAATCGTAAGAATAGTACTTATTGCAGCTTTATTTGGGTTATTGACGCAGCTATTTCCTTTCTCTCTTTTTCTTCTCTGTTGCAAGATTGTTCATCTCAGAATAATATTGACAATATTGAAACAGCAATAGAAAAAAGAAGTAAAATTTTGATTGTTACTATTGAAGCAATTGATGATTGTTATGGAGAAGTGCCTCGTCCATGTTTCTAATTCAATTATTGTCACTTCAAATGTTTTTGATATCGTTTTCATCATCATTATTTTTTTTTTTTTTTGTCATCATCATCATCCTAGGTGTCTAGTGGTCAACACTGGAGACTGAGTGATAGCAAGTCTCCTCTAGTCTCCAGCCCTCCTCCTCACACACACACACACACACACACAATCTTGTGGATTACAGTTTCATACCAGTTGCCCAGCGATTATTGCTGTAAGCAGAGTGACAGTAGGTCTCCCCAGGTCTCAAGCCCTCTGCTCATATCGTCCTCACCTGTTACTGCAGCGCTATGATTTGTACCGCCTTCACCATGTCTTTTTCTTGGCTGTTAGGCCATTGTTACCAGCTGGGGTCGTAGGTCTTATATTTCCAGTACTCTCCTCAGTATTTGCGCAGTCCCCAGTAGTGCTATGGTCTGTAGTGTTTCAATCCTTTCTCTTATCCTCAGTTCACCCAATCTCGTTTTCAGTGTCTTTAGTACAGTTCTGAGTGCAACCACTATTACTGCTTCCACCCTGACTTTCATGTTCCACACATTTTTCAGTTCTTTGCCAGGTCCTGGTATTTCTGTAGTTTTTCGAAAGAAATATTATTTAAGAATAGTGACTGTTTGCCATGGAGCTAGCTGAACTCAAAAAGTCTTAAGGCTGAACTGAATAATGAATTGGGGAATATTAGAATTGGAAATGCAGGAGAAGTAAGAATAGAAGTTGATATGCTGAATAATGATGAAACTGAAAGATTGATAGATGCAAAAATAAACAAGAAGTTGAGGAACCGTAAAATCAATTAAGAAATGAAGAAAACGTTATAGATAAGGAGGAAAATAAGGGAATGAGAACAAATATCATTAGAGAATTAGCAAAACCATAACACATTAGGATGGAGAAAAGAGAAAAATTGGACAAAGTCGGACATGACGGAAAACACAATTAGAATAACAGATGAAGCAATCAATGGAATAGTAAAGAATATTGATGAATATAACCACCCTTAATGAAATTGTACACTCAGCTGCAGTAGTCATAAAATCGATGCAAATACCTGGGAAAACAAAAGCCAACTCAAGAAATTAACACGGAGTTCAACGTGCAGAACTCTCGATCTCAGATGACGTATCGAGGGGAATCAAAGGGAAAAGCAGGTTTATTGCTGAAATAAAATGTAAATATATAGTGAATCCATGATATAAATAAAGAAATTGAAATGCAAACTATGAAAGAAGTCCTGATACAGTGTATCAATATCTAGAAACTCATAACATACTCCCTGAAGGGCAAAAAAATGCAGAAGAGTTTCTTACGGCTGGACAGATGAATTGTTGATCAACAAGATGATACTGTAAAACTAACGTTCAAAAAAATAAGAACTTAAGCACTGAATGGATAGACAATATAAAAACTTTTGATAATATTCCACATGACTTGAACATAAAGTCATTTGAATTGATGAAAATTTCTGCTTCTTTTATTAACTTCTAAAAGTCAGTATGAAAAAATGGAATACTCCTTTAATCCTCAACCACCGTGAAATCAGATATGATAACCTACATATCAATTGTGGAATATTTCAGGGAGACTTTCTCTCACACACTATCATGTTATACATTAGTACCTGTCTCAAACGAACTAAATAATACAGGTTATGGATATCACAAATTCAGTAAATCTACCAATCACTTACTCTGGATGGATGATTTGAAACTGCTTGGTAGAATATATGCTAGTAACAGTAAATAAACTTAGTGACAATATCAGTATGGAATTTGGCCTCGACAAATGTGCCAAGGCAATCTCTGAAAAGGGGAAATTTGCAACAAACATCGACTATAGAACTTGATAAGGAAACCGTGATCCTTGAACAGGACCAGGAAGACGTATACAAATATAATAGAATCAATGAAAGACAAGGGATCTAACATGCAGCGATGGAAGGAAAGATTAGAAAGGAATGTTTTAGACGAGTAATGACAATAAGCAAAATAGAGCTAAATGCACGAAATAAATTGGAAGTTATCGACACCTTTGTACTGTCTATTGTTATGTACTCTTTTAATGTGATAAATTGTAATCTTGAAGAGGTACAGAGAATAGATGATAAAATCAGAAAGCATATAACAGCATGTGCAGTATGCATCACCCTTAGGCAGATATAGAGCGACTGTACCCTCCAAGGGCAGAAGCGGTTAAATGACTGATCCAATTGAGCTCACATATGATCACAACCATAGGGCTCGACAGATGTCTAAAGTTGACGAATAACAGATTGTTAAAACTTGTCTGACAGCACAATTTCAACTAAAATGCTTATAAGTGAGCAGAAAAAAACAAACATTCAAACAAGTCATACACTTAAACGATGAAAGTGAATGAGAAAGCGAGATACCAACAAGTGGGGCCAACCTGAAAACCAACCGGGAAGAAAACATCTTATATTACCGATACCAATTGCGAGCATGAGACCCTGATCTTGACCAAAATCCGACCCAGGGCTTCAGGCTGAAATCTAGACCAATGCCTGCTTACAAGAGCTCATTAGGAATATGTTTTGAAGAATGGAATAGACCCCAAGTGTTGCTTCTGTACTCATGCAGAGGAGACTATTGACCACCTAATATCTGGCTGCTCTACTCTAGTCCCAAATGAATTTTGATATACGGTAGGGCAATACCTCCACTGGAAGATATGCCAAATCTATAATATACCCCACGCAGAAAAATGGAATGATCACAAACCACTACCTGTGCTAGAAGGTGAAGGCATTACTTGGGATCTCCACTGCAAATACCGACTGCACTATGCAGGCCAATAGACGAGATATAATAATGAAAGATTTCAAAGATCATAAATGCTATCTTATAGACATGACCACTCCATCTGATAGAAAAAACTCAGCAAAAGAATTTGAAAAAACTTTCCAAGCATGAAGATCTGAGAATAAAAATAACAAGAACGTGGCATTTAAACACAACCACTATCCCAGTGACTGATTTAGAAAAATACTGCTGCACACCTTCAAAAAATTCAGGGAATCCATCTTCATCTGATGAAATTTTTCAATCCGAGAATTCCCTGGCTAAGCCTAATACCCAACTCACGTGTCCTTGTGTGAAATTTACTATATTTTTCTTTTTTTTTTAAATTTTGTATTTCTTTATAATCCCCTTTTTAAATGATATCTTAATTCTATGTGCGGGTCTGTGTGCAATTGGTGGAAGGAAACGAATGATATCAGGAGAAAAAAAAGAATCAATGGAGGAGGGGGAAAAGGGAAGAAAGGGGGAAGGAAATACAAAGAAGTTTTAAAAAAGAATACAAAAGGAGAGTAGAGAAGGGAGGGGAATCAAAAAGAATACAAAGAAAGAGGAAAAGGAAAAGAGGGTGAAAATGCTCAATAGCCCCCTAAGAAAAACCGTCATTTATTTTAGATCCCTGGTGAAAGAATTGGTAAATGATTGTACCAGACAGCAAATCAAGGAAACATCAACAGCAATAATAATAATAATAATATAATGGATGATTTCTATTATTCCTCTGACTTCCAATTTCTCCAGTTCTTTGGCAAGGCTCTGCAAGACTTTTCCGGGCGCTTTTATAATGGTAGGTACAATTGTCACGTTTATATATTGCCTTTATTTTTTTCACTTTTTTGAGAGGGCCCAAATATTTTTATAGTTTTCCTCTCTCATTCACTTCACAGTTTACTGGAACGGTAATTTTGACATCATTTGTCTAGTAAAAGGCCATATTTTAGCGTCCACTATTCAAGTTCCCGAATCTAAAAGCAAATACATCCGGTCCCCAAGAAATTGACGTTACACAACAATGAAAAAAGCATGGTCTTTGACCACAGGTTTCATATGGAATTTTCCGGGTATGTTGGGTCACACATCGTGCAGTGGGTGATCAAAACAAGTGCAGATGCTACTGGGTACAAACTAAGGGACCAATTTAGCCTAAACTTATATTGAAATTTGAACACCAACTAAGATCCTATTTAGGGGTTGAGAATTAGAAGAAAAAATTTTTTTCTAAACATAATAAGCAGTGAATGTTTAGATTTTCAGTCCTCTGGCTTCTTTGGTACGGCTTGTATGTATGATGCATAAAAACATAAAAACTGAAGAAACCTAGGTTGGCAATTTCCATAGCAGTTTTCGTTGACGGTTTCTAATGTGTCCGTATCTCTATGAATATAATCATTCATATGTACGTGTATGCGTTTATGCATGTATCAAATATATGAATATACAGATATATGTTGGTGTGTGTGTGTAAAGCATTTACGTATCAATAAAATCATAAAGCATGTATCGATAAACTTGTGTTTACCATCACTTGATTGTATGCACATGAGTGTGCTAGCTTATTTTCTATACATAGGTCACTGCCTATACATAAAAAAAACTAACACTAGTCTAAGGTAGCCAGATACAAGGAGCAATACAAAATATGCATAGCATTCTTATCTTTCTGTTCCATTTTTATTGCATGCAATAGATTTCTGCTCGGTTTAGTTTCCAACGAAACGTTTTGACTTGGATTCCCATCTCCTGGTTACAGATACATCTTTATCTAAGCCTCTCTTTCGATTGTCCGCTTTTGGGAACGTGCGAACTCTGTCATTTCGATTAAAGCTCAAGTTTCTCCCCAGATAGGAATTACGAAGGAAAAAATTGTAACTTGAACAATGAGTATATTTATCACTTTCAGGGAATCGTTTTAAATGTAATGCTTGTAGAAGTGAATTTTTCATTTTTCGTTAGCAAGTCCACGTATGTATTTATGTGTGATGAGTAGTATGTGTGTGCCTGTGCTTGAATGTACGTGAGCTGATGAATATTTTCATACATGTGTAAGTGAAGTTTGGTGTCTTTACGTGTCCTTATATTCACAAAATTATATCTATACGTGTGCATATATTTTTTATACTTTTGTTTACAAAATGTATTTACCTTTGAATATCTATATGAATTTTGATCTGAAATTTCCACTGCATAAGGGTGTTCGATTTATGTGATTAAAATTCAACAGTGAACAAAATGCATTGACAAAGAAGGACTTATTGAAGTACATATGTATGCACGTACGCATGTATGCAGTTTTATGTAAAACATGCGTTTACCAATGTGTTTGGAGAGTATGTACGTATACATTTGAATACATTTATTTTTGGAGAAAGTGTACGCTTCACTTTTCAGCTCATCTGTTGCCTGCCGTTGAGCAATAGTTTGCAAACTGGTTTCACAGATTATTCCCTGTGGAGTGGGTTCGATATTCACTCGGTTCTCCACTATTGTGGATCTCTCCAAGACTAAGCATGGTGAATAATAGTAAATTTACATGTTTATGGGAATGTTTAAATGACACATTTGTTTGAAAAAAAATAGCTTTGGTTTTACGGAATAAGCTTATGAGTTAATGATCTATCTCTTCGATTTTCACGCAATGGACTTCTATCCAGGGTCTCTAGTCATCGTCCTTCATTTTCTTTGGATTATTGAGAAATGGATTTATGATCCGACAGAAGGATTATAAATTGCGTTGTATCATATTGAAATTCTATTTGAAACGATCTTCTGTCATCACTCGGTGAATGTATCATTTGGCGTAGACAATGTAAATTGAACTAACAATCGAAGAAAATGCATTTCCGACTGCATCCCTATTTTGTTGATTGTTTGTACTATTAATTTTGTGTTAGCCAAATGATACATTCATCGTGTGATGACAGATCGTTCTAGATAGAGTTTCAATATGGAATTTAAAATTTCAATGGAATTTATAATCGAATATATATATATATATATACATATATATATATATACACACACATATATATATATATATGTGTATATATATATATGTGTGTGTGTATATATATATATATATATATATATATGTGTGTGTGTGTGTGTGTGTGTGTGTGTGCGCGTGTGTATATATATATATATATTCACTGGCCTCTAAGACGCATGATTCACAAGGCTGTTTAGGTGACTACCATTCACTGCAACTCATCCACCTCTTTTCCATTTCTAGCTCCAGTGGACAGTCTCCAAGTCATAATACCGCTGCATTCGATACAGTGTGATATCTGAACTGTTTTTATCATTTTTTTAAATGCGCGTCTCATATGCCGGCAAAATATGGTCATGGTATTGATGCACAAATAGATAGAACAGTATAAGCTGAAATTGAATTGTAGTAAAATCTTGAAGAGTCTGGTTCTGAATGATACGGAAAAATTTCGTAATAAATTAGACACACCAATCAAGGTAATTTTAAAAATATTTATAGTACGTCTTCATCAAAAATTCCATAATTGAACGAATATAGCAAGGCTGTGCTTTGTCAGAATTATACCTTTCATATATATATATATATATATATATATATATATATATATATATATATATATATATTGTTGTGTCATCCACAGACAGCTGTTTCGATGTATTACATCTCTTCAGTGTGGCTATAGATTTTATCTCATCCAGTACCGCGAGGCAGAATTGGAACCCTCACATCGGACCCGGAGGCTGATATCCTCCCTCTGGACTACGGAACTGGTGGTCAGTAAGGCTGAATTTAAGCGATATATTCATTTACTCAGAAATTCCTCATCCACCATAGTGCTCTATTCCTATGGAAGAGCATTGCATAAGCTTACAATGGATGAGTTACCTCACTTAAAGAGTGCTCAACCCTATGATATATGATTTGACAGCTCATTTTCCTTAATACATCTTTCATTAAAAATGACAGAAAGGGGCGCATATATATATATATATATAATATATATATATATATATATATATATATATATGTGTGTGTGTGTGTGTGTGTGTGTGTGTGTGGAGGTGATTTAGAAGACAATATTAGAGACTAGATTTAGGAAAATAATCATGTTATTCTCTTGACATGTTTCGGATGTCTTCCATAATCAAAATGTAAAATGAGAAAAAAAATGAGCTAAAATACAAGATTGGGGAGGAGGTGACAATCCAGGGGGGGTCATTGTAGAGCCTATCTATAACAGCCATAAGTGATAACCTGTATCGTGTCAGATAAGATCTACAACCCAAACCCTCCCCTTCCCCTCTCCCTACTTTACTCCACTCCAACATTGTTTTTTGCCCATTTTTCCCCATTTTACGGATGATCAAGACATCCAAAATATATCATGAGAACAAAATAATCATTTCCTTGGTTACCAGTATTGTTTACTAAATTACCATTATGTCGGATAAACTGTATCCAGTTATTCACTATACATATATATATATATATATATATATATATATATATATATATATATATATGAGTGTTTGCAGGCGTACCTGTGTGCTCACGACAATATAAAGAGGAAATTATTCATAAGTCTTCATGTATGCACATTTACACTCACACACACGCTTGCATAGATGCTCACACAAGCACATGCAAATATGCATATAAAGGAATGTTTACATGAATATGTTGAGAAAAGAGAATCAAGAAATATCACCCTATACTTTTCTCTGGTACTAATATATTTATTAAATTTTGCTCGAACCAAAAAAGAAGATAAAAAAGAAACAGAAGGAAAGAAAATGTGTGTGCCTGCGCTTCTACATAAATCTGTGCATGTTTGTGACAATGAGTATTTGAGTGAACGCATGATTGCAATTGTAGTGTATGTTCCAACGACCCTGCTAAATCCAGTAACCCGCACCCCTTTTCTGTCAGCCATTTAACCATTGTATTATAATCTTCGCCACCCTTCTCCCCAAATCCCTCACTATATTCTCCATTCCTTCCCTTCCACTACTTAATCCTGTCCTTTTTGGCGTACCAGGAGCTACCCTTCCCTGCCAGTTTTTCACTCCCAAGTGCCATGCACTGTTTCAATTGTCATTTCTAAGCTATTACATGACTATCAGTTTCGGGTCGTCACCAAAAATGGCCGCCCAAGCTCTCGTAGCGTGAAATTGACTCATTTAACCCGTAGCGTCCCGGGTCGACAGCCGGTCGTCTTTGTCTAGAGGCACTGGCTGTCGTTTCATCACTTCATTAATTACTGCACAAAACCAGCAGACCACTTCAAACCCCACCTGCCAACTGAACTACAATTAGGCTCTTACCACTTTCCGCTTTCTCTCTTTCTGTTTGTCTTACTTTTTCATACCTTTATAGGCACGTTCTCTTTTTCTTTCCTGTAATTTCTTTTTGTCATCACATTTTCTTTCTTACTGTAACAAATATTCTCTTTCTTTTGTATGTGCGTGAAGACTCTCTCTCTCTCTCTCTCGTCCTTGTCCTTTTATCCATTCCCTCTCGCACTCCCAAGCTGTCAACTATCTATCTATCTATCTAATCTATTTAATTCTTTCATTACAGTCTTCTCACCTTCTTACTTCTCACTCTTTTCTTTCCTACCTATCAATCTCTATCACCTAATAAACTACGATGCTTTCCGTCTTTCTTTCTTTCTATCTCTCTTGCTTGCTTGTTTGCTTTATTCCTTTCTTCCTGTTTATTCTCTGCTTTTTTTAACCACCCTCTCCTCTTGTTTACCCTTTCCGTACTTATCCTTCCTCTTTTTTTGTCTTTTCTATCACTATTTTTTCCCTCTGCTTTATTTCTTCTATTTGATTTTCTTCTTGACCCCTCGACTCACCCACACGTCTTTCTCATTCTCTGTGTATTTTTTTTAATTCATCACTTCGCTTAACATTCATTTTTGTGCTTTTTCTCCTCCATTCCCTACCACCCTCTTTCTCTGTCTGTCTATCTCTGTCTGTCATCTGTCTCTCTGTCTCTCTCTCAGCTTATTTTTCATTTAACGCTACTTTTTTTTGCTTTCCCCAAATCTTCTTTTTTTGATACTCCTCGTCATACATAATGTTTTTACCTTTTCTTTTTTAATCTTATTACTTCCTTTTCAACTATAACGTTTTTCTGTTTCGCTCTTTTCCGTCTCATTTTTTCTTTACATTCATTTTGTTTTAATTTTTCCTTTTTTTTTCTTCCTGTTTTCTTCCCTCGATTGGTCGCTTTTCAAAAATCCTTCTCTTCCTCTCATTTATCACTCACTTTGCCTTTAAACTTTCCTTCTCACAAGTTATCAATTTTTAACATCGTTGTATGTATATTTTTAACACACATTGGTCGATTTTTTCTCCGTCTTGACTTCCGTTTTAGTTCGATTTACGAGACTTCGAAGTTCCATGTATCCACGAGCAAACGTATACCTCTTTGGTATTCAGCATACTTACATGAAACTAAAATCTGCAATAATGATGTAGCATAAGAATTAAATCTCTGCTCGTTCTTCTAGTACTTGAGATAGATTTAATGGCGAATCTTCTCTGTTTTGATTTGTTGAGCAAATACCGGAGGAAAGCACACGCCTAAAATCTTTTTCTGCCTCAGTGGATTTTGACATGACTTCCCGTAATCAAAAAAATATTTTTTAGTCACTTTTCCTCATAACCAAGTGTCACAAACGTTTCTCTTTCTCTACCGTCCGTCCATCTGTTACATCTTCCCAGGATCCAGCCAATACAATTCAGACTGCAACTCTCTCTTGGGAACTCTTTTGCAACACAGTTCTGTGCAGTGAGGTATGCACTTGAACACGTCCTCATAGATCAAGGTGTCCACTCAATGGACACAATGCCTTGATTCGCATACGTGTTATTTAAGACATCGTATCCAAAGACTAGTAACATTGCTGTAAAGCTCATCCAGAACAAAGGAGGTTAAAGAGTATGGATCAACTCGAAATCATTTGAGGATTGATGTCAGGGAAATTCAATAGGTTTATTGAATTTCTCATTGCTGTTAAGGTAGTATTATAAACGCTGCCACATCTGATTTATTCGCATATTAAAGCATTTCTTGGAAATAATAAATTGTAGTTTGCCCAGTGACTGCTTTGATTCTTTATTCATCTGACTCAAATTCAAATGAATGATCTTGATCGTCTACTGCTTCCAAATGAAATCATAAATATATCATGATACTACCAAAAAGTGAATTAAGGGACAACACTTCCATCGGCTTTGTGCTTAGTTCTGAGACTGACAACATCGACTCTTGACCAGCCTCTCAATGATGAGCACATTGTTCAGGTAAATGAGTTCCGTATGCTCGATTTCAAGACAATACACCCGTCAGCTGGCATCATGACCATCTTACCTACAACCAGTGTATCTATGTACTCGTGAAATCTGAAATATCAAATTTGTGCAAAGATCGTCACGTTGAAAATATCATAGTGCGCAAACACACACACACGCGCACGCGCGCGCGCGTGTGTGTGTGTTATAGATACGTGCGTACACATGCGACAGATTTTAAGTTATTGATAATATACATATATATATATTTATTCTACAGAATAAGAGGAAAACTTGTGACAGAGATTGCTTTTCCACCTGGACTATCAGTTGTAAATCCTTTGATTTGTTTGCATATATATATATATATATATATATATATATATATATATATATATATATATATATATATATATATATATATATAAAATTGACAGGCACGTGAAATGACACAATCTATTTGCATGTATACTGGAGTATGAATTCAATCGAGCCCGTAACTGCAAATAAAAAAATGTCCGCCTTGATCACGTGACTGAAGACTGGTCAATGATAAACAGAGAAAATTCTCGCCATTAACGGCAACAAAAAAAAAAAGAGAAGCACTGAAATGACACCAGCTACAGGATTTTGTTTATTGGCTTGGAAGCACACATGGACTTCCCTACCCACCCCGACAGCTGTTAACTATTCTCTCCAAAATTGCAAACTCCCAATACCAACACCCGGAAGGTATTTGAAATTTGTAATTGCTTTTTACACTCTTTGCTCATGTTTACGATATGTTACTAATTAAGATTTACGACCTAAGCCATTCTTGAACTGTTTTATCGAGTCAAAACATAAATAAAACGATTGTTCAAGCTTAAATGCTTGTCAACAAACAATGTGGGTGAGTCTGTTGTTCGAGGAGAAAATGAAGAAAAGAGATGAATATCTTTAAAGAAGTCGGATTAACTGCGTACTAAGAAGAGAGAGGAAAAAAGTACGTAAGTGGAAGTATTATTATATTGCTGCACATACTTGTGTTCATGTTAGGGATGTCTGCCAGTGCCATTGAGTAATGGCTAACATGCTACTTGTGGGTTGTGAGTGTTCATGTATGAAAGGGAATATGTGCATATGTGTGCACAAGCGTCTATGTGTGTGGATAGGCGTCCACTTACTCTTTTCAAAGTGGGCGTTGGCACAAGGATATATTTCCAGTTGAAGCAAGAGGATATATTTGGAATATATCTCAGCGACATCCCTGTTATCAGCAAAGAATGATACCATCTTTTTATGTGAATACATTAACGTGTGGTCACATAGAACATCAATATCTTTTATTGACAATGAAGTTCCAAATTTCAAACCCGTTGACCGTAGACGAGAATACCAGATCTGGGCGGAGATGATACCTTGTTTTCCCGATGTTTGTAATGGTTTGTTTGTTTGTTTGTTTG
Organism: Thysanoteuthis rhombus; assembly: GCA_963457665.1. NCBI lineage: Eukaryota > Metazoa > Mollusca > Cephalopoda > Oegopsida > Thysanoteuthidae > Thysanoteuthis > Thysanoteuthis major. The sequence continues at coordinate 32,584,300 of OY735203.1, forward strand.
TGTGTGTGTGTGTGTGTGTGTGTGTGTGTGTGTGTGTGTTGCTTAGCATAGTCTGGTTCAAGACCATTACTGTAGAGCATTCGGTGAAACTAAACCCGCAAGAAAGTTTTGCGAGACCCTCTCACTGAAAAATGCACAACAGCAGGAGCGCTGCCTGAAATATATTTATCAAGCTTAGTTTAGTCTGGCAAAGTACAAGTGTGAAGCACTTAAAGAAGAACGAACACACCAGCAATGACTTGCAAGAATAGCTTACTAACCATAACTTTGTGTTTGTATACATGCACGCGCTCTGAAGTGCATGTATTTGTATCATGGTATGTGTATATAAATATAAGCAGACGAATCTGCAGTCACAAGTGAGCAACTTTCTGCCGAATGAACCCATCTGATTTTCGGGCGTTTGAGATTTTGGCGACATCGGGCAAATTGGGGTGTTTTGTAAATATCTCCCATTCGATGCTTGTGTGTGATTGTATACATGCCAACGTATATGATACTATGTGATCAAAAGATTGAAAGGATTTTTTTTGAAAACTATTCATATGAGTATAGTCCTGCATTAGATAATGTGTATATGCATCTATTTGCAGAATACAACATTGACACTACCCACTTACGTCTGTGTGCCTACGTCAGTGTGTGTGCGGGTGGTTTGAATAAATATGTCCCTATTAGAAGCCTATTATTGTTTAATTTAAAATTAGATTTGAAGAAACCACTGTATCGGAGTGAAACACCGATTGACACGTTTGTTCATAAATTCTCCTCAAGTTTTTTACATCGCTTGATGAATATAACCAATAATAATAATTTGAATGGTCTTAATTAATTATCATGTAAATGATATAGAACAGGTGTGTATATCAGTTTTACGAATCCTGCTTCCCAATCATATGCCTCTCATTATTTCCCATCTCGACCGTTCGGATATGATGCGTGTCATGAGATATGTATTGTGCATATTCTTTTTTTTTTTACTTTTTGTGAAAGAAATCAGAGAGAAGGTGGGGGTAAAATAATCCTGAATTACGTCGATATTATTCATACGAACAAAATCTATTACTACAGCAGCAAAAATACAGTTTGAGTACAGTCGACGAAAGGTGGATCAAAACCATTTAACACTCAATGTGTGTGCGATTCCTCTTTGCTGACCATACAATTATATTAGTGTATAAAATGCAATCTGACGTACAAGCGCACACACTCAAATACATGTGCGTACATACACATGCACACACATACCTAAGGTATCGCATAATTTAGAGACATCAGTAAAAAAAAAATCAGTGAAAATATTTTGTCTTATTTAATTTCTACATTCTCGAAACCATACACAGATTAAAGCATTTTTGCTCCTTAGATTAATGTTTATTTTATTTTGAATGATTCAAGCACTGTGATATAATGGCATCATGTTGGAAAACCTACGATTAAGGACGTATGGTCGCATGGTCTTTCTAGATAGTACCTACTATCTATAACTCCTTTAATTCAATACAACAGACCAACATATCTAAACGAACACATCGTAATGCTCTCTCTTACGCACTCAACCTTTGCTTTAATGCAGAGCGGGTGGTACATTTTGTCTCCCCTTTTGCAAATGTACTATCGATCATCAAACTCAAAGATGCTAAATGTTGATTCGTCACTTTATAGACAGACTACTGTTCCAAGTTCCAGTCCGTATGCCCTTTGGTAAATTGGACGCATGCCTGGCTATCCTATAAGGAAACGTATAGTTTTTTGCAAGTAACCCGAACCATGAATCTAAATTGTTTTAGGCGATGATTATGGTGGTCACACATAAGTTCAAAACATATTTTTGGCTTTTATCATTTCTTATATATTGCTTATCGAAATTAAGTGAATTATTTGTATAATGTTTGTACTCAGTTGTCCAAATCTGAGCCAATCCAAATAGCAACCAGTTGTGTTTTAGATCTTTATGGCGTCGTTAGCCGCACTTTCGAACATCCAATTTCAGCTGTTAACCCATACAGCTACTTCAGTTTATGTGGCTACACGATCTTCGCACTTTTTTCAGGCGACAAACTTCATTTTTAATCTCAACCACCTCAAGTTTAGTAGAAAATATTGTATATGCCTTATTTCACTTTACTAACAACAAAAAAAGCGTAAAAGTCAATTCCGAACAGTGTCCTTAAACTGAGTGACGACGATGTTTTATGACGAAATATTATTCAAAGAGAAATATATTACTATGTTGTTTTTTTTAATTACCGTCAAAATAGACATCATTTAAAAGTGTACAAAATGTACTTTAACTTATATGTGGGCAAAAACTAGCTAAGAAAACATTGTTTTAAAATTGATCTATTCTTGTCACTAAATTAAGTGACGCTGTTTATAGCTCGATTTTCGACCAGGATTTCTAAACTGATAAGTCCTATCCCAATAAGAGCATCACTATGCAATCTTCCTATTCCTATCAATAAGTACATCATGATCTTGTTGGATCAACGAAAGCAAGTCAAAGTTCATTTTTATTCATTTCAATGTACATGCATGTATACAGAGAGACCTGCGATTGAATTGTTCTGGAAAAATGCCAGCGATGTTTCTTGAATCGTATCAAAACGAATAATGACCCTATATTCGATGGTGATTCAAGTTTTTGTGGCAACTGATATTTTTTATTAGCTTTCAAACTGAGACTCAAGCACACGTGCATAGCAAGAAGATATTGGCAATAAAGTAAAACCTAAAAATTTAACAAATATTTGATTTTCTGGTTAAACTTTTCAATCAGTTTAATTTATTTTGTCTCCAACGATATCAAGGAGCTTGAAAATAGGAACAAAGGTTCCAAATCAATTTTCACGATTCGGTTTAAACAAGCAAGTTTATGCTTTATTTCGTGTTTATTCATTTTGCTTATTTTATTGTGAAGACATGAGGCAAGTGTTCATTTTCAACAATGCAGATTTGGCACACTGATCTCTCTCAGTGAGTCATTCAACTATAATTTAGCCAGTTACATAATTCAAATACGTGCTTTAATCAGATACGAACCCTGATCGATAGCAATGCAGTTAAATGAGTTTAAAACTGAAAAATGTCCGCAGTTACATCAAGAAAATTTTTCTTTTAACTTTAGCCTTCTTTTCTCAATTTTCTAATTTTGTTACTCAACTTGTTATTTTAAATACACACATATATATACACGTGTGTATGCGTGTGTGCATATGATCTCCCAATGGGATTCGTTGGTGCTTGCAACAACTCACACGCAAACACACGCGTGCATGCATGCATATGTACATATAAGAATGTGTACCAATAAGTCTGCAGCCTGACACAGTTATTAGCTGGATTTTGATCTGAAAATTTCTCAGTATAATCTCCAATTTATATTAGCCAAGTAAAGAGTTGGGTTAAGTGCATGACAAGGGAGTACGTTATCTTTAAAAAATATATATTTGTCCTGAAAGTAAATGCTTTTTTCATCATAAAGGTCCGGACTTTATTTATGTTATACCAAACCGGTGAAATTACCTATTTAGCGAATAAAAATTCGTATTTACTTATTTTTTTATTATATAAACTTTTTATTCTAAAAAATAGTTGGTTTTATCTTTGTTTTGATTAAATAAACTTTTGATTAATTTCAAACTACGTATTTATTGGCAATATATTGAAAAAAATTGAAACTATGTATTTACTATTTTGTTAAAAAAGGTAATTGAATTTTAAAAAAAACTTCAGCCGATTTCAGACATTTTCAAAGACAGTTTCAGAAATTTGCATACATCGAGAACTTTTATGAGCCCTGCAGCTAAAGTTTTCCCAAGTTATTATTTTTCTACAAATGTAGGCTGCTGTTCGTTGCTATATTTTAAGAGAAACTGCCTTTTGAGTCAATAGATAGAGTTCTCCAAATTGAAGTTCCACGTCACACTAGGTTGGGAACCATTCCATGTTCTTTTTCCATTACCTTGCAACTTCACAATAAAAATGTGTCCTGAAATGCTCTTTCTGATTAGCTGCACGTCTGCCCCGAATTGCTTCTCGTGCCCCTCCATATATATACATATATATATTCACTGATTTTAGAGGCATTATATTAGGGAACACATTTCGTTTATTGATATAATCTGTATCTACACTGTCTATATTAACATTTGCTCTATCCTATATCGAGGATTCTGGGAATGAAGCATTTATTTCAGCATGGCTGTTCATCTCAAAGGAAAGAACTATTTAAAGCGGCAATCTTATCAGTCGCAGATTCGATTCCTGCAGAAGCCCTATTTTCTTTAATTGTCTATTCTATTCAAGCAGTCTAGACCAAGTGGCATATTTTCAGGATTTTCAGAGGTCGTTTCAAAAAGGGTTTCAAACATTATAACGCATTCATAATTATTGTATTGGATTAAACAACCAATTCCTAATAATATAATTGTCTGCGTTGAAAAGCAATAGTGCAGACATGGACTGCCAGGCTGCTTAGCACAATCGGGAGTGATGCTACGTTGAAGCGGCTACTTAATTGGTCTACGATTTGATTCTTGCAGCAGCCCCACCTTCTTTTATTGTTCATTCTATTCACACTGTCTAGGCCAATTGACACATTCTTCGTGTAATTATGGGAGGACATTCCAAGTAGAGTTTCAAACAAAATAACGTATTCATAATTATATATATACTCTAAAGACGAATGGTGTTAGTTTCTAACTACGTTTTCATAGTCACCTGAACGGCCTGAATATTTATCATTAGGGAATGGTTTGCGATGACCTCCGTTGACATCTAAATATAAATTTTGGGTCAGATAATTTCTGGTATTTTGAAATATAATGGAGTCGGTTGCACGTTTGTAAACCAGGGTGATTTAAAACCATGACAGGTGTTGATGACCTCTGGTGACCTCAAAAGGTCAACATAAGATCAGGTCAATCATAGATAGATTAGGCCAATTTTTACATTTAAGGTCAATTTAATGTCGTCCATTTTGGCAATCATTTTCAAATCTATGGCCTACAAATTATGGTACCAGGATAACTTGACCCCAATATGGACACAGGATAGGTGTTACCGACCTCTGATTTTGGGTCAGGTCAATTCAGGCATTTTCGAACCTAAGGGAGACGGTTGCACCTTAAAAGTTGCAAATTTGTGTACAAAGGTAAATTTACACCAGGGTGAACATAGGATCGATGGTGGTGACCGCTGGTGATATCTATAGGTCAATTTAAGATCAGATCAATTTGGGTGAATCAGGTGATTTTTTCCAATGGGAGGATAGCTGCCTGCACCCTTCGATCTAGAAAATTATGGGATCAAACAACACATCACTCACGTACATAGATATAGACATACATATATATGTGTGTGTATATGCGTTCATATGTATGTTTGTACGTAGGTATTGATGTATTTGCGGACGCTAAGTGAAACCACTTGATTGAATATTAGACCATATGCCCACATGTATCTGCACACATACACGAACATACACACTAACACACACACACATTCGAAAACAGTCACTCGTGTGCACCGACATGCAGAGATACACTTATGCCAGTTTGATTCAAAATATGTATATTGTAACCAACGAATAACATGGCTAATAGCAAGTATATTACCATCTTCAAACGCTTTGATAATATTTGAATGCCTTGAGAGGAAAGAAGAAAAAATACTGAACTATCTTTCTGACAAACACACCACTATTTTGTGACATCTGCTTCATCAACCGGAACTGATTTCTTTCCACTTTCAATTATTCCTTTCCTTTCTTTCATTCTCCCCTCTCCTCTTCTTATATCTTCTCTAACTCTCTAATTGATCCTGCCCCTACACACTTCTTTCTCCTTTTCTTTTTCTATCCACCCCCCTCTATTTCCATGCTCCCTGTCCCTCTTCTCGATTTTACTCTTCTATCCCTTTCACTTCTCCTTTCCTCTTTTCCCTGCTTCGTTTGCTTCTTTTTTTTCCCCTTTCCTGTTTATTATTTCTTTTCTTTTTGCATAGTCCTCCCCACATCCCTTCATATTCTCATTGTATTTCAATCTTCATTCGCCCCATCATTTTTTCCACAATAACCTCCTGCTTTTTCACTTTTTTTCTTACACTCTCTTCCTCTCCATTAAACCCCCCTTCTAATTCTTCTTATATCTCTCAGTCTTTTTCTTGGGTCTCCGTTTATTATCTTTACAGTCGTCGTCGTCGTCGTCGTCTTCTTCTTCATCTTCTTCTTGCCTCTCTCCCTCTATCTGTCTCCATTTATACTGAGGATGGATTGAGAGAAATAATGACATCTAAAATTATAATGGGGCATCCGAGTTAAATGTTTTCAAAATAACTTATTCAACTAAACATCATTTACAAAACATTGATTACAATGATTTTTATGATAATAATTTGTTGAATTACAAATGTCACGAGTAATCTTGGTTAAAATGGCGGCCAGCAACCAGTTGAAATTTTCCAGACTGAAAGTCTTTTTTAGGTCTTTCAAAACACTTCAGAATATTTTCTGTCTTTAATCTATTTCACAATATTGTTAATTCCTTCTTTCTCTTCCACAAAAATTCTCGGAAGATTGTGCTTCGCCAATCATTGAAGAGAACCAGACTCCCTACCTCAGGGTTCAATAATCTATTTTTTACTTGGACTGGAACACCGACATCTGCCACCGCTGGAAAACGTTATTGTCTCTGTATCCTGATAATTAATTGAACGTAAAATACGAAGAAAAAAGGGGCTAAATAAGTAGAGACTGTCTGCTTTGAGAATCAGTCTTCAAGATCATAGCTCATATCGGAGTTAGAATACTGGCCACTGTGCAGGTGAATTATAGGCATTTAGTGAACCTTTCCTTGTCCAACACGATACATTTCAACCTTCTTCTAATTTGTCGATTTCTTCTTGCACACTTACGTTACCTACTTACCTACCTACCTACCTATCTATCGACCTATTCCCCTTTCTCTCTCTCTCTCTCTCTCTCTCTCTCTCTCTCTGTAATATATATATATTTATATATATATATATATATATATATATATATATATATATATATATACACACACACACATAAATATATAGAGAGACAGACAGACAGACAGACAGAGAGGGGAAAGAAAGAGAGGTAGTGAGAGATAGAGAGAGAGATAGATTAGTTGGTAGGTAAGCGTATAAGAAGAAATTGCCGGATTAGAAGAAGGTTGAATATACATATATGTATTGTGGATTCGCTACACAAACTAGCTCGTGTTTCTGCCCTCTTTGGGATTTGTACCACATATACTGTATATATATATATATATATATATATATATATATATATATATTACCTTCTCCTCATTCCTTACTTCAATTTTTCTCGTATTTCTTACCCTCCTTTTACTTCTTTGTCCTGATTTATTCAGTCGCCTAAAGCTATTTTTTTTTCAATTTCATAGCCACTATTTCAACTTCATTCGAGATTTTCATCTATTTTTCTACTTTTTTCCTTTGTCCATTTTCTTCCATTACTATATACTCTTTATATCGCCCATCCACTAAACCAGCCCTTTAATCGCTACAACCATTTATTCTTCACCAATCATTCGCTCTGATTTAATTTTTATAACCATTTTGTCCTCTTCTCTATTTCTTTCATATTTTTATTACTTTTTTCGTCTTTTTTATCTTCCCTAAACTTTTAATCCCTCTTCCTGCTACTATTTCCTTCTTCCTTCTTTTCAATTGATTCTGCTCACTTCGTTCATTTTTCTTCTACATTTTCTTTTATTTTCTCTTTTTATTTTCTTCTCCTTTTTAGTTATCACTTTCTTTGTTTTATTCCTTGATTCTTCTAGTCTTTTATATTTTTACTCATCCACCAATTATACACATTACTGCTTCATCTCAGACACGGATCGTAGATCGTTCTATTCGCATCGATGCGCCAATCTTATTTCTTACCCCTTGGGAATTTCAACTGTTTTCAATATTTTTAGCCCAAAGTATTTTCCACCCAAATGCTCCCACTTTCCAGCTACTTTCAATCTATACAATGCCTTTTAATGATTTATCATAACAATCCCTACATACTTAGAAAACGGACATTTTTATTACGAAAATATTCTAACCTATCAATTTAGCCAGCTCACTAGATTGTTATTTCTCTGGTCATCGTATCTTTTGGTACCATGCAATCAGGTTATTCATTTTGATTTTATGATTTCAGTTGCTCAGTGATCAAAAAAAGATGATAATGGCCGTTAAAGATGATAATGACTGTAAATTTTGTTATTATTTGTGTTGTATTCCTACCATTAAATAGAATTACTATTGTCCACGAATACATCTAAAACGGCCGCTATAATTGAAAAATTTTCCAGAAAATCACTGATGAGTGCAAATGCTTTGAGGTAAGGGTTTTAGATGAAGAATTAAATTATTCTGGGCTTTTTAAATACCTGTATTGTTTAAAAAGAGTGTTGATGGCAAATGGGTTTCGCCTCACAAGCCATCGCTTGTGAGTTCAATCTTGATCGGGTGCTATATATATATACATAGCAAGTGCAAAATATATCCGATACTTTTCAAAAATTCGGTTTATTTTAACGTATATACCTCCCAAATTGAAATAACTTTGGTCAAAGATTTCTGATTTTTGTACATAACTTTTTAGAGTTCAATCTCCTTTCGATATCTTTTTCATAAACTATTTTTTAACCTTCGGTCACAACTGTGTCAATTTTGAAGCTGTATGATGGTGTAACATGGAACTTAAATATATCGGATACTTTTACACATTATATATATATATATATATATAGAGAGAGAGAGAGAGAGAGAGAGCAATATTTCATTACTCAGTTGTATCGCTTTCGTTTGCAATTACTGGCTGGATACAATCCCTTCACTACATTCTTCTGGAGCACTCCTAAATTGTTCTGAAACGAAAATAATTCAGCTTTTATACACCCAGTACAATCATTAGTGAATGTGAATTTATATATATATATATATATATATATATATTCGTGGTCCCACGCAAATGTTCGAGAAATTTGAACTCCGTACGAGAGTAGGGACTGATGACTAATGCTACTCTTCGTAAATGATCTCCCAAAGGGGAGCTTTGTTATATCACTGTGTATATCCAAAGATATGAGGGATACTAGTTGTTAGGTTTAGTAATTCTTTTTCTTGATCAAATTACCCGAACTGTTGCGTAGACCCGTATATATATATATATATATATATATATATATATATATATATATATATATATATATGTGTGTGTGTGTGTGTGTGTGTGTGTGTGTGTGTGTGTGTGTGTGTGTGTGTGTGTGTGTGTGTGTATGTGTGTATTCCTCGGACGATTCGCCAATATTAGAGAAATACCTTTGTGACTCATCTACTGTTTCAGCTCGCCGGTCCCAGGATAAAAGCCCTCCGAAATTCTGAACATAAATCGGATCCAAGAATAGATAGAAAAAGGTACCAGTTTCAAACGGCCAATAATTTAAAATAAAAATCAGCAGGGAGGTTGGCCGATAGATATTTGGAATGCAGACTTCAGTATACTCATATCATGTGACAATAATGACCATTTTGGACCAATGAAAATTCACAAACCTTATCTATTCACTGGAGTCCATATATACACGAAATATAGACAAAATTTGCTGGTCACAACTGTTACCTGCCAAAGGAGCAAATCGCTGACTCACACACACCCAAAGAATTTACGGAAACAAAGAACACAGCGAACAATCAAGCAAGGTAAGTAAGTTATAAAGTGTTTGCATACATCTTTGAACTATTTTGCATTTATAACTTTCTGTCGAAATTGAATTTTATATGGACTCTCTCACAATGCAAAACGCATTTCTTATATATGAACTCTTTCACAAGGCAAGACGTATTTCTTCTGTACGAACTCTTTTACAACGTAAGATGCATTCTTTTGTATATGAACTCTTCCACATTGCAAGAAGTATAACTAATGTTATTAGCTCATAGATGTATATTTCTCATTTCTATCTTAACGAAACATAATTCTTCTTTCAATTTATGTTATTCACTCTCTGACCTGCTGCTGCTAACATTGCTAACATTACAACTTTACCTGAGAACTACTCATACTGATATTACACTGTCCATAATTTAATGTTAGTATATATCATAGGGTTAAATGCATGTAGATAAACCTATCAGACCTCAATGCCTCTTCAAGATCCCTTTTGTTTATAATAGAAGACAGACAAATAATCAAACCGATTGCCCTCCTATGGCATAAAAAATGTAATACTCTCGGTCACAATAGATTTTAAAACATATACCACTGTAGTGCCTCATTTCAATTTACAATCATCATCATCATTAGTCCTTCAAAGTCTGTCGTTGGACATAGACTTTCCCCAGTATCTGCCACACATTTTTATCATGGGCGTCGCAGAGTTTGTCTAGATCGTCTCTCCATCTAATATTCTACTGGCCTCGGTTGCGCATGTGATCTCGAGGGATCCATATCGTGAGTCGCGATGTCCATCGGTTGTCCACCATTCTTGCAACATGGCCAGGCCACTGCCATTTGAGAATTTTAATGGATCCTATGATATCTCCGACTCTTGTCTTTTCCCAGATGTACTCTGCTATTTTGTGGTCTCTCCATGTGAGGCCCAGCATAATTCTTTCATGTGAACGTTGCATGGTTCTCTATTTGCAGATCTCTCTTGGTTAGGTTCCATGTTTCAGCTCCATAAATGACTATTGGGAGGATACATTAGTTATACACCCTTCTTTTTAGGATTAATGGGATCTCCTTATTTTTGAAGGTTGAGCTTTCTCTGCCAAAGGTTTGCCATCCTAGAGTGATTCTTCGCTTGATACTCGCTGTCTATTCTAATCCTTTTACTCTCCCAGTCTAGTCTTCTGAAGATCATCTCGAGGCAGGCTGTAAAGCGTTTGGGTAAGCTGGTATCACCTTGTCTTACTCCATCCTGGAGCTGAAAGGGGTCAGAGTCTTTATTTAGTCTGATAAAGGAGCTGCTGTGATTGTATATGTGTTTCAGCACTTTGACATATACTGGATCTGCACCTTATCGAGTGATGTCCTCCGTGACCTTAGGGATTTCTACCGACCCGAACGCCTTTTTGAAGTCGATAAATGCTACGGCGAGTGATAGTTTATGTTTAGCTGCTTTTTCTTTCAGCTGATTTATCGAATAAAGGTGCTCCATGGTCGAGTACATTATTTTAAAGCCAGCCTGCTCTCGTGGTTGGTTTTCATCCAGTGTTTTTGTAATGTGGTTGGTGATTTTCATGAAAAGTTTGTACATGCAGTTGAGTAGACTTATAGGCCTGTAGTTGTAGAAGTCTTTCTGGTTTCCTTTTTTTTATATAAAAGCATTATGTTTGCAGTGTTCCAATCATCTGGGACTTTACTGTGTTTTAGACACAAGTTGAAAAGGACGGCCAGTTTCCTAGTGATGATTTTACCCGCTTTTCGGAGTTGGTCGATAGTGATGTTGTCCGGTCCAGGGGCTGTTCCTCTCTTGGTCTGTTTAATGTACGGTCAGTTTAGTAAAAAATACTATACCAAATACCTCTGGTGGAAGATAGTCCGTGGGAAAATAGCCCAAATCTGGCTACGTCACTCCCTGTTGCCCCAGTCAATGAAAACAACAACTTCCGTTAATCTTGGCTCACTCTGTCGACCACGGATGATGCCTATCTGAAATTCAGGGCCATGTGTATCGCTTTTTACTGTGACCCACATCGCGTTCGTCATGCCATTTTCGTTCTGGCGTTGATTCTTCTTCTACACTCTACCCTGTAAGCCCTGAGAGCCAATAGCTGATATTATTGTGGATGTTCATAATTGGTCTTGACAGCCCTTTCAATTTTTCGTCCCATCGTTACAAATCCTTGCTTTTGGTGGTTATTGAGACAGCCATACCTGCCAAAACATATTCAATCCAGTATACCCACTTCTCAACGTCACATAAAGGTAACTTCGGTCCTTTGTTTCCTCTTCTTTCCCGATTCCCAATTTCTCAAGGAAGGTGTAGCTAGCGATCGCCTCTCATTCTATTTCTTGTTAACGTCAGGTAAGTTTGAATTGCTTCATCAACCTTTCCGTTTACCCTAAACGTGCGTATTCATTTCTATTGTCATTTGTTTCTTATTAAATGTTCGCCAGATGTATGTCTACAAATATTTACATCTGTCTTTATGTCTATGTGATTAAGCTTTCTTTCTATGTGTGATTTCATCTCAAATATGGGATTTGCTGCAAGATGCCCGATCAATAGGCGCATGTGGTCTCATTATCTTCTAAAATCCAAGATGGTTGATCCTGCCTTCTTAATTACGTCAGAGACTGATGGTGTGAACATACTGCCGAGTAGATTTAGATATTTCCTGAAAGTCACAAACATCTCAGTGCCTATTTACAACTTGAGGTTTATAACAAAAATTCTACACCATGACGTGTTTATCGAATCTGTTTATCGCTCACTGTTGTCGGCCTGTTCGTCTACTTAACTGGCGATATCTCAAGAGTAAAAGATGTTTATACAATACATTAGTGATATTTAAGTCAAGAGCTTGCATAGCAATATCAGAAGTACAAATATATCTAAGGAACGACATAATGTTCAACAATCGGTTTCTTAAAGAACAGTTTGCTTATTCGTGAAAAGAGGGTAGAAGATATGATTTCGGTTATATGCTAAATGTATCACTAGAGCGTTTGACTTCCACCAACAATTTGAAATTCCTCTTTTCAAAACTGAAAGGTAGTTCAAGCGGTGATCTGTACTTGGTGCTACGTAAAAAATCGAGAGATTTAAAAATATTAATCAAGTTACTCCGCGTTTCTCATGTTTGGTTAGATAATCACACATCTCTCGAAATTACTCATTTTCTATCCTTTCTTTTCTTTAGGGAAGCTATTTCGCATCTAAAGTACCCAGAATTCTTGGGTAACACCTCATATATATATATATAGTCATAAACTTGGCACTTTAGCTGAAAAAGAAATTTTAGTTTATTTTTCAGTACAGACAGTCCTCCAAATCATCTTACGATGTCATATAGTGCAAGTCTGTTATTTTCTGGTCCCTGTTAATGTACTTTATTCAGATATTCAGATATAAAATTTTTTCAATGTTGTTTGAATTTGGAATCTAATGTTGCACTTTAAATGTTATCATGGGAATCATCAGCTGTTTTTCCATGGACCTGTTCGGGGGATTGGAAAATAGTATAGATATCTTATCTTGGCATCCCCAAGCCATGTTGATCGGGCTCAACTTCCCAACCTGTATCTAACCTTTATAACTAATTTAAGATATTCAATTTGTTTTTTGTTTTTGACTTTCACTCCTCTATAGTTATTTAGATTATTAAATTTAGTAATTTTATTTTACTATCATTTGATTAATGAATTAGAAGTCCTGAATTGAATTGTACGAGTCTGCTAAATTCATGTGGACGATCTAACTGTATTTTATTTTACTATTTGTATATATTAGATGTGTGAGGTAAATTTTGCTAATTCAATGTTATGAATGTTATTGTAAAAGTCAATTCAATATAAGTGGACCATCAATTGTCAAATATATGTTTCCCAAGTTTTATTTACTTTTTCTCAGCTTTTGTTGTTCCATTTATTCAGTGCAAGATTATATTATTTGCAAAATATATTCACTATAGAAAAATGTGTGAAAACTGACAAGCTGTCACTGCAGACCTGTGCAATCTAGCGTTATTCCATTGAAATATTACGCCTGATGCACGGTTTTTGTCAATAGCTGTCTTCAATTGATCTATTTGGGAGCAGTACTTGCTCAAATCAACCGTTTAGGTCTCCCGAAAGAGCTTATAGTAGAGGATTGGATGATGACTGGCCCATGGTACGGTTAGTGGTGGTTCGTTTTGCTTGCCCCATGGAGTCTTGCGTTTCAGGTTGTGTGAAGAAACCATTTTTCATCGTCTGTCACAATTTGTCAAGTATCGAATTAGACATGGAAACATGGTATTGCAGTTCATTTCTTTATCTATCCATTACGCTTGACTTATGTGGAATTCACAGACGAAAGCATCTAGCATAACAAACCTGGTTCAAACGATTTTAAACGCCTTATAATGTTGATTATTGCTCAAGTAATGTCTTGATATTATTGCTAACAACCTCAACTGATCTACCAGACCTTGGAGCGTCATTTAGCGAGAAATCTTCAAAGAATTTCAATAATGGAACTATTCAATAAACTGAAATGAATAGGTTTTTATTTCCAGCTTGCTACTTTCGTTTTGCTGTTAACCAACTCTAATGTAAAATTTTATAGATTTTAGCGATCAAAATCTTCAGCATTTACCCAGCGTTTGCTTAAACGCAACAGCATTCAAAATAAAGTAGACTTCAGTTTTAGAACCAAGGTACAGTCCAGTTGTCTGCAACTTTGAATGAAGAAAATCTTGTACAGCAAATTTTCTTCTGAATCCAATGAATAATAATAATAATAATAATAATAATAATAATAATAATAATAATAATAATAATAATAATAAAGAAACAAAAAATGTTTTAAAAGAAATTGAGAAAAAAAAAGTGAGTTTCATAGAAAAGTGAAATTACAGTTTGTGAGCGTCGTGATCCGCATCGCCAAGAACTAATGAAGTGGAACGACTTTGATGGACTGTTTCCTGACTAGTTGACTGCAAGCTTACGGCGTAAGGTAGGGGGTGAGAAAGGTGTCAGGGAAAGGGTACATGAGTCAGGGAAGAAGAAGAAGAAGAAGAAGAAGAAGAAGAAGAAGAAGAAGAAGAAGAAGAAGAAGAAGAAGAAGAAGAAGAAGAAGAAGAAGGAGGAGGAGGAGGAGGAGGAGGAAGAGAAGGCCAGGGACAATATAATATGTGTAAGGGTTGCATTTTGGAGGACAGGGCACATTTGGGGAAAGGTTGATGACGATGTTCATCAGCTTATGAAAAATAGTTTATGCATTGTATCAACATGGTTAATGTAGTTTTAAGTTGACTCGTAGAATATTTGATAACTGAGGTTAGGGTATTTTTTTATCAAATCTCAATTACTTATGAAACTTGGTTTTATTCATCAAATATGAAAATATTTGTGTATCGACCAATGGTACACTGATTTTTTAACTAAAAGTAAAGAAACCGATATTCTAAAATTTGACGTCTCTGTTTCCACTTATCATTATGCTATAATCACGAATTAAACGCCATACATTCCTTGGTGTTTTCTTTCTTCAGGTTTGTTGCAGCTTTTAAATATTTTTGTTTCCATTATTGATAAGATATATATATATATGTTTATTGTTGTATCTGTCTGTTTGTTTCTTAGTTCGTTCGTTTATTTGCCCATCCGTTGGTTTGTCTGTCCACATAGTGATACCATCAGAGAGGTAGCACCATGATGACTGCCTAAAAAATTACCTCTTAATTAATGTTCTAGTTAATTTGATAAATCAAAATTGACTTGTTAACTCTGGAGTCATGTCCAATGATTGGCTTTGTCTCACACTGGCCTTGAATTAAAGGTTTTGTAGATTCTTCAAAACTTTTACACGAGGCCATATTGGTACCTTGCCCTTCTAACGGGGCAAATCATTTGTGAAATGGTCAAAACAGTTGCCAAGCAATGCCCCGGCGAAAGAAAGGGGACTTATCTAGAGGTGGAAGACGACTGGTAAATAAAGAGTAATTTGCCGCCTTTAACAAACATCGTTCAGAAAATCCAACAGCTAATTGGCGCCACTTTGCTCTATTTACGACCTTACCTTTAACATCTTTCAGAGAATAAGAAGAAGAATAAAGTTATTGGTACAATCCTAGTTTTGTGGCCCAGCTTTTTGTTGCATTTAGTTCATAATGAAAGTGTTGTTTATGTTCTTCTCACAACAACGATGGATGATAATTAACTTCCCGTAATCAACTTTGAACGTTACTATCAGCATCAGTCTTTTAGCGTCCGTCTCTGGACATGAGGCTTCCCCAAGATTCGCCAGACCTCTCTATCATGGCTTCGCAGAGGAACGTTATTATAGTTCTATTTTAATTGTTCTCTTCATGAATTTTAATTTGATTTAATTTGAATTTTTTTCAATTAACAAAGAGGATAATAAACTTATATTATGGTTGTATTTTAATTGTTGAATGTTTTTCTTGAATTTTATAAAACTATTAAAGCAATAAATTACATACAATACACGCAATAATTTACTTACTAAAATGCAAAACAAACAATGATTTATTTTGATACGAAATCTGATAATAATTAACGAGTTAAAAATGAGTAAAAAAAATGTAATGAAGAGTTACAAGTAGAAATGATTTGGTGAAATTAAATCACTTGACGTTTTTCACATGAGTGGGGTGAGCTTTAAATTTAGGGTAGATTTTAAAACGGGGATACTAAGTAAAATGGTTTTTGGTGATGACAACGAATAAGATTCATTAAGAACAACTTTCGTATTTGTCGATTGAAAAAGTATTATAATTAAATTGAAATTTACGAAAAAAACAATTGAAATAAAACCATGACGTTTAAAAGTTTAAAGTTGATGCTGTGTTTCGTTGACGTGGGAGGAAGGGATACTTGATCTGAAGGCCGCACGTGTTCACTGCATTTATCAAATTTATAGGTGAATAAGGAGAAAGTTTGCTATAGTCTGTATGTTCATTAAAGCTGACATTCGTTATATCGATGTTCGGTATTGCGAGTATTCATTGTATATGTACCTGAAAAAACATGATACCTCGAAAGATTATAAGCACTTATTGCTCTACGATTTTTTAAATACCACTAAATCCAAAGCTAATTATTGTTTCTTATTTGCAATGTTTATCTCTATCTGGAAATCAACTAACAATTGCATTTCTCCACATTCTGTTGCAACTGGAGTGGGAAATAGTGATTTTTGATGGGCGATAAGGATACAAGTTTTCGCGCTGCCTAAAACTTGAATTTAAGTTCCCAAGTTTAGTATTTAATAAAAGGCAAATGTCTCATCCTTGCTACTTCTGATGTTTTTTAACATATTTAGTATTATTCCACAATTGCATAGTGTTATTTCGTAATGCGATGAAAAGCAAAAAATAATAGTAATAGCTTGATTCAGGGATGAATATATCCCTATTTTTAGTAACGTATTGGAAAAAAAGAAAACTTCAACTATAACTAAAAGTATGATTTCTTATCTTTTGGCACGGGGCTACCCTAGGAAGGGATTTTACTTCGTTGGAGCATATATGAAAAAGATCCCCTCAGATACTAAAGGAACATTTTGTGTTTCTTTTGAGTTATGTATACTTGGAGATAAAAAAATCGCCAATATTCTAGATATTCTGGGGAAAGAGGTAACTTCTGAAAAGGGGGCGGTGACACCCTGAGTTATCGCCCCGGTAGAAACCATCCCGAGGAACGCCACTGTGTCCAAGCGATATCTCCCAAAGCACTGAATGAAGTTCAATGAAAGTTTGTGGAAGGATGGGTAATGGGAGAAGAAAGAGGTGATAGCATTTGAGAATGGATCCAGGAATTTGGTTTTCTGTTGTTTTTTCTTTCTTTAATTACATTCACGTGCACGTTCATGACTGTCCACACGATATCTTCTAAAGTAAATGAATTGCTATGAAATTCTGTGCAGGATGAAAATTAGGCTACGAGGGATCTGATTAAATTTCGGATCAGATCCATGCACAATTATCTCCCGTACGTCGTAGTTACATGTCCAAACTGCATTATACTGCTATAATTTCATGTTTGTCCACAGGATATATCCAAAAGTTCTCTACGAATTCTAATGATAATTTGTGGAAGGGAAGAAAATAGGCTTCATAAATTATATTCTAAAAAGAAATAGAAAGATAGACGGATGGAGATCAGATAGCGTTTAATTTAATTTGTTTTTAAAATTGATTCAATACTACTTTTTACATTGACAGAAAAAAGGGGTAAATGTTGAAAAAGTGGAGTGGTTTATGTAAACAAGGATGTGAAAAAAAAGGGTTGGGGTAATGTAAAAAAAGGGGGTTGTGTTAAAAGAGGAATCACGGGATCTAAGTTTGGAACGGGCATTAATGTTAGAAAAAAAGTAGGGATAATCTCCAAAGAGACGAAGGCTGATGTAAAAAAGAGGAATCTGATGTTAAAAAAGATACAAAGCTTTAAAAGAGAGATATGATGTTGAAATGAGTTGGAATGTTGAGAAAGAGCGGACTGTTCTTAATGCTAAAAAGGGAGCTAATGTTAAAAAGGGGGTAATATTGAAAGAGGGGGCTTGATTTTGACCAATAAAAGAGAGAGAGATTCACTGTTCGATTTTGCAGAGTAGGAAATCTGTTCTCTTCAGTTCTTGGGGTTGTAATGTTTATAAAGCCGGAATGACCACTTCACAGAATTCACTCTAGATTTTGCCCTTAAGAGTGGAAAAAAAAGTTCTGTCTCGATTTCAAATCGAAATGTGATAGTGAAAGATAATTTCCCACCCCGAAAGTGAAGAGAAATTTCCTCTGTGATTTTAGCCCCTAAAAGTGAAAAAAAAAAGGTTCCTACTTTATTTTGCCGTCTAAAAATGAAAGTAAACATTCCTTCTTGAATTTGACACCTAAAAATGAGGAAAAATCACTGTGCAATTCACTGCACCCCCTTTCGATTGTGACAAAGTTTTAGCCAAAAAGTTGGAAAAAATTTTCCTGTCGATTCTGACACGTAAAAGTGAAAAATAAAAATCCTCCATTTGATTTTGACCACAAAAAATGAAAAAAAAAAGTTGGAAAAATTTTCCTGTCGATTCTGACACGTAAAAGTGAAAAATAAAAATCCTCCATTTGATTTTGACCACAAAAAATGAAAAAAAAATCTTCCCTTCGATTTTGGCCCTTGAAAATAAAAAAAAAATCCCTCGGATTTCGAAGCATGAAATTGAAAAAAAAACTCTTCCCCTCGATTTCAACCCGTAAGAGAAAGAAAATTCACTTGGATTTGACCCCTAAAAAGACTTACCCCTCGATTTTCACCCCTAAAAATGTAAAAGATTACGCCCTCGAATTTGACCCCTAAAAGTAAAAATTGGAAGTTGCTCTTCAATATTTTGCCCGAAAATAGTAAAAAAATTCCCTCACATCAAAACTAGAAAAATAATTTGGACCACTAAAAGTGGAAATCCCTTAAATTTCGACCATTTAAACTGAAAAAGTCCTCTCCCTCCATTTTATT
This sequence comes from Thysanoteuthis rhombus, assembly GCA_963457665.1. NCBI lineage: Eukaryota > Metazoa > Mollusca > Cephalopoda > Oegopsida > Thysanoteuthidae > Thysanoteuthis > Thysanoteuthis major. The sequence continues at coordinate 32,603,525 of OY735203.1, forward strand.
TAAAAGTTAAAAAATAACTACGATTTCGACCCCCCCTTCCCAATTAAAAATTATCCGTCTATCCCTACCCTTAAAACAGGAAAATATATCCTTCGATTTTGACCTTAACGTAAAAGATTTCCTACGGTTTTTATCTGTAAGAGTGGAGAAAAAGTTACCTCTCAATTTTGACCCCTAAAAGTAAAAGGAAAATCTTCTCTTTTTTGACCCATATGAGTAAAAGATGATTCCCTTGCATTTCAACATGATTACCTTTCGATTTTCACCCCCCCCAAAAGGTAAAAACTAATTTTTACTTCACTTCGCCCTTTCCCCAATTTCAAAATCCCTCTCGATTTTGAGACCTGAAAGTGGAGGAAAATCTTCCTTCAGTTTTGAACCTAAAATTTTTTTTTTAAATCTGCGGTTTTGATTTTTCTATCGTTAGTCTCGGTTTAGCCGAGATGTCGGACTTGATTGGTTTGTATATTTTATATAACCTCACCAGAAAACTCAACTCTAAAAATATAGGACTCTACCGGGATGATAGTTAACTAATTGTAGAAACAGCAACGTGCAAAGATGCGAAAAACCTTTTTAAAATACATCATTAAAGGAATGAAAAAACTGAACTTTAATGTTGAAATTAGGACTAATGCAAAAATTCTGCATTTTTTATGTTACTTTCAAATTGAATAATGACACCCATAAACTATAAAGGAAAGACAACTCTGCAATTACATATATTAAAATAAGATCCAACCACACGAACAAAATAATCTTTAAAATCCCCTAATCAATAGAAACTGGGCAAATATATAACTCCTTAAATGAAACAATATTCGACAATATTAGAAATGAATATACTAAAGCCTTAAGTGACAGCAGTTCTACCGAAACTAGCTTTAAATATGATGAAAAAGTGAAATCCAATAGAGTAATAGCAACAACAAACGTAGAGGTAGGAAAATCAACCTACAAATAAAAACCAACTTAGGAAAGATATTCATCCAATTATTAGAAAAATTCTCATCCCCCGAGCAACCAACTGAGTAAAGTATTTTACGAGAACAAACAGAAAATTAGTTGCACGGATAATTCAAATAAATTTCTAACAAAACATTAAAAAATTTCTCGAATTCAGTATTTTATACTAAGTTGAAATACCAACCCAAGAGAAACACTTAGAAGTGAAAAATCATATAGGAATATCGAAAACACCGTTCAAACTAAGATTAGTAAAAAATATGTCATCATTTATAAACGGAAAATACAAAAACAGTTCATCGCTGCCGACATATTATTGGAGACTAACTGATAGTAAACTCAAAACCACAGTAAAATGGAAAATATTAAAACACACATATGCCAGAATATTGAAATCCTATTTTACCTATGCATAAATGAGAAATTTGGAATCCTCACTTCTGCTAATAGAACAAAAAAAAAACAGAATTATTCATCAGAAAAGATGAAGAAGCGTTAAAATGCCGGCACTGCTCAAAATTTCTACTAAAACATATTTTAACACCCCACATATAGGTATACAAAAAATTAACCACCATAGCTATCTTATTCCCCTCGTTATCATCATTATTACAATTAACCAAACCGAGAAAAATTAGACAAACAACTAAGGTCGTATAGAAAGTGGGCCCTAACACTGGGAAATAGATTACTGTGAATAAAATACTCTCAGAGAGGAAACATACCACGAAGTGCTGATGGTTTAACAACATCCTGATAAGGAAAGTGCCTGGTCTATATACCGCTACTTTATAATTTATTACTACCAACAAACACAACAACTCCACTAAATAGAATAGAAAAAACTTAACAAGCAACGACCAACCATTAGACAAAGAAAAAAGAAAAAGATATATGAATAGAATAAACGGAAGATTCTGCAACCAAGAAAAATAGAAATCCCAAATATCCTAAATAGGAATCTAAAATCAACTAAATCATTCACCTGAAGAAACCCTAACAGAGCAGAAATATAAAAGGTTTTGTGTAGCGAATCCTTTACTTCATTATATATATATATATATATATATATATATATATATATATATATATATATATATATATATATATATATATATATATATATATATCCTTGCGTAGTTTGGATCATTATTGATATATATTATATACACATAGATGATGATCCAACCTACGTAAGCTTATGTAACCAAAATGTTCCCAAATGATGGTTAGGGGATATTTTCATCAGCAAAATTGATACCGTTGAGTGAAAGAGACTGTTCTTATGGACGGAGAAACAGAGAAGAATTATATTATTCATTATATTTACAATCTGTATAATCTATCAGAAGGACGGATATTCGACTAGATGAATGATAACTTTTATTTAATCTAGAGCTTTTTTTTTTTTTTTTTTTTTTTCAAGTCCATATCTCCTTCGTTCATTCATTTTTGTAAATGAAATATACCCGGGAAAATTTTGTTTCCATTTGATATTAACATATAATGAGATCGTCCAGATTTTCATTTTCTGAAAGAATAACTAAAAAATCAAAAATATTCTATTGCTGTTCACTTCAGAGGCATCAATTGAAACAAAAAATACGTCTTTGTATTTGCGTACAGTTACATTCACTCATGTTCTGGATGCCTACTATAGAAAGACATTTAGCGCTCTAGTCTTCCTATCTAAGGAGTGCAGTTTTTTTTTGGGGGGGAGGGTGTCCTGCTACGATTGCCATGTGTCACAATAAACTAAGTTTAGTAAATATCCGAGCCTTTCTTGTGATTAAGATAGTTATGTATTTTTCTCCTTTGTGCTTTGAGTCAGTGATCGAACCCTGCAAAAGTAAGGAATTTCGAATTCCAAGGTAGGCAAGCCATACCCCCATGGAAAATTGGTGCAATACAATCTTCGAACAGATCACACCTATTGGACTTCGTGCTGAGCAAAGCTAAACTTATACATCCATTTACCCTCTTTCTCTTCCCCCCCTCTCTCTCTCTCTCTCTCTCTCTCTCTCTCTCTCTATATATATATATATATATATATATATATATATATATATATATATATATATATGCATTGTGTGTTTACATTCCATATAAATATATGCATAAATACCACATGCGTATGAACACACATGCTCACACGCCAATGGTATTGAAAACTGATAAAATGCAGTAATTAAGTTTCTTCTTGAATTTGTTAATAGGGGGATATTTTTTAAAATATTCACGAATTTCGTGAAATTTCACTAGAGCAGAAATTCTGGAAATAGAAACAAAATTCATTCCCGGAATAAAAAAGTCATAACAAAATTCGTATCTGTAAAAATAGAAGAAAAAACTTTTCAAGTGGAGATAAATTAATCCGCTTATGTCTTTGATAATGATATCGAGAACAGACAAAAATTTTGAAACCTTTTTTTTATTCTGATTTCAATTCAAAAATCAAACCGCAGAACTTTACAAAAAATAAGCAGAATTCGTTAGAATTTTGATCCTGTTTCTGAAATATTTCATCCAATTCAGACTTTGTGCTTTAAGATGCACACATGCATGCATTTACTCAAATTCATAATCTGATTCCCCCTCTCCTCTTTCTTGCCCCCTTTCCAACCTTCTCCCCCTTCTCTTTGGTCTTCTTTCTATTGGGTCTTATCTTTAATATACCCTCATCTGGAATTAATGGCAAACAATCCCATTTCGCGAAACAATAGGGACATCCTCTGAAATCTGATTATGCAAGATCTTCACAATTACTTTCGGGTTAAATAAGAAGAATAAGAACAATGACAACATTTAAAGCAACAACAATAACAACGGCGATGTCATCATCATCACCGTCATCATTAGAATCATGATGATCATGATGATGTTGATTATCAGTCCCTCGCTTCGGACTCTATCAACTTGGGAATTCAAAATGAAAAACTAACAAAAGGAAACATGCGGGCATCACAGCGTTTCAAGTTATTTCCATCAAAATAAAGAATGTCAATGATATCAAAATAGACTTTTATGTAATTTTTTTTAAAGCATTGAGTAGTATTTGAGCTAATACTACAAATAACAATGGTGATGCTAACGACGACGACGATGATGATAATGATAGTGATACCGACACAAATTCGAAATGTCATCTCCAGTAGATAAAAAAGGGATGAGAACGAAATATTTTCAGTTCATTCAAAGAAAATTCCCTGTTATGGTTTCTCCTTCGGAATTTGATGAGACGGACAAATCTCACCATTTCTCGGGAGAATTGGATTTTCTCCTTTTTTTGTTCGATTACTGTAAACAATCCTAACAATAGATAGATAGATAATTCTTGACTACTGGCCAGTATACAAGGAAAATGTATTATGCATCAGTCTTTCCTGCCTCATGAATTCCTTCAAATAAGATTTCAAGTTAGATCTCCTGCTACTGAACATTGATTTAATGAAACATTTCCGATAATTCCAATAGCACTCTGTCGTTTGTGAACGTACTTTATTTTTTCTATCAATTAAACAAAGCAAATGATTTACAGTCTTGGAGGGAAATCCCTGATCTTGCTAAATGCTCCTGTAAGCCTTCCATTCATCGGTGTGAATGATAGTTCCAGGCAATACTGTTTTTTTAAATAATAGGTAGGGAAATATCTGCATTTCTGTTCTTCATAATCCCCATCTATCAATCGGCAGGCTCAGTGTCTGTGTCAACCAAGCTAAAGAGCTATAATGGCGTGCTCGGAGTTCTTCCATGATAGTACTTGCTCATCTATTTCAACTGCAACTCCAAAGCCATTTTTTGACTTATTCTTTCACTCAAAAGATAAATGGCAAATATCTATGTCTTTAAAGTAAGCTTGGGTTCAATAAAAAAAAAAAAGGAATCAGAACGTATAGATGTTCTACTTCTATATTCATTACAGTCCTTACTTTGACATTTCCATTTATATTTGTCTATGACTCTTGAATGTTCAATCCAGCTTATAGTTTGATTACAGCTGTAACATTTAATGTAACTTGCGAGAGGACGATGCTCTTTCGTCCAGTTAATCACTGGCAATGGATTTCCATTCGAAAACAAAGGACACACAACATCTTTGAAAATAGATCCATCCATTTTAACAACAAATTTTCCCAAAGTTTGATTCAGATAAAATACTGGGTGGAATTGGCTTGCTTTACTTTTCGTTACAACTACTGGCGTACCATTTGATCAAACTGAAATCTAAATCTTTTTTTAAATTAGAATCTAAATTTCAGTCAGATTTTGATTTGGTATTAATTCTCTATCTTCTTATCAATTTAAAAAATAGAAACACTGAACTAAAATGTTCCACAAAGTTGGATTGAGATAAAATAACACCTGGAATTTGTTTATTTTTCTGTGAGACTATTGGCATGTGCCGTCATTATATGTAACCTTTTCTGTTGTATTAAGTTTGAGGCGCTCATTTTGAGGTGCTTATTTAACATATGATCAGTGTATTTTTTATATCTTCTCTATCGCACTTTGTCCGGATTTTTAAAATGATAACAACATCAACTTGTCAATAAAGTTGTTAATGTAACACAAGGCAAGTACTACAGTTATGGAGTGAATTTATTCACTGAGTTCATATAATTATAAAAGTCTCGAAACAAGAAAGTTTTCATGATTTTTTTCAAAAATTGCTTATGTTTGTAAATTCTGGGTATTACAGGGTAACTAATTCTCAAGTCTGGGTGCCATATAGCTGAAACTCCTGAGACCATGAGTTCAAATGTCAGATCATCTAATTCTCGGGTGTTGATCAGAATACGGCGTTCATAGGCTCGCAATCAAGCAGACGTTCAAATATTGTGATTAAAGTTTTGAACACTATTCACTCTGCTATCCTTAGCCAATGTAAACTGAAAATGCCGGTTTCAATTGGCTTGCATTTCCTTAGTTTAAAAACTAATCAAGCAGCAGCATTTTGAACATTTTTTGTTAATTATCGATTCATTCAAACCAAATGAAACGGAATTACAACAGTCTAACCTACTGGTAAGTATAGAGTGAACCGGTGGCTCAGTTTCTTTGTTGGAAAGTAACCATTTAACACAACGGACATCTCCAATAAATTGATAAAAGAAGGAGACAACATTATCAATATTCTTTGATGTTTCCAACGATTGGACAGAGTTAGTCACCTGATTCGTAGTTTGGTAGATAGATAAATATATTTACCTTGGATAAAACGGCAACACTATTCAAAGGGATCCTAGTTTCTATAGCCTTTTCTAGACCAACAGTTTGATCAGTTCTGTTAGGTTTCACTGATAGAACAGCTTTAATTCTACTCATTCTATCAGCCCTGATCCACAAGTTGGTTTTGTCTATTGTTCTTATCACATCACAGTTTTCGATTTAGTTCTTCGAAATAACTGAGTTTCTTATGTAATGTGCGATTTAAGATCAACGGTATTACTTATCACGGGAAAAGGAACTTGTTAACTCCGTGCTCACTTGTTTGTTTGTTTGTTTGTTTTTTAATTTCCTCGCTGATTCGTTTACCCAAGTCTATTAGATCTAGCTCACATTTTGGGGTTCGTCGGTCAACCTGATTAGCTCAGTTTAAAGTTAGATCAGCTGCAGTGGCTACTTTATTCTCTTCAGATTTAGTTAGGCAAGTGTCACAGATCAACTGGACATTTGGTTTAGTTGTAGATTGTAAGAAATATCTCAAGAAATGCGGGCTTACATATTGGATTAGACTGACCCTTTGGGCTGGGACACACTGCATGAAAGTAGAACAGACATACTTTACATTAAATAATGTCTCTTGGTTTTTTTCTTTTCACAACACAAACTGCAAGAACTCTTACAATCCACCGTGAAAGACATGATGAGATTCTACAAAATGTTAGTAATTAGTTTTATGTATGTACTGTCGTGTTTGGAGAGAAGGGATCAGATTGTAATGTAAAAGTGTGCATAAGATCGAAAAGAAAATCTCATCTTCGACGCCAAAGTGAAAAGTCTGTAGGAGCCAAATGGTTCTTCTTTAGTCGGACACAAGTAGAAAAATAAAAGTCAGAGATGGTTCTTCACAATCATGGAATCTCTTTCATTTCATCCATATTCAATATGGAGTATGATTTTGATTAGAATTGAAATTATAGTAGACAATATTAAAGAACATGTCAGAGACAAAGTGTTATCAAGTCCAAGTTCCAAAATGTCTGAGCACATACTGACAGAATTACTGGGAAAGTTTGTGTTTTATAACAACGATGAATAATCATATATAGTGAAATGATGAAAAAAATATTCATGGTGTGTGATTTTCGTATATTTTCATATATTTCTTTCCGTTTTTGTTCTTGTTTTTGTTCATTTATAAACTGGCCGCCATTTCAAATAATGGAAGGCTACAAATTATTCATGCAGACGACAAAATCCGATTTTATCACGGTGCAGCTGTGGTGAATTTTGATCTTTATTTTTTGCACTGAAATGCATTTTGTGTAAATTTCATTGCCTTTTAGATTGTGTACCGTATGTCTCCCGTAGGATGGAAATGTCAACCGATATTAGCCCGTTTGTGTCATCACTCGATAAGAAACATCTATCGCTACGTTTGAAATGTTTTGATTGATAATGTTGAAAAGTTATTTTTCATTTTTTTTTTTTTACTTGATTTTATTCAAGTAGTGATATATTAGGGATAATAATGAAAATTTTTCAGAGAATAGTGTTGTTCTCAAATTTCACTAGAGAGCAAGATATTTTGAAAATTCTGTCTTGTAAAGGAGGCTAATGTTGGTATATTCTCTTGTATCTTTTCCTCCCATTTTTTCATCACCGTATTTTTATGTATAATCGCGTAATCGTCACAACGCAGGGAATTTCCTTCTCAGTTTTTCTTATTCACTCACGCTGTCAATTCTCTCTCATTCCTTCTCCCTCTCTCTCCTTCCCTCTTTGTATGCATGCTTGTGTGTATTGTTCTTTCTTACGAGCATTTTTGTTAACCTGTGTGTGTGTTACGTACGCACAGTTTTTTCAAGTTAATTCTGTGCTGCTTGAGTTATGAGATTATGAAAAGTCATTGTTGACTTATGTCCTCTTGTTTTACATAATCTGCAATAAACACACACATGCACACACAAACATACGCATGCGTGCACGCACACACACATATATAGCTTGTAAGGTTTTTTTCATTGTGACTCGACCGCCGGTCGATCCAAAAATAGCTAGATGTTGAAGAATCTCCGATAAAATACCCTACATATTATCAAGCCTACATTCATTGCATGCCATATCAAGATATAATGAATAACATTCAAGAATCAAATCAAATGATAATTATATCATCTTATTAACCTGTATAATGCATTTTTAATCGAGATACTGTTTTGCTAATTCGAATATTATTCTACATGTAAGAATATCTGAGCCTCATTGAAAAAATATCCTAATTCATCCAATATATTTAATATATCTAAAACAATTTCTTATATCTGAACGCAATAGAAATTATCAAAATTTTGTTATAAATATCTTAATTGGCACTTCTCACGACTTTCATCGTTTTGATTTACCTTTCCTGTTCCGCCAAATTGAATGAAGACTTTTCAAGGTTAGGTGAACAAACTTTATAAAGTAAAAAATTTACGTGCTGGGATACATTAACATTGTCACCTTTCAGACGATCAGAACTCTATTGGAGCGTTTATTCCTACCCAGTCCGCCTCTGATAACGATTTAGTTGAATATTTATTTTGAATTAAAAGATTATAAAAGATTTGAAAGAACTCGGCCAGAGCTTGAGAAAGCTGATAAACGTACATGCCCGAGAGAGAGTTGACTCAACTGAGTCGAGGTAAATGTCACAGGCTTGCATGCACACATACAGACATACATACATTACAGAGGCATTGAAAGGAGAGTGAAACAAATCGATGTAAGTATTACGTCGAGTTAAATATCATTTTTATAGTATCATAACAGCAAGTCAATACATTTTATATGTATGGTCTTTTTATTACAAAGGAGAGCATGAGATACTCATTAAAAAAATAACCAGTATAGAACTAAATTATCACTATCATTTGTGGAAAGGTAAAATGAATATGTTTATCAAAAGCAAATAAGAATAGATAATTATAAAATAACTTCGATTGATTGAAATCGAAAGTACTTGATGAGAAAGTCTACACACAGAGTAGAAAACCAGTTTTTACGTGACCATCGTATGAAACTTGGTCCAGACCTTCAGGTGAACCATCCTCATCTCTCTCTTCCTCCCCTGTTCCCTCGCCAGCCTTTCACGCTCCTCCAATCATGAATGGTGGATGCATTGTCGAACATTCTTCTTATTTACTATCAAGCAGAAAAACAGCGCTGACCTCTTTTGGGGAGTATTATTACTGTGCGTTGCTCTCGATACGAAAACTTTTCTCTTTGGACTGATATTCTTCAGAACCAAAGTTCTGCTATAATGAATTATAAGAGCACTCAATCCATAAGTTTTTGGAATCATGTATACACCTTAAAATCACCGAGGTTAAGCAACGTCGAGCCGAGTCAGTATCTTTATGGGTGACTAATCGGGAATACCAGGTACCGTGAACAGAACGAAGTCCCAACAGGTTTTACCGGCCAGAAGTTAATTTTATAATCAATCGCCCGTGTATAGCTAAACCCACGATACCCTTGATGGAGTTATAAGCTGAGAACCATGATACGTACATTCATCTGCATTGTTCAGTTAAAACAATACTGTTGTTGAAGAAATACGGTAAAGGTGGAGAAAAAAGAACTTTTTAGTCGGAAATAATTATTTGCAAATAAACGGAACACATAAAAGATTTGGCATTACAACTAATTTCCCATTAAATGGAGGTAAATAGCAAATTTCAGACATCTTTTTCATCTCACAAAGTGTTTTTCACCAAGATATATACGACTATAACGCAAATCCTGTCAATGAGCACTTTGTGGTTAAAGGGAAGTAACCCTGCCTATAAAATAAAGTATTATTTCCCTTAGATTTCAATGCAGCTTCATCAAATAATGAAATAAGATTTTTTAACAAATTTAAATTCCTTTTTAATCTGTACATCAGTAAATAATTACGTTTCATATGTATAGTGTCTATTTTATTTGAGGAAAGGTAAGATATTTAATGAAATGAAATGTTTTAATAGTTTTTATCATCCCCTCAAAAATTTGAGTGGTTCTTTTAAAAAATATATCATTCAGATTCCACCCGTTTAAAAGCTTGTTCATTTAAAGTCTAAATGCTGCAACACATTAAAGCTATAAAAAAAATATTGATTTAGAGAGAATAAAAAATGTCTTAACAAAACTTTTATAAAGCCCAAATTCATTTTTCTTTCATCACTGTGGTATTTATGTACACTTTCGTAATATAATACTAATGGATACTTCCCATAAAGTATTTCAAATCAACATGACGAATGAACAAAAAAATAATTGTAACGGAGTTTGTAAATAAGTAAAATATTTCTTTTGAAATTTACTTCCATATAACTCTAGTTCCACTGCTGTAAGACACTCTGCATTCTTTTGTTGAATGGTTCAAATATAAAGATGTTCAAATCCAAACTTGATTCCAGCATGTTCATGGCCATCAATGATTAAGCTTCTATTCGTCTTTATTACAAAAACATTGCATTTTCCAAAGTTTGTTCAGTTTTTTCAGGATGTAGAGGAGGCTATCAACGTACGCAACCCTTTAAACTATTCGAGTTCGAACTCATCTCCTCTGTCCGAAATTTCTCTTGTGAATATTTGGAAGATCTTCATTCAGAAAAATACTCCTTTAGATTGCTTCATAATGCTTCATAGAGTGCATCGATTGCAATAATTAATATTATTTCGGTGATCTTGGATTTTGTCAAAAAATATTTAGAAATAATTCAATCGTAGATAAAAAAAAAAAAATATGAAACAAAAAAATCGGCTGGATCACTTGATGTTTTCAACGGAGCAGCAGTGAAGTGTATTTATTACTGAACAGTTTAGAGACTACTGAATGAATACAAAAATATCATTTGAAACATTATCTTCTGCAACATTTGATCTGTTCGCTAGTTTGTTAATACTAAGACAATGTTAATAATATCATAGAAATGAACAACAAAATAGGTCACTTTTTCACATATTTCTCACGACTGCAATAGTACAAACTTTCGGGAAATTTGAAAGGATATAAGACCTTTCATAGAGTTCAAATAGCTTCATGTTATAATGTAACCATATCTCAATCCTACGTGCCAATGACAATGATAGCTGCGGTGATATAGTCGCGGCAGGATTGTCGAGTAGCAGTTTACATATCAGAATGATGTTTGAAATGAGTAACTTTTCTTTTCTTTTTTTTTTCTTTTTTTCTATATCTTCCAATTGCCCAGAGATGTCATTGAAACGAACTTGACACCTTGAAATATTGTTTCAAGTTCTCATATTCTGTTCCCAAGACATCAATATTGATATTGCTTCAATAGATAAGATGTTAGTGATTCAGTCCATCAACATATTGCTTGCTATGAACAAGATCGTGAAAAAGATTTTTCAGCATTGCCAAGATTTGGGGATTTGGTTATTCTAATTGTACCTTGACCGAACGAACCATTGTATTTATAGCTTGAAATCAAATCCTTTTGTAATGATCTTCAACACTCACGAAGTGGCAAGCAGAAGCATATTTACAGCCATCAATGAGTCCCATCATCCAATAATTTCGTCTGTTTCGCTTCATTTGCACAGAAGGCTCATCTATAAGTTGGTGTTGTTTTAATTTCTCAGCTACAGTTTCAAAGAACAACTTGAATAAAACATCACTTCAAATGCCTGGGGTTAGCTAGTTGTCCACTAATAACTGCCATATTCTCACTTTAGAAAGTTTTTTACGAGCCTGTAAATGAATCTAAATCCAACAATCGATTATAATTAACAAGTATTTTCTGAAAACACATATTACGCATGAACTTCTCCTTCAATGTTTCTTGGATGAAACCAGGCTCTTTTTTTTTCTCGTATTTTTTCTCGTAACTTAACAAGGGCGGATATTTCATCTATAGCTCCCATTATATCACTAAGGATTTTACGTTCGGATGTGATGTCTTTCACAAATAAACTCAAGGAATACCCATTGCAATAGTTAGCCAAAATTCTTGGCTAGATAGTCGAAATTTAGGAAGCAACACATGACATTTTTTCAGCATGTTACTTGCACCATCATACATTTTCCTACAGTAGTTGGACAGAGGTAATTGCATTCGAATCAACGTATCTTTTGTTGCAGGAACTTTTGTGTTATTTATTATAATTGTCGTTTCGTGAAAACGAAGGTCTTCTTGGACACAAAGAGACTGGGTAACTGAGCGAATGCATAAGGAAAGTTCTCCTTGTTTGCGATGCCAGTATATTCATCACAAATAAGTGGAAATAAAATTGTTTTCTCTTTTCTCCAACAACAGTCTTTATAAGGTTTTTTCATGACTTATAACATTTGGAATCGTGAAGATTTTGGAAGTTTGCTGTTGCATGCAAAAGTTAGATGGCTGTCAGAAGGAAGATGCCTGAAACGTTTCTACTCATTTTTTAAAACAGTGATTGAATTCTTCCAATACTCCAATTCTGATCTCTGTGATAAACGGAAAAAAGTTAAGCATGACATTGGTTTACATGGCAGATGTATTTACAAAGTTCATCGAAGGTATTTAGCGACTACAATGGAATGAGGTTTACTTTATCAAAGTCAAATCGGCCATCACACCGTTTCTGTTCAATTTGCAATTATCCAAATACAACATAATTTGCCGTGATCTCTTCCAATTTCCAAACCTGAATTGGAGAGAGAGAAGAGTATAACAGATGACGACCTTCAAGTGTATTGTGTTACCTGGATGAGCTGCAAAGAGACATATCTGAGAGATTTCGGGAATTTTTTTTTCTTTTTTACTTGAAATAATTGACTGGCTGATTAATCCACTTCTCGATATTAGCATGGTGAAAGAACTGGTTTTCCAAAAAAAAATCGGCCAGATATTGGTTACCAAAAAAGCATTTCTGACCTCTGTCCTGAATTGTAAACTGGTCAAAATGTGCTTTATTTCTTTTCCATCATATTTAGTAGAGTGGGGCTTCGACGCCATCTCCCAGCTGCTTTCTGAGAAACAGAGTTAAAATTACTGAATGCCAGGATCAAAGACTTCTCTTTAGTGCATTCCAGTCTAACGTTGAAAAACTGATATCCCTTCACCAAGAACATCCTCCCATTAAAACAATGATTACAATGTCGTTACAGGTGCAATGTAAATTTACAGTTTAGTTTTATTTGTGGAATACATTGGTGTGTGTACACTTTACATTGTTTGCTTAGTTGTTTTGAATTCTCAGTAAACTAATTGAAAGCGACCGTCCGTTTCAATTAACCAATTTGCTACGATTCTCCTTTATTATTCCCAACCTTCCACTGCGAGACCAGCCCCTTTCCTCCCTTTTTGTTTGCCTTTATCTACCCTTTCATTCGCTTCTTGTTTTACTTTTTAACTCTTTCTTTCTGTTCACATTTAATAGGGTCGTTGTATGACTTCCACAATTTGGCTTATTGTATTATCAAAGAGGCAACAGAATATTCATGGACGGGAAGACTGCGATTTTCTACCATAAAAACAATTGACATTCTTATTCAACAGTAAAATAAAGAATTTACTCCATTTAACATAGTCATATATATGTATGATATACATGTATATATATATTGATGAAAGTGACAATTGGAAAGTGAATAGAAAAAGCTTAAAAGAAAAGCAGGTGCTACTTTCGAATTTTTTTTGTCATCACGTATTTCGATGCATTTCGACGGGTTTCAGCTATCTTCTTCAGAGAAAAATGCAGCAATGCAGATAAAATCGTGTGCTGTTTACATGCTTGAAAAGGTAATATTTTTGTGTAATGAGTGCAGATAAAAACTGGTAATTTTCATCCCGGCCCCTACTCTCACTGCCCTTCTTATCTAAGACAGGCCCAACAACCACAGAGACGGATAACCAACACCCTCTGACCCCTTCTCTCACAGACTCATCATATTTCAGACCAAACTTAACTCTCACCTACACAGATACAAATATCTCCCCTCCTGCTCCTATCAAACAACCCACGAGACAGAAACTACTGTTTGTTCAACGTCAGTCGACCACAGGACATAAAAATCTGGTTTAAAGGGCAAGTTGCACTCAACTTTAAAACTTCATTGCTTGGGCTGGAGGGTTATTCTGCACTCAGGCCCCGCCGTATACGGTTCTACTGCTGTAAAAAATTATCTCCCAAACCTTCGTTCGCGAAGCCAAGCCATTCATACATTCATATTGTCATAGCTTAGTTTGACATGTGCCGTCCTTAGCTTCGAGTTGTTCATCAACATTAGCCTCTCAGCATCGTAGGATGTATTCCTTCCCAAAGATTTATCGGACTACTTTATCATAGGCGTCGCGGAGACATTACTTTCTCAACTTGTTTAGTTCGTCATATCATCTTATTTTTTGCTGGCCACAATTTCGTATATGAGTTCTAGGGACCCAAATTTTGAGTCGCGATATCCTGCAGGAATTTCCACCGAGTCGAAAGCCTTTTTGAACAAATTCTACGGCGGACGGCACACTATATTCGAATGCTTTCTTTTTTTTAGTTTATTTACCGAACATAGATATTCAATGGTCGAATAGCTTCTTCTGAAGCTCGCCTGTTCCCGTGGTTGATTTTCATTTAGAGTTTTGTTGATTCGATCGGTGAAATGTTCATAGAAGCAGTCTAGTAGGCTGATTGGTTTGTAGTTGCTTAGTTCTTTCCGGTTCCCCCCTTTTTTTTGTATAACAGCATAATGATTGCCGTGTTCCAATCTTCTAGGAGTTCACTCTGTTTGAGGTATGTTAAATAAAATGGCTAGTTTCCTCATAACTTTATTAATGACAACCAGTCATGACGATGGTGATGTTATCTGGTCCTAGGGCCTTTCCTTTGTTTTGTTTTTTGTTTGTTTTTTATTTTTTTATTTGGGGGTTGTTGCTTTTTTCATGGCTTGTTCACCTCATATTGGAAATTTTCGAACTGGTCATTCGTGACTTGTATATCTCGTTTATTGTTCTTTGTCTCTAGTTTGGAGGAATAGAAATTTTTGTAGAATTCTACGGCGCGTTAGACAATTTGGTCTCTATCCGTTGTAAAGTATCCATTTTCTTCGAGCACACTAGTTATTTGCATTCTTCCTGTATTGAAAGTTTTTGATAGTTTTGAAGCCCCTATCTTTTTCGAGAATTTTTTTCGATGACGATTGGCGCGTATCTTCTTGTATCTCCCCTTTTCTCTTTGTTTCTTTTGCATGGTTTTATTTAGTGATTCGATCCTTCCTCTTATTGTTGTCGGTGGCCGGAGATTTCCGCGGTTTCTTGGTTTCTTCAAACAGTTTGCTGTTGGTTTGTTTTCTCTTTGGCTTGATCTAAGTCCCTGATCATTTTCCACATGAGGAGACAAAGTCATTTAGTGAATGGAGACACAGTAACACGAGTGTTCACAAAAAGTTTTCCGTCAGAGAGAGAGAGGGTGAAGAGACAGACAGATTCGTCAACTGATATAGAACACTTACTTGCCCTCCATATTCTAGAGGAGAGACGATAGCTTCTCATATCTACTTGCTATAGTTTCTTTGTTCTTCTGTCTCTTTAGGCGCGAATTTTAAATCTCGAGTCCGCCAGA
Organism: Thysanoteuthis rhombus; assembly: GCA_963457665.1. Taxonomy (NCBI): domain Eukaryota; kingdom Metazoa; phylum Mollusca; class Cephalopoda; order Oegopsida; family Thysanoteuthidae; genus Thysanoteuthis; species Thysanoteuthis major. The sequence continues at coordinate 32,619,242 of OY735203.1, forward strand.
TTTCCACCATTACTATATCTATTTAATTTTTTTTTATCTTCCTTCTTGCACGTGTATGCTTGTGAGAATGTATGTTTATACTTTTGTTTTATGTCCATTTTTCAATCTCCGTTCTCTATTCGTTTTTCTTAACAAAATCGGAACATTTCAATCAAAAGGCATATAACTCAAACAAGACCCGGAGAATTCAATCACACACACACACACACACACACACACACACACACACACACACACACACGTACATAAACAAACATACACACACATATATAGAGAGAGGGGGAGAGATAGCTATGTACATGTGTGAAACAAAGAGGTCTTTATTTTCCTTGGTAAACAAGTAAACAGGCCTCTACTTGTATATGAGTTTATTAGCTTTTAATCAAATGAAAATGTATAACTATAACAGGTTTGCAAGAAGAGGGGGTGTGGTATTTTTGATGATAATGTCATTTTAGGTGTGAAAAATCTTATGATGTTTGAAGTTCGTACACAGTCAGTGACCTGCTAGATGTTTTTGTACAACAAAAGTCTGTAACATGTAATGCGTGCTAACTACCATCAACAGTCAGAGCTGTTATAGCAGTTCAAATTGATGAGGAGATAGCATATAATCAAATAAATAACGAAGGTCACGAGGAGAAAACAGTGAGGTATCTAAATGTAGAAAAAGAGATGACAGAAGATCCAAGAAGACAAGATACGCCTGATAATATATAACAATCCAGAAACTGAAAGCTTTCAGAAATGTTAACAGAAATGAAGCAGATTAAAAGTATTTGAGAGGCGCGTCTCGAATGCAATAAGACTAATCATCGTATTTTAGCAAATGTATTGAAGTATAACAAACAAAATACTTTTGCTGGTCGCCGTTCATAGCAAATTCATCTTGGAAGTAATTTTCGTTGAGTAGATTCTCACTGGGTATACCATTACTGTGGCCTTGCACCAGAGTACGTGAAGCGTAGTAATTTATGCGACCTGCCTCATGGCTGAGATAATTGTTTATTACCGACTGTAGAAGTCCAGGTAAAAAGCTTAGAAAATGTTGATAAAAAGAATTACTCTGCTCCAATTCTTGATGTTACTTCATTTTCATTCAGCAAAAATTATTACACAAAATAGCTATTAGTCTGTTGGAAGTGGCTTCGAATATACCGACGTTACTTCCTTTAGACCCAAGGTTTATAAACAACAACTTCCGTTTTACTTTGCTCACTCTAGCCAAACTGCTGGTACTGTAACCCTGGTCTTTTCACCAGTACATTTTCTATTAGTTTCTTCGTTGCATTTCCTCTGGCCTGACGGTTAAAATGATGCCCCGTCGGTAATGTTTCTTACCATGAAATATCACGTTTGCCATGCCATTTTTCTTTCGTGGAGTTAATGCTTAAATTCTTACTTCTATCATCTTTCTTTCGGCAAAAACTGCCTTTAAGAGACAGTGACAGTTCCTAAAGACGAGATTTCGGAAGATATATATGGCCGTCCATATACGGCCCACAGAATTCCCCTCACTATTCTTCTTATCCTGCACTGAATTTGCGTTTCCGGTCGTATCTTGGTATTGCAACAACCATACATACCAAATCATATTCAGTTCAGCATACCTACTGCTCTCTGCTATTCAAAAGCAATAATAATGGCCCTCGACAACGCTGCCGCGAGTTACTCTTCTATTCAAACTTGTTTGAGCTAGTAGCTAATTATCTCGCTCATAACCATCCTTCCTCATAAGCATTAACAAATTGATGGAGCTAGTTCTAGTTAGCTACCGTCTTTTATACTTTTTATGTTAGTTGTGTTCGATAAACTTGCTTCGTCAATCTCTTCTTTCAGCCTATTTATATGTATTTATCATTAAATGTTTGTAAAATGTATATCAACAAATATTTGCATTCGTCTTTATTTCCCTTTATACGGATTTCATTTCTCTGTTCAATTTTATTAACACACGTGCAGGCCACTTTTCTGAGGTGCTCTCGTCAGCACCTAAAATCCAAAATCTCGTTTTCATTTCCATCTTTCATGACGTCACAGATATTTTGGCACTTTGCCACCACATGGGACTAAAATAATCCCTGTCAACTTTAATATCAGCATCTTCCTTCGATAGAGGGCTTCATTATTGGTACAGTGGCTTCCCCCAATGCAAGACATTAAGACGCATTATACTGTTATTTTAGGTGGGTTATCATCGGATCATTATATATTTATGTCAGCAGAGATATTTGTCAGCGCAAAAATGTTTAGTACTTGATCTTTAAGAATATGTAAGTGTCGTCGTCTCCTATTCATGGATCACAGATATAAAATTCTGAAATTTGAAACCTTGAGAAATCATTTTGATTTTAACGCGTGCCTCACGGGTTTCACAGGCCGCTATAGACTTTCGTGGACCTCCCTTTTGGTTTACAGACTCTGACTTGAACTTAACATCTTCATACTAATATAATGAGTTTTCAAAATATGTATCAGTTATTTTACAAAATGAGCCACGTCCAAATGTTGAGTTGATAATCCCACAAGGATTTACTTTTTATATTTGTCAGTTTAAAGTAGTTGCCAAGTAGGAGAGTATGTCATTGTTGGCTTTTTAAATCTTAAATCAATAGGCAAGAAAGTTGTTTGGACTGACTGCCCACTTGAATTACATCTCTTCAAAAAGACGAAAGCTGTTAAGTTTCCTTTAACAAAATGAGTGAGGCAAAAATTATTAAGATAGAATTATGCTGGGTGTTCAACAAATTGTGCATGAACTATTCCACTATAGAAAGACTGGGTTTTCAATTGGTCTTAAAAACAATGAATTCATCATATTTAGTCAAGTCATTGGAGAGTTATCTCCTCAAGAAGTTCTCTTATATCAGACTCGCTTAAAGTAGCTCGATGTGAAGTCATTTACTTGTTACAACCACGCTATATCGGGGAACCACACCCTAAAGAACTGCGTTATATCGGGGCACCCATGCCAATATAATAAATGTGTATTTAATTCGTATATATATATATATATATATATATATATATATATATATATATCGTGAATAGAACTATTTTGCTAATTTGGCTTTTTCCAGTATACGTATAAGAGGTAGACGGAGAGAGGTGGAGAGAAGACTATTTGCTAGTGATACTAGACTCAAAGATATCATCATGATCATCATCATCAGTCTTTTAACGTCCGTTGTTGGACATAGATCTTTTGCAGAATCCACCACATTTCTCCATCATGGACGTCACGGAGCTAGTATTTTCTGAATTTGTCTAGTTCACCTCTCTATCTTGTATTTTGTCGGCCTCAGTTTCGCAAATGATCTCTGGGGATCCATGTTGTGAATCTTGATGTCCATCAGTTGTCTGCCATTCTTGCAACATGACCAGCCCATGGCAATTTGAGTTTTCTGTAGGTTCTCTGCGACAAGGGTGATGTTGTCTTCAAATATAAGGTTGCTCAGATATTCGTCATCTATTTTGATTCCTTTATTCTCCCAATTCAGGTTTCAGAAGATCATCTCGAGGCAGGCTGTGAAGAGTTTAGGTGAGCTGGTATCACTTTGTCTTACTCTTTTTTTGAGCTGGAAGGGTTCAGAGTCTTCATGTAGCCTAATAAAGAAGTTGCTGTGATTGAATGTATGTTGCAGTATTTTGACGTATACAGGGTCTACACCTTGTAAAGTGATGGCCGTCATGACCATGGGAATTTCTACTGTCGAATGCCTTCTTGTCTATAAATGCTGCTGTATGTGGCATTTTGTAATCTCTTTCAGCTGATTTATTGAATGGAGATGGTCCATGGTCGAGTAGTTTCTTCTAAATCCAGCCTGTTCCCGTAGTTGTTCTTCATCTAGTGTTTTAGTGATCAAGTTGGTGATGATTTTTGTGAAAAGTTTGTGGATGGAATTTAGTAGGCTTATAGGCCTGCAGTTGTTGAGTTTTTTGGGGTTTCCTTTTTATATAGAAGCATTGTGATGGCCGTGTTCCAGTTTTTCGGGACTTTACTCTGTTTTAGATACAAGTTGAACAGATTAGCCAGGGATTTTGCAAATGGTCTGTATGTGTTTCGTGGTTTAAACATAGTGGCAGCTTCTATTAGAGAGGTTGTTATTTTGCTGTGGAGTTCGTTGATGTTTGTGCCGTTTTCATCCGTGAGGATTTCATGTCTGTTTTTCAATTCTAGCTTGAAGGGCTGGGTGAGTTCGAAATCATGAATACATTCTAAAAGAAACCCAATGGAAAATGCAATTGGAAGAGCCCATGAAATAGACTACATCTTAACGCACAAAAGCCACACCATCAAAGACATTCAAATTCTAAACCAAGTAAACATCTTACCATAGAATGGTAAGATGTGAGATGCAAGTAAACACCAATAAAGAACGCAGAAGAATATTTCACAGCGAACTGCAACGACTAAACATACCAAATGAACTCACTGGAAAGTTTATTGCCTATTTTATAGTAGAAATACTGTTATGTGACTGGCTTGTACTTTTGTCTTGAAGACAGAATTAACATGATAATGGGTGAGAAGCTGTTAGCTACATGCAAGATGAACAGTAATCACCTTGTAAGAAGTTGTTCTTATTTGCAATATTTTTCCAGTTTTGATTTTTCATGAACATAAGTAGTTTATAAATTTGTTTCTTTTAGATATTTATGCTTTATTCCTTAATGAAAACGACTTAGAAAATAACAAATAGCAAGTTGGTTATGCCTCTGTACAAAGGTTTGTAACAATAGGCCCGTTTTCAAGTATAAAAACTTGAAGACTGATTATAATGTTGATAGAATAGGAAACGTCATTGACAACCTTGCCAGGTGTTCCTCTCCCAAGTTTGATTGTGCTAAAGCAAACGCTTTGTGGTCGTAGGAAGACAAACAAGGAAACTAGAATATATAGGACAATCTGTAGAATCCAGGATTCCCCACCTTTTATGAGATAAAGCAGGATCATCAGGTCTCACCTTTAATGATTTATATATAAAGACAATTAACCAAACAGGTTTATATGTATTTTGGCACAAGCTTAGATAAGAAACAAATGCAATACTGTAAATATTTTCTCAGCTCCAAAAATTACACAGTGAGAGCCGGATATGGTCAACGGTTCATGAGTGTTGGTGTCCTCGCATAAAACTCAAGAAGAGTTTGATGAAACTTACCGACTTCGTTGAATATGCAATTTGAGTCATGTTTTTTCTCTTATATGAAATTATTGAGCACAGAAGTGTAAGCATTAAATGTATATGCAAGATTCCATGACATCCAGTCTTCTTACCGAAAGTGTCCATCAATCTATATAGTATTAAATTACTAATTGTTTTATGAGAACTTTATTCTAACTCGACCATAGTGGTTCGATTACTTTAACTCAATATGTAATAACAGTAATAACAACTTCGTGCATTGTTCAGTAATCTAAAAAGCCAATACCGTACACCTATATAAATGTGCATGCGTGTGAGCACGTATACACATAATACATGTTTGATTAAAGGCCACCCACAAGGAATGTATTTTGTAGTGTTTGAATTAACCTTTCCTATTTCCGTACGAGAGAACGTAGGTCAGAGGTTACTGTATGTGAGAACTGTCCAAAAGCCTTTGATAGAATGCTCAGTCTTTATCAAGTGCCAATACCATAATGGTTGGGATAAAACAATGATTATAGATTGAAGATTTAGAACCATAACAGCATTTCCATTAATAGCTAATTGAAGATGTTAACGTTGTGTGTACAAATTACAAATTTTTAGTTCGTGTCCGATGTATACATATTGACGAGAAGAAGGACTGGCTGGGGATCCTCCACTTTCCTCTTCGATCTGTAACATCTTTTGGAAGATCTCGTCTTAAATTCAACCCTGCTTAAACTACCGGTCTGGCTAAGACACTTGGATGACATATTTGTGCTCAGATCCCACTAAAATGATGTCAAGTTCTGTAGGTCCATATATACTAAATCAGACCATCTGTAAAGCTCTCAATGGCAAAAGAAGATAACAAAGTACAGCACCATTATATACACAAAAAACAAACACAGGGCTCTATCTGCATTTTGATTCAAACCACCCTTTGTGTTTTAAAGAAGGGTAAATTCGTAAACTTCAACAATGGAAATTGGTCCTCAGCAGAGATCCTGAGAATGTAGAGGAAAAATTAAAGAATATAAGAAGCCCTCTCCCGCAGAATAACTATCCCTTCCACGTTGTTGCCAAGATAAGGAGTGTTTATCTGTTGAGAACTAGATCAGACTATATAAAGTTATTACGTTGAAGGTGCAAGGTAGCATAACGATTATAAGCATGGAGAACGAAATTGGCGAACCGAGTTCAATTTTTGGCTGAAAATGCTTGTATTAGAATTAATTTTCTTGGTAAAGGCCTGTATCCACATCCTTCTGCCCTGTCCCGTCACCCGATATCTTGACGAAAGTGTCTCGTCGCTGGCATGCCACGATACTCAAAGAAGTGTGGGGTAGTGAGTATTTTGGCAAACTACTTACTACTCGAACATCAGTAACAGTCAATCCTGACAAGGGCCAATTATTCAATACTTTTGTCATGTCTTTTGAGACAATAGATGTGGTATATTTCTGCTTTATTTACTCTTTTTTTTAAAACGTAATTGTCCGTACTAAGTACTAAATGTAGTGTATTGAGTTATTTATTGATGTTCATAAAAGTCAAATTGATATGAAATGAATGAGAATAATTATTCAGCTTTCGAAGAGCCGGAGATCACCAGTGAAACTGGGAGTGGCTAAAAACTCTGTTCTAATAAAAGGAAGGAATGCATGGAATCATCAAATAAACTGTACAACTAAAGAGGAAGTGGAAGAAAACCCACAACTTTAATAAACAAAGGATTTGTCATCTAGTGGACTTGAAACTCAGTCTCAAGTACAGTCCTCTGCTGACGTACCAGGTGTTGGTGGCTGCCTACAGCATTTGAATAAAAGAAAAATCAACAAGTACAAAGATTTATCAGGTCACTTTTGTACCTGACGTGAAAATCAAAAACGAATTCTTACCGTCAACTTTGACCTGGGCTAGTAAAAAAAAAAGAAAGTTATAAGATCTCGCAAAAATGCTTTATGCATTTATGTGTATTCGGAGACAAATCAAGACAGTTATATACGAATATGATGAAGTTGAAAACGTCCATACATAAGAATTAGCTCACACATACGCACTTATATACCTGCACACACATACGTGTATGTATATGTATGATATCTCAGCTGACTCTTGACGTCAAATGCTAATGATTTTGTTATCAATATTTTGTTGAATTACACAGGTGATTGGACTTTTGTCTGAATTGGATTTTTAAGTTGCTTTTTCCACATATATAGAACGTAATACATATATATATATATATATATATATATATATATATAATGAAGTAATGACTCGATACACAAACACGTTTCTGTTTCTGCACTGATCCGTCTAAAGAAGCCCGAACAGGGCAGAAACATAAATGTGTTTCGGTCGTGAATCTTTACTTGATCATATTTTGAGCTCTACGCGAAATCAACTTAATGTTTTATGTTGAATGTTTCGAGTAATTCATGAAATGAACCCGTAACACATTGGATATTGTTTTATATCATATTGTATTCCTGATTTGTATTGTGCAATATTTATATATATGCAATATATATATATATATATATATATATATATATATATATATATATATATATATATATGTATGTGTGTGGAGGGTGTATATATATGACGTAACACTTTTCATAGAGCACACCGACGCTTCGGGTCGCGTGAGTTGCATAAAAATTATTGGTTCGTCGCAGAAACCTCAAATGTAAGAAACGTTCAAGAAAACGAAATTATGAAAAAAAAATATGGGGAAGAACTAAAGGAGATTCCATTGTCAAATCATAATTTGGGTCACAGACGAATTTCGGAAGTTAGCAATGATTGTTTGAAGAACTCCGTGAAAAAAACAAAGAAAGATTGAACTTTGCAATTCAGCAATAATATTTGTGCGCAGGTTGTATATCATTATGATTAATTGTACTAAGAAAAATTGATAACAACCTTCATAAAGGATGTAACTCTACACTTTCAAGCCTTACTTCTATAGTCTGACAGGAAGTAACGGTGTAGTTGTATTGTAAACCGAGAACTTCTGCATTAAACCCTTAGAAATTGATTTTTCTTAAAAATAACGAATTTACCAAGGTAATGAAGGTCCCGTGCATTGAAAGCATAGAAAATACCCGGAAATTTTTTTGGATAATTCTGAAAACCGTACAATTTTTTTTGTTTTGTTTTTGCTTTCAATCCATAAAACCAACATACGTTAGCTTTTGAAAAGTGTCAGTTTTGACAAGAAATATTTTACTAGGTTTCGAGTGAAGAGTTCAACAATCGTAGCCATCAAAGATGGCGAAAGGTTCTATCCTTTTTAGAAGTGTTTGTTTATTTATGTGTTTGTTTGTGTGTTCCACCGCTCCTGGCCATGCCGTTTTGTCTACAAACTTAGAAATTGGCATCAGTAGTTCCAAAAACCCCTTCTAAAATGTTTCCTGATTTTATTTGAAAAAAACGTCTTTCCTATCTTTTGAAGCCTTACAATGATAACATCTAGATTATTAATAGCATCTAGAGTCTCCAGAATCTGGATATTTCTAGATATTTTTTCTGTATTTTAGACCTTTTGCGGTGGAAACGCTAGTGATGTCATGAATAGTATTTATTTTAACCACATTTATACTTTGATTGATTTTTTTTTCTTACATTACACCAAAATTTAATTCCACGGTTTTTCAATCCTATCGTGTTGAACTGAGCCTTACTTTCCGTCCAAAATACAGATTCGAAGTATTCCCTTCGTAGTTTTTATTCTATTAATTTATCTTTTCCATTTTTGATGATAATTAATACGGTTCATTCAAAATTAGACATTTTTGGCTATCTGAATATTCAGAAAATAACAATTGAAAACGTATAAACCTTCACAACGCGTTGAATTCATGATGGTAAGAGAAGTAACAAATCAAGACAGGTGCAAAGAAGGGAAAATGGTCCCGATTGTAAAGTTTTACATCCTCGCTCACTCAATGTTAAAAACGGTTATAAAATGGAAAACAATTCAATCAATTCAAAGCAATAACTACCTCATCTATATGTGTTGTTTTTTTTTGTTTTTCTTTCATTCATTTTTTATTCCTTTTTTGTGTACCGTTCTTAACATGGCTGAACGAAATGGGGAAGCTTCAAAACTTATAATCGGTACCACCTTCCATGCATTATGCCAGGAAACAAAGATAAATGATAAAATGATCACAAATGAATACATAGAAACGACGGGCGGAGAGTAAGGGTTTAGTTCGCATTTTGGCTATATCATAAAATCCTTCCTCCCCTTCAGAAACCTATAAAATGTTAGTTTTTTCTACTTTTCACAACTGACACTTTCCAAAACCTAACGTTGGTTTTATTGATTAAAATCACAGAAAACATTTTTGAAAACAAAGTTTTACATAGTTTTCCGGATTAGGCAATCTCATCGCAATTTTTCCGATTTTTCCCGAATATTCGACTTAACTGTGCATGTAAGCAATCTTATAAAACAATACAAAAATCACTTTGTTTTTTCCTGCTCTATCCTGTGTGAAACTAGGACCTTTCATTCCCGAATTCTCGTTGTTGACTGATTTCTCTGCCAAAAATGACCCCAGGAAACTGGCAGAAGTTCTTAATTTTTTTTTCTTTATGGTCCATTCTCCACTCTGGTCAAATGACTTTCTGATATTTCTCTAATCTCAAAAGCAGAATGTGGTGGAATCTTTCATCTCAAATATTATTTTGTCTCCCATTGGGTGTGAAGTAATAGTTCAATTGTAGCTTTCTGGTACATTTGCAATCAAAAGTTTATATTTTTTTGTCTGACATTTTTTCAACGGATTTGAAATTTAAAATTAGTACAATAAAGTCGACTTTAGTAAATACGCTATTTTTTTCAGTTTGGAGTGCGCCCTGGAGACCTTTGCATCCTTAGGCGGTCGCCGAACATGTCCTAACGGACGAACCGGTCACACATCTATTTCTTTTGAAGAAAATTTCAACACTTTTTGGCAAGTTTTTGGCAGGGTGGGTATCGATTTATAATGCACATTTTACGCTGAACTGAACACTTTTTGTATATGCACTCGACAGTGTTGTGGCGTAGAAAGCGTTCGTAAGTGTTCCAACACAAACATTTTTTTATTTTGTGTAAGAGAGAGACAGAGAGAAATTTCCAATAATTACTCAGCTTATAAATAGACGTCCGACATTGAATCTTTTGGTCCTTTCTTAATCCTTTCCATACCTAATTATTGTGTTTTGCAACAAACTTTCTGTATGAGATGGGGAGATGCGAGCGACTTGCTCAAGTTTTCGGACATCTCCAACAAACCAAGCAAGATGCAGTGTTTGAAAAATGTAGCGTGTATACCCTTCGCAGTTATCATCGTTATGATTGAATTTGTAGTGCTAGATGAGACGAGATCCATCGGACTTGACAAATCGGTCCATCCAATCCAATTAACCTAATTAGCTGATTTTAAACAAGTGACGCAGTATATTTGCGCGAAATATCTCGTAGAAGGGATATTTTATTAGCTACTTGTGTCACATGAGAACAAAATGCAAATTCGCTTCATGTAGTGCTTATACATGATTGTGTGTATGTGTGCACGCGCACGCACCCGACCGCGCACTTGTGTGGGTTAAAAAATCATTGGTTCTATTATTTGCAAAACATGGGTAACAATTATTCAAAGACACGTTTTACGCTAACAAGCCTACTTTAGTAAATGTCAGTTTACAAGTAGAAACGTTTTAAAACAATTTGTTTAAAATAACATAAAAGTTGAGCAATTATATTGGCTACTTGTACTGCAATGGTTATTAAGAGTTGTTCGAGGCTTAGAATTTAATATGGCGAGTTCGGAGTTCTTAATCAAAGTGACGTGTTCTGAAATGTAATGATGTGTCAATTACAGAGTTTTTCTTAGGTTTACTTGGTGCAATCTTACCATTAATTCATTCGTGGCTCATTCCGTAAAGATGGAGGCCGTCAAGATAGATCCTTTTTTCAAACCAAGGAGCGGAAAACTACGGTTTCACAACATTTTCTAGTCCCACTTCCCGAGTTGCACCTTACCGCTGATCCATCACTTTCATTTTCCTGTTCCACAATTTACAAGCCGATGACATTTCCCAATCGACAATATCATAGTCATCATAAGTCTTCTAAAGTCCGTCGTTGGATATAGACCTTCCCCAAGAACCAGTACTTTCTGAATTTGTCTAGTTCGTCCCTTCATCTAATACTCTGCCGGCTTCGTTTGCGTATGTGATCTCTGGGGAGCCATGTCGTGGGTCGTGATGTTCATCAGTTATCTGCCATTCTCGTAACATGACCAGCCCATTGCCATTTGCGTTTTCTTATGGATTTCATAATGTCTCTGACTCCTGTTTTCTCCCTGATATATTGTGCTGTCTTATGATCTATCCAAGTGAGATTGATCCAGATTCTTTCATGTGCACGTTGTATGCTTCTCAGTCTGCAGATTAGTCTCTTGGTTAGGTTCCATGTTTCAGCTCCATAGGTGACTATAGGGAAGATGCATTGGTTGTATACCGTTCATTTTAAGGATCTTCTTGTTCTTGAAGGTTGAGCTTGCTCTACCAAAGGCTTGCCATCCTACAGTGATTCTCCGCTTGATTTCTTCTTTTTTTTGAGAATTTCATAAAGATTCGTTGTCCTTGGCAGATGTGATGCTTTACTTCCTTCAGTTCTACGTTTTCGATTTGATCGTTGTGTGTTTATTCGATTGTTAAATTATAGGTTTATAGAATTGATTGGAAAATAGGACAGTGACCGTTCCAAAGGTGCATGTTTGGAAGGGGCCAGAGTTGTACAGAGCTGCCAGCCATAATTGTCATGTAAAATAATTTTCCGTCCGTCGTACGAAATTACGATATTTCGGTTACTTTTCCACAGTTTTGTTAATTTTGATATTTTATATCTATATTTAGATCAATAGATAAAAAGGTTGCACATTGATGGAAAAATATGATTTTTTTTCGTAGTAAATCGAGCTCCCCGCTCACCGAGAACTGCTGACCCAAATGTCTTCAAATTGACACTGCAATGCCCGGTTAACAAATCAGGCGAATACTTATTTTGTACAGTGGCCAGTTGTTGGGGTATCTAAGTCTGTAGTATAGAAACGGCGTAATATTTTCTTGTTTCAGACTTTTTATTTTGGATCAGTTTGATTTGAAAATCGATACATTCAATTAGTATGTATCTCAGTAGAGTATCGAAGGATGATTGAGGTGAATACTTATGTTGATGACCATCGTTACAGTACACACAGTCCTCACCTTCGCCCAAGCATTCAGTCTATAATTTGAGGACCGTCAGGTTCGTTAAGATCGCTAATAATCGCGTGCGTCAACACAAATATGATCATGTTTAGCTGATAGGGTCATTTCATGTAGGTTTCCAACACCAGAAGTATTATGTTATAGGACTTATGCTTCTATGTTATGATACTTTTCAAATAACACATATGCTCCATAGGAATGGAACAAAAATATTTAATGACAACCTAATTTAGATCTACACGACTTCTATATAATGTTAGATGAAATGAATGAAGAAAGTAAGAAAGTCAGCCTTCACGTGAACTTCTGCAAAACGAAGGACATTAGGGCAAAGTGATTGTAAACAGCCTTGGCTCAAACTCGATTAGCTGATTGTGTTCTGCATTCCGGTAACCGTTGCGCTAACCCATGTCGCCTATGTTATAATCAGATGAAATACTAGATAAGACATGATGTAGAAAATTTCAAACGAGAAAATGAGCAGTTACAAAGTATTTTATTCACCGGTGACTGCTAAAACAACAAAGCCTCCATCAGATGATAACCCTGGAGACAGGCATAGTTTCGGAATCACCACAGACCCAAAGCGCTCCAGTAATACCAAACGATACCACCCAACATCGTTGATGTCTATCATAGTCCGGGAAAACCAGATGAAAATTTAGCTTCATCATATATTTCCTTTTGTATTCACAACTTTCCAGTCAATGTTCATGGGCCTAGTCGTCATGTTCCCAAAACTGAAGTATTAATTCAATGACGTTAAAGTTGAAGTAACTTTTATCCATTTCCTAATATATATTACAAAATGTGGCACAACAGCCGACCTGAACGTGTACTATTCCTTACACCAGAAGAAATCAACCATAACTCACATACTTTCTCGATCATCATACTACGTCATTAGCTCCATGGGACCTTAACTATCTCCAAATGTCATCGTATACAAATTGTTCTCTGGGGGAATAGGTAGTATATTTTAGTAGCCTTTTCCCATAAACAAGTAGGGATTTTTTCAAAAAAAAAATAATTAATTAATTTTGGCAACGTCTATTGATAACTGTTTAGAAATATATCCAATCACATTAATAGGGAATTGCTTCTAGCGTCAGCGGTAGTGATTTGAATTCACTTAGTTGTCCGCCTTTTCCAAATTCTAGAGGGTCAAGTTTTCGTTGATCCATGTCATCAATCATAAATTTCAGAACCAGAAATTCAGCAGAATATATATAAGTACATATGCTACGGAAGTGCTGTGCTTCCTTTTCAAATTTAAAGGTGATAAATTCTTAGTGTACCCTTGAAATACAAACAGGTTGTACCACATCCCAAGAAATTCAGAGTCCTGACTGAGGACCCCAAACATTTCCCAAACTAGAATGAGGAGAAATCGATAACCAAATTAAAAATGTCGGAAATATCATTTACTTTTGTTGAGGATTGGGGCTCAGAAAAGGGGAACAGATTGCGTTTGGAAAAGAAAGATAGAATTGAGATTAATCTACAAATCATTCATCAATTCATTTTGTGATTCTGGTCTTCTTAGAGAAAAGCAGATTTCATAATGCAAGGGCGTATTCAGCAATAATAGAGTATTTGACACTTTATTTTGGCTTAATCCATTTCACCACTGTAAAACAGTTTGTAGCATGATTCTTTGATTCAACAAGGCACAACGATTTCCATCAACGTCTTATGAAATTTTAACAGCTCACGAAGCCTGATAACGCATAAAAGCGGCCCATCTAAATCATCTCCTCCTTTCGGAAATTATGGATCTGGTGTGGTTACTTCTAGCCATCTACAAATGGGTCAGATTCGCAGCAGTTAGAAAAAAAAGAGAAAGAAAAGGAGAGAGCGAATGCACCATGAGAACGAAAGAGCAATCATAAGGAAAGTAGAAAGGCTGGCTGTGTTACAGGGTTAATAATGCCTAAGCAAGCTGGAGATGCATTTTAGAGTCAAGATTTATGCCTTATGTTTATATCTACATTTCCCCTGAAAACATAAAGAGAATGTATGTCAATCTTGATTATATGATCATTCTGTTTAGATGAATAGGCTTCTTTGAATAATGGTCAGATTATGTCTGCTTAAAATATCTAGTAAAATTGATACTTCATTAGCATTGAGTCTAAAATTAGTACTTGTCAGTATTTTCACTCATTCTTACATTTGTTTTGGTTAGCTGTGCTATAGGAATAATTGTAGTTGTGTTCAAAGGAATTTGACCTTGTTTTTACGACGTTCAATTCTTTTTAATAATTAGTTATTATTAACTGATTATAAGCATTTATTGTTTGTTTCTTATCTTCTGGTCTTCTTGCACGCAGTGTTTTTCTCATTTCTTTCTAGTTTGGTTAATGGGATTCCTTTCAGGCTGACCCACAAGGAAAGGGATCCTTTGTAATATTTTGATATGAGATTTTTTCCTCTTATCTGATCAGATAGAATTGAAGGCCTCTCGACATTTTCATTCTTCTGTTATCCAAAGTCGTGTAGGATTTCTCGCGTTTCCTAGGGAATCTCGAAGTACATTGAGTAGGGATCGTCTTTCTATGGACAAATTTAAGGAGAAATGGCATCACAGCCGTTAAAAATATTATGGGAATGTGACACCAGATCTCAACATGCTTCTCTTTTTTTTTCAATTAACAAACACTTATGGCAATAAGTAAAAGCTTGTTTGAACAAGTGATACACGCACCCACTTGAACATTTAAACCGGCTGAGAGATTAAATGCCGGTAGATGCAACACGGGGGCGATGACATTTCAGGCTGCCACAAAGTACAAAACGATATCGTCTGTTCATGTGAAACTGTAAAAGCTGTGTTAATCTTCATCATGATTCCCCGTGAGCAGTGATATTGTCAAAGTTTACTCCACCATGTGACTGATTTATATTTTATATCTGATGAAGGAATTTATTCGAAACGTGGAAATGATATTCTGCAGATCTGTATTTCTTTAATTTCAGGTCATTTACTTCGCCTTTTCAACGTTACTTTATCAAGAGAAACGTTTAAAACAAAATAAGTAGTTATGAATAATAAAGCTAAATTGAAGCATTAAACTTGATGCAATTTTTTGCAATGCATTCGATTGAAAGAAGGTAAATTATTCTTTCAAATCAAATAAGATCAGCAATCTTTGTAGTCAGCTAAATGATATCATGGACATTTACACAGTGTAAATATTTTCATAAACATTACGTGCCTTAAGAGAATGGACTGCCAGAAACTGTGACGATCACGTTATGTAATCTTGATGGTGTTAAAAATTCTTGCTGCATTGAAATGGTGTCATATATAGGATCAGACAATAAAGATTAGTGTATATAATACACAGAACTGCAATGTTATAAGTACATGATAAAGCATTCTTATTTCTATACACAATACTAACAAAAGACTTAATTACAGTTTATTGCTAAAATACTTGAATGCTGTGCAATAGAATGTGCCAGAAGAAACTAGTCAACGATGCATACCATTATTATGCGCTTTGATACGATCTCTTGCAAAAAAACTTTACACATTATGATGTTTATAAATACTATATTTTTCAATAAATTGAGTCATAATTCTTTATAGCATTCTTAAAGTGATTATCTTTCTGTTTGGTGGACACGATTATTACTTCCCTTCATACAAAGAATATAACGAGGTTAATAAAGCCAACAAAAGATCTGTTTACTTTTCAGAGCCCTTTATAAGATGTTCTGTCATATAAAGATATTCATCAAGTCTTGGCCATTCCTTAACAGTGACATTTAGAAAGATCATAATGTTGGCTATTACTTACATAGTTTATATAAATTTAGCTAGATTTTGTGGCGACTGCAATACAATAGGATTGATTGCTGTAAATCCTAGGTTGTCGTCACGATTTAGAATGATCAGCGTTATTGCTTTTAGGGCAGCTTACTAATGAATCACTCGGAATTCTCTCTTAAAATAGAGATTAAAAACAAAGATTTTGTCCTTGATACGATACAGTTTATACAAAATATTTTTACCAGAATATCAGGGATCGAATCTCAACACATACCCGAAGCTGATGGGTCAGGCTAAAATTGGTCAGTCATGGTGCTGAGTCACCAAAGATTCAGCCAATCAAACACACTTATCCATTATAGAAATATGATGAGAAAATCTATGAATCGATCCTAATAGGCGATATTGACCAAAAATCAAAATATTTTACATTCTATTTAACATTCTCACTTGTTAGTATATTAAATTAACACAAACGCCCCCCCCATATATATATATATATATATATATATATATATATATATATATATATATATATATATATATATATATATATATATAATCATCTTGAATTGTATGAGTGGCAGAAAAAAGGAAATTAAGTTACATAGTCAGGGGTGGGGGTTCATCGTGGAACTGAAGCAATGACTTATTCACAATATCAACATTTATTTGTCTGGGTCAATGGCCTCAGGTGGCAGACAGTGAACAGACCCCTAGAGAGTTTCAATAGTCTCGTGAGTCTTAAAACAATAGTTGACACTTACAATTTGGAGAAGAAAGTCGTGCTTTTGGGTGTCCTATGAAAGTATCAACAGACTGAATTCTTGAAAAGTGAACTCTTCTTCAATAAGGACTAATTTCGTTAAGTTTGTATAGAAAGTTGAAGAGTAGAAATATAAAAATATCAGATTATACTTATTGAGATGCGAAGTTCCACTAAGGAGACCAACAATCCAATCGACTGGAAGGTACGGATATTTTACCAGAAAGAACTTCAGAGCCACTGCGATTTCCTGCAAAAACTAGAAGAAAGGAATTTTGTGCTGAGTACAAATATGTTCTGAAATTTTGGAATTTGTTGGCATTCCTAATGATATGAATATCCAACACTTGAATATATGCACGGACTTAGCAGACAAATTTCAGAAAATAATGCTCCATGGCACACATCATGCAGAGAATACAGTTTGTTGTAAAATGTTTCAGAGAGCACACATGAGAAAAACTGTCGGATCAGCAGAGTAAAGCCCTGTAAAAGCAAAAAGATTCTGTTCAAAGAAATAGATCTGTGCATCTTCTAAAACAAACCTGCTGGACATGCTGACCTCCTTGAAGTCACCTCTTTTGACGCTGACTTCAAAGTAAGGAAGAGTGAGACAGACATTTCTGATGGTCAGCTGATGATAAAAATAACTGCTGGTGATTCGATAGCCGGTGATGCTTTATACCATAAAATTTGCTTTGAAAAAATCTACGAGCGCACAGAACTTGCAAGGAATAAGAACAGAGAGAATTCTTGAATTGATCTTTCATCAAAGATCCCAAATAACTGGCAAATCTTCTTTCGTGTTAGACCAAAAAAGAGATCTTTCACATCCTGTGAAACTGATTACAAGCACTAATCCCCAATATAAAGAGGTTTACAGCACTTATGATGATCGAGTGCTTTCGTTACCACTGAGGGATGACAAAAATCTCATTGCACGTGGCTGTAAATGAGAAAGCAGACTCGAAGATAATACTGCATCTTTTGGATGTTGCACATGAAAGACATGTAAAGGACTAGTAAAAACTTCAGATACATATTTGGTGGCACTCATTTTATCAAAACTCAATAATATTCAAGCAAATTGAATAGCATCACATAGAATTGCTGCTTTATTTGCAGGAAAAATACGTTACTCTTATGTACGAGTTAATAAGGTGAGGCTGCATTTCTTTGCAAGAAAATCCAGAGCTTTGGAGAATATTTTGCTAACACAAGCAGCTCTTCAACAGCATGTGCTGAGAGTAGTTTATCAAGGAGATCATGTATGGGCACAAGTTCTGCAAAAGGAGACCAGACATCCAAATCCTAGTCTGGACTGAAAAGGGTGGCTCATATGGCTTAAATCAGAAGTGGACAACAATTGGGCAATCTTAAGACACACACTATGAGCCGATACATTGCAACTGGAAAAAGTAAGCAATGGTCCTCGCAAATGTTACAAAGTCACTCTCGTGTGCAGTTCTATTCTGCTGTGAAGGCTGTTGTTTCATGACTAACTTCATGTACGTACGTAAACACATGTTTATTTTCTTTTGAATTTTGATAACTATAATATAATTGTTGTAGTTAATGTTAGTTTTGATAGATATGATTTATGATTTAATTATGTTTTATCATTTTTACTACAATATTTCAATTTTTGCTTAATATTTTCTTTCTTTCTTTGCTTTATAAAATTCAATCCGCATTCTCGTTATCTAGTGACATTCCTGACTTTAATTCTATACATTAAAATACAAGACGCTTATTCTAGTTTGTATAGTGGAAAAGATATGGGTATTTATGTGAATTGGTCTCAATCACAATTTTTTAAAAACTTTCAGAAACAACCACCAGGGTTCACTGTTGACCTGTATCTATATCTAAAAATAGACAGTAGGGTTAACTATATGTATGTACCACGTTACATGTCTCTAACCTGAAGTTCGTAAATTTTCGCTAGTCCATCCCACTATGATATAATCCTAAAACCGAGATTGAATCATTACAATCTGATTAAAATAAAAAGTTTTATGTGCGATGCATGTACCAAATTTCATGCCTTTAACTCAAAGTGGACAATTCAGCCAGAAGTCGCTCCTTAACCGCCCCCATCACCACTGACCACTAATATCTTCAAATCTACAAATAGAGTCTCCATTTCCTCGAGCTCAAATATCACTTCTTTCTCTTCTGTTCCCACCTTACTCAAGGGCGGGTTTTAGATGAGGTAATCAAAAGTGAGACTAAAATACTAATGAGAAACAAGTCTGGTTAGTCACTGAACAAAAACCGTCACTTAATCAAAGTATCTTGGTAGCATGCAGTGTTGAGGGTGATCAAATAAAAATTGAGAAACATTGGAAAATGATGATCAATAAATAAGTTATTTTTCCACCTTTCATTGGGTAGGGATCACTAAAATGTCTGAACTAAAATTTTGAAAAAAGAATATTTAGGGATTTAGCATAAATTTACATTACACATTGAACTCACAACTAAAAAAAGCTCTCTCCAGTCTTAATAATGAGTAGATATTTATGTTAAGCCCTCTAGCTCCAATGATGTGGCCTGTACGCGTGATACATACATTTATACATAGATAGTCAGTGAGAGCAGCTTAAAAACTGACGAAACCCTTGTTGACAGTTTTGGCGACAGTTTTGCTTGACTGTTTCTAGTACATTCGACCACCAATAAGATACAATTGCAAGAATGTATCAAGAGGGGGTTAGAGAGAACGGGAGTAAAATGAGCTGAGGCATAAGATTTTTTAAATAAACACAGCACGAACAATCATAGCCGAACTAGTCGAAAATGTAAAGGACAACAAGAAAAAAGACAATTTATCGAAGATATACAAAGAGGAAACAGGTGCATCTAATTGAATGCTACGTTACAAAAATTGAAGTGGTCGGGCATGTAGTTTTGGTACCAACAAGTGACCTGTTCGATACAAGTACGACGACCTTTTCTAAATAACTTGGATGACTTACAATGGTAGCGTGTAAAAAGTAAAAGGAACCAATTGAACCTTTTTTTTATCTACCCCTCCCTGTCTTTTCTCTTGATTTTTCGACTCCCAAATAAAAATGTAATCACGATGAAGTAAATTTGAATAATTCAATATAACAAAGGTTAAAGATGATCCTATGGAATCAGTTCATACCAACTACATAATAAATATATGCGTTTGAATGTTTATGTTTAAGTATAATTGTGTTTGACTTGGAATCGTGCACCTTCACTGCGGTTACATAGATGTTTGTATACGTGAATTTACACTAGATGCTCCATAAGCTAAATACGAATGCGACGATATGTCTTTATACGTGAGTCTCTCTCTCTATCTCTCTCTATCTCTCTCTCTCTCTCTCTCTCTCTCTCTCTATATATATATATATATATATATATATATATATATATATATATATATATATATATATATATATATATTGTTGATCGGTACAGTAAGAAATAAATGAATAATAATTATTTATTTACATACACACACACACACACATACATATATATATATATATATATATATATAGAGAGAGAGAGAGAGAGAGAGAGAGAGATAGATATAGATATATATGCATATACACACAGACATGTGGCGAAGTAAGAGAAACTACGGTAATTTAGAAACAAGTTTTCTTTAAAAATGAAAATAAATTTCATTAAAAATGACTGACCGAGTATACCCAATAATGCTGACTTTCTCAAATTTCATACTGCTCTTCGATCGTTTAATATAAATGAGTTTCTGTAAAGAAAATGCGAGAAAATTTTAAAACAAGTACACCCGCACAAATACATACATATATTGTACTTGTTCACTCGCACTAATACGTACATATATATGTGTGTGTGTGTGTGTGTGTGTGTGTGTGTGTGTGCGTATGTGTGTATCGAACTTGTGTGAGTGCTATGAATGTGCGTTTGTGTAACTATATGTGCGTCTATTGACTTATTTAGTCACAGAAGCGATCATCTTGACTTCACTAAACCAGCTAGGAAGTCAAAAAAATCACTGGAGTGTTTGCTTGCTCATTCTTAGCAAAGAGAATATTTGTGGATGTGGCTAGTTTCCTTGTCTTTTCATT